>JBBMRE010000175.1:32500-617802 GCA_037974335.1 Prionace glauca
GTTCCATTGTCTCTGTGTTCCATTGTCTCTGTGTCTCTGTGTTCCATTGTCTCTGTGTTCCATTGTCTCTGTGTCTCTGTGTTCCATTGTCTCTGTGTTCCATTGTCTCTGTGTCTCTGTGTTCCATTGTCTCTGTGTTCCATTGTCTCTGTGTTCCATTGTCTCTGTGTTCCATTGTCTCTGTGTTCCATTGTCTCTGTGTTCCATTGTCTCTGTGTTCCATTGTCTCTGTGTTCCATTGTCTCTGTGTTCCATTGTCTCTGTGTTCCATTGTCTCTGTGTCTCTGTGTTCCATTGTCTCTGTGTTCCATTGTCTCTGTGTCTCTGTGTTCCATTGTCTCTGTGTTCCATTGTCTCTGTGTTCCATTGTCTCTGTGTTCCATTGTCTCTGTGTCTCTGTGTTCCATTGTCTCTGTGTTCCATTGTCTCTGTGTCTCTGTGTTCCATTGTCTCTGTGTTCCATTGTCTCTGTGTTCCATTGTCTCTGTGTTCCATTGTCTCTGTGTTCCATTGTCTCTGTGTTCCATTGTCTCTGTGTTCCATTGTCTCTGTGTTCCATTGTCTCTGTGTTCCATTGTCTCTGTGTTCCATTGTCTCTGTGTCTCTGTGTTCCATTGTCTCTGTGTTCCATTGTCTCTGTGTCTCTGTGTTCCATTGTCTCTGTGTTCCATTGTCTCTGTGTTCCATTGTCTCTGTGTTCCATTGTCTCTGTGTCTCTGTGTTCCATTGTCTCTGTGTTCCATTGTCTCTGTGTCTCTGTGTTCCATTGTCTCTGTGTTCCATTGTCTCTGTGTCTCTGTGTTCCATTGTCTCTGTGTTCCATTGTCTCTGTGTTCCATTGTCTCTGTGTTCCATTGTCTCTGTGTTCCATTGTCTCTGTGTTCCATTGTCTCTGTGTTCCATTGTCTCTGTGTCTCTGTGTTCCATTGTCTCTGTGTTCCATTGTCTCTGTGTCTCTGTGTTCCATTGTCTCTGTGTTCCATTGTCTCTGTGTCTCTGTGTTCCATTGTCTCTGTGTTCCATTGTCTCTGTGTTCCATTGTCTCTGTGTTCCATTGTCTCTGTGTTCCATTGTCTCTGTGTTCCATTGTCTCTGTGTCTCTGTGTTCCATTGTCTCTGTGTTCCATTGTCTCTGTGTCTCTGTGTTCCATTGTCTCTGTGTTCCATTGTCTCTGTGTTCCATTGTCTCTGTGTCTCTGTGTTCCATTGTCTCTGTGTTCCATTGTCTCTGTGTTCCATTGTCTCTGTGTTCCATTGTCTCTGTGTTCCATTGTCTCTGTGTCTCTGTGTTCCATTGTCTCTGTGTTCCATTGTCTCTGTGTTCCATTGTCTCTTTGTCTCTGTGTTCCATTGTCTCTGTGTTCCATTGTCTCTGTGTTCCATTGTCTCTGTGTCTCTGTGTTCCATTGTCTCTGTGTTCCATTGTCTCTGTGTCTCTGTGTTCCATTGTCTCTGTGTTCCATTGTCTCTGTGTTCCATTGTCTCTGTGTCTCTGTGTTCCATTGTCTCTGTGTTCCATTGTCTCTGTGTTCCATTGTCTCTGTGTTCCATTGTCTCTGTGTCTCTGTGTTCCATTGTCTCTGTGTTCCATTGTCTCTGTGTTCCATTGTCTCTGTGTCTCTGTGTTCCATTGTCTCTGTGTTCCATTGTCTCTGTGTTCCATTGTCTCTGTGTTCCATTGTCTCTGTGTTCCATTGTCTCTGTGTCTCTGTGTTCCATTGTCTCTGTGTTCCATTGTCTCTGTGTCTCTGTGTTCCATTGTCTCTGTGTTCCATTGTCTCTGTGTTCCATTGTCTCTGTGTCTCTGTGTTCCATTGTCTCTGTGTTCCATTGTCTCTGTGTTCCATTGTCTCTGTGTCTCTGTGTTCCATTGTCTCTGTGTTCCATTGTCTCTGTGTCTCTGTGTTCCATTGTCTCTGTGTTCCATTGTCTCTGTGTTCCATTGTCTCTGTGTTCCATTGTCTCTGTGTCTCTGTGTTCCATTGTCTCTGTGTTCCATTGTCTCTGTGTTCCATTGTCTCTGTGTCTCTGTGTTCCATTGTCTCTGTGTCTCTGTGTTCCATTGTTTCTGTGTCTCAGGGCCTCCGTGTCTCAGAGTCTCTGTGTCTCTGTGTTCCATTGTCTCTGTGTCTCAAAGTCTCAGAGTCTCAATGTCTCAGTGTCTCTGTGTCTTGTTACTCAGTCTCTCTGTGTCACTTTGTCTCAGTGTCTCAGAGTCGTTGGGTCTCTGGGGCTCAGTGAATCTGTGTCTCACCTTCTCAGTGTCTCAGATTCTCAGTGTCTCTGTGTCTCTGCGTTTCAATGTTTCAGTGTCTCAGTGTCTCAGTGACTCAGTGCATCTGAGTCTCAGTGTCTATGTCTCTGTGTCTCAGTTTATCTGTGCCTCTCTGTCTCAGTGTCACAGTGCCTCTGGGTCTCAATGTCTCATTGTCTCAGTGTCTCAGATCTCAGTGTCTCTGTGTCTCAGTGTCTCCGAGTCTCAATGTCTCTGTGTCTCAGTGAATATGTGTCTCCGTGACTCAGTTTCTCAGAGTCTCAGTTTCTCAGAGTCTCAGTGTCTCTGTGTCTCTGTGTTTCGGTGTCTCAGTGTCTCTGTGTCTCAGTGTCTCAGTGTCTCAGTGTCTCTGTGCCTCAGTGTCTCTGTGTCTCAGGGTCTCTGTGTCTCGGTGCCTCAGTGTCTCAGTGTCTCAGAGTCTCAGTGTCTCAGTGTCTCAGTGTCTCTGTGTCTCAATGTCCCAGTGTCTCAGAGTCTCAGTGTCTCTGTGTCTAAGTGTCTCAGTGTCTCTGTGGCTAAGTGTCTCTGAGTAACAGTGTCTCAGTGTCTCTGTGTCTCAGTGTCTCTGTTACTCAGTGCCTCAGTGTCTCAGTGTCTTTGTGTGTCAGTGTCTCTGTGTATCAGTGTCTCAAAGTCTTTGTGTCTCAGTGTCTCAGTGTCTCTGTGCCTCAGTGTTTCACTGCCTCAGTGTCTCAGAGTCTCACTGTCTCAGAGTCTCACTGTCTCAGTGTCTCAGTGTCTCTGTGTCACAGTGTATCAGCGTCTCAGTGTCTCTGTGTCTCAGTGTCTCAGGGCATCTGCATCTCAGAGTATCTTTGTCTCAGTGTCTCTGTGTCTCTGCGCCTCAGTGTCTCAGAGTCTCAGTGTCTCTGTGCCTCAGTCTCTCTGTGCCTCATTGTCTCTATGTCTCTGTGCCTCAGTGTCTCAGAGTCTCAGTGTCTCAGAGTCTCAGTCTCTCAGTGTCTCTGTGCCTTATTGTCTCAGTGCCTCAGTGTCTCAGAGTCACATTGTCTCTGTGTCTCTGTGTCTCAGTATCTCTGTGTCTCTGTGTCTCAGTGTCTCTGTGTCTCTGAGTCTCAGCATCTCAGTGTCTCATAGTCTCTGTGTCTCAATGTCTCTGATTCTCAGTGTATCAGTGTCTGAGAGACACAGTGTCTCTTTGTCTGAGTTTATCTGTGCCTCAGTGTCACAGTGTCTCTGTGTCTCAGTGTTTCAGTGTCTCTGTGTCTCAGTATCTCAGTGTTTCTGTGTCTCAGAGTCTCAGTATCTCAGTGTCTCTGTGCCTCAGTGTCTCAGTGTATCAGTGTCTCAGAGACTCAGTGTCTCTGTGTCTGAGTGTCTCTGTGCCTCAATGTCACAGTGTCTCAGATTATCAGTGTCCCTGTGTCTCAGTGTTTCTCTATCTCTGTGCCTCAGTGCCTCAGTGTCTCAGATTCTCAGTGCCTCAGTGTCTCTCTGTCTCTGTGTCTCTGTGCCTCAGTGTTTCAGTGCCTCAGTGTCCAAGTGTCTCAGAGACACATTATCTCTGTGTCTCTGAGTCTGTGTCTCAGTGTCTCAGAGTCTCAGTGTTTCACTGTCTCTGTGTTTCAGTGTATCAGTGTCTCAGAGACTCAGTGTGTCTTTGTCTCTGTGTCTGAGTGTCTCTGTGCCTCAGTGTCACAGTGACTCTATGTCTCTGTGTGTCAGTGTCTCTGTGTCTCAGATTATCTGAGTCTCACCTTAGTGATGGAAAGGGATAGGCATGAACCTCGGGTCAGCAGTTTCAGCTGGGGGAAGGGTAATTATGAGGCTATTAGGAGAGAATTAGGAAGCATTGGTTGGAATGGGAGATTACAGGGACTGGGAACATCCGAGATGTGGAGATTTTTCAAGGAGCAGCTATTGCGGGTCTGTGATAAGTATATCCCTGTCAGGCAAGGAGGATTTGGTAGGCCCAGGGAACCGTGGTGCACCAAAAAAGTTGATTCGTTGGTTAGGAAGAAAAAGGAGGCTTATGTTCGGATGAGGCTTGAGGGCTCAGGTAGTGCATTAGAAAGTTTTAGATTGGCTAGGAGGGAGTTGAAGAGGGAGTTAAGAAGGGCCAAAAGAGGGCATGAGATGATTTTGGCTGATAGGATTAAGGAGAACCCTAAGGCGTTTTACAGGTATGTCAAGAACAGAAGGTTGGTTAGGACAAGATTAGGGCCAGTTACAGACAGTAGAGGGAAGTTGTGTGTGGAACCGGAGGAGATTGGAGAGGCGTTGAACCAATATTTCTCTTCGGTGTTCACGCAAGGGGACAGGAATGTAGCTGAGGAGGACACTGGGGTGCAGGGGTGTGAAATAGATAGTATTGCAGTTGATACGGGGGATGTGCTGGATATTTTAGAGGGATTGAAAATAGATAAGTCCCCTGGTCCAGATGGGATTTACCCTAGGATTCTTTGGGAGGCAAGAGGGGTGATTGCGGAGCCTCTGGCTCTGATCTTCAGGTCGTCGTTAGTCTCTGGGATAGTACCAGAAGATTGGAGGACAGCAAATGTTGTCCCATTGTTTAAGAAGGGGAGAAGGGACTTCCCTGGGAATTATAGACCGGTGAGTCTTACTTCTGTGGTGGGTAAGGTTTTGGAAAGGATTATTAGAGACAGGATTTATAGTTATTTGGAAAGTAATGAGTTGATTAGAGATAGTCAGCATGGTTTTGTAGCGGGTAGGTCATGCCTTACTAACCTTATCGAGTTCTTTGAGAAAGTGACCAAAGAGGTGGATAGGGGTAAGGCAGTTGATGTGGTGTATATGGATTTTAGCAAGGCGTTTGATAAGGTTCACCATGGTAGGCTTCTGCAGAAAATGCAGATGTATGGGATTGGGGGTGATCTAGGTAATTGGATCAGGAATTGGCTAGCAGATAGGAGACAGAGAGTGGCGGTTGATGGGAAATATTCGTCATGGAGTTCGGTTACAAGTGGTGTGCCTCAGGGATCTGTTTTGGGGCCACTGCTGTTTGTAATTTTTATTAATGATCTGGATGAGGGTATAGTTGGGTGGATTAGTAAGTTTGCTGATGACACCAAAGTCGGAGGTGTGGTAGATTGTAAGGAAGGGTGTCATAGTTTGCAGGATGACTTAGAAAGGTTGCAGAGGTGGGCTGAGAGGTGGCGAATGGAGTTTAATGTGGAGAAGTGTGAGGTAATTCATTTCGGTAGGAATAACAGATGTGTTGAGTATAGGGCTAACGGGAGGACTTTGAATAGTGTGGAGGAGCAGAGGGATCTAGGCGTATGTGTACATAGATCCCTGAAAGTTGGGAATCAAGTAGATAAAGTTGTTAAGAAGGCATACGGAGTTTTGGCGTTTATTGGTAGGGGGATTGAATTTAGGAGTCGCAGCGTCATGATGCAACTGTACACATCTCTGGTGCGGCCGCACTTGGAGTTTTGTGTGCAGTTCTGGTCCCCACATTACAAGAAGGATGTAGAGGCTTTGGAGAGGGTGCAGAGGAGGTTTACCAGGATGTTGCCTGGTATGGAGGGGAGATCCTATGAGGAGAGATTGAGAGATTTGGGGTTGTTTTCGCTGGAAAGAAGGCGGCTAAGAGGGGATCTCATTGAAACATATAAGATGATTAGAGGTTTAGACAGGGTAGATAGTGATAGCCTTTTTCCTAGGATGGAGAAAGCTAACACGAGGGGGCACGATTTTAAATTAAGGGGGGGTAGTTATAGGACAGATGTCAGGGGTAGGTTCTTTACCCAGAGGGTGGTGAGGGACTGGAATGCCCTGCCAGCTGCAGTTGTAAATGCACCTAGTTTGGGGGCGTTTAAAAGATCTGTGGATAGGTTTATGGATGAAAAGGGATTGGTTTAGGTTAGTGGGTCATTGTTTTGTAACTGGTCGGCGCAACATCGTTGGCCGAAGGGCCTGTTCTGCGCTGTAATGTTCTATGTTCTATGTTCTATGTTCTATCAGTGTCTCAGTGACTCTGTGCATCAGTGTCTCATTGTCTCAGTGTCTCAGTGTCTCAGTGTCTCGGTGCCTCAGTGCCTCAGTGTCTCAGTGTCTCTGTGTCTCAGAGTCGCAGTGTCTCTGTGTCTCTGTGTCTTAGTGTGTCTGTGCCTCTGTGTCTCAGTGACTCAGGGTCTCAAGGTCTCTGTGCCTCAGTGTCTTAGTATCTCAAAGGCTCAGTGTCTCTGTTTCTCAGTGTCACAGTGTCTCAGAGTCTCAGTGTCTCAGTGTATCTGTGTCTCAGTGTCTCTGTGTCTCAGGGTCTCTTTGTCTCAGAGTCTCAGTGTCTCTGTGTCTAAGTGCCTCAGTGTTTCTGTGTCTCAGTGACTCTGTGCCTCAGTGTCTCAGAGTCTCAAGGCATCTGCATCTCAGAGTATCTTTGTCTTAGTGTCTCTGCGTTTTGATGTCTCTGTGTCTCAATGTCTCAGTGTCTCTCTATCTCTGTGCCTCAATGTCTCAGAGTCTCAGTGTCTCAGTGCCTCAGTGTTTCACAGTCTCAGTGTCTCCGTGTCTCAGTGTCTCTGTGCATCAGTGTCTCTGTGCCTCAGTGTCTCAGAGTCTCAGTGTCTCAGAGTCTCAGTGTCACAGTGTCTCAGTGTCTCTGTGTCTCAGTGTCTTAGTGTCTCAGAGTCTCAGTGTCTCTGTGTCTAAGTGCCTCAGTGTTTCTGTGTCTCAGTGTCTCAGAGTCTCAAGGCATCTGCATCTCAGAGTATCTTTGTCTTAGTGTCTCTGCGTTTTGATGTCTCTGTGTCTCAATGTCTCAGTGTCTCTGTATCTCAATGTCTCAGTGTCTCTCTATCTCTGTGCCTCAGTGTCTCAGAGTCTCAGTGTCTCAGTGCCTCAGTGTCTCAGTGTCTCAGTGTTTCACAGTCTCAGTGTCTCTGTGTCTCAGTGTCACTGTGTCTCAGTGCCTCTGTGTCTCAGTGTCTTAGTATCTCAGAGTCTCAGTGTCTCTGTGTCTAAGTGCCTCAGTGTTTCTGTGTCTCAGTGTCTCTGTCCCTCAGTGTCTCTGTGCCTCAGTGTCGCAGAGTCTCAGTGTCTCAGAGTCTCAGTGTCTCAGTGTGTCCGTGTTTCAGTGTCTCTGTGCCTCAGTCTCTCGTGTCTCTGTGCCTCATTGTTTCAGTGCCTCAGTGTCTCAGAGTGACATTGTCTCAGTGTCTCTGCGTCTCAGCATCTCAGTGTCTCAGAGTCTCTGTGTCTGAGTTTCAGTGTCTCAGTGCCTCTCTGTCTGAGAGACACAGTGTCTCTTTGACTCTTTGTCTGAGTTTCTCTGTGCCTCAGTGTCACAGTGTCTCTGTGTCTCAGTGTGTCAGTGTCTCAATGTCTCAGTGTCTCTGTGTCTCACAGTCTCAGGGCATCTCAGAGTATCTTTGTCTCAGTGTATCAGTGTCTCAGAGATTCAGTGTCTCTTTGTCTCTCTGTCTGAGTGTCTCAGTGTCTCAGATTATCAGTGTTTCAGTGTCTCTGTGCCTCAGTGTCTCAGTGTCTCATTGTCTCAGAGTCTCAGTGTCTCGGTGCCTCAGTGTCTCAGTGGCTCTGTGCCTCAGTGTCTCAGTGTCTCAGATTCTCAGTGTCTCTGTGTCTCTGTGTCTCTGTGTCTCGGTGCCTCAGTGTCTCATTGTCTCAGTGTCTCAGAGTCTCACTGTCTCAGTGTCTCTGTGTCTCTGTGTCTCGGTGCCTTAGTGTCTCATTGTCTCAGTGTCTCAGAGTCTCAGTGTCTCAGTGTCTCTGTGTCTCTGTGTCTCGGTGCCTCAGTGTCTCGATGCCTCAGTGTCTCAGTGTCTCTGTGTCTCAGAGTCTCAGTGTCTCAGTGTCTCAGAGTCTCAGATTATCAGTGTTTCAGTGTCTCTGTGCCTCAGTGTCTCAGTGTCTCTGTATCTCGGTGCCTCAGTGTCTCAGTGTCTCAGTGTCTCAGTGTCTCAGAGTCTCAGTGTCTCAGTGCCTCTGTGTCTCTGTGTCTCTGTGTCTCGGTGCCTCAGTGTCTAGGTGCCTCAGTGTCTCAGTGTCTCTGTGTCTCAGAGTCTCAGTGTCTCAGTGTCTCAGAGTCTCAGTGTCTCAGTGTCTCTGTGTCTCAGTGTCTCAGAGTCTCAGATTATCAGTATGTCTGTGCCTCAGTGACTCAGTGACTCAGGGTCTCAGTTTCTCTGTGCCTCAGTGTCTCAGTTTCTCAGGGTATCAGTGTCTCTGTCTCTCAGTGTCACAGTGTCTCTGAGTCTCAGTGTCTCAGTGTGTCTGTGTCTCTGTGTCTCGGTGCCTCTGTGCCTCAGTGTTTCAGTGTCTCAGAGTCTCAGTGTCTCAGTGTCTCTGTGTCTCGGTGCCTCAGTGTCTCAGTGTCTCAGTGCCTCTGTGTCTCAGTGTGTCTGTGCCTCAGTGTCTCAGTGACTCACTGTCTCAGTTTCTCTGTGCCTCAGTGTCTCAGTTTCTCAGGGTATCAGTGTCTCTGTGTCTCAGAGTCACAGTGTCTCAGAGTCTCAGTGTCTCAGTGTATCTGTGTCTCTGTGTCTCAGTGTCTAAGGGACACAGGGTCTCTTTGTCTCTGTGTCTGAGTTTCTCTGCGCCTCAGTTTCACAGTGTCTCTGTGTCTCAGTGCCTCAGAGTCTCAGTATCTTTGTGTCTCTGTGTCTCAGTGTTTCAGTGTCTCGGTGTAGCAGGGTCTCAGAGACTCAGTCTCTCCTTGTCTCTGTGTCTGAGTGTCTCTGTGCCTCAGTGTCACAGTGTCTCTGTGTCCCTGTGTCTCTGTGTATCAGTGTCTCAGAGGCTCAGTGTCTCAGTGTCTCAGTGTCTCTGTGTCTGAGTTTGTCTGTGCCTCTGTGTCTCATATTCTCAGAGTCTCAGTGTCTCTCTGTCTCAGTGTCTCAGACTCTCAGTGTATCTGTGTTTCAGTGTCTCTGTGTCTCAGGGTCTCAAAGTCTCAGTGTCTCTGTGCCCCTGTGTCTCTGTGTCTCTGTGTCTCAGTGTATCAGTGTCTCAGAGACTCAGTGTCTCTTTGTTTCTGTGTCTGAGTGTCTCTGTGCCTCATTGTCACAGTGTCTCAGTGTCTCACTGTCTCGGTGTCTCAGTGTCTCAGACTCTCAGTGTCTCTGTGTCCAAGTATCTCTGTGTCTCAGTGTCTCAAAGAATCAGTGCCTCGGTGACTCTCTGTCTGAGAGTCTCTGTGCCTCAGTGTTTCAGTGTCACAGGGTCTCAGTGTCTCAGTGTCTCCGTGTCTCAGTGTCTCAGTGTCTCAGAGTCACAGTGTCTCTGTGTCTCAGTGTATCAGTGTCTCAGAGATTCAGTGTCTCTGTGTCTCTCTGTCTCAGTGTCTCTGTGTCTCAGTGTCTCTGTGCCTCAGTGTCTCAGAGTGTCAGTGTCTCAGTGTCTCTGTGTCTCAGTGTCTCTGTGTCTCAGTGTCTCTGCGCCTCAGTGCCTCAGTGTCTCTGTGTCTCAGTGTCTCAGTGCCTCAGTGTCTTTGTGTCTCTGTGTCTCTGTGTCTGAGTGTCTCTGTGCCTCAGTGTCTCTGTGCCTCAGTGTCTCTGTGTCTCAGTTTCTCCATGTCTCAGTGTCTCTGCGCCTCAGTGTATGTGTCTCTGTGTCTCAGTGTCTCAGAGACTCTGTGTCTCAGTCTATCAGACTCTCAGTGCCTCAGTGCCTCAGTGTCTCCGAGTCTTAGTGTCTCAGTGTCTCAGTGTCACTGTGCCTCTGTGTCTCATAGCCTCAGCGTCTCTGTGCCTCTGTGTCTCAGAGTCTCAGAGTCTCAGTATCTGTGTCTCAGTGTCTCTGTGCCTCTGTGTCTCATAGTCTCAGAGTCTCAGTGTCTCTGTGTCTCTGTGTCTCAGACTCTCAGTGTATCTGTGTTTCAGTGTCTCTGTGTCTCAGGGTCTCAAAGTCTCAGTGTCTCTGTGTCCCTGTGTCTCTGTGTCTCTGTGTCTCAGTGTATCAGTGTCTCAGAGACTCAGTGTCTCTTTGTTTCTGTGTCTGAGTGTCTCTGTGCCTCATTGTCACAGTGTCTCAGTGTCTCACTGTCTCGGTGTCTCAGTGTCTCAGACTCTCAGTGTCTCTGTGTCCCAGTATCTCTGTGTCTCAGTGTCTCAGAGAATCAGTGCCTCGGTGACTCTCTGTCTGAGAGTCTCTGTGCCTCAGTGTTTCAGTGTCACAGGGTCTCAGTGTCTCAGTGTTTCAGTGTCTCAGAGTCACAGTGTCTCTGTGTCTCAGTGTATCAGTGTCTCAGAGATTCAGTGTCTCTGTGTCTCTCTGTCTCAGTGTCTCTGTGTCCCAGTGTCTCTGTGCCTCAGTGTCTCAGAGTGTCAGTGTCTCAGTGTCTCTGTGTCTCAGTGTCTCTGTGTCTCAGTGTCTCTGCGCCTCAGTGCCTCAGTGTCTCTGTGTCTCAGTGTCTCAGTGCCTCAGTGTCTTTGTGTCTCTGTGTCTCTGTGTCTGAGTTTCTTTGTGCCTCAGTGTCACAGTGTCTCAGTGTCTCTGTGTCTCAGTGTCTCTGTGTCTCAGAGTCTCTGTGTCTCAGTGTCTCAGTGTCTCAGAGTCTCAGTGTCTCAGGATCTCTGTGACTCAGAGTCTCAGTGTCTCAGGATCTCTGTGTCTCAGTGTATCAGTGTCTGAGTGGCTCAGTGTCTCTGTTTCTGTGTGTCTCAGTGTCTCTTTGCCTCACTGTCTCATTGCCTCAGTTTCACAGTGTCTCAGATTATCAGTGTCTCAGTGTCTCTGTGCCTCAGTGTCTCAGTGTCTCTGTGTCTCAATGTCTCAGTGTCTCAGTGTCTCGTGTCTCAGTGTCTCTGAGTCTCAGCGTCTCAGTGTCTCAGTGTCTTATTGTCTCAGTATATCTGTGTCTCAGTGTATCAATGTCTGAGGGACACAGGGTCTCTTTGTCTCTGTGTCTGAGTTTCTCTGTGCCTCAGTGTCACAGTGTCTCTGTGTCTCAGTGTCTCTGTGCCACAAAGTCTCAGAGTCTCAGTATCTCAGTGTCTCTGTGTCTCAGTGTCTCTGTGCCTCAGAGTCTCAGTATCTTTGTGTCTCTGTGTCTCAGTGTATCAGTCTCTCAGTGTCTCAGATTATCAGTGTCTCTGTGTCACAGTGTCTCAGTGTCTCGGTGTGTCAGTGTTTCAGAGTCTCAGTGTATCTGTGTCTCAGTGTCTCTGTGTCTCAGTGTCTCAGAGAATCATTGCCTCGGTGACTCTCTGTCTGAGAGTCTCTGTGCCTCAGTGTTTCAGTGTCACAGTGTCTCAGTGTCTCAGTGTCTCAGTGTCTCCGTGTTTCAGTGTCTCAGTGTCTCAGAGTCACAGTGTCTCCGTGTCTCAGTGTCTCAGTGTCTCAGAGTCACAGTGTCTCTGTGCCTCAGTGATTCAGTGTCACAGGGTCTCAGTGTTTCAGTGTCTCCGTGTCTCAGTGTCTCTGTATCCCAGTGTCTCAGTGTCTCAGAGTTTCAGTGTCTTTATGTCTCTGTGTCTCAGTGTCTCTGTGCCTCAGTGTCTCAGAGTCTCAGTGTCTCAGTGTCTCTGTGTCTCAGTGTCTCTGTGTCTCAGTGTCTCTTCGGCTCAGTGCCTCAGTGTCTCTGTGTCTCTGTGTCTCTGTGTCTCTGTGTCTCAGTGCCTCAGTGTCTCTGTGTCTCAGTGTCTCCATGTCTCAGTATCTCTGCGCCTCAGTGTATCTGTGTCTCTGTGTCTCAGTGTCTCAGAGACTCTGTGTCTCAGTCTATCAGACTCTCAGTGCCTCAGTGTCTCCGAGTCTTCATGTCTCAGTGTCACTGTGCCTCTGTGTCTCATAGTCTCAGCGTCTCTGTGCCTCTGTGTCTCAGAGTCTCAGAGTCTCAGTATGTCTGTGTCTCAGTGTCTCTGTGCCTCTGTGTCTCATAGTCTCAGAGTCTCAGTGTGTCTGTGTCTCAGTCTCTCAGTGTATCTGTGTTTCAGTGTCTCTGTGTCTCAGGGTCTCAAAGTCTCAGTGTGTCTGTGTCCCTGTGTCTCTGTGTCTCTGTGTCTCAGTGTATCAGCGTCTCAGAGACTCAGTGTCTCTTTGTTTCTGTGTCTGAGTGTCTCTGTGCCTCATTGTCACAGTGTCTCAGTGTCTCACTGTCTCGGTGTCTCAGTGTCTCAGACTCTCAGTGTCTCTGTGTCCCACTATCTCTGTGTCTCAGTGTCTCAGAGAATCAGTGCCTCAGTGACTCTCTGTCTGAGAGTCTCTGTGCCTCAGTGTTTCAGTCTCACAGGGTCTCAGTGTCTCCGTGTCTCACTGTCTCAGTGTTTCAGAGTCACAGTGTCTCTGTGTCTCAGTGTATCAGTGTCTCAGAGATTTAGTGTCTCTGTGTCTCTCTGTCTCAGTGTCTCTGTGTCCCAGTGTCTCTGTGTCTCAGTGTCTCAGAGTGTCAGTGTCCCAGTGTCTCTGTTCTCAGTGTCTCTGTGTCTCTGTGTCTCAGTGTCTCTGCGCCTCAGTGCCTCAGTGTCTCTGTGTCTCAGTGTCTCAGTGCCTCAGTGTCTTTGTGTCTCTGTGTCTCTGTGTCTGAGTGTCTCTGTGCCTCAGTGTCACAGTGTCTCAGTGTCTCTGTGTCTCAGTGTCTCTGTGTCTCAGAGTCTCAGTGTCTCAGAGTCTCAGAGTCTCAGTGTCTCAGGTTCTCTGTGCCTCAGTGTCACAGTGTCTCAGTGTCTCTGTGTCTCTGTGCCTCACTGTCTCATTGCCTCAGTGTCTCAGAGTCTCAGTATCTCTGTGTCTCAGTATCTCTGTGTCTCAGTGTCTCAGAATCTCAGTGTCTCAGAATCTCAGTGTCTCAGAGTCTCAGTGTCTCAGTGTCTCAGTTTATCTGTGCCTCAGTGTCTCAGATTCTCAGGGTATCTGCAGCTCAGAGTATCTTTGTCTCTGTGTCTCAGTGTCTGTGCGTTTCAGTGTCTCTGTGTCTCAGTGCCTCAGTGTCTTAGTGTCTCAGAGAATCAGTACCTCGGTGACTCTCTGTCTGAGAGTCTCTGTGCCTCAGTGTTTCAGTGTCACAGGGTCTCCGTGTCTCAGTGTCTCAGTGTCTCAGAGTCACAGTGTCTCTGTGTCTCAGTGTATCAGTGTCTCTGTGTCTCAGTGTCTCTGTGTCTCAGAGGCTCAGTGTCTCTGTGTCTGAATTTCTCTGTGGCTCAGTGTCACAGATTATCAGTTTCTCAGTGTCTCAGAGTCTCAGTGACTCTGTGTCTCTGTGTCTCAGAGTCTCAGTGTCTCTGTGTCTCAGTGTCTCAAAGTCTCTTTGTCTCAATATCTCTGTGTCTCTGTGTCTCAGTGTATCTGCGCCTCAGTGCCTCTGAGTGTCAGCGTCTCAGTGTCTCAGAGTCTCATTATCTCAGTGTCTCAGAGTCTCAGTGTCTCAGTGTCTCAGTGTATCAGTATCTCAGATTATCAGTGTCTCTGTGTCTCAGTGTCTCTGTGCCTCAGTGTCTCAGTGTCTCAGAGTCTCAGTGTCTCAGTGTGCCTGTGTCTCAGAGTCTCAGTGTCTCAGTGTGCCTGTGTCTCAGTGTGTCTGTGTCTCAGTGTCTCTGTGCCTCAGTGTCTCTGTGTCTCTGTGCCTCAGTGTTTCAGTGCCTCAGTGCCCAGTATCTCAGAGTCACAATGTCTCTGTGTCTCTGTGTCTCAGCGTCTCTGTGTCTCTGTGTCTCAGTGTCTCTGTGCCCCAGTGTCTCAGAGTCTCAGCTTCTCTGAGTCTCTGAGTCTCAGTGTATCATTGTGTCAGAGACTCAGTGTCTCTTTGTCTCTGTGTCTCAGTGTCTCTGTGCCTCAGTGTCACAGTGTCTTTCTGTTTCTGTGTCTCAGTGTCTCAGAGTCTCAGTGTCTCAGTGTCTCTGTGTCTCCGTGTCTCAGTGTCTCAGAGTCTCAGTGTCTCAGTGTCTCTGTGTCTCCGTGTCTCAGTGTCTCAGAGTCACATTGTCTCTGTGTCTCTATTTCTCAGCATCTCAGTGTCTCAGAGTCACAGTGTATCAGTGTCTCAGAGACTGAGTGTCTCTTTGTCTCTGTGTCTGAGTTTCTCTGTGCCTCAGTGTCACAGTGTCTCTGTGTCTCAGTGTCTCAGTGTCTCAGAGTCTCAGTGTCTCTGTGTCTCAGTGTCTCTGTGTCTCAGTGTCTCTGTGTCTGAGCCTCAGAGTCACAGTGTCTCAGTGTCTCAGAGTTTCAGTGTCTCTGTGTCTCAGTGTCTCTGTGTCTCAGAGTCTCAGAGATTCAGTGTCTCTGTGTCTCAGTGTCTCTGTGTCTCAGTGTCTCAGTGCCTCAGAGACTCAGAGTCTCAGTGTCTCAGTGTCTCTGTCCCTCAGTGCCTCTGTGACTCAGTGTGTCAGTCTCTCTGTGCCTCAGTGTCTCTGTGTCTCAGTGTCTCTGTGCCTCAGAGTCTCAGAGTATCAGTGTCTCTGTGTTTCAGCGTCTCAGATTCTCAGTGTCTCTGTGTCTCAGTGTTTCTGTGCCTCAGTGTCTCTGTGTCTCAGTGTCTCTGTGTCTCTGTGTCTCAGTGTCTCTGTGTCTCAGAGTCACAGTGTCTCAGAGTCTCTGTGTCTCAGTCTATCAGATTCTCAGTGTCTCTGTGTCTCAGTGTCTTAGTATCTCAAAGTCTCAGTGTCACAGTGTCTCTGTGTCTCAGTGTCTCAAAGCCTTTGTGTCTCAGTTTCTCAGTGTCTCTGTGTCCAAGTGTCTCTGTGTCTCAGTGTCTCAGAGTCACAGTGTCTCTGTGTCTCAGTGTATCAGTGTCTCAGAGACTCAGTGTCTCCGTGTCTCTCTGTCTGAGTGTCTCTGTGCCTCAGTGTCACAGAGTCTCAGTGTCTCAGTGTCTCTGTGTCTCAGTGTGTCTGTGCCTCATTGTCCCTGTGTCTCTGTGTCTCAGTGTCTCAGAGTCTCAGAGCCTCAGTGTCTCAGTGTCTCTGTCCCTCAGTGTCTCTGTGTCTCAGTGTGTCAGTCTCTCTGTGTCTCAGTGTCTCTGTCCCTCAGTGTCTCTGTGTCTCAGTGTGTCAGTCTCTCTGTGCCTCAGTGTCTCTGTGTCTCAGTGTCTCTGTGCCTCAGAGTCTCAGAGTTTCAGTGTCTCTGTGTTTCAGCGTCTCAGAGTCTCAGTGTCTCTGTGACTCAGTGTTTCTGTGCCTCAGTGTCTCTGTGTCTCAGTGTCTCTGTGTCTCAGTGTCTCTGTGTCTCAGAGTCACAGTGTCTCAGAGTCTCTGTGCCTCAGTCTATCAGATTCTCAGTGTCTCTGTGTCTCAGTGTCTTAGTATCTCAAAGTCTCAGTGTCACAGTGTCTCTGTGTCTCAGTGTCTCAAAGCCTTTGTGTCTCAGTTTCTCAGTGTCTCTGTGTCCAAGTGTCTCTGTGTCTCAGTGTCTCAGAGTCACAGTGTCTCTGTGTCTCAGTGTATCAGTGTCTAAGAGACTCAGTGTCTCTGTGTCTCTCTGTCTGAGCGTCTCTGTGCCTCAGTGTCACAGAGTCTCAGTGTCTCAGTGTCTCTGTGTGTCAGTGTGTCTGTGCCTCATTGTCCCTATGTCTCTGTGTCTCTGTGTCTCAGTGTCTCAGAGTCTCAGAGCCTCAGTGTCTCAGTGTCTCTGTGCCTCCGTCTATCAGACTCTCAGTGTCTCTGTGTCTCAGTGTCTCTGTGTCTCAGAGACTCAGAGTATCAGAGTCTCTGTGTCACAGTTTATCTGTGCCTCAGTGTCTCAGAGTCTCCGTGTCTCTGTGTTTCAGTTTTTCTGTGCCTCAGTGTCTCAGTGTCTCAGAGTCTCCGTGTCTCTATGTTTCAGTTTTTCTGTGCCTCAGTGTCTCAGTTTCTCAGGGTATCTGCGTCTCAGAGTATCTTTGTCTCTGTGTCTCAATGTCTGTGCGTTTCGGTGTCTCAGTGTATCAGTGTCTCAGAGACTCAGTGTCTCTTTGTCTCTGTGACTGAGTGTCTCTGTGCCTCAGTGTCTCAGTGTGTCAGAGACTAAATGTCTCTTTGTCTCTGTGTCTGAGTGTCTCTGTGCCTCAGTGTCACAGAGTCTCTGTGTCTCAGTGTCTCAGAGTCAAAGTGTCTCAGTGTCTCAGTGTTTCTCTGTCTCAGTGTCTCTGTGTCTCTTTGTCTCTGTCGAAGTGTCTCAAAGTCTCTTTGTCTCTGTGTCTCAGTGTCTCGGTGCCTCAATGTCTCAGTGTCTCAGTGTCTAAGATTATCAGTGTCTCTCTGTCTCAGTGTCTCAGTGTATCAGTGTCTCAGAGGCTCAGTGTCTCTGTTTCTGTGTGTCTGAGGGTCTCTGTGCCTCACTGTCACATTCCCTCAGTGTCACAGTGTCTCAGTGTCTCAGATTATCAGTGTCACAATGTATCAGTGTCTCAGTGTCTCAGTGTCTCTGTTTCTGTGTGTCTGAGTGTCTCTATGCCTCAGTGTCACATTGCCTCAGTGTCTCAGAGTGTCAGTGTCTCTGTGTCTCTGTGTCTCAGAGTCTCAGTGTCTCTGTGTCTCTTTGTCTCTGTGTCTCAGTGTCTCTTTGTTTCTGTGTCTCAGAGTCTCAGTGTCTCTGTGCCTCTGGGTCTCAGTGTCTCTGTGTCTCTTTGTCTCTGTGGCTCAGTGTCTCTTTGTCTCAGTGTCTCTGTGCCTCAGTGTCTCTGAGTCTCAGCGTCTAAGTGTCTCAGAGTCTCATTGTCTCAGTGTCTCAGAGACTCGTGTCTCAGAGTCTCAGTGTTTCAGTGTCTCTGTGTCTCAGTGTCTCTGTGTCTCAGTGTGTCAGTGTCTCTGGGCCTCAGTGTCTCTGTGCCTCAGTGTCACAGTGTCTCAGTGTCTCAGAGTCTCAGTGTCTCAGAGTCTCAGTGTCTCAGTGTCTCTGTGTCTCAGTGTCTCAGAGTCTCAGTGTCTCAGTGTGTCTGTGTCTCAGTGTTTCTGTGCCCCAGTGTCTCTGTGCATCAGTGTTTCAGTGCCTCAGTGTCCCAGTATCTCAGAGTCACATTGTCTCTGTGTCTCCGTGTCTCAGAATCTCACTGTCTCCGTGTCTCAGTGTCTCAGAGTCACATTGTCTCTGTGTCTCTGTTTCTCAGCGTCTCAGTATCTCAGAGTCTCAGTGTCCCAGAGTCTCAGAGTCTCAGTGTCTCTGTGTCTCAGTATCTCAGAGTCTCAGTGTCTCTGTGTCTCAGTGTATCAGTGTCTCAGAGACTGAGTGTCTCTTTGTCTCTGTGTCTAAGTTTCTCTGTGCCTCAGTGTCTCAATGTCTCAGTGTCTCAGTGTTTCTGTGTCTCTGTGTCTCAGTGTCTCAGAGTCTCAGTGTCTCTGTGTCTCAGCGTCTCTGTGTCTCCGTGTCTCAGAGTCTCACTGTCTCCGTGTCTCAGTGTATCAGAGTCACATTGTCTCTGTGTCTCTGTTTCTCAGCGTCCCAGTGTCTCAGAGGCTCAGTGTCTCTGTGTCTCAGTGTATCAGTGTCTCAGAGACTGAGTGTCTCTTTGTCTCTGTGTCTAAGTTTCTCTGTGCCTCAGTGACACAGTGTCTCAATGTCTCAGTGTCTCAGTGTTCCTGTGTCTCTGTGACTCAGAGTCTCAGAGTTTCAGTGTCTCAGTGTCTCAGAGTCTGAGTGTCTTAGTGTCTCTGTGTCTCAGAGTCTCAGAGTTTCAGTGTCTCTGTGTCTCAGTGTCTCAGACACTCAGAGTCTCTCTGTATCTCAGTGTCTCTGTGTCTCAGTGTCTCTGTGTCTCAGTGTCTCTGTGTCTCAATGTCTCTGTGCCTCATTGTCTCTGTGTCTCTGTGTCTTAGTGTCTCAGAGTCTCTGAGTCTTGGTGCCTCAGTGTCTCAGTGTCTCTGTGCCTCAGTCTATCAGACTCTCAGTGTCTCTGAGTCTCAGTGTCTCTGTGTCTCAGTGTCTCTGTGTCTCAGTGTCTTAGTATCTCAAAGTCCCAGTGTCACAGTGTCTCTGTGTCTAGGTGTCTCAAAGTCTTTGTGTCTCAGTGTCTCACTGTCTCTGACTCTCAGTGTCTCTGTGGCCAAGTGTCTCTGTATCTCAGTGTATCAGTGTCTCAGAGACTCATTGTCTCTGTGTCTCTCTGTCTGAGTGTATCTGTGCCTCAGTGTCACAGTGCTTCAGTGTATCTGTGTCTCAGTGTCTCTGTGCCTCAGTGTCACAGAGTCTCAGTATCTCTGGATCTCAGTGCCTCAGAGTCTCAGTGTCTCTGTGTCTAAGTGTGTCAGTGTCTCTGTATCTAAGTGTCTCTGAGTCACAGTGTCTCAGTGTCGCTGTGTCTCAGTGTCTCAGAGTCTCAGTGTCTCTGTGCCTCAATGTCTCTGTGTCTCAATGTCTCAGTGTCTCTCTATCTCAGTGCCTCAGTGTCTCAGAGTCTCAGTGTGTCAGTGTGTTTGCGTCTCAGTGTGTCAGTCTCTCTGTGCCTCAGTGTCTCTGTGTCTCAGTGTCTCTGTGCCTCAGTGTCTCTGTGTCTCAGTGTTTCTGTGCCTCAGTGTCTCTGTGTCTCAGTGTCTCTGTGTCTCAGTGTCTCTGTGTCTCAGTGTCACAGTGTCTCAGAGTCTCTGTGTCTCAGTGTCTCAAAGCCTTTGTGTCTCAGTTTCTCAGTGTCTCTGTGTCCAAGTGTCTCTGTGTCTCAGTGTCTTAGTATCTCAAAGTCTCAGTGTCACAGTGTCTCTGTGTCTCAGTGTCTCAAAGCCTTTGTGTCTCAGTTTCTCAGTGTCTCTGTGTCCAAGTGTCTCTGTGTCTCAGTGTCTCAGAGTCACAGTGTCTCTGTGTCTCAGTGTATCAGAGTCTCTGTGTCTTGATGCCTCAGTGTCTCAGTGTCTCTGACTCTCAGTGTCTCTGTGTCCAAGTGTCTCTGTGTCTCAGTGTCTCAGAGTCACAGTGTCTCTGTGTCTCAGTGTATCAGTGTCTCAGAGACTCAGTGTCTCTGTGTCTCTCTGTCTGAGTGTCTCTGTGCCTCAGTGTCACTGAGTCTCTGTGTCTCAGTGTCTCTGTGTCCCTGTGTCTCTGTGTCTCTGTGTCTCAGTGTCTCAGAGTCTCAGAGCCTCAGTGTCTCAGTGTCTCTGTGCCTCAGTCTATCAGACTCTCAGTGTCTCTGTGTCTCAGTGTCGCTGTGTCTCAGAGACTCAGAGTCTCAGTGTCTCTGTGTCACAGTTTATCTGTGCCTCAGTGTCTCAGTGTCTCAGAGTCTCTGTGTCTCTATGTTTCAGTTTTTCTGTGCCTCAGTGTCTCAGTTTCTCAGGGTATCTGCGTCTCAGAGTATCTTTGTCTCTGTGTCTCAATGTCTGTGCGTTTCGGTGTCTCAGTGTATCAGTGTCTCTTTGTCTCTGTGACTGAGTGTCTATGTGCCTCAGTGTCTCAGTGCCTCAGTGTCTCAGTGTCTCAGCGTTTCTCTGTCTCAGTGTCTCTGTGTCACAGTGTCTCAGTGTCTAAGATTATCAGTGTCTCTCTGTCTCAGTGTCACAGGTTCTCAGTGTCTCAGTGTATCAGTGTCTCGGAGTCTCAGTGTCTCAGGTTCTCTGTGTCTCACTGTCTCTGTGTCTCAGCGTCTCTGTACTTCAGTGTCTCTGTGTCTCAGCGTCTCTGTGCCTTATTGTCTCTGTGTCTCTGTGTCTCAGAGTCTCAGTCTATCAGACTCTCAATGTCTCAGTGTCTCTGTGTCTCAGTGTCTTAGTATCTCAAAGTCTCAGTGTCCAAGTGTCTCAGTGTCTCAGAGTCACAGTGTCTCTGTGTGTCAGTGTCTCAGAGACACAGTGTCTCTGTGTCTCTCTGTCTGAGTGTTTCTGTGCCTCAGTGTCACAGTGTCTCAGTGTCCTAGAGTCTCAGTGAGTCTGTCTCTGTGTCTCAGTGTCTCAGTTTCTCAGTGTCTCTGTGCCTCAGTGTATCTGTGTCTCAGTGTCTCTGTGTCTCAGTGTCTCTGTGTCTCAGTGCCTCAGTATATCTGTGTCTCAGTGTCTCTGTGTCTCTCTGTCTCTGTGTCCCAGTGCCTCAGTGCCTCAGTGTCACAGAATCTCAGTGTCTCTGTGTCTCTGTGTCTCAGTGTGTCAGTGTCTCAGTGCCTCAGTGTCTCAGTGTCTCTATGTCTCAGTGTGTCAGTGTCTCTGTGCCTCAGTGTCTCTGTGCCTCAGTGTCTCAGACTCTCAGTGTCTCAGAGTCTCAGTGTCTCAGTTTATCTGTGCCTCAGTGTCTCTGTTTCTCAGGGTATCTGCGTCTCAGAGTATCTTTGTCTCTGTGTCTCAGTATCTGTGCGTTTCGGTGTCTCTGTGTCTCAGTGTCTCTGTGTCTTAGTGTCTCAGTGTCTCAGTGTCTCAGTGTCTCTGTGTCACAGTGTCTCTGTGTCTCAGTGTCTCTGCGCATCATTGCCTCAGTGTCTCTGTGTCACTGTGTCTCAGTGTCTTTGTGTCTCTGTGTCTCTGTGTCTCTGTGCCTCAGTGCCACAGTGTCTCAGTGTCTCTGTGTCTCAGTGTCTCTGTGTCTTAGAGTCTCTGTGTCTCAGTGTATCAGTGTCTGAGTGTCTCAGTGTCTCTGTTTCTGTGTGTCTCAGTGTCTCTTTGCCTCACTGTCTCATTGCCTCAATTTCACAGTGTCTCAGATTATCAGTGTCTCAGTGTCTCAGAGTCTCAGTGACTCTGTGTCTCTGTGCATCACTGTCTCATTGCCTCAGTGTCTCAGAGTCTCAGTGTCTCAGTATCTCTGTGTCTCAGTGTCTCTGTGCCTCAGTGTCTCAGAATCTCAGTGTCTCAGAGTCTCAGTGTCTCAGTTTATCTGTGCCTCAGTGTCTCAGTTTCTCAGGGTATCTGCGTCTCAGAGTATCTTTGTCTCTGTGTCTCAGTGCCTGTGCGTTTCGGTGTCTCTGTGTCTCAGTGTCTCTGTGTCTCAGTGTCTCTGTGTCTCAATGTCTCTGTGCCTCATTGTCTCTGTGTCTCTGTGTCTTAGTGTCTCAGAGTCTCTGAGTCTTGGTGCCTCAGTGTCTCAGTGTCTCTGTGCCTCAGTCTATCAGACTCTCAGTGTCTCTGAGTCTCAGTGTCTCTGTGTCTCAGTGTCTCTGTGTCTCAGTGTCTTAGTATCTCAAAGTCCCAGTGTCACAGTGTCTCTGTGTCTAGGTGTCTCAAAGTCTTTGTGTCTCAGTGTCTCACTGTCTCTGACTCTCAGTGTCTCTGTGGCCAAGTGTCTCTGTATCTCAGTGTATCAGTGTCTCAGAGACTCATTGTCTCTGTGTCTCTCTGTCTGAGTGTCTCTGTGCCTCAGTGTCACAGTGCTTCAGTGTATCTGTGTCTCAGTGTCTCTGTGCCTCAGTGTCACAGAGTCTCAGTATCTCTGGATCTCAGTGCCTCAGAGTCTCAGTGTCTCTGTGTCTAAGTGTGTCAGTGTCTCTGTATCTAAGTGTCTCTGAGTCACAGTGTCTCAGTGTCGCTGTGTCTCAGTGTCTCAGAGTCTCAGTGTCTCTGTGCCTCAATGTCTCTGTGTCTCAATGTCTCAGTGTCTCTCTATCTCAGTGCCTCAGTGTCTCAGAGTCTCAGTGTGTCAGTGTGTTTGCGTCTCAGTGTGTCAGTCTCTCTGTGCCTCAGTGTCTCTGTGTCTCAGTGTCTCTGTGCCTCAGAGTTTCAGTGTCTCTGTGTTTCAGCGTCTCAGAGTCTCAGTGTCTCTGTGTCTCAGTGTTTCTGTGCCTCAGTGTCTCTGTGTCTCAGTGTCTCTGTGTCTCAGTGTCTCTGTGTCTCAGTGTCACAGTGTCTCAGAGTCTCTGTGTCTCAGTGTCTCAAAGCCTTTGTGTCTCAGTTTCTCAGTGTCTCTGTGTCCAAGTGTCTCTGTGTCTCAGTGTCTTAGTATCTCAAAGTCTCAGTGTCACAGTGTCTCTGTGTCTCAGTGTCTCAAAGCCTTTGTGTCTCAGTTTCTCAGTGTCTCTGTGTCCAAGTGTCTCTGTGTCTCAGTGTCTCAGAGTCACAGTGTCTCAGTGTCTCTGACTCTCAGTGTCTCTGTGTCCAAGTGTCTCTGTGTCTCAGTGTCTCAGAGTCACAGTGTCTCTGTGTCTCAGTGTATCAGTGTCTCAGAGACTCAGTGTCTCTGTGTCTCTCTGTCTGAGTGTCTCTGTGCCTCAGTGTCACTGAGTCTCTGTGTCTCAGTGTCTCTGTGTCCCTGTGTCTCTGTGTCTCTGTGTCTCAGTGTCTCAGAGTCTCAGAGCCTCAGTGTCTCAGTGTCTCTGTGCCTCAGTCTATCAGACTCTCAGTGTCTCTGTGTCTCAGTGTCTCTGTGTCTCAGAGACTCAGAGTCTCAGTGTCTCTGTGTCACAGTTTATCTATGCCTCAGTGTCTCAGTGTCTCAGAGTCTCTGTGTCTCTATGTTTCAGTTTTTCTGTGCCTCAGTGTCTCAGTTTCTCAGGGTATCTGCGTCTCAGAGTATCTTTGTCTCTGTGTCTCAATGTCTGTGCGTTTCGGTGTCTCAGTGTATCAGTGTCTCTTTGTCTCTGTGACTGAGTGTCTATGTGCCTCAGTGTCTCAGTGCCTCAGTGTCTCAGTGTCTCAGCGTTTCTCTGTCTCAGTGTCTCTGTGTCACAGTGTCTCAGTGTCTAAGATTATCAGTGTCTCTCTGTCTCAGTGTCACAGGTTCTCAGTGTCTCAGTGTATCAGTGTCTCGGAGTCTCAGTGTCTCAGGTTCTCTGTGTCTCACTGTCTCTGTGTCTCAGCGTCTCTGTACTTCAGTGTCTCTGTGTCTCAGCGTCTCTGTGCCTTATTGTCTCTGTGTCTCTGTGTCTCAGAGTCTCAGTCTATCAGACTCTCAATGTCTCAGTGTCTCTGTGTCTCAGTGTCTTAGTATCTCAAAGTCTCAGTGTCCAAGTGTCTCAGTGTCTCAGAGTCACAGTGTCTCTGTGTGTCAGTGTCTCAGAGACACAGTGTCTCTGTGTCTCTCTGTCTGAGTGTTTCTGTGCCTCAGTGTCACAGTGTCTCAGTGTCCTAGAGTCTCAGTGAGTCTGTCTCTGTGTCTCAGTGTCTCAGTTTCTCAGTGTCTCTGTGCCTCAGTGTATCTGTGTCTCAGTGTCTCTGTGTCTCAGTGTCTCAGTGTCTCTGTGTCTCAGTGCCTCAGTATATCTGTGTCTCAGTGTCTCTGTGTCTCAGTGTCTCAGTGTCTCTCTGTCTCTGTGTCCCAGTGCCTCAGTGCCTCAGTGTCACAGAATCTCAGTGTCTCTGTGTCTCTGTGTCTCAGTGTGTCAGTGTCTCAGTGCCTCAGTGTCTCAGTGTCTCTATGTCTCAGTGTGTCAGTGTCTCTGTGCCTCAGTGTCTCTGTGCCTCAGTGTCTCAGACTCTCAGTGTCTCAGAGTCTCAGTGTCTCAGTTTATCTGTGCCTCAGTGTCTCTGTTTCTCAGGGTATCTGCGTCTCAGAGTATCTTTGTCTCTGTGTCTCAGTATCTGTGCGTTTCGGTGTCTCTGTGTCTCAGTGTCTCTGTGTCTTAGTGTCTCAGTGTCTCAGTGTCTCAGTGTCTCTGTGTCACAGTGTCTCTGTGTCTCAGTGTCTCTGCGCATCATTGCCTCAGTGTCTCTGTGTCACTGTGTCTCAGTGTCTTTGTGTCTCTGTGTCTCTGTGTCTCTGTGCCTCAGTGCCACAGTGTCTCAGTGTCTCTGTGTCTCAGTGTCTCTGTGTCTTAGAGTCTCTGTGTCTCAGTGTATCAGTGTCTGAGTGTCTCAGTGTCTCTGTTTCTGTGTGTCTCAGTGTCTCTTTGCCTCACTGTCTCATTGCCTCAATTTCACAGTGTCTCAGATTATCAGTGTCTCAGTGTCTCAGAGTCTCAGTGACTCTGTGTCTCTGTGCATCACTGTCTCATTGCCTCAGTGTCTCAGAGTCTCAGTGTCTCAGTATCTCTGTGTCTCAGTGTCTCTGTGCCTCAGTGTCTCAGAATCTCAGTGTCTCAGAGTCTCAGTGTCTCAGTTTATCTGTGCCTCAGTGTCTCAGTTTCTCAGGGTATCTGCGTCTCAGAGTATCTTTGTCTCTGTGTCTCAGTGCCTGTGCGTTTCGGTGTTTCTGTGTCTCAGTGTCTCTGTGTCTCATTGTCTCTGTGTCTCAGTGTATCAGTGTCTCAGAGTTTCAGAGTCTCTGTGTCTCAGTGTCTCAGTGTCTCTGTCCCTCAGTGTCTCAGTGTGTCAGTGTCTCTGTGCCTCAGTGTCTCTGTGTCTCAGTGTCTCTGTGTCTCAGAGTCTCAGAGTTTCAGTGTCTCTGTGTCTCCGTGTTTCAGCGTCTCAGAGTCTCAGTGTCTCTGTGTCTCAGAGTCTCTGTGTCTCAGTGTCTCAGAGTCACAGTGTCTCAGAGTCTCTGTGTCTCAGAGTCTCAGAGTCTCAGTGTCTCAGAGTCTCTGTGTCTTGGTGCCTCAGTGTCTCAGAGTCTCTGACTCTCAGTGTCTCTGTGTCTCTCTGTCTGAGTGTTTTTGTGCCTCAGTGTAACAGTGTCTCAGTGTCCTAGAGTCTCAGTGAGTCTGTCTCTGTGTCTCAGTGTCTCAGTTTCTCAGTGTCACTGTGCCTCAGTGTCTCTGTGTCTCTGTGCCTCAGTGTCTCTGAGTCTCAGTGTCTCAGAATCTCAGTGTCTCAGTGTCTCAGAGTCTCAGTGTCTCAGAGTCTCTATGCCTCATTGTCTCTGTGTCTCAGAGTCTCAGTCTATCAGACTCTCAATGTCTCTGTGTCTCAGAGACTCAGTGTCTCTGTGTCTCAGTGTGTTAGTATCTCAAAGTTTCAGTGTCCAAGTGTTTCTGTGTCTCAGTGTCTCAGAGTCACAGTGTCTCTGTGTCTCAGTGTATCAGTGTCTCAGAGACACAGTGTCTGTCTCTGCGTCTCTGTATCTCTGTGTCTCAGTGTCTCTGTGCATCAGTGTATCTATGTCTCAGTGGCGCTGTGCGTCACTGTCTCAGTGTCTCAGTGTCTCAGTGTCTCTGTGCCTCAGTGTCTCTGAGACTCAGCGTCGAAGTGTCTCAGTATCTCATTGTCTCAGTGTCTCAGAGTCTCAGTGTCTCTGTGCCTCAGTGTCTCTGAGTCTCAGTGTCTCAGAATCTCAGTGTCTCAGAGTCTCAGTGTCTCAGTGTCTCAGAGTCTCTATGCCTCATTGTCTCTGTGTCTCTGTGTCTCAGAGTCTCAGAGTCTCAGTCTATCAGACTCTCAATGTCTCTGTGTCTCAGTGTCTCAGAGACTCAGTGTCTCAGTGTCTCAGTGTCCTAGAGTCTCAGTGAGTCTGTCTCTGTGTCTCAGAGTCTCAGTTTCTCAGTGTCACTGTGCCTCAGTGTCTCTGTGTCTCAGTGTCTCTGTGTCACTGTGCCTCAGTGTATCTGTGTCTCAGTGTCTCTGTGTCTCAGTGTCTCAGTGTCTCTGTGTCTCAGTGCCTCAGTATATCTGTGTCTCAGTGTCTCTGTGTCTCTGTGTCTCAGTGTCTCTCTGTCTCTGTGTCCCAGAGCCTCAGTGCCTCAGTGTCACAGAGTCTCAGTGTCTCTGTGTCTCAGTGTCTCAGAGTCACAATGCCTCAATGTCTCAGTATATCAGTGTCTGAGTGAGTCTGTCTGTGTGTCTCTGTATCTCTGTGTCTCAGTGTCTCTGTGCATCAGTGTATCTGTGTCTCAGTGGCGCTGTGCGTCAGTGTCTCAGTGTCTCAGTGTCTCTGTGTCTCAGTGTCTCAGATTCTCAGTGTCTCCAAGTCTTTGTGTCCCAGTGTCTCAGTGTCTCAGAGACTCAGTGTCTCAGTGTCTGTGTCTGAGTGTCTCTGTGTCTCAGTGTATCTGTGTCTCAGTGTCTGAGAGTCTCTGTGTCTCAGTGTCTGAGAGTCTCAGTGTCTCTGTGACTCAGTGTCTCAGTGTCTCTGTGTCTCATTATCTCAGAGTCTCACTGTCACAATGTCTCAGTGTCTCTGTATCTCAGTGTCTCAGTGTCTCAGTGTCTCAGTGTCTCAGTGTCCTAGAGTCTCAGTGAGTCTGTCTCTGTGTCTCAGTGTCTCAGTTTCTCAGTGTCACTGTGCCTCAGTGTCTCTGTGTCTCAGTGTCTCTGTGTCACTGTGCCTCAGTGTATCTGTGTCTCAGTGTCTCTGTGTCTCAGTGTCTCAGTGTCTCTGTGTCTCAGTGCCTCAGTATATCTGTGTCTCAGTGTCTCTGTGTCTCTGTGTCTCAGTGTCTCTCTGTCTCTGTGTCCCAGAGCCTCAGTGCCTCAGTGTCACAGAGTCTCAGTGTCTCTGTGTCTCAGTGTCTCAGAGTCACAATGCCTCAATGTCTCAGTATATCAGTGTCTGAGTGAGTCTGTCTGTGTGTCTCTGTATCTCTGTGTCTCAGTGTCTCTGTGCATCAGTGTATCTGTGTCTCAGTGGCGCTGTGCGTCAGTGTCTCAGTGTCTCAGTGTCTCTGTGTCTCAGTGTCTCAGATTCTCAGTGTCTCCAAGTCTTTGTGTCCCAGTGTCTCAGTGTCTCAGAGACTCAGTGTCTCAGTGTCTGTGTCTGAGTGTCTCTGTGTCTCAGTGTATCTATGTCTCAGTGTCTGAGAGTCTCTGTGTCTCAGTGTCTGAGAGTCTCAGTGTCTCTGTGTCTCAGTGTCTCAGTGTCTCTGTGTCTCATTATCTCAGAGTCTCACTGTCACAATGTCTCAGTGTCTCTGTATCTCAGTGTCTCAGTGTCTCTGTGTCTCAGTGTCTCAGACTCTCAGTGTCTTGTGTCCCAGTGTCTCCGTGTCTCAGTGTCTCAGTGTCTCACAGTCTCTTTGTCTCTGAGACTCAGTGTCTCAGGGAATCAGTGCCTCGGTGTCTCTCTGTCTGAGATTCTCTTTGCCTCAGTGTCACAGTGTCTCAGTGTCTCTGTGTCTCAGTGTATCCGTGTGTCAGAGACTCAGTGCCCCTTTGTCTCTGTGTCTGAGTGTCTCTGTGCCTCAGTGTCTCAGACTCTCAGTGTCTCTGTGTCTTAGTGCCTCAGTATCTCTGTGCCTCAGTGTCTCAGATTCTCAGTGTCTCCAAGTCTTTGTGTCCCAGTGTCTCAGTGTCTCAGAGACTCAGTGTCTCTGTCTGAGTGTCTCTGTGTCTCAGTGTATCTGTTTCTCAGTGTATCTGTGTCTCAGTGTTTCAGTGTCTCAGTGTCTCTGTGTCTCTGTGTCTCAGTGTCTCTGTGCCTCAGTGTCTCTGTGTCTCAGTGTCTCTGTGTCTCAGTGTCTCAGTGTCTCAGTGTCTCTGTGTCTCAGTGTCTCAGACTCTCAGTGTCTTGTGTCCCAGTGTCTCCGTGTCTCAGTGTCTCAGTGTCTCACAGTCTCTTTGTCTCTGAGACTCAGTGTCTCAGGGAATCAGTGCCTCGGTGTCTCTCTGTCTGAGATTCTCTTTGCCTCAGTGTCACAGTGTCTCAGTGTCTCTGTGTCTCAGTGTATCCGTGTGTCAGAGACTCAGTGCCCCTTTGTCTCTGTGTCTGAGTGTCTCTGTGCCTCAGTGTCTCAGACTCTCAGTGTCTCTGTGTCTCAGTGCCTCAGTATCTCTGTGCCTCAGTGTCTCAGATTCTCAGTGTCTCCAAGTCTTTGTGTCCCAGTGTCTCAGTGTCTCAGAGACTCAGTGTCTCTGTCTGAGTGTCTCTGTGTCTCAGTGTATCTGTTTCTCAGTGTATCTGTGTCTCAGTGTCTCAGTGTTTCAGTGTCTCAGTGTCTCTGTGTCTCTGTGTCTCAGTGTCTCTGTGCCTCAGAGTCTCAGAGTCTCAGAGTGTCTGTGTCTTGGTGCCTCAGTGTCTCTGTGTCTCTGTGTCTCTGTGTCTCAGAGTCTCAGAGTCTCAGAGTGTCTGTGTCTTGGTGCCTCAGTGTCTCTGTGCCTCAATCTATCAGACTCTCAGTGTCTCTGTGTCTCAGTGTCTCTGTGTCTCAGTGTCTCTGTGTCTCAGTGTCTCTGTGTCTCAGTGTCTCAGAGTCTCAGTGTCTCTGTGTCTCAGTGTCTCAGTGTCTCTGTGTCTCTGTGTCTCAGTGTCTCTGTGCCTCAGTGTCTCTGTGTCTCAGTGTCTCTGTGTCTCAGTGTCTCAGTGTCTCTGTGTCTCTGTGTCTCAGTGTCTCAGAGTCTCAGAGTCTCAGAGTGTCTGTGTCTTGGTGCCTCAGTGTCTCTGTGCCTCAATCTATCAGACTCTCAGTGTCTCTGTGTCTCAGTGTCTCAGTGTCTCTGTTTCTCAGAGACTCAGTGTCTCTGTGTTTCAGTGTCTTAGTATCTCAAAGTCTCAGTGTCACAGTGTCTCTGTGTCTAGGTGTCTCAAAGTCTTTGTGTCTCAGTGTCTCTGACTCTCAGTGTCTCTGTGTCCAAGTGTCTTTGTGTCTCAGTGTCTCAGAGTCACAGTGTCTCTGTGTCTCAGTGTATCAGTGTCTCAGAGACTCAATGTCTCTGTGTCTCTCTGTCTGAGTGTCTCTGTGCCTCAGTGTCACAGTGCTTCAGTGTCTCAGATTATAAGTGTCTCAATGTCTCAGAGTCTCAGTGAGTCTATCTCGTGTCTCTGTATCTCAGTGTCTCAGTGTCTCTGTGCCTCAGTGTATCTGTGTCTCAGTGTCTCTGTGCCTCAGAGTCACAGAGTCTCAGTGTCTCTGGATCTCAGTGCCTCAGAGTCTCAGTGTCTCTGTGTCTAAGTGTCTCAGTGTCTCTGTACCTAAGTGTCTCTGAGTCACAGTGTCTCAGTGTCGCTGTGTCTCAGTGTCTCAGAGTCTCAGTGTCTCTGTGCCTCAATGTCTCTGTGTCTCAATGTCTCAGTGTCTCTCTATCTCAGTGCCTCAGTGTCTCAGTGTCTCAGAGTCTCATTGTGTCAGTGTGTCTGCGTATCAGTGTCTCAGTGTTTCAGTGCCTCAGGTTCTCAGAGTCTCAGAGTCACATTGTCTCTGTGTCACAGTGTCTCTGTGCCTCATTGTATCTGTGTCTCCGTGTCTCAGTATCTCAGATTCTCACTGTCTCTGTGTCTCTGTGTCTCAGTGTCTCTGTGCCTCATTGTCTCAGTGTCTCTATGTCTCAGTGTCTCAGTGTCTCTGAGTCTCTGTGTCTCGGTGCCTCAGTGCCTCAGTATATCTGTGTCTCAGTGTCTCAGTGTCTCAGTGTCTCTGTGTCTCAGTGTCTTAGTATCTCAATGTTTCAGTGTCCAAGTGTCTCTGTGTCTCAGTGTCTCACAGTCACAGTGTCTCTGTGTCTCAGTGTATCAGTGTCTCAGAGACACAGTGTCTCTGTGTCTCTCTAGCTGAGTGTTTCTGTTTCTCAGTGTCACAGTGTCTCAGTGTCCTAGAGTCTCAGTGAGTCTGTCTCTTTGTCTCAGTGTCTCAGTTTCTCAGTGTCACTGTGCCTCAGTGTCTCTGTGTCTCAGCGTCTAAGTGTCTCAGTATCTCATTGTCTCAGTGTCTCAGTGCCTCAGAGTCTCAGTGTCTCTGAGTCTCAGTAGAACATAGAACATAGAACATAGAACATAGAACATTACAGCGCAGAACAGGCCCTTCGGCCCACGATGTTGCGCCGACCAGTTACAAAACAATGACCCACTAACCTAAACCAATCCCTTTTCATCCATAAACCTATCCACAGATCTTTTAAACGCCCCCAAACTAGGTGCATTTACAACTGCAGCTGGCAGGGCATTCCAGTCCCTCACCACCCTCTGGGTAAAGAACCTACCCCTGACATCTGTCCTATAACTACCCCCCCTTAATTTAAAATCGTGCCCCCTCGTGTTAGCTTTCTCCATCCTAGGAAAAAGGCTATCACTATCTACCCTGTCTAAACCTCTAATCATCTTATATGTTTCAATGAGATCCCCTCTTAGCCGCCTTCTTTCCAGCGAAAACAACCCCAAATCACTCAATCTCTCCTCATAGGATCTCCCCTCCATACCAGGAAACATCCTGGTAAACCTCCTCTGCACCCTCTCCAAAGCCTCTACATCCTTCTTGTAATGTGGGGACCAGAACTGCACACAAAACTCCAAGTGCGTCCGCACCAGAGATGTGTACAGTTGCATCATGACGCTGCGACTCCTAAATTCAATCCCCCTACCAATAAACGCCAAAACTCCGTATGCCTTCTTAACAACTTTATCTACTTGATTCCCAACTTTCAGGGATCTATGTACACATACACCTAGATCCCTCTGCTCCTCCACACTATTCAAAGTCCTCCCGTTAGCCCTATACTCAACACATCTGTTATTCCTACCGAAATGAATTACCTCACACTTCTCCACATTAAACTCCATTCGCCACCTCTCAGCCCAGCTCTGCAACCTTTCTAAGTCATCCTGCAAACTATGACACCCTTCCTCACAATCTACCACACCTCCGACTTTGGTGTCATCAGCAAACTTACTAATCCAGTGTCTCAGAGTCTCAGTGTCTCAGTGTCTCAGAGTCTCTATGCCTCATCGTCTCTGTGTCTCAGAGTCTCAGAGTCTCAGTCTATCAGACTCTCAATGTCTCTGTGTCTCTGTGTCTCAGTGTCTCAGTGTCTCTGTGTCTCAGTGCCTCAGTATATCTGTGTCTCAGTGTCTCTGTGTCTCAGTGTCTCTCTGTCTCTGTGCCCAAGTGCCTCAGTGTCACAGAGTCTCAGAGTCACAATGTCTCAGTGTCTCAGATTATCAGTGTCTCAGTGAGTCTGTCTCTGTGTCTCTGTATCTCTGTGTCTCAGTGTCTCTGTGCATCAGTGTATCTGTGTCTCAGTGTCGCTGTGCGTCAGTGTCTCTGTGTCTCTGTGTCTCAGTGTCTCTGTGTCTCAATGCCTCAGTATCTCTGTGCCTCAGTGTCTCAGATTCTCAGTGTCTCCACGTCTTTGTGTCCCAGTGTCTCAGTATCTCAGAGACTCAGTGTCTCTGTGTCTCTGTCTGAGTGTCTCTGTGTCTCAGTGTATCTGTGTCTCAGTGTCTCAGAGTCTCTGAGTCTCAGTGTCTCAGAGTGTCAGTGTCTCAGTGTCTCTGTGTCTCATTGTCTCTGTGTCTCTGTGCCTCAGTCTCTCTGTGTCTCAGTTCTCATTGCCTCAGTCTCTCAGAGTCTCTGTGCCTCTTAGTCTCAGAGTCTCAGAGTATCAGTGTCTCAGTGTCTCAGTGTCTGAGAGTCTCAGTATCTCTGTGTCTCAGAGTCTCAGTGTCTCATTGTCTCAGAGTCTCAGTGTCTCTGTGTCTCAGTGTCTCTCTGTCTCAGTGTATCTGTGTGTCAGAGACTCAGTGCCCCTTTGTCTCTGTGTCTGAGTGTCTCTGTGCCTCAGTGTCTCAGACTCTCAGTGTCTCTGTGTCTCAGTGTCTCAAAGTCTTTGTGTCCCAGTGTCTCAGTGTCTCAGACTCTCAGTGTCTCTGTGTCTCAGTGTCTCTGTGCCTCTGTGTCTCATAGTCTCAGTATCACAGTGTCTCTTTGTTTCAGTGTCTCAGGGTCTCAAAGTCTCAGTGACTCTGTGTCCCTTTGTCTCTGTGTCTCAGTGTCTCAGTGTATCAGTGTCTCAGCGTCTCAGTGTCTCGGTGTCTCAGTGTTTCAGAGTCTCAGTGTATCTGTGTTTCAGTGTCTCAGACTCTCAGTGTCTCTGTGTCCCAGTATCTCTGTGTCTCAGTGTCTCAGAGAATCAGTGCCTCGGTGACTCTCTGTCTGAGAGTCTCTGTGCCTCAGTGTTTCAGTGTCACAGTGTCTCTGTGTCTCTCTATCTCAGTGTCTCTGTGTCTGAGTGTCTCAGTGTGTCAGAGTTTCAGTGTCTCTATGTCTCTGTGTCTCAGTGTCTCTGTGCCACAGTGTCTCAGGGTCTCAGTGTCTCAGTGTGTCTGTGTCTCAGTGTCTCTGTGCCTCAGTGTCTCTGAGTCTCAGCGTCTAAGTGTCTCAGTATCTCATTGTCTCAGTGTCTCAGTGCCTCAGAGTCTCAGTGTCTCAGTGTCTCAGAGTCTCAGTGTCTCTGTGCCTCAGTGTATCTGTGTCTCAGTGTCTCAGAGTCTCAGTGTCTCAGTGTCTCAGAGTCTCTATGCCTCATTGTCTCTGTGTCTCTGTGTCTCAGAGTCTCAGAGTCTCAGTCTATCAGACTCTCAATGTCTCTGTGTCTCAGTGTATCAGTGTCTCAGTGACACAGTGTCTCTGTGTCTCTCTGTCTGAGTGTTTTTGTGCCTCAGTGTCACAGTGTCTCAGTGTCCTAGAGTCTCAGTGAGTCTGTCTCTGTGTCTCAGTTTCTCAGTGTCACTGTGCCTCAGTGTCTCTGTGTCTCAGCGTCTAAGTGTCTCAGTATCTCATTGTCTCAGTGTCTCAGTGCCTCAGAGTCTCAGTGTCTCAGTGTCTCAGAGTCTCAGTGTTTCTGTGCCTCAGTGTCTCTGAGTCTCAGTGTCTCAGAGTCTCAGTGTCTCAGAGTCTCTATGCCTCATCGTCTCTGTGTCTCCGTGTCTCAGAGTCTCAGAGTCTCAGTCTATCAGACTCTCAATGTCTCTGTGTCTCAGTGTATCAGTGTCTCAGTGACACAGTGTCTCTGTGTCTCTCTGTCTGAGTGTTTTTGTGCCTCAGTGTCACAGTGTCTCAGTGTCCTAGAGTCTCAGTGAGTCTGTCTCTGTGTCTCAGTGTCTCAGTTTCTCAGTGTCACTGTGCCTCAGTGTCTCTGTGTCTCAGTGTCTCTGTGCCTCAGTGTCTCTGAGTCTCAGTGTCTCAGAATCTCAGTGTCTCAGTGTCTCAGAGTCTCAGTGTCTCAGAGTCTCTATGCCTCATTGTCTCTGTGTCTCTGTGTCTCAGAGTCTCAGTCTATCAGACTCTCAATGTCTCAGAGACTCAGTGTCTATGTGTCTCAGTGTCTTAGTATCTCAAAGTTTCAGTGTCCAAGTGTCTCTGTGTCTCAGTGTCTCAGAGTCACAGTGTCTCTGTGTCTCAGTGTATCTGTGTCTCAGAGACACAGTGTCTGTCTCTGCGTCTCTGTATCTCTGTGTCTCAGTGTCTCTGTGCATCAGTGTATCTATGTCTCAGTGGCGCTGTGCGTCACTGTCTCAGTGTCTCAGTGTCTCAGTGTCTCAGAGTCTCAGTGTCTCTGTGCCTCAGTGTCTCTGAGTCTCAGTGTCTCTGAGTCTCAGTGTCTCAGAATCTCAGTGTCTCAGAGTCTCAGTGTCTCAGTGTCTCAGAGTCTCTATGCCTCATTGTCTCTGTGTCTCTGTGTCTCAGAGTCTCAGAGTCTCAGTCTATCAGACTCTCAATGTCTCTGTGTCTCAGTGTCTCAGAGACTCAGTGTCTCAGTGTCTCAGTGTCCTAGAGTCTCAGTGAGTCTGTCTCTGTGTCTCAGTGTCTCAGTTTCTCAGTGTCACTGTGCCTCAGTGTCTCAGTATCTTTGTGTCTCTGTGTCTCAGTGTATCAGTCTCTCAGTGTCTCAGATTATCAGTGTCTCTGTGTCACAGTGTCTCAGTGTCTCGGTGTGTCAGTGTTTCAGAGTCTCAGTGTATCTGTGTCTCAGTGTCTCTGTGTCTCAGTGTCTCAGAGAATCATTGCCTCGGTGACTCTCTGTCTGAGAGTCTCTGTGCCTCAGTGTTTCAGTGTCACAGTGTCTCAGTGTCTCAGTGTCTCAGTGTCTCCGTGTTTCAGTGTCTCAGTGTCTCAGAGTCACAGTGTCTCCGTGTCTCAGTGTCTCAGTGTCTCAGAGTCACAGTGTCTCTGTGCCTCAGTGATTCAGTGTCACAGGGTCTCAGTGTTTCAGTGTCTCCGTGTCTCAGTGTCTCTGTATCCCAGTGTCTCAGTGTCTCAGAGTTTCAGTGTCTTTATGTCTCTGTGTCTCAGTGTCTCTGTGCCTCAGTGTCTCAGAGTCTCAGTGTCTCAGTGTCTCTGTGTCTCAGTGTCTCTGTGTCTCAGTGTCTCTTCGGCTCAGTGCCTCAGTGTCTCTGTGTCTCTGTGTCTCTGTGTCTCTGTGTCTCAGTGCCTCAGTGTCTCTGTGTCTCAGTGTCTCCATGTCTCAGTATCTCTGCGCCTCAGTGTATCTGTGTCTCTGTGTCTCAGTGTCTCAGAGACTCTGTGTCTCAGTCTATCAGACTCTCAGTGCCTCAGTGTCTCCGAGTCTTCATGTCTCAGTGTCACTGTGCCTCTGTGTCTCATAGTCTCAGCGTCTCTGTGCCTCTGTGTCTCAGAGTCTCAGAGTCTCAGTGTGTCTGTGTCTCAGTCTCTCAGTGTATCTGTGTTTCAGTGTCTCTGTGTCTCAGGGTCTCAAAGTCTCAGTGTGTCTGTGTCCCTGTGTCTCTGTGTCTCTGTGTCTCAGTGTATCAGCGTCTCAGAGACTCAGTGTCTCTTTGTTTCTGTGTCTGAGTGTCTCTGTGCCTCATTGTCACAGTGTCTCAGTGTCTCACTGTCTCGGTGTCTCAGTGTCTCAGACTCTCAGTGTCTCTGTGTCCCACTATCTCTGTGTCTCAGTGTCTCAGAGAATCAGTGCCTCAGTGACTCTCTGTCTGAGAGTCTCTGTGCCTCAGTGTTTCAGTCTCACAGGGTCTCAGTGTCTCCGTGTCTCACTGTCTCAGTGTTTCAGAGTCACAGTGTCTCTGTGTCTCAGTGTATCAGTGTCTCAGAGATTTAGTGTCTCTGTGTCTCTCTGTCTCAGTGTCTCTGTGTCCCAGTGTCTCTGTGTCTCAGTGTCTCAGAGTGTCAGTGTCCCAGTGTCTCTGTTCTCAGTGTCTCTGTGTCTCTGTGTCTCAGTGTCTCTGCGCCTCAGTGCCTCAGTGTCTCTGTGTCTCAGTGTCTCAGTGCCTCAGTGTCTTTGTGTCTCTGTGTCTCTGTGTCTGAGTGTCTCTGTGCCTCAGTGTCACAGTGTCTCAGTGTCTCTGTGTCTCAGTGTCTCTGTGTCTCAGAGTCTCAGTGTCTCAGAGTCTCAGAGTCTCAGTGTCTCAGGTTCTCTGTGCCTCAGTGTCACAGTGTCTCAGTGTCTCTGTGTCTCTGTGCCTCACTGTCTCATTGCCTCAGTGTCTCAGAGTCTCAGTATCTCTGTGTCTCAGTATCTCTGTGTCTCAGTGTCTCAGAATCTCAGTGTCTCAGAATCTCAGTGTCTCAGAGTCTCAGTGTCTCAGTGTCTCAGTTTATCTGTGCCTCAGTGTCTCAGATTCTCAGGGTATCTGCAGCTCAGAGTATCTTTGTCTCTGTGTCTCAGTGTCTGTGCGTTTCAGTGTCTCTGTGTCTCAGTGCCTCAGTGTCTTAGTGTCTCAGAGAATCAGTACCTCGGTGACTCTCTGTCTGAGAGTCTCTGTGCCTCAGTGTTTCAGTGTCACAGGGTCTCCGTGTCTCAGTGTCTCAGTGTCTCAGAGTCACAGTGTCTCTGTGTCTCAGTGTATCAGTGTCTCTGTGTCTCAGTGTCTCTGTGTCTCAGAGGCTCAGTGTCTCTGTGTCTGAATTTCTCTGTGGCTCAGTGTCACAGATTATCAGTTTCTCAGTGTCTCAGAGTCTCAGTGACTCTGTGTCTCTGTGTCTCAGAGTCTCAGTGTCTCTGTGTCTCAGTGTCTCAAAGTCTCTTTGTCTCAATATCTCTGTGTCTCTGTGTCTCAGTGTATCTGCGCCTCAGTGCCTCTGAGTGTCAGCGTCTCAGTGTCTCAGAGTCTCATTATCTCAGTGTCTCAGAGTCTCAGTGTCTCAGTGTCTCAGTGTATCAGTATCTCAGATTATCAGTGTCTCTGTGTCTCAGTGTCTCTGTGCCTCAGTGTCTCAGTGTCTCAGAGTCTCAGTGTCTCAGTGTGCCTGTGTCTCAGAGTCTCAGTGTCTCAGTGTGCCTGTGTCTCAGTGTGTCTGTGTCTCAGTGTCTCTGTGCCTCAGTGTCTCTGTGTCTCTGTGCCTCAGTGTTTCAGTGCCTCAGTGCCCAGTATCTCAGAGTCACAATGTCTCTGTGTCTCTGTGTCTCAGCGTCTCTGTGTCTCTGTGTCTCAGTGTCTCTGTGCCCCAGTGTCTCAGAGTCTCAGCTTCTCTGAGTCTCTGAGTCTCAGTGTATCATTGTGTCAGAGACTCAGTGTCTCTTTGTCTCTGTGTCTCAGTGTCTCTGTGCCTCAGTGTCACAGTGTCTTTCTGTTTCTGTGTCTCAGTGTCTCAGAGTCTCAGTGTCTCAGTGTCTCTGTGTCTCCGTGTCTCAGTGTCTCAGAGTCTCAGTGTCTCAGTGTCTCTGTGTCTCCGTGTCTCAGTGTCTCAGAGTCACATTGTCTCTGTGTCTCTATTTCTCAGCATCTCAGTGTCTCAGAGTCACAGTGTATCAGTGTCTCAGAGACTGAGTGTCTCTTTGTCTCTGTGTCTGAGTTTCTCTGTGCCTCAGTGTCACAGTGTCTCTGTGTCTCAGTGTCTCAGTGTCTCAGAGTCTCAGTGTCTCTGTGTCTCAGTGTCTCTGTGTCTCAGTGTCTCTGTGTCTGAGCCTCAGAGTCACAGTGTCTCAGTGTCTCAGAGTTTCAGTGTCTCTGTGTCTCAGTGTCTCTGTGTCTCAGAGTCTCAGAGATTCAGTGTCTCTGTGTCTCAGTGTCTCTGTGTCTCAGTGTCTCAGTGCCTCAGAGACTCAGAGTCTCAGTGTCTCAGTGTCTCTGTCCCTCAGTGCCTCTGTGACTCAGTGTGTCAGTCTCTCTGTGCCTCAGTGTCTCTGTGTCTCAGTGTCTCTGTGCCTCAGAGTCTCAGAGTATCAGTGTCTCTGTGTCTCTGTGTTTCAGCGTCTCAGATTCTCAGTGTCTCTGTGTCTCAGTGTTTCTGTGCCTCAGTGTCTCTGTGTCTCAGTGTCTCTGTGTCTCTGTGTCTCAGTGTCTCTGTGTCTCAGAGTCACAGTGTCTCAGAGTCTCTGTGTCTCAGTCTATCAGATTCTCAGTGTCTCTGTGTCTCAGTGTCTTAGTATCTCAAAGTCTCAGTGTCACAGTGTCTCTGTGTCTCAGTGTCTCAAAGCCTTTGTGTCTCAGTTTCTCAGTGTCTCTGTGTCCAAGTGTCTCTGTGTCTCAGTGTCTCAGAGTCACAGTGTCTCTGTGTCTCAGTGTATCAGTGTCTCAGAGACTCAGTGTCTCCGTGTCTCTCTGTCTGAGTGTCTCTGTGCCTCAGTGTCACAGAGTCTCAGTGTCTCAGTGTCTCTGTGTCTCAGTGTGTCTGTGCCTCATTGTCCCTGTGTCTCTGTGTCTCAGTGTCTCAGAGTCTCAGAGCCTCAGTGTCTCAGTGTCTCTGTCCCTCAGTGTCTCTGTGTCTCAGTGTGTCAGTCTCTCTGTGTCTCAGTGTCTCTGTCCCTCAGTGTCTCTGTGTCTCAGTGTGTCAGTCTCTCTGTGCCTCAGTGTCTCTGTGTCTCAGTGTCTCTGTGCCTCAGAGTCTCAGAGTTTCAGTGTCTCTGTGTTTCAGCGTCTCAGAGTCTCAGTGTCTCTGTGACTCAGTGTTTCTGTGCCTCAGTGTCTCTGTGTCTCAGTGTCTCTGTGTCTCAGTGTCTCTGTGTCTCAGAGTCACAGTGTCTCAGAGTCTCTGTGCCTCAGTCTATCAGATTCTCAGTGTCTCTGTGTCTCAGTGTCTTAGTATCTCAAAGTCTCAGTGTCACAGTGTCTCTGTGTCTCAGTGTCTCAAAGCCTTTGTGTCTCAGTTTCTCAGTGTCTCTGTGTCCAAGTGTCTCTGTGTCTCAGTGTCTCAGAGTCACAGTGTCTCTGTGTCTCAGTGTATCAGTGTCTAAGAGACTCAGTGTCTCTGTGTCTCTCTGTCTGAGCGTCTCTGTGCCTCAGTGTCACAGAGTCTCAGTGTCTCAGTGTCTCTGTGTGTCAGTGTGTCTGTGCCTCATTGTCCCTATGTCTCTGTGTCTCTGTGTCTCAGTGTCTCAGAGTCTCAGAGCCTCAGTGTCTCAGTGTCTCTGTGCCTCCGTCTATCAGACTCTCAGTGTCTCTGTGTCTCAGTGTCTCTGTGTCTCAGAGACTCAGAGTATCAGAGTCTCTGTGTCACAGTTTATCTGTGCCTCAGTGTCTCAGAGTCTCCGTGTCTCTGTGTTTCAGTTTTTCTGTGCCTCAGTGTCTCAGTGTCTCAGAGTCTCCGTGTCTCTATGTTTCAGTTTTTCTGTGCCTCAGTGTCTCAGTTTCTCAGGGTATCTGCGTCTCAGAGTATCTTTGTCTCTGTGTCTCAATGTCTGTGCGTTTCGGTGTCTCAGTGTATCAGTGTCTCAGAGACTCAGTGTCTCTTTGTCTCTGTGACTGAGTGTCTCTGTGCCTCAGTGTCTCAGTGTGTCAGAGACTAAATGTCTCTTTGTCTCTGTGTCTGAGTGTCTCTGTGCCTCAGTGTCACAGAGTCTCTGTGTCTCAGTGTCTCAGAGTCAAAGTGTCTCAGTGTCTCAGTGTTTCTCTGTCTCAGTGTCTCTGTGTCTCTTTGTCTCTGTCGAAGTGTCTCAAAGTCTCTTTGTCTCTGTGTCTCAGTGTCTCGGTGCCTCAATGTCTCAGTGTCTCAGTGTCTAAGATTATCAGTGTCTCTCTGTCTCAGTGTCTCAGTGTATCAGTGTCTCAGAGGCTCAGTGTCTCTGTTTCTGTGTGTCTGAGGGTCTCTGTGCCTCACTGTCACATTCCCTCAGTGTCACAGTGTCTCAGTGTCTCAGATTATCAGTGTCACAATGTATCAGTGTCTCAGTGTCTCAGTGTCTCTGTTTCTGTGTGTCTGAGTGTCTCTATGCCTCAGTGTCACATTGCCTCAGTGTCTCAGAGTGTCAGTGTCTCTGTGTCTCTGTGTCTCAGAGTCTCAGTGTCTCTGTGTCTCTTTGTCTCTGTGTCTCAGTGTCTCTTTGTTTCTGTGTCTCAGAGTCTCAGTGTCTCTGTGCCTCTGGGTCTCAGTGTCTCTGTGTCTCTTTGTCTCTGTGGCTCAGTGTCTCTTTGTCTCAGTGTCTCTGTGCCTCAGTGTCTCTGAGTCTCAGCGTCTAAGTGTCTCAGAGTCTCATTGTCTCAGTGTCTCAGAGACTCGTGTCTCAGAGTCTCAGTGTTTCAGTGTCTCTGTGTCTCAGTGTCTCTGTGTCTCAGTGTGTCAGTGTCTCTGGGCCTCAGTGTCTCTGTGCCTCAGTGTCACAGTGTCTCAGTGTCTCAGAGTCTCAGTGTCTCAGAGTCTCAGTGTCTCAGTGTCTCTGTGTCTCAGTGTCTCTGTGTCTCAGTGTCTCAGAGTCTCAGTGTCTCAGTGTGTCTGTGTCTCAGTGTTTCTGTGCCCCAGTGTCTCTGTGCATCAGTGTTTCAGTGCCTCAGTGTCCCAGTATCTCAGAGTCACATTGTCTCTGTGTCTCCGTGTCTCAGAATCTCACTGTCTCCGTGTCTCAGTGTCTCAGAGTCACATTGTCTCTGTGTCTCTGTTTCTCAGCGTCTCAGTATCTCAGAGTCTCAGTGTCCCAGAGTCTCAGAGTCTCAGTGTCTCTGTGTCTCAGTATCTCAGAGTCTCAGTGTCTCTGTGTCTCAGTGTATCAGTGTCTCAGAGACTGAGTGTCTCTTTGTCTCTGTGTCTAAGTTTCTCTGTGCCTCAGTGTCTCAATGTCTCAGTGTCTCAGTGTTTCTGTGTCTCTGTGTCTCAGTGTCTCAGAGTCTCAGTGTCTCTGTGTCTCAGCGTCTCTGTGTCTCCGTGTCTCAGAGTCTCACTGTCTCCGTGTCTCAGTGTATCAGAGTCACATTGTCTCTGTGTCTCTGTTTCTCAGCGTCCCAGTGTCTCAGAGGCTCAGTGTCTCTGTGTCTCAGTGTATCAGTGTCTCAGAGACTGAGTGTCTCTTTGTCTCTGTGTCTAAGTTTCTCTGTGCCTCAGTGACACAGTGTCTCAATGTCTCAGTGTCTCAGTGTTCCTGTGTCTCTGTGACTCAGAGTCTCAGAGTTTCAGTGTCTCAGTGTCTCAGAGTCTGAGTGTCTTAGTGTCTCTGTGTCTCAGAGTCTCAGAGTTTCAGTGTCTCTGTGTCTCAGTGTCTCAGACACTCAGAGTCTCTCTGTATCTCAGTGTCTCTGTGTCTCAGTGTCTCTGTGTCTCAGTGTCTCTGTGTCTCAATGTCTCTGTGCCTCATTGTCTCTGTGTCTCTGTGTCTTAGTGTCTCAGAGTCTCTGAGTCTTGGTGCCTCAGTGTCTCAGTGTCTCTGTGCCTCAGTCTATCAGACTCTCAGTGTCTCTGAGTCTCAGTGTCTCTGTGTCTCAGTGTCTCTGTGTCTCAGTGTCTTAGTATCTCAAAGTCCCAGTGTCACAGTGTCTCTGTGTCTAGGTGTCTCAAAGTCTTTGTGTCTCAGTGTCTCACTGTCTCTGACTCTCAGTGTCTCTGTGGCCAAGTGTCTCTGTATCTCAGTGTATCAGTGTCTCAGAGACTCATTGTCTCTGTGTCTCTCTGTCTGAGTGTATCTGTGCCTCAGTGTCACAGTGCTTCAGTGTATCTGTGTCTCAGTGTCTCTGTGCCTCAGTGTCACAGAGTCTCAGTATCTCTGGATCTCAGTGCCTCAGAGTCTCAGTGTCTCTGTGTCTAAGTGTGTCAGTGTCTCTGTATCTAAGTGTCTCTGAGTCACAGTGTCTCAGTGTCGCTGTGTCTCAGTGTCTCAGAGTCTCAGTGTCTCTGTGCCTCAATGTCTCTGTGTCTCAATGTCTCAGTGTCTCTCTATCTCAGTGCCTCAGTGTCTCAGAGTCTCAGTGTGTCAGTGTGTTTGCGTCTCAGTGTGTCAGTCTCTCTGTGCCTCAGTGTCTCTGTGTCTCAGTGTCTCTGTGCCTCAGTGTCTCTGTGTCTCAGTGTTTCTGTGCCTCAGTGTCTCTGTGTCTCAGTGTCTCTGTGTCTCAGTGTCTCTGTGTCTCAGTGTCACAGTGTCTCAGAGTCTCTGTGTCTCAGTGTCTCAAAGCCTTTGTGTCTCAGTTTCTCAGTGTCTCTGTGTCCAAGTGTCTCTGTGTCTCAGTGTCTTAGTATCTCAAAGTCTCAGTGTCACAGTGTCTCTGTGTCTCAGTGTCTCAAAGCCTTTGTGTCTCAGTTTCTCAGTGTCTCTGTGTCCAAGTGTCTCTGTGTCTCAGTGTCTCAGAGTCACAGTGTCTCTGTGTCTCAGTGTATCAGAGTCTCTGTGTCTTGATGCCTCAGTGTCTCAGTGTCTCTGACTCTCAGTGTCTCTGTGTCCAAGTGTCTCTGTGTCTCAGTGTCTCAGAGTCACAGTGTCTCTGTGTCTCAGTGTATCAGTGTCTCAGAGACTCAGTGTCTCTGTGTCTCTCTGTCTGAGTGTCTCTGTGCCTCAGTGTCACTGAGTCTCTGTGTCTCAGTGTCTCTGTGTCCCTGTGTCTCTGTGTCTCTGTGTCTCAGTGTCTCAGAGTCTCAGAGCCTCAGTGTCTCAGTGTCTCTGTGCCTCAGTCTATCAGACTCTCAGTGTCTCTGTGTCTCAGTGTCTCTGTGTCTCAGAGACTCAGAGTCTCAGTGTCTCTGTGTCACAGTTTATCTGTGCCTCAGTGTCTCAGTGTCTCAGAGTCTCTGTGTCTCTATGTTTCAGTTTTTCTGTGCCTCAGTGTCTCAGTTTCTCAGGGTATCTGCGTCTCAGAGTATCTTTGTCTCTGTGTCTCAATGTCTGTGCGTTTCGGTGTCTCAGTGTATCAGTGTCTCTTTGTCTCTGTGACTGAGTGTCTATGTGCCTCAGTGTCTCAGTGCCTCAGTGTCTCAGTGTCTCAGCGTTTCTCTGTCTCAGTGTCTCTGTGTCACAGTGTCTCAGTGTCTAAGATTATCAGTGTCTCTCTGTCTCAGTGTCACAGGTTCTCAGTGTCTCAGTGTATCAGTGTCTCGGAGTCTCAGTGTCTCAGGTTCTCTGTGTCTCACTGTCTCTGTGTCTCAGCGTCTCTGTACTTCAGTGTCTCTGTGTCTCAGCGTCTCTGTGCCTTATTGTCTCTGTGTCTCTGTGTCTCAGAGTCTCAGTCTATCAGACTCTCAATGTCTCAGTGTCTCTGTGTCTCAGTGTCTTAGTATCTCAAAGTCTCAGTGTCCAAGTGTCTCAGTGTCTCAGAGTCACAGTGTCTCTGTGTGTCAGTGTCTCAGAGACACAGTGTCTCTGTGTCTCTCTGTCTGAGTGTTTCTGTGCCTCAGTGTCACAGTGTCTCAGTGTCCTAGAGTCTCAGTGAGTCTGTCTCTGTGTCTCAGTGTCTCAGTTTCTCAGTGTCTCTGTGCCTCAGTGTATCTGTGTCTCAGTGTCTCTGTGTCTCAGTGTCTCTGTGTCTCAGTGCCTCAGTATATCTGTGTCTCAGTGTCTCTGTGTCTCTCTGTCTCTGTGTCCCAGTGCCTCAGTGCCTCAGTGTCACAGAATCTCAGTGTCTCTGTGTCTCTGTGTCTCAGTGTGTCAGTGTCTCAGTGCCTCAGTGTCTCAGTGTCTCTATGTCTCAGTGTGTCAGTGTCTCTGTGCCTCAGTGTCTCTGTGCCTCAGTGTCTCAGACTCTCAGTGTCTCAGAGTCTCAGTGTCTCAGTTTATCTGTGCCTCAGTGTCTCTGTTTCTCAGGGTATCTGCGTCTCAGAGTATCTTTGTCTCTGTGTCTCAGTATCTGTGCGTTTCGGTGTCTCTGTGTCTCAGTGTCTCTGTGTCTTAGTGTCTCAGTGTCTCAGTGTCTCAGTGTCTCTGTGTCACAGTGTCTCTGTGTCTCAGTGTCTCTGCGCATCATTGCCTCAGTGTCTCTGTGTCACTGTGTCTCAGTGTCTTTGTGTCTCTGTGTCTCTGTGTCTCTGTGCCTCAGTGCCACAGTGTCTCAGTGTCTCTGTGTCTCAGTGTCTCTGTGTCTTAGAGTCTCTGTGTCTCAGTGTATCAGTGTCTGAGTGTCTCAGTGTCTCTGTTTCTGTGTGTCTCAGTGTCTCTTTGCCTCACTGTCTCATTGCCTCAATTTCACAGTGTCTCAGATTATCAGTGTCTCAGTGTCTCAGAGTCTCAGTGACTCTGTGTCTCTGTGCATCACTGTCTCATTGCCTCAGTGTCTCAGAGTCTCAGTGTCTCAGTATCTCTGTGTCTCAGTGTCTCTGTGCCTCAGTGTCTCAGAATCTCAGTGTCTCAGAGTCTCAGTGTCTCAGTTTATCTGTGCCTCAGTGTCTCAGTTTCTCAGGGTATCTGCGTCTCAGAGTATCTTTGTCTCTGTGTCTCAGTGCCTGTGCGTTTCGGTGTCTCTGTGTCTCAGTGTCTCTGTGTCTCAGTGTCTCTGTGTCTCAATGTCTCTGTGCCTCATTGTCTCTGTGTCTCTGTGTCTTAGTGTCTCAGAGTCTCTGAGTCTTGGTGCCTCAGTGTCTCAGTGTCTCTGTGCCTCAGTCTATCAGACTCTCAGTGTCTCTGAGTCTCAGTGTCTCTGTGTCTCAGTGTCTCTGTGTCTCAGTGTCTTAGTATCTCAAAGTCCCAGTGTCACAGTGTCTCTGTGTCTAGGTGTCTCAAAGTCTTTGTGTCTCAGTGTCTCACTGTCTCTGACTCTCAGTGTCTCTGTGGCCAAGTGTCTCTGTATCTCAGTGTATCAGTGTCTCAGAGACTCATTGTCTCTGTGTCTCTCTGTCTGAGTGTCTCTGTGCCTCAGTGTCACAGTGCTTCAGTGTATCTGTGTCTCAGTGTCTCTGTGCCTCAGTGTCACAGAGTCTCAGTATCTCTGGATCTCAGTGCCTCAGAGTCTCAGTGTCTCTGTGTCTAAGTGTGTCAGTGTCTCTGTATCTAAGTGTCTCTGAGTCACAGTGTCTCAGTGTCGCTGTGTCTCAGTGTCTCAGAGTCTCAGTGTCTCTGTGCCTCAATGTCTCTGTGTCTCAATGTCTCAGTGTCTCTCTATCTCAGTGCCTCAGTGTCTCAGAGTCTCAGTGTGTCAGTGTGTTTGCGTCTCAGTGTGTCAGTCTCTCTGTGCCTCAGTGTCTCTGTGTCTCAGTGTCTCTGTGCCTCAGAGTTTCAGTGTCTCTGTGTTTCAGCGTCTCAGAGTCTCAGTGTCTCTGTGTCTCAGTGTTTCTGTGCCTCAGTGTCTCTGTGTCTCAGTGTCTCTGTGTCTCAGTGTCTCTGTGTCTCAGTGTCACAGTGTCTCAGAGTCTCTGTGTCTCAGTGTCTCAAAGCCTTTGTGTCTCAGTTTCTCAGTGTCTCTGTGTCCAAGTGTCTCTGTGTCTCAGTGTCTTAGTATCTCAAAGTCTCAGTGTCACAGTGTCTCTGTGTCTCAGTGTCTCAAAGCCTTTGTGTCTCAGTTTCTCAGTGTCTCTGTGTCCAAGTGTCTCTGTGTCTCAGTGTCTCAGAGTCACAGTGTCTCAGTGTCTCTGACTCTCAGTGTCTCTGTGTCCAAGTGTCTCTGTGTCTCAGTGTCTCAGAGTCACAGTGTCTCTGTGTCTCAGTGTATCAGTGTCTCAGAGACTCAGTGTCTCTGTGTCTCTCTGTCTGAGTGTCTCTGTGCCTCAGTGTCACTGAGTCTCTGTGTCTCAGTGTCTCTGTGTCCCTGTGTCTCTGTGTCTCTGTGTCTCAGTGTCTCAGAGTCTCAGAGCCTCAGTGTCTCAGTGTCTCTGTGCCTCAGTCTATCAGACTCTCAGTGTCTCTGTGTCTCAGTGTCTCTGTGTCTCAGAGACTCAGAGTCTCAGTGTCTCTGTGTCACAGTTTATCTATGCCTCAGTGTCTCAGTGTCTCAGAGTCTCTGTGTCTCTATGTTTCAGTTTTTCTGTGCCTCAGTGTCTCAGTTTCTCAGGGTATCTGCGTCTCAGAGTATCTTTGTCTCTGTGTCTCAATGTCTGTGCGTTTCGGTGTCTCAGTGTATCAGTGTCTCTTTGTCTCTGTGACTGAGTGTCTATGTGCCTCAGTGTCTCAGTGCCTCAGTGTCTCAGTGTCTCAGCGTTTCTCTGTCTCAGTGTCTCTGTGTCACAGTGTCTCAGTGTCTAAGATTATCAGTGTCTCTCTGTCTCAGTGTCACAGGTTCTCAGTGTCTCAGTGTATCAGTGTCTCGGAGTCTCAGTGTCTCAGGTTCTCTGTGTCTCACTGTCTCTGTGTCTCAGCGTCTCTGTACTTCAGTGTCTCTGTGTCTCAGCGTCTCTGTGCCTTATTGTCTCTGTGTCTCTGTGTCTCAGAGTCTCAGTCTATCAGACTCTCAATGTCTCAGTGTCTCTGTGTCTCAGTGTCTTAGTATCTCAAAGTCTCAGTGTCCAAGTGTCTCAGTGTCTCAGAGTCACAGTGTCTCTGTGTGTCAGTGTCTCAGAGACACAGTGTCTCTGTGTCTCTCTGTCTGAGTGTTTCTGTGCCTCAGTGTCACAGTGTCTCAGTGTCCTAGAGTCTCAGTGAGTCTGTCTCTGTGTCTCAGTGTCTCAGTTTCTCAGTGTCTCTGTGCCTCAGTGTATCTGTGTCTCAGTGTCTCTGTGTCTCAGTGTCTCAGTGTCTCTGTGTCTCAGTGCCTCAGTATATCTGTGTCTCAGTGTCTCTGTGTCTCAGTGTCTCAGTGTCTCTCTGTCTCTGTGTCCCAGTGCCTCAGTGCCTCAGTGTCACAGAATCTCAGTGTCTCTGTGTCTCTGTGTCTCAGTGTGTCAGTGTCTCAGTGCCTCAGTGTCTCAGTGTCTCTATGTCTCAGTGTGTCAGTGTCTCTGTGCCTCAGTGTCTCTGTGCCTCAGTGTCTCAGACTCTCAGTGTCTCAGAGTCTCAGTGTCTCAGTTTATCTGTGCCTCAGTGTCTCTGTTTCTCAGGGTATCTGCGTCTCAGAGTATCTTTGTCTCTGTGTCTCAGTATCTGTGCGTTTCGGTGTCTCTGTGTCTCAGTGTCTCTGTGTCTTAGTGTCTCAGTGTCTCAGTGTCTCAGTGTCTCTGTGTCACAGTGTCTCTGTGTCTCAGTGTCTCTGCGCATCATTGCCTCAGTGTCTCTGTGTCACTGTGTCTCAGTGTCTTTGTGTCTCTGTGTCTCTGTGTCTCTGTGCCTCAGTGCCACAGTGTCTCAGTGTCTCTGTGTCTCAGTGTCTCTGTGTCTTAGAGTCTCTGTGTCTCAGTGTATCAGTGTCTGAGTGTCTCAGTGTCTCTGTTTCTGTGTGTCTCAGTGTCTCTTTGCCTCACTGTCTCATTGCCTCAATTTCACAGTGTCTCAGATTATCAGTGTCTCAGTGTCTCAGAGTCTCAGTGACTCTGTGTCTCTGTGCATCACTGTCTCATTGCCTCAGTGTCTCAGAGTCTCAGTGTCTCAGTATCTCTGTGTCTCAGTGTCTCTGTGCCTCAGTGTCTCAGAATCTCAGTGTCTCAGAGTCTCAGTGTCTCAGTTTATCTGTGCCTCAGTGTCTCAGTTTCTCAGGGTATCTGCGTCTCAGAGTATCTTTGTCTCTGTGTCTCAGTGCCTGTGCGTTTCGGTGTTTCTGTGTCTCAGTGTCTCTGTGTCTCATTGTCTCTGTGTCTCAGTGTATCAGTGTCTCAGAGTTTCAGAGTCTCTGTGTCTCAGTGTCTCAGTGTCTCTGTCCCTCAGTGTCTCAGTGTGTCAGTGTCTCTGTGCCTCAGTGTCTCTGTGTCTCAGTGTCTCTGTGTCTCAGAGTCTCAGAGTTTCAGTGTCTCTGTGTCTCCGTGTTTCAGCGTCTCAGAGTCTCAGTGTCTCTGTGTCTCAGAGTCTCTGTGTCTCAGTGTCTCAGAGTCACAGTGTCTCAGAGTCTCTGTGTCTCAGAGTCTCAGAGTCTCAGTGTCTCAGAGTCTCTGTGTCTTGGTGCCTCAGTGTCTCAGAGTCTCTGACTCTCAGTGTCTCTGTGTCTCTCTGTCTGAGTGTTTTTGTGCCTCAGTGTAACAGTGTCTCAGTGTCCTAGAGTCTCAGTGAGTCTGTCTCTGTGTCTCAGTGTCTCAGTTTCTCAGTGTCACTGTGCCTCAGTGTCTCTGTGTCTCTGTGCCTCAGTGTCTCTGAGTCTCAGTGTCTCAGAATCTCAGTGTCTCAGTGTCTCAGAGTCTCAGTGTCTCAGAGTCTCTATGCCTCATTGTCTCTGTGTCTCAGAGTCTCAGTCTATCAGACTCTCAATGTCTCTGTGTCTCAGAGACTCAGTGTCTCTGTGTCTCAGTGTGTTAGTATCTCAAAGTTTCAGTGTCCAAGTGTTTCTGTGTCTCAGTGTCTCAGAGTCACAGTGTCTCTGTGTCTCAGTGTATCAGTGTCTCAGAGACACAGTGTCTGTCTCTGCGTCTCTGTATCTCTGTGTCTCAGTGTCTCTGTGCATCAGTGTATCTATGTCTCAGTGGCGCTGTGCGTCACTGTCTCAGTGTCTCAGTGTCTCAGTGTCTCTGTGCCTCAGTGTCTCTGAGTCTCAGCGTCGAAGTGTCTCAGTATCTCATTGTCTCAGTGTCTCAGAGTCTCAGTGTCTCTGTGCCTCAGTGTCTCTGAGTCTCAGTGTCTCAGAATCTCAGTGTCTCAGAGTCTCAGTGTCTCAGTGTCTCAGAGTCTCTATGCCTCATTGTCTCTGTGTCTCTGTGTCTCAGAGTCTCAGAGTCTCAGTCTATCAGACTCTCAATGTCTCTGTGTCTCAGTGTCTCAGAGACTCAGTGTCTCAGTGTCTCAGTGTCCTAGAGTCTCAGTGAGTCTGTCTCTGTGTCTCAGTGTCTCAGTTTCTCAGTGTCACTGTGCCTCAGTGTCTCTGTGTCTCAGTGTCTCTGTGTCACTGTGCCTCAGTGTATCTGTGTCTCAGTGTCTCTGTGTCTCAGTGTCTCAGTGTCTCTGTGTCTCAGTGCCTCAGTATATCTGTGTCTCAGTGTCTCTGTGTCTCTGTGTCTCAGTGTCTCTCTGTCTCTGTGTCCCAGAGCCTCAGTGCCTCAGTGTCACAGAGTCTCAGTGTCTCTGTGTCTCAGTGTCTCAGAGTCACAATGCCTCAATGTCTCAGTATATCAGTGTCTGAGTGAGTCTGTCTGTGTGTCTCTGTATCTCTGTGTCTCAGTGTCTCTGTGCATCAGTGTATCTGTGTCTCAGTGGCGCTGTGCGTCAGTGTCTCAGTGTCTCAGTGTCTCTGTGTCTCAGTGTCTCAGATTCTCAGTGTCTCCAAGTCTTTGTGTCCCAGTGTCTCAGTGTCTCAGAGACTCAGTGTCTCAGTGTCTGTGTCTGAGTGTCTCTGTGTCTCAGTGTATCTGTGTCTCAGTGTCTGAGAGTCTCTGTGTCTCAGTGTCTGAGAGTCTCAGTGTCTCTGTGACTCAGTGTCTCAGTGTCTCTGTGTCTCATTATCTCAGAGTCTCACTGTCACAATGTCTCAGTGTCTCTGTATCTCAGTGTCTCAGTGTCTCAGTGTCTCAGTGTCTCAGTGTCCTAGAGTCTCAGTGAGTCTGTCTCTGTGTCTCAGTGTCTCAGTTTCTCAGTGTCACTGTGCCTCAGTGTCTCTGTGTCTCAGTGTCTCTGTGTCACTGTGCCTCAGTGTATCTGTGTCTCAGTGTCTCTGTGTCTCAGTGTCTCAGTGTCTCTGTGTCTCAGTGCCTCAGTATATCTGTGTCTCAGTGTCTCTGTGTCTCTGTGTCTCAGTGTCTCTCTGTCTCTGTGTCCCAGAGCCTCAGTGCCTCAGTGTCACAGAGTCTCAGTGTCTCTGTGTCTCAGTGTCTCAGAGTCACAATGCCTCAATGTCTCAGTATATCAGTGTCTGAGTGAGTCTGTCTGTGTGTCTCTGTATCTCTGTGTCTCAGTGTCTCTGTGCATCAGTGTATCTGTGTCTCAGTGGCGCTGTGCGTCAGTGTCTCAGTGTCTCAGTGTCTCTGTGTCTCAGTGTCTCAGATTCTCAGTGTCTCCAAGTCTTTGTGTCCCAGTGTCTCAGTGTCTCAGAGACTCAGTGTCTCAGTGTCTGTGTCTGAGTGTCTCTGTGTCTCAGTGTATCTATGTCTCAGTGTCTGAGAGTCTCTGTGTCTCAGTGTCTGAGAGTCTCAGTGTCTCTGTGTCTCAGTGTCTCAGTGTCTCTGTGTCTCATTATCTCAGAGTCTCACTGTCACAATGTCTCAGTGTCTCTGTATCTCAGTGTCTCAGTGTCTCTGTGTCTCAGTGTCTCAGACTCTCAGTGTCTTGTGTCCCAGTGTCTCCGTGTCTCAGTGTCTCAGTGTCTCACAGTCTCTTTGTCTCTGAGACTCAGTGTCTCAGGGAATCAGTGCCTCGGTGTCTCTCTGTCTGAGATTCTCTTTGCCTCAGTGTCACAGTGTCTCAGTGTCTCTGTGTCTCAGTGTATCCGTGTGTCAGAGACTCAGTGCCCCTTTGTCTCTGTGTCTGAGTGTCTCTGTGCCTCAGTGTCTCAGACTCTCAGTGTCTCTGTGTCTTAGTGCCTCAGTATCTCTGTGCCTCAGTGTCTCAGATTCTCAGTGTCTCCAAGTCTTTGTGTCCCAGTGTCTCAGTGTCTCAGAGACTCAGTGTCTCTGTCTGAGTGTCTCTGTGTCTCAGTGTATCTGTTTCTCAGTGTATCTGTGTCTCAGTGTTTCAGTGTCTCAGTGTCTCTGTGTCTCTGTGTCTCAGTGTCTCTGTGCCTCAGTGTCTCTGTGTCTCAGTGTCTCTGTGTCTCAGTGTCTCAGTGTCTCAGTGTCTCTGTGTCTCAGTGTCTCAGACTCTCAGTGTCTTGTGTCCCAGTGTCTCCGTGTCTCAGTGTCTCAGTGTCTCACAGTCTCTTTGTCTCTGAGACTCAGTGTCTCAGGGAATCAGTGCCTCGGTGTCTCTCTGTCTGAGATTCTCTTTGCCTCAGTGTCACAGTGTCTCAGTGTCTCTGTGTCTCAGTGTATCCGTGTGTCAGAGACTCAGTGCCCCTTTGTCTCTGTGTCTGAGTGTCTCTGTGCCTCAGTGTCTCAGACTCTCAGTGTCTCTGTGTCTCAGTGCCTCAGTATCTCTGTGCCTCAGTGTCTCAGATTCTCAGTGTCTCCAAGTCTTTGTGTCCCAGTGTCTCAGTGTCTCAGAGACTCAGTGTCTCTGTCTGAGTGTCTCTGTGTCTCAGTGTATCTGTTTCTCAGTGTATCTGTGTCTCAGTGTCTCAGTGTTTCAGTGTCTCAGTGTCTCTGTGTCTCTGTGTCTCAGTGTCTCTGTGCCTCAGAGTCTCAGAGTCTCAGAGTGTCTGTGTCTTGGTGCCTCAGTGTCTCTGTGTCTCTGTGTCTCTGTGTCTCAGAGTCTCAGAGTCTCAGAGTGTCTGTGTCTTGGTGCCTCAGTGTCTCTGTGCCTCAATCTATCAGACTCTCAGTGTCTCTGTGTCTCAGTGTCTCTGTGTCTCAGTGTCTCTGTGTCTCAGTGTCTCTGTGTCTCAGTGTCTCAGAGTCTCAGTGTCTCTGTGTCTCAGTGTCTCAGTGTCTCTGTGTCTCTGTGTCTCAGTGTCTCTGTGCCTCAGTGTCTCTGTGTCTCAGTGTCTCTGTGTCTCAGTGTCTCAGTGTCTCTGTGTCTCTGTGTCTCAGTGTCTCAGAGTCTCAGAGTCTCAGAGTGTCTGTGTCTTGGTGCCTCAGTGTCTCTGTGCCTCAATCTATCAGACTCTCAGTGTCTCTGTGTCTCAGTGTCTCAGTGTCTCTGTTTCTCAGAGACTCAGTGTCTCTGTGTTTCAGTGTCTTAGTATCTCAAAGTCTCAGTGTCACAGTGTCTCTGTGTCTAGGTGTCTCAAAGTCTTTGTGTCTCAGTGTCTCTGACTCTCAGTGTCTCTGTGTCCAAGTGTCTTTGTGTCTCAGTGTCTCAGAGTCACAGTGTCTCTGTGTCTCAGTGTATCAGTGTCTCAGAGACTCAATGTCTCTGTGTCTCTCTGTCTGAGTGTCTCTGTGCCTCAGTGTCACAGTGCTTCAGTGTCTCAGATTATAAGTGTCTCAATGTCTCAGAGTCTCAGTGAGTCTATCTCGTGTCTCTGTATCTCAGTGTCTCAGTGTCTCTGTGCCTCAGTGTATCTGTGTCTCAGTGTCTCTGTGCCTCAGAGTCACAGAGTCTCAGTGTCTCTGGATCTCAGTGCCTCAGAGTCTCAGTGTCTCTGTGTCTAAGTGTCTCAGTGTCTCTGTACCTAAGTGTCTCTGAGTCACAGTGTCTCAGTGTCGCTGTGTCTCAGTGTCTCAGAGTCTCAGTGTCTCTGTGCCTCAATGTCTCTGTGTCTCAATGTCTCAGTGTCTCTCTATCTCAGTGCCTCAGTGTCTCAGTGTCTCAGAGTCTCATTGTGTCAGTGTGTCTGCGTATCAGTGTCTCAGTGTTTCAGTGCCTCAGGTTCTCAGAGTCTCAGAGTCACATTGTCTCTGTGTCACAGTGTCTCTGTGCCTCATTGTATCTGTGTCTCCGTGTCTCAGTATCTCAGATTCTCACTGTCTCTGTGTCTCTGTGTCTCAGTGTCTCTGTGCCTCATTGTCTCAGTGTCTCTATGTCTCAGTGTCTCAGTGTCTCTGAGTCTCTGTGTCTCGGTGCCTCAGTGCCTCAGTATATCTGTGTCTCAGTGTCTCAGTGTCTCAGTGTCTCTGTGTCTCAGTGTCTTAGTATCTCAATGTTTCAGTGTCCAAGTGTCTCTGTGTCTCAGTGTCTCACAGTCACAGTGTCTCTGTGTCTCAGTGTATCAGTGTCTCAGAGACACAGTGTCTCTGTGTCTCTCTAGCTGAGTGTTTCTGTTTCTCAGTGTCACAGTGTCTCAGTGTCCTAGAGTCTCAGTGAGTCTGTCTCTTTGTCTCAGTGTCTCAGTTTCTCAGTGTCACTGTGCCTCAGTGTCTCTGTGTCTCAGCGTCTAAGTGTCTCAGTATCTCATTGTCTCAGTGTCTCAGTGCCTCAGAGTCTCAGTGTCTCAGTGTCTCAGAGTCTCAGTGTCTCTGAGTCTCAGTAGAACATAGAACATAGAACATAGAACATAGAACATTACAGCGCAGAACAGGCCCTTCGGCCCACGATGTTGCGCCGACCAGTTACAAAACAATGACCCACTAACCTAAACCAATCCCTTTTCATCCATAAACCTATCCACAGATCTTTTAAACGCCCCCAAACTAGGTGCATTTACAACTGCAGCTGGCAGGGCATTCCAGTCCCTCACCACCCTCTGGGTAAAGAACCTACCCCTGACATCTGTCCTATAACTACCCCCCCTTAATTTAAAATCGTGCCCCCTCGTGTTAGCTTTCTCCATCCTAGGAAAAAGGCTATCACTATCTACCCTGTCTAAACCTCTAATCATCTTATATGTTTCAATGAGATCCCCTCTTAGCCGCCTTCTTTCCAGCGAAAACAACCCCAAATCACTCAATCTCTCCTCATAGGATCTCCCCTCCATACCAGGAAACATCCTGGTAAACCTCCTCTGCACCCTCTCCAAAGCCTCTACATCCTTCTTGTAATGTGGGGACCAGAACTGCACACAAAACTCCAAGTGCGTCCGCACCAGAGATGTGTACAGTTGCATCATGACGCTGCGACTCCTAAATTCAATCCCCCTACCAATAAACGCCAAAACTCCGTATGCCTTCTTAACAACTTTATCTACTTGATTCCCAACTTTCAGGGATCTATGTACACATACACCTAGATCCCTCTGCTCCTCCACACTATTCAAAGTCCTCCCGTTAGCCCTATACTCAACACATCTGTTATTCCTACCGAAATGAATTACCTCACACTTCTCCACATTAAACTCCATTCGCCACCTCTCAGCCCAGCTCTGCAACCTTTCTAAGTCATCCTGCAAACTATGACACCCTTCCTCACAATCTACCACACCTCCGACTTTGGTGTCATCAGCAAACTTACTAATCCAGTGTCTCAGAGTCTCAGTGTCTCAGAGTCTCTATGCCTCATCGTCTCTGTGTCTCAGAGTCTCAGAGTCTCAGTCTATCAGACTCTCAATGTCTCTGTGTCTCTGTGTCTCAGTGTCTCAGTGTCTCTGTGTCTCAGTGCCTCAGTATATCTGTGTCTCAGTGTCTCTGTGTCTCAGTGTCTCTCTGTCTCTGTGCCCAAGTGCCTCAGTGTCACAGAGTCTCAGAGTCACAATGTCTCAGTGTCTCAGATTATCAGTGTCTCAGTGAGTCTGTCTCTGTGTCTCTGTATCTCTGTGTCTCAGTGTCTCTGTGCATCAGTGTATCTGTGTCTCAGTGTCGCTGTGCGTCAGTGTCTCTGTGTCTCTGTGTCTCAGTGTCTCTGTGTCTCAATGCCTCAGTATCTCTGTGCCTCAGTGTCTCAGATTCTCAGTGTCTCCACGTCTTTGTGTCCCAGTGTCTCAGTATCTCAGAGACTCAGTGTCTCTGTGTCTCTGTCTGAGTGTCTCTGTGTCTCAGTGTATCTGTGTCTCAGTGTCTCAGAGTCTCTGAGTCTCAGTGTCTCAGAGTGTCAGTGTCTCAGTGTCTCTGTGTCTCATTGTCTCTGTGTCTCTGTGCCTCAGTCTCTCTGTGTCTCAGTTCTCATTGCCTCAGTCTCTCAGAGTCTCTGTGCCTCTTAGTCTCAGAGTCTCAGAGTATCAGTGTCTCAGTGTCTCAGTGTCTGAGAGTCTCAGTATCTCTGTGTCTCAGAGTCTCAGTGTCTCATTGTCTCAGAGTCTCAGTGTCTCTGTGTCTCAGTGTCTCTCTGTCTCAGTGTATCTGTGTGTCAGAGACTCAGTGCCCCTTTGTCTCTGTGTCTGAGTGTCTCTGTGCCTCAGTGTCTCAGACTCTCAGTGTCTCTGTGTCTCAGTGTCTCAAAGTCTTTGTGTCCCAGTGTCTCAGTGTCTCAGACTCTCAGTGTCTCTGTGTCTCAGTGTCTCTGTGCCTCTGTGTCTCATAGTCTCAGTATCACAGTGTCTCTTTGTTTCAGTGTCTCAGGGTCTCAAAGTCTCAGTGACTCTGTGTCCCTGTGTCTCTGTGTCTCAGTGTCTCAGTGTATCAGTGTCTCAGCGTCTCAGTGTCTCGGTGTCTCAGTGTTTCAGAGTCTCAGTGTATCTGTGTTTCAGTGTCTCAGACTCTCAGTGTCTCTGTGTCCCAGTATCTCTGTGTCTCAGTGTCTCAGAGAATCAGTGCCTCGGTGACTCTCTGTCTGAGAGTCTCTGTGCCTCAGTGTTTCAGTGTCACAGTGTCTCTGTGTCTCTCTATCTCAGTGTCTCTGTGTTTGAGTGTCTCAGTGTGTCAGAGTTTCAGTGTCTCTATGTCTCTGTGTCTCAGTGTCTCTGTGCCACAGTGTCTCAGGGTCTCAGTGTCTCAGTGTGTCTGTGTCTCAGTGTCTCTGTGCCTCAGTGTCTCTGAGTCTCAGCGTCTAAGTGTCTCAGTATCTCATTGTCTCAGTGTCTCAGTGCCTCAGAGTCTCAGTGTCTCAGTGTCTCAGAGTCTCAGTGTCTCTGTGCCTCAGTGTATCTGTGTCTCAGTGTCTCAGAGTCTCAGTGTCTCAGTGTCTCAGAGTCTCTATGCCTCATTGTCTCTGTGTCTCTGTGTCTCAGAGTCTCAGAGTCTCAGTCTATCAGACTCTCAATGTCTCTGTGTCTCAGTGTATCAGTGTCTCAGTGACACAGTGTCTCTGTGTCTCTCTGTCTGAGTGTTTTTGTGCCTCAGTGTCACAGTGTCTCAGTGTCCTAGAGTCTCAGTGAGTCTGTCTCTGTGTCTCAGTTTCTCAGTGTCACTGTGCCTCAGTGTCTCTGTGTCTCAGCGTCTAAGTGTCTCAGTATCTCATTGTCTCAGTGTCTCAGTGCCTCAGAGTCTCAGTGTCTCAGTGTCTCAGAGTCTCAGTGTCTCTGTGCCTCAGTGTCTCTGAGTCTCAGTGTCTCAGAGTCTCAGTGTCTCAGAGTCTCTATGCCTCATCGTCTCTGTGTCTCCGTGTCTCAGAGTCTCAGAGTCTCAGTCTATCAGACTCTCAATGTCTCTGTGTCTCAGTGTATCAGTGTCTCAGTGACACAGTGTCTCTGTGTCTCTCTGTCTGAGTGTTTTTGTGCCTCAGTGTCACAGTGTCTCAGTGTCCTAGAGTCTCAGTGAGTCTGTCTCTGTGTCTCAGTGTCTCAGTTTCTCAGTGTCACTGTGCCTCAGTGTCTCTGTGTCTCAGTGTCTCTGTGCCTCAGTGTCTCTGAGTCTCAGTGTCTCAGAATCTCAGTGTCTCAGTGTCTCAGAGTCTCAGTGTCTCAGAGTCTCTATGCCTCATTGTCTCTGTGTCTCTGTGTCTCAGAGTCTCAGTCTATCAGACTCTCAATGTCTCAGAGACTCAGTGTCTATGTGTCTCAGTGTCTTAGTATCTCAAAGTTTCAGTGTCCAAGTGTCTCTGTGTCTCAGTGTCTCAGAGTCACAGTGTCTCTGTGTCTCAGTGTATCTGTGTCTCAGAGACACAGTGTCTGTCTCTGCGTCTCTGTATCTCTGTGTCTCAGTGTCTCTGTGCATCAGTGTATCTATGTCTCAGTGGCGCTGTGCGTCACTGTCTCAGTGTCTCAGTGTCTCAGTGTCTCAGAGTCTCAGTGTCTCTGTGCCTCAGTGTCTCTGAGTCTCAGTGTCTCTGAGTCTCAGTGTCTCAGAATCTCAGTGTCTCAGAGTCTCAGTGTCTCAGTGTCTCAGAGTCTCTATGCCTCATTGTCTCTGTGTCTCTGTGTCTCAGAGTCTCAGAGTCTCAGTCTATCAGACTCTCAATGTCTCTGTGTCTCAGTGTCTCAGAGACTCAGTGTCTCAGTGTCTCAGTGTCCTAGAGTCTCAGTGAGTCTGTCTCTGTGTCTCAGTGTCTCAGTTTCTCAGTGTCACTGTGCCTCAGTGTCTCTGTGTCTCAGTGTCTCTGTGTCACTGTGCCTCAGTGTATCTGTGTCTCAGTGTCTCTGTGTCTCAGTGTCTCAGTGTCTCAGTGTCTCTGTGTATCAGTGCCTCAGTATATCTGTGTCTCAGTGTCTCTGTGTCTCTGTGTCTCAGTGTCTCTCTGTCTCTGTGTCCCAGAGCCTCAGTGCCTCAGTGTCACAGAGTCTCAGTGTCTCTGTGTCTCAGTGTCTCAGAGTCACAATGCCTCAATGTCTCAGTGCCTGAGTGAGTCTGTCTGTGTGTCTCTGTATCTCTGTGTCTCAGTGTCTCTGTGCATCAGTGTATCTGTGTCTCAGTGGCGCTGTGCGTCAGTGTCTCAGTGTCTCAGTATCTCTGTGTCTCAGTGTCTCAGATTCTCAGTGTCTCCAAGTCTTTGTGTCCCAGTGTCTCAGTGTCTCAGAGACTCAGTGTCTCAGTGTCTGTGTCTGAGTGTCTCTGTGTCTCAGTGTATTTGTTTCTCAGTGTATCTGTGTCTCAGTGTCTCAGAGTCTCTGAGTCTCAGTGTCTCAGTGTCTCAGTGTCTCAGTGTCTCTGTGTCTCATTGTCTCTGTGTCTCTGTGCCTCAGTGTCTCTGTGTCTCAGTTCTCATTGCCTCAGTCTCTCAGAGTCTCTGTGTCTCTGTGTCTCAGTGTCTCAGTGCCTCTGTGTCTCAGTGCCTCTTAGTCTCAGAGTCTCAGAGTATCAGTGTCTCAGTGTCTGAGAGTCTCAGTGTCTCTGTGTCTCAGTGTCTCAGTGTCTCTGTGTCTCATTGTCTCAGAGTCTCACTGTCACAATGTCTCAGTGTCTCAGTATCTCAGTGTCTCAGTGTCTCTGTGCCTCAGTGTCTCAGACTCTCAGTGTATCTGTGTCTCAGTATCTCTGTGCCTCAGTGTCTCAGATTCTCAGTGTCTCCAAGTCTTTGTGTCCCAGTGTCTCAGTGTCTCAGAGACTCAGTGTCTTTGTGTCTCTGTCTGAGTGTCTCTGTGTCTCAGTGTCTCTGTGTCTCAGTGTCTCTGTGCCTCAGTGTCTCAGTGTCTCTGTGTCTCAGTGTCTCTGTGTCTCAGTGTCTCTGTGTCTCTGTGTCTCAGTGTCTCAGAGTCACAGAGTCTCAGAGTGTCTGTGTCTTGGTGCCTCAGTGTCTCTGTGTCTCAGTGTCTCAGAGACTCAATGTCTCTGTGTCTCAATGTCTCAGTGTCTCTGTGTCTCAGTGTCTCAGTGTCTCAGAGTCTCTGTGTCTTGGTGCCTCAAAGTCTTTGTGTCTCAGTGTCTCTGACTCTCAGTGTCTCTGTGTCCAAGTGTCTCTGTGTCTCAGTGTCTCAGAGTCACAGTGTCTCTGTGTCTCTGTGTCTCAGTGTATCAGTGTCTCAGAGACTCAATGTCTCTGTGTGTCTCTGTCTGAGTGTCTCTGTGCCTCAGTGTCACAGTGCTTCAGTGTCTCAGATTATCAGTGTCTCAGTGTCTCAGAGTCTCAGTGAGTCTGTCTCTGTGTCTCTGTATCTCAGTGTCTCAGTGTCTCTGTGCCTCAGTGTATCTGTGTCTCTGTGTCTCAATGTCTCAGTGTCTCTCTATCTCAGTGCCTCAGTGTCTCAGTGTCTCAGAGTCTCATTGTGTCAGTGTGTCTGCGTATCAGTTTCTCAGTGTTTCAGTGCCTCAGGTTCTCAGAGTCTCAGAGTCACATTGTCTCTGTGTCACAGTGTCTCTGTGCCTCATTGTATCTGTGTCTCAGAGACTCAGTGTCTCAGATTCTCACTGTCTCTGTCTCTCTGTGTCTCAGTGTCTCTGTGCCTCATTGTCTCAGTGTCTCTATGTCTCAGTGTCTCAGTGTCTCTGTGTCTCTGTGTCTCAGTGCCTCAGTGCCTCAGTGCCTCAGTGTCTCTCTATCTCAGTGCCTCAGTGTCTCAGTGTCTCAGAGTCTCATTGTGTCAGTGTGTCTGCGTATCAGTTTCTCAGTGTTTCAGTGCCTCAGGTTCTCAGAGTCTCAGAGTCTCATTGTCTCTGTGTCACAGTGTCTCTGTGCCTCATTGTATCTGTGTCTCCGTGTCTCAGTGTCTCAGATTCTCACTGTCTCTGTCTCTCTGTGTCTCAGTGTCTCTGTGCCTCATTGTCTCAGTGTCTCTATGTCTCAGTGTCTCAGTGTCTCTGTGTCTCTGTGTCTCAGTGCCTCAGTGCCTCAGTGCCTCAGTATATCTGTGTCTCAGTGTCTCAGTGTCTCTGTGTCTCAGTGTCTTAGTATCTCAATGTTTCAGTGTCCAAGTGTCTCTGTGTCTCAGTGTCTCACAGTTACAGTGTCTCTGTGTCTCAGTGTATCAGTGTCTCAGAGACACAGTGTCTCTGTGTCTCTCTAGCTGAGTGTTTCTGTTTCTCAGTGTCACAGTGTCTCAGTGTCCTAGAGTCTCAGTGAGTCTGTCTCTGTGTCTCAGTGTCTCAGTTTCTCAGTGTCACTGTGCCTCAGTGTATCTGTGTCTCAGTGTATCTGTGTCTCAGTGTCTCTGTGTCTCTGTGTCTCAGTGCCTCAGTGCCTCAGTATATCTGTGTCTCAGTGTCTCTGTGTCTCAGTGTCTCTGTGTCTCTGTGTCCCAGTGCCTCAGTGCCTCAGTGTCACAGAGTCTCAGTGTCTCTGTGTCTCTGTGTCTCTATGTCTCAGTGCCTCAGTGTCTCGTGTCTCTGTGACTCAGTGTCTCTGTGCCTCAGTGTTTCACTGCCTCAGTGTCTCAGAGTCTCAGTGTCTCTGTGTCATAGTGTGTCAGCGTCTCAGAGACTCAGTGTCTCTTTGTCTCTGAGTCTGAGTGTCTCTGTGCGTCAATGTCACAGTGTCTCAGTGTCCCAGTGACTCTGTGCTTCAGTGTCTCAGATTCTCGGTGTCTCTGTGTCTCAGTGTCTCAGTGTCTCTGTGTCTCAGTGCCTCTGTGTCTCAGTGTCTCTGTGCCTCAGTGTCTCATTGCCTCAGTGTCTCAGAGTCTCTGTGTCTCAGTGTCTCAGAGTCTCTGTGTCTTGGTGCCTCAGTGTCTCAGTGTCTCTGTGCCTCAGTCTATCAGACTCTCAGTGTCTCAGTGTCTCAGTGTCTCTGTGTCTCTCAGTGACTCAGTGTCTCTGTGTCTCAGTGTCTTAGTATCTCAAAGTCTCAGTGTCACAGTGTCTCTGTGTCTCAGTGTCTCAAAGTCTTTGTGTCTCAGTGTCTCTGACTCTCAGTGTCTCTGTGTCCAAGTGCCTCTGTGTCTCAGTGTCTCTGTGCCTCAGTGTCTCATTGCCTCAGTGTCTCAGAGTCTCTGTGTCTCAGTGTCTCAGAGTCTCAGTGTCTCAGAGTCTCTGTGTCTCATTGCCTCAGTGTCTCAGTGTCTCTGTGTCTCTGTCTGAGTGTCTCTGTGTCTCAGTGTATCTGTGTCTCAGTGTCTCAGAGTCTCTGAGTCTCAGTGTCTCAGAGTGTCAGTGTCTCAGTGTCTCTGTGTCTCATTGTCTCTGTGTCTCTGTGCCTCAGTCTCTCTGTGTCTCAGTTCTCATTGCCTCAGTCTCTCAGAGTCTCTGTGCCTCTTAGTCTCAGAGTCTCAGAGTATCAGTGTCTCAGTGTCTCAGTGTCTGAGAGTCTCAGTATCTCTGTGTCTCAGAGTCTCAGTGTCTCATTGTCTCAGAGTCTCAGTGTCTCTGTGTCTCAGTGTCTCTCTGTCTCAGTGTATCCGTGTGTCAGAGACTCAGTGCCCCTTTGTCTCTGTGTCTGAGTGTCTCTGTGCCTCAGTGTCTCAGACTCTCAGTGTCTCTGTGTCTCAGTGTCTCAAAGTCTTTGTGTCCCAGTGTCTCAGTGTCTCAGACTCTCAGTGTCTCTGTGTCTCAGTGTCTCTGTGCCTCTGTGTCTCATAGTCTCAGTATCACAGTGTCTCTTTGTTTCAGTGTCTCAGGGTCTCAAAGTCTCAGTGACTCTGTGTCCCTGTGTCTCTGTGTCTCAGTGTCTCAGTGTATCAGTGTCTCAGCGTCTCAGTGTCTCGGTGTCTCAGTGTTTCAGAGTCTCAGTGTATCTGTGTTTCAGTGTCTCAGACTCTCAGTGTCTCTGTGTCCCAGTATCTCTGTGTCTCAGTGTCTCAGAGAATCAGTGCCTCGGTGACTCTCTGTCTGAGAGTCTCTGTGCCTCAGTGTTTCAGTGTCACAGTGTCTCTGTGTCTCTCTATCTCAGTGTCTCTGTGTCTGAGTGTCTCAGTGTGTCAGAGTTTCAGTGTCTCTATGTCTCTGTGTCTCAGTGTCTCTGTGCCACAGTGTCTCAGGGTCTCAGTGTCTCAGTGTGTCTGTGTCTCAGTGTCTCTGTGCCTCAGTGTCTCTGAGTCTCAGCGTCTAAGTGTCTCAGTATCTCATTGTCTCAGTGTCTCAGTGCCTCAGAGTCTCAGTGTCTCAGTGTCTCAGAGTCTCAGTGTCTCTGTGCCTCAGTGTATCTGTGTCTCAGTGTCTCAGAGTCTCAGTGTCTCAGTGTCTCAGAGTCTCTATGCCTCATTGTCTCTGTGTCTCTGTGTCTCAGAGTCTCAGAGTCTCAGTCTATCAGACTCTCAATGTCTCTGTGTCTCAGTGTATCAGTGTCTCAGTGACACAGTGTCTCTGTGTCTCTCTGTCTGAGTGTTTTTGTGCCTCAGTGTCACAGTGTCTCAGTGTCCTAGAGTCTCAGTGAGTCTGTCTCTGTGTCTCAGTTTCTCAGTGTCACTGTGCCTCAGTGTCTCTGTGTCTCAGCGTCTAAGTGTCTCAGTATCTCATTGTCTCAGTGTCTCAGTGCCTCAGAGTCTCAGTGTCTCAGTGTCTCAGAGTCTCAGTGTCTCTGTGCCTCAGTGTCTCTGAGTCTCAGTGTCTCAGAGTCTCAGTGTCTCAGAGTCTCTATGCCTCATCGTCTCTGTGTCTCCGTGTCTCAGAGTCTCAGAGTCTCAGTCTATCAGACTCTCAATGTCTCTGTGTCTCAGTGTATCAGTGTCTCAGTGACACAGTGTCTCTGTGTCTCTCTGTCTGAGTGTTTTTGTGCCTCAGTGTCACAGTGTCTCAGTGTCCTAGAGTCTCAGTGAGTCTGTCTCTGTGTCTCAGTGTCTCAGTTTCTCAGTGTCACTGTGCCTCAGTGTCTCTGTGTCTCAGTGTCTCTGTGCCTCAGTGTCTCTGAGTCTCAGTGTCTCAGAATCTCAGTGTCTCAGTGTCTCAGAGTCTCAGTGTCTCAGAGTCTCTATGCCTCATTGTCTCTGTGTCTCTGTGTCTCAGAGTCTCAGTCTATCAGACTCTCAATGTCTCAGAGACTCAGTGTCTATGTGTCTCAGTGTCTTAGTATCTCAAAGTTTCAGTGTCCAAGTGTCTCTGTGTCTCAGTGTCTCAGAGTCACAGTGTCTCTGTGTCTCAGTGTATCTGTGTCTCAGAGACACAGTGTCTGTCTCTGCGTCTCTGTATCTCTGTGTCTCAGTGTCTCTGTGCATCAGTGTATCTATGTCTCAGTGGCGCTGTGCGTCACTGTCTCAGTGTCTCAGTGTCTCAGAGTCTCAGTGTCTCTGTGCCTCAGTGTCTCTGAGTCTCAGTGTCTCTGAGTCTCAGTGTCTCAGAATCTCAGTGTCTCAGAGTCTCAGTGTCTCAGTGTCTCAGAGTCTCTATGCCTCATTGTCTCTGTGTCTCTGTGTCTCAGAGTCTCAGAGTCTCAGTCTATCAGACTCTCAATGTCTCTGTGTCTCAGTGTCTCAGAGACTCAGTGTCTCAGTGTCTCAGTGTCCTAGAGTCTCAGTGAGTCTGTCTCTGTGTCTCAGTGTCTCAGTTTCTCAGTGTCACTGTGCCTCAGTGTCTCTGTGTCTCAGTGTCTCTGTGTCACTGTGCCTCAGTGTATCTGTGTCTCAGTGTCTCTGTGTCTCAGTGTCTCAGTGTCTCAGTGTCTCTGTGTCTCAGTGCCTCAGTATATCTGTGTCTCAGTGTCTCTGTGTCTCTGTGTCTCAGTGTCTCTCTGTCTCTGTGTCCCAGAGCCTCAGTGCCTCAGTGTCACAGAGTCTCAGTGTCTCTGTGTCTCAGTGTCTCAGAGTCACAATGCCTCAATGTCTCAGTGCCTGAGTGAGTCTGTCTGTGTGTCTCTGTATCTCTGTGTCTCAGTGTCTCTGTGCATCAGTGTATCTGTGTCTCAGTGGCGCTGTGCGTCAGTGTCTCAGTGTCTCAGTATCTCTGTGTCTCCGTGTCTCAGATTCTCAGTGTCTCCAAGTCTTTGTGTCCCAGTGTCTCAGTGTCTCAGAGACTCAGTGTCTCAGTGTCTGTGTCTGAGTGTCTCTGTGTCTCAGTGTATTTGTTTCTCAGTGTATCTGTGTCTCAGTGTCTCAGAGTCTCTGAGTCTCAGTGTCTCAGTGTCTCAGTGTCTCTGTGTCTCATTGTCTCTGTGTCTCTGTGCCTCAGTGTCTCTGTGTCTCAGTTCTCATTGCCTCAGTCTCTCAGAGTCTCTGTGTCTCTGTGTCTCAGTGTCTCAGTGCCTCTGTGTCTCAGTGCCTCTTAGTCTCAGAGTATCAGTGTCTCAGTGTCTGAGAGTCTCAGTGTCTCTGTGTCTCAGTGTCTCAGTGTCTCAGTGTCTCTGTGTCTCATTGTCTCAGAGTCTCACTGTCACAATGTCTCAGTGTCTCAGTATCTCAGTGTCTCAGTGTCTCTGTGCCTCAGTGTCTCAGACTCTCAGTGTATCTGTGTCTCAGTATCTCTGTGCCTCAGTGTCTCAGATTCTCAGTGTCTCCAAGTCTTTGTGTCCCAGTGTCTCAGTGTCTCAGAGACTCAGTGTCTTTGTGTCTCTGTCTGAGTGTCTCTGTGTCTCAGTGTCTCTGTGTCTCAGTGTCTCTGTGCCTCAGTGTCTCAGTGTCTCTGTGTCTCAGTGTCTCTGTGTCTCTGTGTCTCAGTGTCTCAGAGTCACAGAGTCTCAGAGTGTCTGTGTCTTGGTGCCTCAGTGTCTCTGTGTCTCAGTGTCTCAGAGACTCAATGTCTCTGTGTCTCAATGTCTCAGTGTCTCTGTGTCTCAGTGTCTCAGTGTCTCAGAGTCTCAGTCTATCAGACTCTCAGTGTCACAGTGTCTCTGTGTCTTGGTGCCTCAAAGTCTTTGTGTCTCAGTGTCTCTGACTCTCAGTGTCTCTGTGTCCAAGTGTCTCTGTGTCTCAGTGTCTCAGAGTCACAGTGTCTCTGTGTCTCTGTGTCTCAGTGTATCAGTGTCTCAGAGACTCAATGTCTCTGTGTGTCTCTGTCTGAGTGTCTCTGTGCCTCAGTGTCACAGTGCTTCAGTGTCTCAGATTATCAGTGTCTCAGTGTCTCAGAGTCTCAGTGAGTCTGTCTCTGTGTCTCTGTATCTCAGTGTCTCAGTGTCTCTGTGCCTCAGTGTATCTGTGTCTCTGTGTCTCAATGTCTCAGTGTCTCTCTATCTCAGTGCCTCAGTGTCTCAGTGTCTCAGAGTCTCATTGTGTCAGTGTGTCTGCGTATCAGTTTCTCAGTGTTTCAGTGCCTCAGGTTCTCAGAGTCTCAGAGTCACATTGTCTCTGTGTCACAGTGTCTCTGTGCCTCATTGTATCTGTGTCTCAGAGACTCAGTGTCTCAGATTCTCACTGTCTCTGTCTCTCTGTGTCTCAGTGTCTCTGTGCCTCATTGTCTCAGTGTCTCTATGTCTCAGTGTCTCAGTGTCTCTGTGTCTCTGTGTCTCAGTGCCTCAGTGCCTCAGTGCCTCAGTGTCTCTCTATCTCAGTGCCTCAGTGTCTCAGTGTCTCAGAGTCTCATTGTGTCAGTGTGTCTGCATATCAGTTTCTCAGTGTTTCAGTGCCTCAGGTTCTCAGAGTCTCAGAGTCACATTGTCTCTGTGTCACAGTGTCTCTGTGCCTCATTGTATCTGTGTCTCCGTGTCTCAGTGTCTCAGATTCTCACTGTCTCTGTCTCTCTGTGTCTCAGTGTCTCTGTGCCTCATTGTCTCAGTGTCTCTATGTCTCAGTGTCTCAGTGTCTCAGTGTCTCTGTGTCTCAGTGCCTCAGTGCCTCAGTGCCTCAGTATATCTGTGTCTCAGTGTCTCAGTGTCTCTGTGTCTCAGTGCCTCAGTGCCTCAGTATATCTGTGTCTCAGTGTCTCTGTGTCTCAGTGTCTCTGTGTCTCTGTGTCCCAGTGCCTCAGTGCCTCAGTGTCACAGAGTCTCAGTGTCTCTGTGTCTCTATGTCTCAGTGCCTCAGTGTCTCGTGTCTCTGTGACTCAGTGTCTCTGTGCCTCAGTGTTTCACTGCCTCAGTGTCTCAGAGTCTCAGTGTCTCTGTGTCATAGTGTGTCAGCGTCTCAGAGACTCAGTGTCTCTTTGTCTCTGAGTCTGAGTGTCTCTGTGCGTCAATGTCACAGTGTCTCAGTGTCCCAGTGACTCTGTGCTTCAGTGTCTCAGATTCTCGGTGTCTCTGTGTCTCAGTGTCTCAGTGTCTCTGTGTCTCAGTGCCTCTGTGTCTCAGTGTCTCTGTGCCTCAGTGTCTCATTGCCTCAGTGTCTCAGAGTCTCTGTGTCTCAGTGTCTCAGAGTCTCAGTGTCTCAGAGTCTCTGTGTCTTGGTGCCTCAGTGTCTCAGTGTCTCTGTGCCTCAGTCTATCAGACTCTCAGTGTCTCAGTGTCTCAGTGTCTCTGTGTCTCTCAGTGACTCAGTGTCTCTGTGTCTCAGTGTCTTAGTATCTCAAAGTCTCAGTGTCACAGTGTCTCTGTGTCTCAGTGTCTCAAAGTCTTTGTGTCTCAGTGTCTCTGACTCTCAGTGTCTCTGTGTCCAAGTGCCTCTGTGTCTCAGTGTCTCTGTGCCTCAGTGTCTCATTGCCTCAGTGTCTCAGAGTCTCTGTGTCTCAGTGTCTCAGAGTCTCAGTGTCTCAGAGTCTCTGTGTCTTGGTGCCTCAGTGTCTCAGTGTCTCTGTGCCTCAGTCTATCAGACTCTCAGTGTCTCAGTGTCTCAGTGTCTCTGTGTCTCTCAGTGACTCAGTGTCTCTGTGTCTCAGTGTCTTAGTATCTCAAAGTCTCAGTGTCACAGTGTCTCTGTGTCTCAGTGTCTCAAAGTCTTTGTGTCTCAGTGTCTCTGACTCTCAGTGTCTCTGTGTCCAAGTGTCTCTGTGTCTCAGTGTCTCAGAGTCACAGTGTCTCTGTGTCTCAGTGTATCAGTGTCTCAGAGACACAGTGTCTCAGAGACTCAATGTCTCTGTGTGTCTCTGTCTGAGTGTCTCTGTGCCTCAGTGTCACAGTGCTTCAGTGTCTCAGATTATCAGTGTCTCAGTGTCTCAGAGTCTCAGTGAGTCTGTCTCTGTGTCTCTGTATCTCAGTGTCTCAGTGTCTTTGTGCCTCAGTGTATCTGTGTCTCAGTGTCTCTGTGCCTCAGTGTCACAGAGTCTCTGAGTCTCTGTGTCTCAGTGCCTCAGAGTCTCAGTGTCTCTGTGTCTAAGTGTCTCAGTGTCTCAGAGTCTCAGTGTCTCTGTGCTTCAATGTCTCAGCGTCTCTGAATCTCAGTGTCACAATGTCTCAGAGTCTCTGGGTCTCAGTGTTTCAGTGTCTCTGTGTTTCATTGCATCAGTGTCTCAAACACTCTGTGTCACTGAGTTTCTCTGTGTTGAGTGTCTCTGTGCCTCAGTGTCTCAGAGTCTCAACGTTTCTGTGTCACAGTGTCTCAGTGTTTCAGCGTCTTAGTGTCTCAGTGTCTCAGTGTCTCTGTGTCACAGTGTCTCTGTGTCTCAGTGTCTCTGCGCCTCATTGCCTCAGTGTCTCAGTGTCTCTGTGTCTCTGTGTCTCTGTGCCTCAGTGCCACAGTGTCTCAGTGTATCTGTGTCTCAGTGTCTCTGTGTCTCAGAGTCTCAGTGTCTCAGGATCTCTGTGTCTCAGTGTATCAGTGTCTGAGTGTCTCAGTGTCTCTGTTTCTGTGTGTCTCAGTGTCTCTTTGCCTCACTGTCTCATTGCCTCAATTTCACAGTGTCTCAGATTATCAGTGTCTCAGTGTCTCAGAGTCTCAGTGACTCTGAGTCAATGTGCATCACTGTCTCATTGCCTCAGTGTCTCAGAGTCTCAGTGTCTCAGTATCTCTGTGTCTCAGTGTCTCTGTGCCTCAGTGTCTCAGAATCTCAGTGTCTCAGAGTCTCAGTGTCTCAGTTTATCTGTGCCTCAGTGTCTCAGTTTCTCAGGGTATCTGCGTCTCAGAGTATCTTTGTCTCTGTGTCTCAGTGCCTGTGCGTTTCGGTGTTTCTGTGTCTCAGTGTCTCTGTGTCTCAGTGTCTCAGTGTCTCTGTGTCTCAGTGTATCAGTGTCTCAGAGTTTCAGAGTCTCTGTGTCTCAGTGTCTCAGTGTCTCTGTCCCTCAGTGTCTCTGTGTCTCAGTGTGTCAGTGTCTCTATGCCTCAGTGTCTCTGTGTCTCAGTGTCTCTGTGTCTCAGAGTCTCAGAGGTTCAGTGTCTCTGTGTCTCCGTGTTTCAGCGTCTCAGAGTCTCAGTGTCTCTGTGTCTCAGAGTCTCTGTGTCTCAGTTTCTCAGAGTCACAGTGTCTCAGAGTCTCTGTGTCTCAGAGTCTCAGAGTCTCAGTGTCTCAGAGTCTCTGTGTCTCTGTGTCTCCGTGTTTCAGCGTCTCAGAGTCTCAGTGTCTCTGTGTCTCAGAGTCTCTGTGTCTCAGTGTCTCAGAGTCACAGTGTCTCAGAGTCTCTGTGTCTCAGAGTCTCAGAGTCTCAGTGTCTCAGAGTCTCTGTGTCTTGGTGCCTCAGTGTCTCAGAGTCTCTGACTCTCAGTGTCTCTGTGTCTCTGTGTCTCAGTGTCTCAGAGTCACAGTGCCTCTGTGTCTCAGTGTATCAGTGTCTCAGAGACTCAGTGTCTCTGTGTCTCTCAGTCTGAGTGTCTCTGTGTCTCAGTGTCTCTGTGTCTCAGTGTCTCTGTGCCTCATTGTCCCTGTGTCTCTGTGTCTCTGTGTCTCTTTGTCTCAGTGTCTCAGAGTCTCAGAGCCTCAGTGTCTCAGTGTCTCTGTGCCTCAGTCTATCAGACTCTCAGTGTCTCTGTTTCTCAGAGTCTCTGTGTTTCAGAGTCTCAGAGTCTCAGTGTCTCAGAGTCTCTGTGTCTCTGTGTCTCCGTGTTTCAGCGTCTCAGAGTCTCAGTGTCTCTGTGTCTCAGAGTCTCTGTGTCTCAGTGTCTCAGAGTCACAGTGTCTCAGAGTCTCTGTGTCTCAGAGTCTCAGAGTCTCAGTGTCTCAGAGTCTCTGTGTCTTGGTGCCTCAGTGTCTCAGAGTCTCTGACTCTCAGTGTCTCTGTGTCTCTGTGTCTCAGTGTCTCAGAGTCACAGTGCCTCTGTGTCTCAGTGTATCAGTGTCTCAGAGACTCAGTGTCTCTGTGTCTCTCTGTCTGAGTGTCTCTGTGTCTCAGTGTCTCTGTGTCTCAGTGTCTCTGTGCCTCATTGTCCCTGTGTCTCTGTGTCTCTGTGTCTCTTTGTCTCAGTGTCTCAGAGTCTCAGAGCCTCAGTGTCTCAGTGTCTCTGTGCCTCAGTCTATCAGACTCTCAGTGTCTCTGTGTCTCAGTGTCTCTGTGTCTCAGAGACTCAGAGTCTCAGTGTCTCTGTGTCACAGTTTATCTGTGCCTCAGTGTCTCAGTGTCTCAGAGTCTCCGTGTCTTTATGTTTCAGTTTTTCTGTGCCTCAGTGTCTCAGTTTCTCAGGGTATCTGCGTCTCAGAGTATCTTTGTCTCTGTGTCACAATGTCTGTGCGTTTCGGTGTCTCAGTGTATCAGTGTCTCTTTGTCTCTGTGACTGAGTGTCTATGTGCCTCAGTGTCTCAGTGCCTCAGTGTCTCAGTGTGTCAGAGACTAATTGTCTCTTTGTCTCTGTGTCTGAGTGTCTCTGTGCCTCAGTGTCACAGAGTCTCTGTGTCTCAGTGTCTCAGAGTCAAAGTGTCTCAGTGTCTCACCGTTTCTCTGTCTCAGTGTCTCTGTGTCTCAGTGTCTCTGTGTCTAAGTGTCTCAAAGTCTCAGTGTCTCTGTGTCTCAGTGCCTCTTTGTCTCTGTGTCTGAGTGTCTCTGTGCATCAATGTCACAGTGTCTCAGTGTCTAAGATTATCAGTGTCTCTCTGTCTCAGTGTTACAGGTTCTCAGTGTCTCAGTGTATCAGTGTCTCGGAGTCTCAGTGTCTCAGGTTCTCTGTGTCTCAGTGTCTCTGTGTCTCAGTGTCTCTGTGTCTCAGCGTCTCTGTACCTCAGTGTCACTGTTTCTCTGTACCTCAGCGTCTCTGTGCCTCAGCATCTCTGTGCCTCATTGTCTCTGTGTCTCTGTGTCTCTGTACCTCAGCGTCTCTGTACCTCAGCGTCTCTGTGCCTCATTGTCTCTGTGTCTCTGTGTGTCAGAGTCTCAGTCTATCAGACTCTCAATGTCTCAGTGTCTCTGTGTCACAGAGACTCAGTGTCTCTGTGTCTCAGTGTCTTAGTATCTCAAAGTCTCAGTGTCCAAGTGTCTCAGTGTCTCAGAGTCACAGTGTCTCTCTGTGTCAGTGTATCAGTGTCTCAGAGACACAGTGTCTCTGTGTCTCTCTGTCTGAGTGTTTCTGTGCCTCAGTATAACAGTGTCTCAGTGTCCTAGAGTCTCAGTGAGTCTGTCTCTGTGTCTCAGTGTCTCAGTTTCTCAGTGTCTCTGTGCCTCAGTGTATCTGTGTCTCAGTGTCTCTGTGTCTCAGTGTCTCAGTGTCTCTCTGTCTCTGTGTCCCAGTGCCTCAGTGCCTCAGTGTCACAGAGTCTCAGTGTCTCTGTGTCTCTGTGTCTCTGTGCCTCAGTGTCTCAGTGTCTCTGTGTCTCAGTGTCTCTGACTCTCAGTGTCTATGTGTCCAAGTGTCTCTGTGTCTCAGTGTCTCAGAGTCACAATGCCTCAGTGTCTCAGATTATCAGTGTCTCAGTGAGTCTGTCTCTGTGTCTCTGTATCTCTGTGCCTCAGTGTCTAGATTCTCAGTGTCTCCAAGTCTCTGTGTCCCAGTGTCTCAGTGTCTCAGAGACTCAGTGTCTCTGTGTCTCTGTCTGAGTGTCTCGGTGTCTCAGTGTATCTGTGTCTAAGTGTATCTGTGTCTCAGTGTCTCAGAGTCTCTGAGTCTCAGTGTCTCGGAGTGTCAGTGTCTCAGTGTCTCTGTGTCTCATTGTCTCTGTGTCTCCGTGCCTCAGTGTCTCTGTGTCTCAGTGTCTCAGAGTCTCAGTGTCTCTGTGTCTCAGTGTATCTGTGTCTCTGTGTCTCAGTGTCTCTGTGTCTCATTGGATCAGAGTCTCAGTGTATCTGTGTTTCAGTGTCTCTGTGTCTCAGGGTCTCAAAGTCTCAGTGTCTCAGAGTCTCTGTGTCTCAGTGTCTCAGACTCTCAGTGTCTCTGTGTCCCAGTGTCTCCGTGTCTCAGTGTCTCATAGTCTCTTTGTCTCTGAGACTCAGTGTCTCAGGGAATCAGTGCCTCGGTGTCTCTCTGTCTGAGATTCTCTGTGCCTCAGTGTCACAGTGTCTCAATGTCTCTGTGTCTCAGTGTATCCGTGTGTCAGAGACTCAGTGCCCCTTTGTCTCTGTGTCTGAGTGTCTCCGTGCCTCAGTGTCTCAGACTCTCAGTGTCTCTGTGTCTCAGTGTCTCAAAGTCTTTGTGTCCCAGTGTCTCAGTGTCTCAGACTCTCAGTGACTCTGTGCCTCTGTGTCTCATAGTCTCAGTATCTCAGTGTTTCTGTGTTTCAGTGTCTCTGTGTCTCAGGGTCTCAAAGTCTCAGTGTCTCTGTGTCCCTGTGTCTCTGTGTCTCAGTGTATCAGTGTCTCGGTGTCTCAGTGTTTCAGAGTCTCAGTGTATCTGTGTTTCAGTGTCTCAGACTCTCAGTGTCTCTGTGTCCCAGTATCTCTGTGTCTCTGTATCTCAGAGTCTCAGTGCCTCGGTGACTCTCTGTCTGAGAGTCTCTGTGCCTCAGTGTTTCAGTGTCACAGTGTCTCAGTGTCTCTGTGTCTCAGTGTCTCAGAGTCACAGTGTCTCTGTGTCTCAGTGTATCAGTGTCTCAGAGATTCAGTGTCTTTGTGTCTCTCTGTCTCAGTGTCTCTGTGTCTCAGTGTCTGTTTGCCTCAGTATCTCTGTGTCTCAGTGCCTCAGTGTCTCTGTGTCTCAGTGTTTCCGTGTCTCAGTGTCTCTGCAAATCAGTCTATCTGTGTCTCTGTGTCTCAGTGCCTCAGTGTCTCTGTGTCTCATTGTCTCCGTGTCTCACTGTCTCTGCGCCTCAGTGTATCTGTGTCTCTGAGTCTCAGTGCCTCAGTGTCTCTGTGTCTCAGTGCCTCCGTGTCTCAGTGTCTCTGCGCCTCAGTGTATCTGTGTCACTGTGTCTCTGTTTCTCTGTGTCTCAGTGTATCAGTGTCTCAGAGACTCAGTGTCTCTTTGTTTCTGTGTCTGAGTGTCTCTGTGCCTCAGTGTCACAGTGTCTTAGTGTCTCGGTGTCTCAGTGTCTCAGAGTCTCAGTGTATCTGTGTCCCAGTATCTCTGTGTCTCAGTGTCTCAGAGAATCAGTGCCTCGTTGACTCTCTGTCTGAGAGTTTCTGTGCCTCAGTGTTTCAATGTCACAGTGTCTCAGTATCTCTGTGTCTCAGTGTCTCAGAGTCACAGTGTCTCTGTGTCTCAGTGTATCAGTGTCTCAGAGATTCAGTGTCTCTGTGTCTCTCTGTCTCAGTGTCTCTGTGTCTGAGTGTCTCAGTGTGTCAGAGTTTCAGTGTCTCTATGTTTCTGTGTCTCAGTGTCTCAGTGTCTCTGTGCCACAGTGTCTCAGAGTTTCAGTGTCTCAGTGTCTGTGTGTCTCAGAGTCACAGTGTCTCAGTGTATCAGTGTCTCAGAGATTCAGTGTCTCTGTGTCTCTCTGTCTCAGTGTCTCTGTGTCTGAGTATCTCAGTGTGTCAGAGTTTCAGTGTCTCTATGTCACTGTGTCTCAGTGTCTCAGTGTCTCTGTGCCACACTGTCACAGGGTCTCAGTGTCTTAGTGTCTCCGTGTCTCAGTGTCTCAGTGTCTCAGAGTCACAGTGTCTCTGTGTCTCAGTGTATCAGTGTCTCAGAGATTCAGTGTCTCTGTGTCTCTCTGTCTCAGTGTCTCTGTGTCACAGTGTCTCTGTGTCTCAGTGTCTCTGCGCCTCATTGCCTCAGTGTCTCTGTGTCTCTGTGTCTCAGTGTCTCTGTGTCTCTGTGCCTCAGTGTCACAGTGTCTCAGTGTCTCTGTGTCTCAGTGTCTCTGTGTCTCAGAGTCTCAGGACCTCTGTGTCTCAGTGTATCAGTGTCTGAGTGTCTCAGTGTCTCTGTTTCTGTGTGTCTCAGTGTCTCTTTGCCTCACTGTCTCATTGCCTCAATTTCACAGTGTCTCAGATTATCAGTGTCTCAGTGTCTCAGAGTCTCAGTGACTCTCTGTCTCTGTGCATCACTGTCTCATTGCCTCAGTGTCTCAGAGTCTCAGTGTCTCAGTATCTCTGTGTCTCAGTGTCTCTGTGCCTCAGTGTCTCAGAATCTCAGTGTCTCAGAGTCTCAGTGTCTCAGTTTATCTCTGCCTCAGTGTCTCAGTTTCTCAGGGTATCTGCGTCTCAGAGTATCTTTGTCTCTGTGTCTCAGTTTCTGTGCGTTTCGGTGTCTCTGTGTCTCAGTGTCTCTGTGTCTTAGTGTCTCTGTGTCTCAGTGTCTCTGTGTCTCAGTGTCTCAGAGACTCAGAGTCTCTGTGTCTCATTGTCTCTGTGTCTCAGTGTATCAGTGTTTCAGAGATGCAGAGTCTCTGTGTCTCAGTGTCTCAGTGTCTCTGTCCCTCAGTGTCTCTGTGTCTCAGTGTGTCAGTGTCTCTGTGCCTAAGTGTCTCTGTGTCTCAGTGTCTCTGTGTCTCAGATTCTCAGAGTTTCAGTGTCTCTGTGTTTCAGCATCTCAGAGTCTCAGTGTCTCTGTGTCTCAGAGGCTCTGTGTCTCAGTGTCTCTGTGTCTCAGAGTCACAGTGTCTCAGAGTCTCTGTGTCTCAGAGTCTCTGTGTCTCAGTGTCTCTGTGTCTCAGTGTCTCAGAGCCTCAGAGTCTCTGTGTCTCAGAGTCTCTGTGTCTTGGTGCCTCAGTGTCTCAGTGTCTCTGACTATCAGTGTCTCTGTGTCCATGTGTCTCTGTGTCTCAGTGTCTCAGAGTCACAGTGTCTCTGTGTCTCAGTGTATCAGTGTCTCAGAGACTCAGTGTCTCTGTGTCTCTCTATCTGAGTGTCTCTGTGCCTCAGTGTCACTGAGTCTCTGTGTCTCAGTGTCTCTGTGCCTCATTGTCCCTGTGTCTCTGTGTCTCTGTGTCTCTGTGTGTCAGTGTCTCAGAGTCTCAGAGCCTCAGTGTCTCAGTGTCTCTGTGCCTCAGTCTATCAGACTCTCAGTGTCTCTGTGTCTCAGTGCCTCAGTGTCTCTGTGTCTCAGAGACTCAGAGTCTCAGTGTCTCTGTGTCACAGTTTATCTGTGCCTCAGTGTCTCAGAGTCACAGTGTCTCTGTGTCTCAGTGTATCAGTGTCTCAGAGATTCAGTGTCTCTGTGTCTCTCTGTCTCAGTGTCTCTGTGTCTGAGTGTCTCAGTGTGTCAGTGTCTCTATGTCTCTATGTCTCAGTATCTCTGTGTCTCAGTGCCTCAGTGTCTCTGTGTCTCAGTGTCTCTGTGCCACAGTGTCTCAGAGTCTCAGTGTCTCAGTGTCTCTGTGTGTCAGTGTCTCTGTGTCTCAGTGTCTCTTTGCCTCAGTATCTCTGTGTCTCAGTGCCTCAGTGTCTCTGTGTCTCCATGTCTCAGTGTCTCTGGGCCTCAGTGTATCTGTGTCTCTGTGTCTCAGTGCCTCAGTGTCTCTGTGTCTCATTGTCTCCGTGTCTCACTGTCTCTGCGCCTCAGTGTATCTGTGTCACTGTGTCTCTGTGTCTCAGTGCCTCTGTGTCTCTGTATCTCTGTGTCTCAGTGTCTCAGAGACTCTGTGTCTTGTTACCTCAGTGTCTCAGTGTCTCTGTGCCTCAGTGTCTCCGAGTCTTAGTGTCTCAGTGTCTCAGTGTCTCAGTGTCACTGTGCCTCTGTGTATCTGTGTCACTGTGTCTCTGTGTCTCAGTGCCTCTGTGTCTCTGTGTCTCAGTGTCTCAGAGACTCTGTGTCTTGTTACCTCAGTGTCTCAGTGTCTCTGTGCCTCAGTCTATCAGACTCTCAGTGTCTCAGTGTCTCTGTGCCTCAGTGTCTCCGAGTCTTAGTGTGTCAGTGTCTCAGTGTCTCAGTGTCACTGTGCCTCTGTGTCTCATAGTCTCAGAGTCTCAGTGTCTCTGTGTCTCAGAGTCTCAGTGTCTCTGTTTCTCTGTGTCTCAGTGTATCAGTGTCTCAGAGACTCAGTGTCTCTTTGTTTCTGTGTCTGAGTGTCTCTGTGCCTCAGTGTCACAGTTTCTTAGTGTCTCGGTGTCTCAGTGTCTCAGAGTCTCAGTGTATCTGTGTTTCAGTGTCTCTGTGTCTCAGGGTCTCAAAGTCTTAGTGTCTCAGTGTCTCAGTGTCTCTGTGTCTCAGACTCTCAGTGTCTCTGTGTCCCAGTGTCTCTGTGTCTCAGTGTCTCAGAAAATCAGTGCCACGGTGACTCTCTGTCTGAGAGTCTCTGTGCCTCAGTGTTTCAGTGTCACAGGGTCTCAGTGTCTCAGTGTCTCCGTGTCTCAGTGTCTCAGAGTCTCAGAGTCACAGTGTCTCTGTGTCTCAGTGTCTCTGTGTCTCAGAGATTCAGTGTCTCTGTGTCTCTCTGTCTCAGTGTCTCTTTGTCCCAGTGTCTCTGTGCGTCAGTGTTGCAGCGTGTCAGTGTCTCAGTGTCTCTGTGTCACAGTGTCTCAGTGTCTCTGTTTCTGTGTCTCAGTGTCTCTGTGTCTCAGGGTCTCTGTGTCTCAGTGTCTCTGTGTCCCAGTGTCTCCGTGTCTCAGTTTCTCAGTGTCTCACAGTCTCTTTGTCTCTGTGTCTCTGTGTCTCAGTGTATCAGTGTCTCAGCGTCTCAGTGTCTCGGTTTCTCAGTGTTTCAGAGTCTCAGTGTATCTGTGTTTCAGTGTCTCAGACTCTCATTGTCTCTGTGTCCCAGTATCTCTGTGTCTCAGTGTCTCAGAGAATCAGTGCCTCGGTGACTCTCTGTCTGAGAGTCTCTGTGCCTCAGTGTTTCAATGTCACAGTGTCTCAGTATCTCTGTGTCTCAGTGTCTCAGAGTCACAGTGTCTCTGTGTCTCAGTGTATCAGTGTCTCAGTGATTCAGTGTCTCTGTGTCTTTCAGTCTCAGTGTCTCTGTGTCTGAGTGTCTCAGTGTGTCAGAGTTTCAGTGTCTCTATGTCTCTGTTTCTCAGTGTCTCAGTGTCTCTGTGCCACAGTGTCTCAGAGTCTCAGTGTCTCAGTGTCTCTGTGTCTCAGTGTCTCTTTGCCTCAGTATCTCTGTGTCTCAGTGCCTCAGTGTCTCTGTGTCTCAGTGTCTCCGTGTCTCAGTGTCTCTGCGCCTCAGTGTATCTGTGTCTCTGTGTCTCAGTGCCTCAGTGTCTCTGTGTCTCAGTGTCTCCGTGTCTCAGTGTCTGAGAATCTCAGTGTCTCAGAGTCTCAGTGTCTCAGTTTATCTGTGCCTCAGTATCTCAGTTTCTCAGGGTATCTGCGTCTCAGAGTATCTTTGTCTCTGTGTCTCAGTGACTGTGCGTTTCGGTGTTTCTGTGTCTCTGTGTCTTAGTGTCTCTGTGTCTCTGTGTCTCAGTGTCTCTGTGTCTCAGTGTCTCAGTGTCTCAGAGACTCAGAGTCTCTGTGTCTCAGTGTCTCTGTGTCTCAGTGTATCAGTGACTCAGAGATTCAGAGTCTCTGTGTCTCAGTGTCTCAGTGTCTCTGTCCCTCAGTGTCTCTATGTCTCAGTGTGTCAGTGTCTCTGTGCCTCAGTGTCTCTGTATCTCAGTGTCTCTGTGTCTCAGAGTCTCAGAGTTTCAGTGTCTCTGTGTCTCTGTGTTTCAGCGTCTCAGAGTCTCAGTGTCTATGTGTCTCAGAGTCTCTGTGTCTCAGTGTCTCTGTGTCTCAGAATCACAGTGTCTCAGAGTCTCTGTGTCTCAGAGTCTCTGCGTCTCAGTGTCTCTGTGTCTCAGTGTCTCAGTGTCTCTGTGCCTCATTGTCTCTGTGTCTCTGTATCTCAGTGACTCAGAGTCTCAGAGTCTCAGTGTCTCAGAGTCTCTGTGTCTTGGTGCCTCAGTGTCTCAGTGTCTCTGTGCCTCAGTCTATCAGACTCTCAGTGTCTCTGTGTCCAAGTGTCTCTGTGTCTCAGTGTCTCAGAGTCACAGTGTCTCTGTGTCTCAGTGTATCAGTGTCTCAGAGACTCAGTGTCTCTGTGTCTCTCTGTCTGAGTGTCTCTGTGCCTCAGTGTCATAGAGTCTCTGTGTCTCAGTGTCTCTGTGTCTCAGTGTCTCTGTGCCTCATTGTCCCTGTGTCTCTGTGTCTCTGTGTCTCAGTGTCTCAGCCTCAGTGTCTCAGTGTCTCTGTGCCTCAGTGACTCTGTGTCTCAGAGACTCAGAGTCTCAGTGTCTCTGTGTCACAGTTTATCTGTGCCTCAGTGTCTCAGTGTCTCATGGTCTCCGTGTCTCTATGTTTCAGTTTATCTGTGCCTCAGGGTATCTGCGTCTCAGAGTATCTTTGTCTCTGTGTCTCAATGTCTGTGCGTTTCGGTGTCTCAGTGTCTCTTTGTCTCTGTGACTGAGTGTCTATGTGCCTCAGTGTCTCAGTGCCTCAGTGTCTCAGTGTGTCAGAGACTCAGTGTCTTTTTGTCTCTGTGTCTGAGTGTCTCTGTGCCTCAGTGTCACAGAGTCTCTGTGTCTCAGTGTCTCAGTGTCTCAGTGTCTCAGAGTCAAAGTGTCTCAGTGTTTCTCTGTCTCAGTGTCTCTGTGTCTCAGTGTCTCTGTGTCTAAGTGTCTCAAAGTCTCAGTGTCTCTCTGTCTCAGTGTCTCTTTGACTCTGTGTCTGAGTGTCTCTGTGCCTCAATGTCACAGTGTCTCAGTGTCTAAGGTTATCAGTGTCTCTCTGTCTGTGTCTCAGGTTCTCAGTGTCTCAGTGTCTCGGAGTCTCACTGTCACAGGTTCTCTGTGTCTCAGTGACTCTGTGTCTCAATGTATCAGTGTCTCAGAGGCTCAGTGTCTCTGTTTCTGTGTGTCTGAGGGTCTCTGTGCCACACTGTCACATTCCCACAGTGTCACAGTGTCTCAGATTATCAGTGTCTCAGTGTCTCAGATTATCAGTGTCACAGTGTATCAGTGTCTCAGAGTCTCAGTGTATCTGTTTCTGTGTGTCTGAGTGTCTCCATGCCTCAGTTTTCCATTGCCTCAGTGTCTCAGAGTGTCAGTGTCTCTGTGTCTCTTTGTCTCAGTGTCTCAGTGTCTCTGTGTCTCAGTGTCTCTGTGCCTCAGTGTCTCTGAGTCTCAGCGTCTAAGTGTCTCAGTATCTCATTGTCTCAGTGTCTCAGTGCCTCAGAGTCTCAGTGTCTCAGTGTCTCAGAGTCTCAGTGTCTCTGTGCCTCAGTGTCTCTGAGTCTCAGTGTCTCAGAGTCTCAGTGTCTCAGTGTCTCAGAGTCTCTATGCCTCATCGTCTCTGTGTCTCTGTGTCTCAGAGTCTCAGAGTCTCAGTCTATCAGACTCTCAATGTCTCTGTGTCTCAGTGTATCAGTGACTCAGTGACACAGTGTCTCTCTGTCTGAGTGTTTTTGTGCCTCAGTGTCACAGTGTCTCAGTGTCCTAGAGTCTCAGTGAGTCTGTCTCTTTGTCTCAGTGTCTCAGTTTCTCAGTGTCACTGTGCCTCAGTGTCTCTGTGTCTCAGCGTCTAAGTGTCTCAGTATCTCATTGTCTCAGTGTCTCAGTGCCTCAGAGTCTCAGTGTCTCAGTGTCTCAGAGCCTCAGTGTCTCTGTGCCTCAGTGTCTCTCAGTCTCAGTGTCTCAGAGTCTCAGTGTCTCAGTGTCTCAGAGTCTCTATGCCTCATCGTCTCTGTGTCTCTGTGTCTCAGAGTCTCAGAGTCTCAGTCTATCAGACTCTCAATGTCTCTGTGTCTCTGTGTCTCAGTGTCTCAGTGTCTCAGTGTCTCTGTGTCTCAGTGCCTCAGTATATCTGTGTCTCAGTGTCTCTGTGTCTCAGTGTCTCTCTGTCTCTGTGCCCAAGTACCTCAGTGTCACAGAGTCTCCGAGTCACAATGTCTCAGTGTCTCAGATTATCAGTGTCTCAGTGAGTCTGTCTCTGTGTCTCTGTATCTCTGTGTCTCAGTGTCTCTGTGCATCAGTGTATCTGTGTCTCAGTTTCGCTGTGCGTCAGTGTCTCAGTGTCTCAGTGTCTCTGTGTCTCAGTGTCTCTGTGTCTCAATGCCTCAGTATCTCTGTGCCTCAGTGTCTCAGATTCTCAGTGTCTCCACGTCTTTGTGTCCCAGTGTCTCAGTGTCTCAGAGACTCAGTGTCTCTGTGTCTCTGTCTGACTGTCTCAGTGTATCTGTGTCTCAGTGTCTCAGAGTCTGAGTCTCAGTGTCTCAGAGTGTCAGTGTCTCAGTGTCTCTGTGTCTCATTGTCTCTGTGTCTCTGTGCCTCAGTGTCTCTGTGTCTCAGTTCTCATTGCCTCAGTCTCTCAGTGTCTCTGTGTCTCTATGTCTCAGTGTCTCAGTGCCTCTGTGTCTCAGTGTCCCTGTGCCTCTTAGTCTCAGAGTCTCAGAGTATCAGTGTCTCAGTGTCTCAGTGTCTGAGAGTCTCAGTATCTCTGTGTCTCAGAGTCTCAGTGTCTCATTGTCTCAGAGTCTCAGTGTCTCTGTGTCTCAGTGTCTCTCTGTCTCAGTGTATCCGTGTGTCAGAGACTCAGTGCCCCTTTGTCTCTGTGTCTGAGTGTCTCTGTGCCTCAGTGTCTCAGACTCTCAGTGTCTCTGTGTCTCAGTGTCTCAAAGTCTTTGTGTCCCAGTGTCTCAGACTCTCAGTGTCTCTGTGTCTCAGTGTCTCTGTGCCTCTGTGCCTCTGTGTCTCATAGTCTCAGTATCACATTGCCTCTGTGTTTCAGTGTCTCAGGGTCTCAAAGTCTCAGTGCCTCTGTGTCCCTGTGTCTCTGTGTCTCAGTGTCTCAGTGTATCAGTGTCTCAGCGTCTCAGTGTCTCGGTGTCTCAGTGTTTCAGAGTCTCAGTGTATCTGTGTTTCAGTGTCTCAGACTCTCAGTGTCTCTGTGTCCCAGTATCTCTGTGTCTCAGTGTCTCAGAGAATCTGTGCCTCGGTGACTCTCTGTCTGAGAGTCTCTGTGCCTCAGTGTTTCAGTGTCACAGTGTCTCTGTGTCTCTCTATCTCAGTGTCTCTGTGTCTGAGTGTCTCAGTGTGTCAGAGTTTCAGTGTCTCTATGTCTCTGTGTCTCAGTGTCTCTGTGCCACAGTGTCTCAGGGTCTCAGTGTCTCAGCGTCTCTGTGTCTCAGTGTCTCTGTGCCTCAGTGTCTCTGAGTCTCAGCGTCTAAGTGTCTCAGTATCTCATTGTCTCAATGTCTCAGTGCCTCAGAGTCTCAGTGTCTCAGTGTCTCAGAGTCTCAGTGTCTCTGTGCCTCAGTGTCTCTGAGTCTCAGTGTCTCAGAGTCTCAGTGTCTCAGTGTCTCAGAGTCTCTATGCCTCATTGTCTCTGTGTCTCTGTGTCTCAGATTCTCAGAGTCTCAGTCTATCAGACTCTCAATGTCTCTGTGTCTCAGAGACTCAGTGTCTCTGTGTCTCAGTGTCTCAGTGTCTTAGTATCTCAAAGTTTCAGTGTCCAAGTGTCTCTGTGTCTCAGTGTCTCAGAGTCACAGTGTCTCTGTGTCTCAGTGTATCAGTGTCTCAGAGACACAGTGTCTGTCTCTGCGTCTCTGTATCTCTGTGTCTCAGTGCATCAGTGTATCTATGTCTCAGTGGCGCTGTGCGTCACTGTCTCAGTGTCTCAGTGTCTCTGTGCCTCAGTGTCTCTGAGTCTCAGCGTCGAAGTGTCTCAGTATCTCATTGTCTCAGTGTCTCAGTGTCTCAGAGTCTCAGTGTCTCTGTGTCTCTCTGTCTGAGTGTTTTTGTGCCTCAGTGTCACAGTGTCTCAGTGTCCTAGAGTCTCAGTGAGTCTGTCTCTGTGTCTCAGTGTCTCAGTTTCTCAGTGTCACTGTGCCTCAGTGTCTCTGTGTCTCAGCGTCTAAGTGTCTCAGTATCTCATTGTCTCAGTGTCTCAGTGCCTCAGAGTCTCAGTGTCTCAGTGTCTCAGAGTCTCAGTGTCTCTGTGCCTCAGTGTCTCTGAGTCTCAGTGTCTCAGAGTCTCAGTGTCTCAGTGTCTCAGAGTCTCTATGCCTCATCGTCTCTGTGTCTCTGTGTCTCAGAGTCTCAGAGTCTCAGTCTATCAGACTCTCAATGTCTCTGTGTCTCAGTGTATCAGTGTCTCAGTGACACAGTGTCTCTGTGTCTCTCTGTCTGAGTGTTTTTGTGCCTCAGTGTCACAGTGTCTCAGTGTCCTAGAGTCTCAGTGAGTCTGTCTCTGTGTCTCAGTGTCTCAGTTTCTCAGTGTCACTGTGCCTCAGTGTCTCTGTGTCTCAGTGTCTCTGTGCCTCAGTGTCTCTGAGTCTCAGTGTCTCAGAATCTCAGTGTCTCAGTGTCTCAGAGTCTCAGTGTCTCAGAGTCTCTATGCCTCATTGTCTCTGTGTCTCTGTGTCTCAGAGTCTCAGTCTATCAGACTCTCAATGTCTCTGTGTCTCTGTGTCTCAGAGACTCAGTGTCTATGTGTCTCAGTGTCTTAGTATCTCAAAGTTTCAGTGTCCAAGTGTCTCTGTGTCTCAGTGTCTCAGAGTCACAGTGTCTCTGTGTCTCAGTGTATCAGTGTCACAGAGACACAGTGCCTGTCTCTGCGTCTCTGTATCTCTGTGTCTCAGTGTCTCTGTGCATCAGTGTATCTATGTCTCAGTGGCGCTGTGCGTCACTGTCTCAGTGTCTCAGTGTCTCTGTGCCTCAGTGTCTCTGAGTCTCAGCGTCAAAGTGTCTCAGTATCTCATTGTCTCAGTGTCTCAGTGTCTCAGAGTCTCAGTGTCTCTGTGCCTCAGTGCCTCTGAGTCTCAGTGTCTCAGAATCTCAGTGTCTCAGTGTCTCAGAGTCTCAGTGTCTCAGTGTCTCAGAGTCTCTATGCCTCATTGTCTCTGTGTCTCTGTGTCTCAGAGTCTCAGTCTATCAGACTCTCAATGTCTCTGTGTCTCAGTGTATCAGTGTCTCAGTGTCACTGTGCCTCAGTGTATCTGTGTCTCAGTGTCTCTGTGTCTCAGTGTCTCAGTGTCTCTGTGTCTCAGTGCCTCAGTATATCTGTGTCTCAGTGTCTCTGTGTCTCAGTGTCTCTCTGTCTCTGTGTCCCAGAGCCTCAGTGCCTCAGTGTCACAGAGTCTCAGTGTCTCTGTGTCTCAGTGTCTCAGAGTCACAATGCCTCAATGTCTCAGTATATCAGTGTCTGAGTGAGTCTTTCTGTGTGTCTCTGTATCTCGGTGTCTCAGTGTCTCTGTGCATCAGTGTATCTGTGTCTCAGTGTCTCTGTGCATCAGTGTATCTGTGTCTCAGTGGCGCTGTGCGTCAGTGTCTCAGTGTCTCAGTGACTCTGTGTCTCAGTGTCTGTGTCTGAGTGTCTCTGTGTCTCAGTGTATTTGTTTCTCAGTGTATCTGTGTCTCAGAATCTCAGAGTCTCTGAGTCTCAGTGTCTCAGAGTGTCAGTGTCTCAGTGTCTCTGTGTCTCAGTGTCTCTGTGTCTCATTGTCTCTGTCTCTCTGTGCCTCAGTGTCTCTGTGTCTCAGTTCTCATTGCCTCAGTCTCTCAGAGTCTCTGTGTCTCTGTGTCTCAGTGTCTCAGTGCCTCTGTGTCTCAGTGTCCCTGTGCCTCTTAGTCTCAGAGTCTCAGAGTATCAGTGTCTCAGTGTCTGAGAGTCTCAGTGTCTCTGTGTCTCAGTGTCTCAGTGTCTCTGTGTCTCATTGTCTCAGAGTCTCACTGTCACAATGTCTTAGTGTCTCTGTATCTCAGTGTCTCAGTGTCTCAGTGTCTCAGACTCTCAGTGTCTCTGTGTCCCAGTGTCTCCGTGTCTCAGTGTCTCAGTGTCTCACAGTCTCTTTGTCTCAGAGACTCAGTGTCTCAGGGAATCAGTGCCTCGGTGTCTCTCTGTCTGAGATTCTCTTTGCCTCAGTGTCACAGTGTCTCAGTGTCTCTGTGTCTCAGTGTATCCGTGTGTCAGAGACTCAGTGCCCCTTTGTCTCTGTGTCTGAGTGTCTCTGTGCCTCAGTGTCTCAGACTCTCAGTGTCTCTGTGTCTCAGTGCCTCAGTATCTCTGTGCCTCAGTGTCTCAGATTCTCAGTGTCTCCAAGTCTTTGTGTCCCAGTGTCTCAGTGTCTCAGAGACTCAGTGTCTCTGTGTCTCTGTCTGAGTGTCTCTGTGTCTCAGTGTATCTGTTTCTCAGTGTATCTGTGTCTCAGTGTTTCAGTGTCTCAGAGTCTCAGTGTCTCTGTGTCTCTGTGTTTCAGTGTCTCTGTGCCTCAGTGTCTCAGTGTCTCTGTGTCTCAGTGTCTCTGTGTCTCAGTGTCTCTGTGTCTCAGTGTCTCTGTGTCTCTGTGTCTCAGTGTCTCAGAGTCTCAGAGTCTCAGAGTGTCTGTGTCTTGGTGCCTCAGTGTCTCTGTGCCTCAATCTATCAGACTCTCAGTGTCTCTGTGTCTCAGTGTCTCTGTGTCTCAGTGTCTCTGTTTCTCAGAGACTCAGTGTCTCTGTGTTTCAGTGTCTTAGTATCTCAAAGTCTCAGTGTCACAGTGTCTCTGTGTCTAGGTGTCTCAAAGTCTTTGTGTCTCAGTGTCTCTGACTCTCAGTGTCTCTGTGTCCAAGTGTCTCTGTGTCTCAGTGTCTCAGAGTCACAGTGTCTCTGTGTCTCAGTGTATCAGTGTCTCAGAGACTCAATGTCTCTGTGTCTCTCTGTCTGAGTGTCTCTGTGCCTCAGTGTCACAGTGCTTCAGTGTCTCAGATTATCAGTGTCTCAGAGTCTCAGTGAGTCTGTCTCTGTGTCTCTGTATCTCAGTGTCTCAGTGTCTCTGTGCCTCAGTGTATCTGTGTCTCAGTGTCTCTGTGCCTCAGAGTCACAGAGTCTCAGTGTCTCTGGATCTCAGTGCCTCAGAGTCTCAGTGTCTCTGTGTCTAAGTGTCTCTGTGTCTAAGTGTCTCAGTGTCTCTGTACCTAAGTGTCTCTGAGTCACAGTGTCTCAGTGTCGCTGTGTCTCAGTGTCTCAGAGTCTCAGTGTCTCTGTGCCTCAATGTCTCTGTGTCTCAATGTCTCAGTGTCTCTCTATCTCAGTGCCTCAGTGTCTCAGTGTCTCAGAGTCCCATTGTGTCAGTGTGTCTGCGTATCAGTTTCTCAGTGTTTCAGTGCCTCAGGTTCTCAGAGTCTCAGAGTCACATTGTCTCTGTGTCACAGTGTCTCTGTGCCTCATTGTATCTGTGTCTCCGTGTCTCAGTGTCTCTGTGCCTCATTGTCTCAGTGTCTCTATGTCTCAGTGTCTCAGTGTCTCTGTGTCTCTGTGTCTCAGTGCCTCAGTGCCTCAGTATATCTGTGTCTCAGTGTCTCAGTGTCTCTGTGTCTCAGTGTCTTAGTATCTCAATGTTTCAGTGTCCAAGTGTCTCTGTGTCTCAGTGTCTCACAGTTACAGTGTCTCTGTGTCTCAGTGTATCAGTGTCTCAGAGACACAGTGTCTCTGTGTCTCTCTAGCTGAGTGTTTCTGTTTCTCAGTGTCACAGTGTCTCAGTGTCCTAGAGTCTCAGTGAGTCTGTCTCTGTGTCTCAGTGTCTCAGTTTCTCAGTGTCACTGTGCCTCAGTGTATCTGTGTCTCAGTGTATCTGTGTCTCAGTGTCTCTGTGTCTCTGTGTCTCAGTGCCTCAGTGCCTCAGTATATCTGTGTCTCAGTGTCGCTGTGTCTCAGTGTCTCTGTGTCTCTGTGTCCCAGTGCCTCAGTGCCTCAGTGTCACAGAGTCTCAGTGTCTCTGTGTCTCTATGTCTCAGTGCCTCAGTGTCTCGTGTCTCTGTGACTCAGTGTCTCTGTGCCTCAGTGTTTCACTGCCTCAGTGTCTCAGAGTCTCAGTGTCTCTGTGTCATAGTGTGTCAGCGTCTCAGAGACTCAGTGTCTCTTTGTCTCTGAGTTTGAGTGTCTCTGTGCGTCAATGTCACAGTGTCTCAGTGTCCCAGTGACTCTGTGCTTCAGTGTCTCAGATTCTCGGTGTCTCTGTGTCTCATTGCCTCAGTGTCTCAGAGTCTCTGTGTCTCAGTGTCTCAGAGTCTCAGTGTCTCAGAGTCTCTGTGTCTTGGTGCCTCAGTGTCTCAGTGTCTCTGTGCCTCAGTCTATCAGACTCTCAGTGATTCTGTGTCTCAGTGTCTCTGTGTCTCTCAGTGACTCAGTGTCTCTGTGTCTCAGTGTCTTAGTATCTCAAAGTCTCAGTGTCACAGTGTCTCTGTGTCTCAGTGTCTCAAAGTCTTTGTGTCTCAGTGTCTCTGACTCTCAGTGTCTCTGTGTCCAAGTGTCTCTGTGTCTCAATGTCTCAGAGTCACAGTGTCTCTGTGTTTCAGTGTATCAGTGTCTCAGAGACTCAATGTCTCTGTGTGTCTCTGTCTGAGTGTCTCTGTGCCTCAGTGTCACAGTGCTTCAGTGTCTCAGATTATCAGTGTCTCAGTGTCTCAGAGTCTCAGTGAGTCTGTCTCTGTGTCTCTGTATCTCAGTGTCTCAGTGTCTTTGTGCCTCAGTGTATCTGTGTCTCAGTGTCTCTGTGCCTCAGTGTCACAGAGTCTCTGAGTCTCTGTGTCTCAGTGCCTCAGAGTCTCAGTGTCTCTGTGTCTAAGTGTCTCAGTGTCTCTGTATCTAAGTGTCTTTGAGTCACAGAGTCTCAGTGTCTCTGTGTCTCAGTGTCTCAGAGTCTCAGTGTCTCTGTGCTTCAATGTCTCAGTGTCTCAGTGTCTCAGTGTCGCAGAGCCCAGTGTCTCAGCGTCTCTGAATCTCAGTGTCACAATGTCTCAGAGTCTCTGGGTCTCAGTGTTTCAGTGTCTCTGTGTTTCAGTGCATCAGTGTCTCAAACACTCTGTGTCACTCAGTTTCTCTGTGTTGAGTGTCTCTGTGCCTCAGTGTCTCAGAGTCTCAGAGTCTCAACGTCTCTGTGTCACAGTGTCTCAGTGTTTCAGCGTCTCAGTGTCTCAGTGTCTCTGTGTCTCTGTGTCTCAGTGTCTCTGTGGCTCAGTGTCTCAGTGTCTCTGTGTCTCAGCGTCACTGTACCTCAGTGTCTCTGTGCCTCATTGTCTCTGTGCCTCATTGTCTCTGTGTCTCAGAGTCTCAGTCTATCAGACTCTCAATGTCTCTGTGTCTCAGAGACTCAGTGTCTCTGTGTCTTAGTGTCTTAGTATCTCAAAGTTTCAGTGTCCAAATGTCTCTGTGTCTCAGTGTCTCAGAGTCACAGTGTCTCTGTGTCTCAGTGTATCAGTGTCTCAGAGACACAGTGTCTCTGTTTCTCTCTGTCTGAGTGTTTCTATGCCTCAGTGTCACAGTGTCTCAGTGTCCTAGAGTCTCAGTGAGTCTGTCTCTGTGTCTCAGTATCTCAGTTTCTCAGTGTCACTGTGCCTCAGTGTATCTGTGTCTCAGTGTTTCTGTGCCTCAGTATATCTGTGTCTCAGTGTCTCTGTGTCTCAGTGTCTCTCTGTCTCTGTGCCTCAGCCTATCAGACTCTCAGTGTCTCAGTGTCTCTGTGTCTCAGAGACTCAGTGTCTCTGTGTCTCAGTGTCTTAGTATCTCAATGTCTCAGTGTCACAGTGTCTCTGTGTCTCAGTGTCTCAAAGCCTTTGTGTCTCAGTGTCTCAGTGTCTCTGACTCTCAGTGTCTCTATGTCCAAGTGTCTCTGTGTCTCAGTGTCTCAGAGTCACATTGTCTCTGTCTCTCAGTGTATCAGTGTCTCAGAGACTCAATGTCTCTGTGTGTCTGTGTCTGAGTGTCTCTGTGCCTTAGTGTCACAGTGCCTCAGTGTCTCAGATTATCAGTGTCTCAGTGTCTCAGAGTCTCAGTGAGTCTGTCTCTGTGTCTCTGTATCTTTGTGTCTCAGTGTCTCTGTGCCTCAGTGTATCTGTGTCTCAGTGTCTCTGTGCCTCAGTGTCACAGAGTCTCAGAGTCTCTGTGTCTCAGTGCCTCAGAGTCTCTGTGTCTCTGTGTCTAAGTGTCTCAGTGTCTCTGTATCTAAGTGTCTCTGAGTCACAGTGTCTCAGTGTCTCTGTGTCTCAGTGTCTCAGAGTCTCAGTGTCTCTGTGCTTCAATGTCTCTGTGTGTCAATGTCTCAGTGTCTCTCTATCTCAGTGCCTCAGTGTCTCAGTGTTTCAGTGCCTCTGTGTCTCAGTGTCTCAGAGTCACATTGTCTCTGTGTCTCAGTGTCCAGTGTCTCAGCGTCTCTGAATCTCAGTGTCACAATGTCTCAGAGTCTCTGGGTCTCAGTGTTTCAGTGTCTCTGTGTTTCATTGCATCAGTGTCTCAAACACTCTGTGTCACTCATTTTCTCTGTGTTGAGTGTCTCTGTGCCTCAGTATCTCAGGGTCTCAGAGTCTCAACGTCTCTGTGTCTCAGTGTTTCTGTGGCTCAGTGTCTCTGTGTCTCAGTGTCTCTGTGTCTCAGCGTCTCTGTACCTCAGTGTCTCATTGTCTCAGAGTCTCAGAGTTTCAGTGTCTCTGTGTCTCAGTGTCTCTGTGTCTCAGTGTCTCAGTGTCTCAGTGTCTCAGACACTCAGAGTCTCTGTATCTCAGTGTCTCTGTGTCTCAGTGTCTCTGTCCCTCAGTGTCTCTGCATCTCAGTGTGTCAGTGTCTCTGTGCCTCAGTGTCTCTGTGCCTCTGTGTCTCAGATTCTCACTGTCTCTGTGTCACAGTGTCTCAGTGTTTCAGCATCTCAGAGTCTCAGTGTCTCTGTGTCTCAGTGTTTCTGTGGCTCAGTGTCTCTGTGTCTCAGTGTCTCTGTGTCTCAGCGTCTCTGTACCTCAGTGTCTCTGTGTCTCAGTGTTTCTGTGGCTCAGTGTCTCTGTGTCTCAGTGTCTCTGTGTCTCAGCGTCTCTGTACCTCAGTGTCTCTGTGTCTCAGCGTCTCTGTGCCTCATTGTCTCTGTGTCACTGTGTCTCAGAGTCTCAGAGTCTCAGTCTATCAGACTCTCAATGTCTCTGTGTCTCAGAGACTCAGTGTCTCTGTGTCTCAGTGTCTTAGTATCTCAAAGTTTCAGTGTCCAAGTGTCTCTGTGTCTCAGTGCCTCAGTGCCTCAGTGCCTCAGTATATCTGTGTCTCAGTTTCTCTGTGTCTCTGTGTCTCTGTGTCTCAGTACCTCAGTGCCTCAGTGTCACAGAGTCTCAGTTTCTCTGTTTCTCAGTGCCTCAGTGTCTCAGAGTCTCAGTGTCTCTGTGTCTCAGTGTGTCAGTGTCTCTGTGCCTCAGTGTCTCTGCGCCTCAGTGTCTCAGATTCTCACTGTTTCTGTGTCTCTAAGTCACAGTGTCTCTGTGTCTCATCGTCTCAGAGTCTCAGTGTCACTGTGTCTCAGTGTCTCTGTGCCTCATTGTCTCTGTGTATCTGTGTCTCAGTGTCTCAGATTCTCACTGTCTCTGTGTCTCTGTGTCTCAGTGTCTCAGTGTCTCTGTGCCTCATTGTCTCTGTGTCTGTGTGTCTCATTGTCTCAGAGTCTCAGAGTCTCAGTGTCTCAGAGTCTCTGTGTCTTGGTGCCTCAGTGTCTCCGTGTCTCTGTGCCTCAGTCTATCAGACTCTCAGTGTCTCTGTGTCTCAGTGTCTCTGTGTCTCAGAGACTCAGTGTCTCAGGGAATCAGTGCCTCGGTGTCTCTCTGTCTGAGATTCTCTTTGCCTCAGTGTCACAGTGTCTCAGTGTCTCAGTGTATCCGTGTGTCAGAGACTCAGTGCCCCTTTGTCTCTGTGTCTGAGTGTCTCTGTGCCTCAGTGTCTCAGACTCTCAGTGTCTCTGTGTCTCAGTGCCTCAGTATCTCTGTGCCTCAGTGTCTCAGATTCTCAGTGTCTCCAAGTCTTTGTGTCCCAGTGTCTCAGTGTCTCAGAGACTCAGTGTCTCTGTGTCTCTGTCTGAGTGTCTCTGTGTCTCAGTGTATGTGTTTCTCAGTGGATCTGTGTTTCAGTGTTTCAGTGTCTCAGAGTCTCAGTGCCTCAGTGTCTCAGTGTTTCTGTGTCTCAGTGTCTCTGTGTCTCAGTGTCTCTGTGTCTCAGTGTCTCTGTGTCTCAGTGTCTCAGAGTCTCAGAGTCTCAGAGTGTCTGTGTCTTGGTGCCTCAGTGTCTCTGTGCCTCAATCGATCAGACTCTCAGTGTCTCTGTGTCTCAGTGTCTCTGTGTCTCAGTGTCTCTGTTTCTCAGAGACTCAGTGTCTCTGTGTTTCAGTGTCTTAGTATCTCAAAGTCTCAGTGTCACAGTGTCTCTATGTCTAGGTGTCTCAAAGTCTTTGTGTCTCAGTGTCTCTGACTCTCAGTGTCTCTGTGTCCAAGTGTCTCTGTGTCTCAGTGTCTCAGAGTCACAGTGTCTCTGTGTCTCAGTGTATCAGTGTCTCAGAGACACAGTGTCTCTGTGTCTCTCCAGCTGAGTGTTTCTGTTTCTCAGTGCCTCAGTGTCTCGTGTCTCTGTGTCTCAGTGTCTCTGTGCCTCAGTGTTTCACTGCCTCAGTGTCTCAGAGTCTCAGTGTCTCTGTGTCATAGTGTGTCAGCGTCTCAGAGACTCAGTGTCTCTTTGTCTCTGAGTCTGAGTGTCTCTGTGCGTCAATGTCACAGTGTCTCAGTGTCCCAGTGACTCTGTGCTTCAGTGTCTCAGATTCTCGGTGTCTCTGTGTCTCAGTGTCTCTGTGTCTCAGTGGCTCTGTGCCTCAGTGTTTCATTGCCTCAGTGTCTCAGAGTCTCTGTGTCTCAGTGTCTCAGAGTCTCAGTGTCTCAGAGTCTCAGTGAGTCTGTCTCTGTGTCTCTGTATCTCAGTGTCTCAGTGTCTTTGTGCCTCAGTGTATCTGTGTCTCAGTGTCTCTGTGCCTCAGTGTCACAGAGTCTCAGAGTCTCTGTGTCTCAGTGCCTCAGAGTCTCAGTGTCTCTGTGTCTAAGTGTCTCAGTGTCTCTGTATCTAAGTGTCTTTGAGTCACAGTGTCTCAGTGTCTCTGTGTCTCAGTGTCTCAGAGTCTCAGTATCTCTGTGCTTCAATGTCTCTGTGTCTCAATGTCTCAGTGTCTCTCTATCTCAGTGCCTCAGTGTCTCAGTGTTTCAGTGCCTCAGTGTCTCAGTGTTTCAGTGCCTCAGTGTCTCAGTGTCTCAGAATCACATTGTCTCTGTGTCTAAGTGTCTCAGTGTCTCAGTGTCTCAGTGTCCAGTGTCTCAGCGTCTCTGAGTCTCAGTGTCACAATGTCTCATAATCTCTGGGTCTCAGTGTTTCAGTGTCTCTGTGTTTCAGTGCATCAGTGTCTCAAACACTCTGTGTCACTCAGTTTCTCTGTGTTGAGTGTCTCTGTGCCTCAGTGTCTCAGAGTCTCAGAGTCTCAATGTCTCTGTGTCACAGTGTCTCAGTGTTTCAGCGTCTCAGAGTCTCAGTGTCTCTGTGTCTCTGTGTCTCTGTGTCTCAGTGTCTCTGTGGCTCAGTGTCTCTGTGTCTCAGTGTCTCTGTGTCTCAGCGTCTCTGTACCTCAGTGTCTCTGTGTCTCAGTGTATCAGTGTCTCAGAGACACAGTGTCTCTGTGTCTCTCCAGCTGAGTGTTTCTGTTTCTCAGTGCCTCAGTGTCTCGTGTCTCTGTGTCTCAGTGTCTCTGTGCCTCAGTGTTTCACTGCCTCAGTGTCTCAGAGTCTCAGTGTCTCTGTGTCATAGTGTGTCAGCGTCTCAGAGACTCAGTGTCTCTTTGTCTCTGAGTCTGAGTGTCTCTGTGCGTCAATGTCACAGTGTCTCAGTGTCCCAGTGACTCTGTGCTTCAGTGTCTCAGATTCTCGGTGTCTCTGTGTCTCAGTGTCTCTGTGTCTCAGTGGCTCTGTGCCTCAGTGTCTCATTGCCTCAGTGTCTCAGAGTCTCTGTGTCTCAGTGTCTCAGAGACTCAGTGTCTCAGAGTCTCAGTGAGTCTGTCTCTGTGTCTCTGTATCTCAGTGTCTCAGTGTCTTTGTGCCTCAGTGTATCTGTGTCTCAGTGTCTCTGTGCCTCAGTGTCACAGAGTCTCAGAGTCTCTGTGTCTCAGTGCCTCAGAGTCTCAGTGTCTCTGTGTCTAAGTGTCTCAGTGTCTCTGTATCTAAGTGTCTTTGAGTCACAGTGTCTCAGTGTCTCTGTGTCTCAGTGTCTCAGAGTCTCAGTATCTCTGTGCTTCAATGTCTCTGTGTCTCAATGTCTCAGTGTCTCTCTATCTCAGTGCCTCAGTGTCTCAGTGTTTCAGTGCCTCAGTGTCTCAGTGTTTCAGTGCCTCAGTGTCTCAGTGTCTCAGAATCACATTGTCTCTGTGTCTAAGTGTCTCAGTGTCTCAGTGTCTCAGTGTCCAGTGTCTCAGCGTCTCTGAGTCTCAGTGTCACAATGTCTCATAATCTCTGGGTCTCAGTGTTTCAGTGTCTCTGTGTTTCAGTGCATCAGTGTCTCAAACACTCTGTGTCACTCAGTTTCTCTGTGTTGAGTGTCTCTGTGCCTCAGTGTCTCAGAGTCTCAGAGTCTCAATGTCTCTGTGTCACAGTGTCTCAGTGTTTCAGCGTCTCAGAGTCTCAGTGTCTCTGTGTCTCTGTGTCTCTGTGTCTCAGTGTCTCTGTGGCTCAGTGTCTCTGTGTCTCAGTGTCTCTGTGTCTCAGCGTCTCTGTACCTCAGTGTCTCTGTGTCTCAGTGTATCAGTGTCTCAGAGACACAGTGTCTCTGTGTCTCTCCAGCTGAGTGTTTCTGTTTCTCAGTGCCTCAGTGTCTCGTGTCTCTGTGTCTCAGTGTCTCTGTGCCTCAGTGTTTCACTGCCTCAGTGTCTCAGAGTCTCAGTGTCTCTGTGTCATAGTGTGTCAGCGTCTCAGAGACTCAGTGTCTCTTTGTCTCTGAGTCTGAGTGTCTCTGTGCGTCAATGTCACAGTGTCTCAGTGTCCCAGTGACTCTGTGCTTCAGTGTCTCAGATTCTCGGTGTCTCTGTGTCTCAGTGTCTCAGAGTCTCAGTGTCTCTGTGTCTCAGTGCCTCTGTGTCTCAGTGGCTCTGTGCCTCAGTGTCTCATTGCCTCAGTGTCTCAGAGTCTCTGTGTCTCAGTGTCTCAGAGTCTCAGTGTCTCAGAGTCTCAGTGTCTTGGTGCCTCAGTGTCTCAGTGTCTCTGTGCCTCAGTCTATGAGACTCTCAGTGTCTCTGTGTCTCAGTGTCTCTGTGTCTCAGAGACTCAGTGTCTCTGTGTCTCAGTGTCTTAGTATCTCAAAATCTCAGTGTCACAGTGTCTCTGTGTCTCAGTGTCTCAAAGTCTTTGTGTCTCAGTGTCTCTGACTCTCAGTGTCTCTGTGTCCAAGTGTCTCTGTGTCTCAGTGTCTCAGAGTCACAGTGTCTCTGTGTCTCAGTGTATCATTGTCTCAGAGACTCAATGTCTCTGTGTGTCTCTGTCTGAGTGTCTCTGTGCCTCAGTGTCACAGTGCCTCAGTGTCTCAGATTATCAGTGTCTCAGTGTCTCAGAGTCTCAGTGAGTCTGTCTCTGTGTCTCTGTATCTCAGTGTCTCAGTGTCTAAGTGTCTCAGTGTCTCTGTATCTAAGTGTCTTTGAGTCACAGTGTCTCAGTGTCTCAGTGTTTCAGCGTCTCAGAGTCTCAGTGTCTCTGTGTCTCTGTGTCTCTGTGTCTCAGTGTCTCTGTGGCTCAGTGTCTCTGTGTCTCAGTGTCTCTGTGTCTCAGCGTCTCTGTACCTCAGTGTCTCTGTGCCTCAGTGTCACAGAGTCTCAGAGTCTCAGTGTCTCTGTGTCTAAGTGTCTCAGTGTCTCTGTATCTAAGTGTCTTTGAGTCACAGTGTCTCATTGTCTCTGTGTCTCAGTGTCTCAGAGTCTCAGTATCTCTGTGCTTCAATGTCTCTGTGTCTCAATGTCTCAGTGTCTCTCTATCTCAGTGCCTCAGTGTCTCAGTGTTTCAGTGCCTCAGTGTCTCAGTGTTTCAGTGCCTCAGTGTCTCAGTGTCTCAGAATCACATTGTCTCTGTGTCTAAGTGTCTCAGTGTCTCAGTGTCTCAGTGTCCAGTGTCTCAGCGTCTCTGAGTCTCAGTGTCACAATGTCTCATAATCTCTGGGTCTCAGTGTTTCAGTGTCTCTGTGTTTCAGTGCATCAGTGTCTCAAACACTCTGTGTCACTCAGTTTCTCTGTGTTGAGTGTCTCTGTGCCTCAGTGTCTCAGAGTCTCAGAGTCTCAATGTCTCTGTGTCACAGTGTCTCAGTGTTTCAGCGTCTCAGAGTCTCAGTGTCTCTGTGTCTCTGTGTCTCTGTGTCTCAGTGTCTCTGTGGCTCAGTGTCTCTGTGTCTCAGTGTCTCTGTGTCTCAGCGTCTCTGTACCTCAGTGTCTCTGTGTCTCAGTGTATCAGTGTCTCAGAGACACAGTGTCTCTGTGTCTCTCCAGCTGAGTGTTTCTGTTTCTCAGTGCCTCAGTGTCTCGTGTCTCTGTGTCTCAGTGTCTCTGTGCCTCAGTGTTTCACTGCCTCAGTGTCTCAGAGTCTCAGTGTCTCTGTGTCATAGTGTGTCAGCGTCTCAGAGACTCAGTGTCTCTTTGTCTCTGAGTCTGAGTGTCTCTGTGCGTCAATGTCACAGTGTCTCAGTGTCCCAGTGACTCTGTGCTTCAGTGTCTCAGATTCTCGGTGTCTCTGTGTCTCAGTGTCTCAGAGTCTCAGTGTCTCTGTGTCTCAGTGCCTCTGTGTCTCAGTGGCTCTGTGCCTCAGTGTCTCATTGCCTCAGTGTCTCAGAGTCTCTGTGTCTCAGTGTCTCAGAGTCTCAGTGTCTCAGAGTCTCTGTGTCTTGGTGCCTCAGTGTCTCAGTGTCTCTGTGCCTCAGTCTATGAGACTCTCAGTGTCTCTGTGTCTCAGTGTCTCTGTGTCTCAGAGACTCAGTGTCTCTGTGTCTCAGTGTCTTAGTATCTCAAAGTCTCAGTGTCACAGTGTCTCTGTGTCTCAGTGTCTCAAAGTCTTTGTGTCTCAGTGTCTCTGACTCTCAGTGTCTCTGTGTCCAAGTGTCTCTGTGTCTCAGTGTCTCAGAGTCACAGTGTCTCTGTGTCTCAGTGTATCATTGTCTCAGAGACTCAATGTCTCTGTGTGTCTCTGTCTGAGTGTCTCTGTGCCTCAGTGTCACAGTGCCTCAGTGTCTCAGATTATCAGTGTCTCAGTGTCTCAGAGTCTCAGTGAGTCTGTCTCTGTGTCTCTGTATCTCAGTGTCTCAGTGTCTAAGTGTCTCAGTGTCTCTGTATCTAAGTGTCTTTGAGTCACAGTGTCTCAGTGTCTCTGTGTCTCAGTGTCTCAGAGTCTCAGTATCTCTGTGCTTCAATGTCTCTGTGTCTCAATGTCTCAGTGTCTCTCTATCTCAGTGCCTCAGTGTCTCAGTGTTTCAGTGCCTCAGTGTCTCAGTGTTTCAGTGCCTCAGTGTCTCAGTGTCTCAGAATCACATTGTCTCTGTGTCTAAGTGTCTCAGTGTCTCAGTGTCTCAGTGTCCAGTGTCTCAGCGTCTCTGAGTCTCAGTGTCACAATGTCTCATAATCTCTGGGTCTCAGTGTTTCAGTGTCTCTGTGTTTCAGTGCATCAGTGTCTCAAACACTCTGTGTCACTCAGTTTCTCTGTGTTGAGTGTCTCTGTGCCTCAGTGTCTCAGAGTCTCAGAGTCTCAACGTCTCTGTGTCACAGTGTCTCAGTGTTTCAGCGTCTCAGAGTCTCAGTGTCTCTGTGTCTCTGTGTCTCTGTGTCTCTGTGTCTCAGTGTCTCTGTGGCTCAGTGTCTCTGTGTCTCAGTGTCTCTGTGTCTCAGCGTCTCTGTACCTCAGTGTCTCTGTGTCTCAGTGTATCAGTGTCTCAGAGACACAGTGTCTCTGTGTCTCTCCAGCTGAGTGTTTCTGTTTCTCAGTGCCTCAGTGTCTCGTGTCTCTGTGTCTCAGTGTCTCTGTGCCTCAGTGTTTCACTGCCTCAGTGTCTCAGAGTCTCAGTGTCTCTGTGTCATAGTGTGTCAGCGTCTCAGAGACTCAGTGTCTCTTTGTCTCTGAGTCTGAGTGTCTCTGTGCGTCAATGTCACAGTGTCTCAGTGTCCCAGTGACTCTGTGCTTCAGTGTCTCAGATTCTCGGTGTCTCTGTGTCTCAGTGTCTCAGAGTCTCAGTGTCTCTGTGTCTCAGTGCCTCTGTGTCTCAGTGGCTCTGTGCCTCAGTGTCTCATTGCCTCAGTGTCTCAGAGTCTCTGTGTCTCATTGTCTCAGAGTCTCAGTGTCTCAGAGTCTCTGTGTCTTGGTGCCTCAGTGTCTCAGTGTCTCTGTGCCTCAGTCTATGAGACTCTCAGTGTCTCTGTGTCTCAGTGTCTCTGTGTCTCAGAGACTCAGTGTCTCTGTGTCTCAGTGTCTTAGTATCTCAAAGTCTCAGTGTCACAGTGTCTCTGTGTCTCAGTGTCTCAAAGTCTTTGTGTCTCAGTGTCTCTGACTCTCAGTGTCTCTGTGTCCAAGTGTCTCTGTGTCTCAGTGTCTCAGAGTCACAGTGTCTCTGTGTCTCAGTGTATCATTGTCTCAGAGACTCAATGTCTCTGTGTGTCTCTGTCTGAGTGTCTCTGTGCCTCAGTGTCACAGTGCCTCAGTGTCTCAGATTATCAGTGTCTCAGTGTCTCAGAGTCTCAGTGAGTCTGTCTCTGTGTCTCTGTATCTCAGTGTCTTTGTGCCTCAGTGTATCTGTGTCTCAGTGTCTCTGTGCCTCAGTGTCACAGAGTCTCAGAGTCTCTGTGTCTCAGTGCCTCAGAGTCTCAGTGTCTCTGTGTCTAAGTGTCTCAGTGTCTCTGTATCTAAGTGTCTTTGAGTCACAGTGTCTCAGTGTCTCTGTGTCTCAGTGTCTCAGAGTCTCAGTATCTCTGTGCTTCAATGTCTCTGTGTCTCAATGTCTCAGTGTCTCTCTATCTCAGTGCCTCAGTGTCTCAGTGTTTCAGTGCCTCAGTGTCTCAGTGTTTCAGTGCCTCAGTGTCTCAGTGTCTCAGAATCACATTGTCTCTGTGTCTAAGTGTCTCAGTGTCTCAGTGTCCAGTGTCTCAGCGTCTCTGAGTCTCAGTGTCACAATGTCTCATAATCTCTGGGTCTCAGTGTTTCAGTGTCTCTGTGTTTCAGTGCATCAGTGTCTCAAACACTCTGTGTCACTCAGTTTCTCTGTGTTGAGTGTCTCTGTGCCTCAGTGTCTCAGAGTCTCAGAGTCTCAACGTCTCTGTGTCACAGTGTCTCAGTGTTTCAGCGTCTCAGAGTCTCAGTGTCTCTGTGTCTCTGTGTCTCTGTGTCTCAGTGTCTCTGTGGCTCAGTGTCTCTGTGTCTCAGTGTCTCTGTGTCTCAGCGTCTCTGTACCTCAGTGTCTCTGTGTCTCAGCGTCTCTGTGCCTCATTGTCACTGTGTCTCAGAGTCTCAGTCTATCAGACTCTCAATATCTCTGTGTCTCTCTGTCTCAGAGACTCAGTGTCTCTGTGTCACAGTATCTTAGTATCTCAAAGTTTCAGTGTCCAAATGTCTCTGTGTCTCAGTGTCTCAGAGTCACAGTGTCTCTGTGTCTCAGTGTATCAGTGTCTCAGAGACACAGTGTCTCTGTGTCTCTCTGTCTGAGTGTCTCTATGCCTCAGTGTCACTGTGTCTCAGTGTCCTAGAGTCTCAGTGAGTCTGTCTCTGTGTCTCAGTGTCTCAGTTTCTCAGTGTCACTGTGCCTCAGTGTATCTGTGTCTCAGTGTATCTGTGTCGCAGTGTCTCTGTGTCTCAGTGCCTCAGTGCCTCAGTATATCTGTGTCTCAGTGTCTCTGTGTCTCAGTGTCTCAGTGTCTCTCTGTCTCTGTGCCTCAGTCTATCAGACTCTCAGTGTCTCTGTGTCTCAGTGTCTCTGTGTCTCAGAGACTCAGTGTCTCTGTGTCTCAGTGTCTTAGTATCTCAAAGTCTCAGTGTCACAGTGTCTCTGTGTCTCAGTGTCTCAAAGCCTTTGTGTCTCAGTGTCTCTGACGCTCAGTGTGTCTGTGTCCAAGTGTCTCTGTGTCTCAGTGTCTCAGAGTCACAGTGTCTCTGTGTCTCAGTGTATCAGTGTCTCAGAGACTCAATGTCTCTGTGTGTCTCTGTCTGAGTGTCTCTGTGCCTCAGTGTCACAGTGCCTCAGTGTCTCAGATTATCAGTGTTTCAGAGTCTCAGTAAGTCTGTCTCTGTGTCTCTGTATCTTTGTGTCTCAGTGTCTCTGTGCCTCAGTGTATCTGTGTCTCAGTGTCTCTGTGCCTCAGTGTCACAGAGTCTCAGAATCTCTGTGTCTCAGTGCCTCAGAGTCTCAGTGTCTCTGTGTCTAAGTGTCGCAGTGTCTCTGTATCTAAGTGTCTCTGAGTCACAGTGTCTCTGTGTCTCTGTGTCTCAGTGTCTCAGAGTCACAGTGTCTCTGTGTCTCAGTGTCTCAGAGACTCAATGTCTCTGTGTCTCTCTGTCTGAGTGTCTCTGTGCCTCAGTGTCACAGTGCTTCAGTGTCTCAGATTATAAGTGTCTCAGTGTCTCAGAGTCTCAGTGAGTCTGTCTCTGTGTCTCTGTATCTCAGTGTCTCAGTGTCTCTGTGCCTCAGTGTATCTGTGTCTCAGTGACTATGTGCCTCAGAGTCACAGAGTCTCAGTGTCTCTGTGTCTAAGTGTCTCAGTGTCTCTGTACCTAAGTGTCTCTGAGTCACAGTGTCTCAGTGTCGCTGTGTCTCAGTGTCTCAGAGTCTCAGTGTCTCTGTGCCTCAATGTCTCTGTGTCTCTGTGTCTCAATGTCTCAGTGTCTCTCTATCTCAGTGTCTCAGAGTCTCATTGTGTCAGTGTGTCTGCGTATCAGTGTCTCAGTGCTTCAGTGCCTCAGGTTCTCAGTGTCTCAGAGTCACATTGTCTCTGTGTCACAGTGTCTCTGTGCCTCATTGTATCTGTGTCTCCGTGTCTCAGTGTCTCAGATTCTCACTGTCTCTGTGTCTCTGTGTCTCAGTGTCTCTGTGCCTCATTGTCTCAGTATATCTGTGTCTCAGTGTCTCTGTGTCTCAGTGTCTTAGTATCTCAATGTTTCAGTGTCCAAGTGTCTCTGTGTCTCAGTGTCTCACAGTCACAGTGTCTCTGTGTCTCAGTGTATCAGTGTCTCAGAGACACAGTGTCTCTCTGTGTCTCTCTAGCTGAGTGTTTCTGTTTCTCAGTGTCACAGTGTCTCAGTGTCCTAGAGTCTCAGTGAGTCTGTCTCTGTGTCTCAGTGTCTCAGTTTCTCAGTGTCTCTGTGTCTCAGTGCCTCAGTGCCTCAGTATATCTGTGTCTCAGTGTCTCTGTGTCTCAGTGTCTCTGTGTCTCTGTGTCCCAGTGCCTCAGTGCCTCAGTGTCACAGAGTCTCAGTGTCTCTGTGTCTCTGTGTCTCAGTGCCTCAGTGTCTCGTGTCTCTGTGTCTCAGTGTCTCTGTGCCTCAGTGTTTCACTGCCTCAGTGTCTCAGAGTCTCAGTGTCTCTGTGTCATAGTGTGTCAGCGTCTCAGAGACTCAGTGTCTCTTTGTCTCTGAGTCTGAGTGTCTCTGTGCGTCAATGTCACAGTGTCTCAGTGTCCCAGTGACTCTGTGCTTCAGTGTCTCAGATTCTCGGTGTCTCTGTGTCTCAGTGTCTCAGAGTCTCAGTGTCTCTGTGTCTCAGTGCCTCTGTGTCTCAGTGTCTCTGTGCCTCAGTGTCTCATTGCCTCAGTGTCTCAGAGTCTCTGTGTCTCAGTGTCTCAGAGTCTGTGTCTCAGAGTCTCTGTGTCTTGGTGCCTCAGTGTCTCAGTGTCTCTGTGCCTCAGTCTATCAGACTCTCAGTGTCTCTGTGTCTCAGTGTCTCTGTGTCTCAGAGACTCAGTGTCTCTGTGTCTCAGTGTCTTAGTATCTCAAAGTCTCAGTGTCACAGTGTCTCTGTATCTCAGTGTCTCAAAGTCTTTGTGTCTCAGTGTCTCTGACTCTCAGTGTCTCTGTGTCCAAGTGTCTCTGTGTCTCAGTGTCTCAGAGTCACAGTGTCTCTGTGTCTCAGTGTATCAGTGTCTCAGAGACTCAATGTCTCTGTGTGTCTCTGTCTGAGTGTCTCTGTGCCTCAGTGTCACAGTGCCTCAGTGTCTCAGATTATCAGTGTCTCAGTGTCTCAGAGTCTCAGTGAGTCTGTCTCTGTGTCTCTGTATCTCAGTGTCTCAGAGTCTCAGTGTCTCTGTGCTTCAATGTCTCTGTGTCTCAGTGTCTCTCTATCTCAGTGCCTCAGTGTCTCAGTGTTTCAGTGCCTCAGTGTCTCAGTGTCTCAGAGTCTCAGTGTCTCAGTGTCTCAGTGTCTCAGTGTCCAGTGTCTCAGCGTCTCTGAATCTCAGTGTCACAATGTCTCAGAGTCTCTGGGTCTCAGTGTTTCAGTGTCTCTGTGTTTCATTGCATCAGTGTCTCAAGCACTCTGTGTCACTCAGTTTCTCTGTGTTGAGTGTCTCTGTGCCTCAGTGTCTCAGAGTCTCAGAGTCTCAACGTCTCTGTGTCACAGTGTCTCAGTGTTTCAGCGTCTCAGAGTCTCAGTGTCTCTGTGTCTCTGTGTCTCAGTGTCTCTGTGGCTCAGTGTCTCTGTGTCTCAGTGTCTCTGTGTCTCAGCGTCTCTGTACCTCAGTGTCTCTGTGTCTCAGCGTCTCTGTGCCTCATTGTCTCTGTGTCTCAGAGTCTCAGTCTATCAGACTCTCAATGTCTCTGTGTCTCTGTGTCTCAGAGTCTCAGTGTCTCTGTGTCACAGTGTATCAGTGTCTCAGAGACACAGTGTCTCTGTGTCTCTCTGTCTGAGTGTTTCTATGCCTCAGTGTCACAGTGTCTCAGTGTCCTAGAGTCTCAGTGAGTCTGTCTCTGTGTCTCAGTGTCTCAGTTTCTCAGTGTCACTGTGCCTCAGTGTATTTGTGTCTCAGTGTATCTGTGTCTCAGTGTCTCTGTGTCTCAGTGCCTCAGTGCCTCAGTATATCTGTGTCTCAGTGTCTCTGTGTCTCAGTGTCTCAGTGTCTCTCTGTCTCTGTGTCTCAGTCTATCAGACTCTCAGTGTCTCTGTGTCTCAGTGTCTTAGTATCTCAAAGTCTCAGTGTCACAGTGTCTCTGTGTCTCAGTGTCTCAAAGCCTTTGTGTCTCAGTGTCTCAGTGTCTCTGACTCTCAGTGTCTCTTTGTCCAAGTGTCTCTGTGTCTCAGTGTCTCAGAGTCACAGTGTCTCTGTGTCTCAGTGTATCAGTGTCTCAGAGACTCAATGTCTCTGTGTGTCTCTGTCTGAGTGTCTCTGTGCCTCAATGTCACAGTGCCTCAGTGTCTCAGATTATCAGTGTCTCAGTGTCTCAGAGTCTCAGTGAGTCTGTCTCTGTGTCTCTGTATCTTTGTGTCTCAGTGTCTCTGTGCCTCAGTGTATCTGTGTCTCAGTGTCTCTGTGCCTCAGTGTCACAGAGTCTCAGAGTCTCTGTGTCTCAGTGCCTCAGAGTCTCAGTGTCTCTTTATCTAAGTGTCTCTGAGTCACAGTGTCTCAGTGTCTCAGAGTCTCAGTGTCTCTGTGTCTCAGTGTCTCAGAGTCTCAGTGTCTCTGTGCTTCAATGTCTCTGTGTGTCAATGTCTCAGTGTCTCTCTATCTCAGTGCCTCAGTGTCTCAGTGTTTCAGTGCCTCAGTGTCTCAGTGTCTCAATGTCTCTGTGTCTCAGTGTCTCAGTGTCCAGTGTCTCAGCGTCTCTGAATCTCAGTGTCACAATGTCTCAGAGTCTGTGGGTCTCAGTTTTTCAGTGTCTCTGTGTTTCACTGCATCAGTGTCTCAAACACTCTGTGTCACTCAGTTTCTCTGTGTTGAGTGTCTCTGTGCCTCAGTGTCTCAGAGTCTCAGTGTCTCAACGTCTCTGTGTCACAGAGTCTCAGTGTCTCAGAGTCTCAGAGTCTCAACGTCTCTGTGTCTCAGTGTTTCTGTGGCTCAGTGTCTCTGTGTCTCAGTGTCTCTGTGTCTCAGCGTCTCTGTACCTCAGTGTGTCTGTGTCTCTGCGTCTCTGTGCCTCATTGTCTCTGTGTCTCAGAGTCTCAGAGTCTCAGTCTATCAGACTCTCAATGTCTCTGTGTCTCAGAGACTCAGTGTCTCTGTGTCTCAGTGTCTTAGTATTTCAAAGTTTCAGTGTCCAAGTGTCTCTGTGTCTCAGAGTCACAGTGTCTCTGTGTCTCAGTGTATCAGTGTCTCAGAGACACAGTGTCTCTGTATCTCTCTGTCTGAGTGTTTCTATGCCTCAGAGTCACAGTGTCTCAGTGTCCTAGAGTCTCAGTGAGTCTGTCTCTGTGTCTCAGTGTCTCAGTTTCTCAGTGTCACTGTGCCTCAGTGTATCTGTGTCTCAGTGTATCTGTGTCTCAGTGTCTCTGTGTCTCTGTGTCTCAGTGCCTCAGTGCCTCAGCATATCTGTGTCTCAGTGTCTCAGAGTCTCAGTGAGTCTGTCTCTGTGTCTCAGTGTCTCTGTGTCTCAGTGTCTCTGTGTCTCAGTGCCTCAGTGCCTCAGTATATCTGTGTCTCAGTGTCTCAGTGTCTCTGTGTCTCAGTGCCTCAGTGCCTCAGTGTCATAGAGTCTCAGTTTCTCTGTTTCTCAGTGCCTCAGTGTCTCAGAGTCTCAGTGTCTCTGTGTCTCAGTGTGTCAGTGTCTCTGTGCCTCAGTGTCTCTACACCTCAGTGTCTCAGATTCTCACTGTTTCTGTGTCTCTAAGTCACAGTGCCTCTGTGTCTCAACGTCTCTGAGTCTCAGTGTCACTGCGTCTCAGTGTCTCTGTGCCTCATTGTCTCTGTGTTTCTGTGTCTCAGTGTCTCAGATTCTCACTGTCTCTGTGTCTCTGTGTCTCAGTGTCTCAGTGTCTCTGTGCCTCATTGTCTCTGTGTCTGTGTGTCTCATTGTCTCAGAGTCTCAGAGTCTCAGTGTCTCAGAGTCTCTGTGTCTTGGTGCCTCAGTGTCTCAGTGTCTCTGTGCCTCAGTCTATCAGACTCTCAGTGTCTCTGTGTCTCAGTGTCTCAGAGACTCAGTGTCTCAGGGAATCAGTGCCTCGGTGTCTCTGTGTCTGAGATTCTCTTTGCCTCAGTGTCACAGTGTCTCAGTGTCTCTGAGTCTCAGTGTATCCGTGTGTCAGAGACTCAGTGCCCCTTTGTCTCTGTGTCTGAGTGTCTCTGTGCCTCAGTGTCTCAGACTCTCAGTGTCTCTGTGTCTTAGTGCCTCAGTATCTCTGTGCCTCAGTGTCTCAGATTCTCAGTGTCTCAAAGTCTTTGTGTCCCAGTGTCTCAGTGTCTCAGAGACTCAGTGTCTCTGTCTGAGTGTCTCTGTGTCTCAGTGTATCTGTTTCTCAGTGTATCTGTGTCTCAGTGTTTCAGTGTCTCAGAGTATCAGTGCCTCAGTGTCTCAGTGTCTCTGTGTCTCAGTGTCCCTGTGTCTCAGTGTCTCTGTGTCTCAGTGTCTCTGTGTCTCAGTGTCTCAGAGTCTCAGAGTCTCAGAGTGTCTGTGTCTTGGTGCCTCAGTGTCTCTGTGCCTCAATCTATCAGACTCTCAGTGTCTCTGTGTCTCAGTGTCTCTGTGTCTCAGTGTCTCTGTTTCTCAGAGACTCAGTGTCTCTGTGTTTCAGTGTCTTAGTGTCACAGTGTCTCTGTGTCTAGGTGTTTCAAAGTATTTGTGTCTCAGTGTCTCTGACTCTCAGTGTCTCTGTGTCCAAGTGTCTCTGTGTCTCAGTGTCTCAGAGTCACAGTGTCTCTGTGTCTCAGTGTATCAGTGTCTCAGAGACTCAATGTCTCTGTGTCTCTCTGTCTGAGTGTCTCTGTGCCTCAGTGTCACAGTGCTTCAGTGTCTCAGATTATAAGTGTCTCAGTGTCTCAGAGTCTCAGTGAGTCTGTCTCTGTGTCTCTGTATCTCAGTGTCTCAGTGTCTCTGTGCCACAGTGTATCTGTGTCTCAGTGTCTCTGTGCCTCAGAGTCACAGAGTCTCAGAGTCTCTGGATCTCAGTGCCTCAGAGTCTCAGTGTCTCTGTGTCTAAGTGTCTCAGTGTCTCTGTACCTAAGTGTCTCTGAGTCACAGTGTCTCAGTGTCGCTGTGTCTCAGTGTCTCAGAGTCTCAGTGTCTCTGTGCCTCAATGTCTCTGTGTCTCTGTGTCTCAATGTCTCAGTGTCTCTGTGTCTCAGTGTCTCTGTGCCTCAGTGTCTCATTGCCTCAGTGTCTCAGTGTCTCAGAGTCTGTGTCTCAGAGTCTCTGTGTCTTGGTGCCTCAGTGTCTCAGTGTCTCTGTGCCTCAGTCTATCAGACTCTCAGTGTCTCTGTGTCTCAGTGTCTCTGTGTCTCAGAGACTCAGTGTCTCTGTGTCTCAGTGTCTTAGTATCTCAAAGTCTCAGTGTCACAGTGTCTCTGTATCTCAGTGTCTCAAAGTCTTTGTGTCTCAGTGTCTCTGACTCTCAGTGTCTCTGTGTCCAAGTGTCTCTGTGTCTCAGTGTCTCAGAGTCACAGTGTCTCTGTGTCTCAGTGTATCAGTGTCTCAGAGACTCAATGTCTCTGTGTGTCTCTGTCTGAGTGTCTCTGTGCCTCAGTGTCACAGTGCCTCAGTGTCTCAGATTATCAGTGTCTCAGTGTCCCAGAGTCTCAGTGAGTCTGTCTCTGTGTCTCTGTATCTCAGTGTCTCAGAGTCTAAGTGTCTCTGTGCTTCAATGTCTCTGTGTCTCAGTGTCTCAGTGTCTCAGTGTCTCTCTATCTCAGTGCCTCAGTGTCTCAGTGTTTCAGTGCCTCAGTGTCTCAGTGTCTCAGAGTCTCAGTGTCTCAGTGTCTCAGTGTCTCAGTGTCCAGTGTCTCAGCGTCTCTGAATCTCAGTGTCACAATGTCTCAGAGTCTCTGGGTCTCAGTGTTTCAGTGTCTCTGTGTTTCATTGCATCAGTGTCTCAAGCACTCTGTGTCACTCAGTTTCTCTGTGTTGAGTGTCTCTGTGCCTCAGTGTCTCAGAGTCTCAGAGTCTCAACGTCTCTGTGTCACAGTGTCTCAGTGTTTCAGCGTCTCAGAGTCTCAGTGTCTCTGTGTCTCTGTGTCTCAGTGTCTCTGTGGCTCAGTGTCTCTGTGTCTCAGCGTCTCTGTACCTCAGTGTCTCTGTGTCTCAGCGTCTCTGTGCCTCATTGTCTCTGTGTCTCAGAGTCTCAGTCTATCAGACTCTCAATGTCTCTGTGTCTCTGTTTCTCAGAGACTCAGTGTCTCTGTGTCACAGTGTCTTAGTATCTCAAAGTTTCAGTGTCCAAATGTCTCTGTGTCTCAGTGTCTCAGAGTCACAGTGTCTCTGTGTCTCAGTGTATCAGTGTCTCAGAGACACAGTGTCTCTGTGTCTCTCTGTCTGATTGTTTCTATGCCTCAGTGTCACAGTGTCTCAGTGTCCTAGAATCTCAGTGAGTCTGTCTCTGTGTCTCAGTGTCTCAGTTTCTCAGTGTCACTGTGCCTCAGTGTATCTGTGTCTCAGTGTCTCTGTGTCTCAGTGCCTCAGTGCCTCAGTATATCTGTGTCTCAGTGTCTCTGTGTCTCAGTGTCTCAGTGTCTCTCTGTCTCTGTGCCTCAGTCTATCAGACTCTCAGTGTCTCTGTGTCTCAGTGTCTTAGTATCTCAAAGTCTCAGTGTCACAGTGTCTCTGTGTCTCAGTGTCTCAAAGCCTTTGTGTCTCAGTGTCTCAGTGTCTCTGACTCTCAGTGTCTCTGTGTCCAAGTGCCTCTGTGTCTCAGTGTCTCAGAGTCACAGTGTCTCTGTGTCTCAGTGTATCAGTGTCTCAGAGACACAGTGTCTCTGTGTCTCTCTGTCTGATTGTTTCTATGCCTCAGTGTCACAGTGTCTCAGTGTCCTAGAGTCTCAGTGAGTCTGTCTCTGTGTCTCAGTGTCTCAGTTTCTCAGTGTCACTGTGCCTCAGTGTATCTGTGTCTCAGTGTCTCTGTGTCTCAGTGCCTCAGTGCCTCAGTATATCTGTGTCTCAGTGTCTCTGTGTCTCAGTGTCTCAGTGTCTCTCTGTCTCTGTGCCTCAGTCTATCAGACTCTCAGTGTCTCTGTGTCTCAGTGTCTTAGTATCTCAAAGTCTCAGTGTCACAGTGTCTCTGTGTCTCAGTGTCTCAGAGTCACAGTGTCTCTGTGTCTCAGTATATCAGTGTCTCAGAGACTCAATGTCTCTGTGTGTCTCTGTCTGAGTGTCTCTGTGCCTCAATGTCACAGTGCCTCAGTGTCTCAGATTATCAGTGTCTCAGAGTCTCAGTGAGTCTGTCTCTGTGTCTCTGTATCTTTGTGTCTCAGTGTCTCTGTGCCTCAGTGTATCTGTGTCTCAGTGTCTCTGTGCCTCAGTGTCACAGAGTCTCAGAGTCTCTGTGTCTCAGTGCCTCAGAGTCTCAGTGTCTCTTTATCTAAGTGTCTCTGAGTCACAGTGTCTCAGTGTCTCAGAGTCTCAGTGTCTCTGTGTCTCAGTGTCTCAGAGTCTCAGTGTCTCTGTGCTTCAATGTCTCTGTGTGTCAATGTCTCAGTGTCTCTCTATCTCAGTGCCTCAGTGTCTCAGTGTTTCAGTGCCTCAGTGTCTCAGTGTCTCAGTGTCTCAGTGTCCAGTGTCTCAGCGTCTCTGAATCTCAGTGTCACAATGTCTCAGAGTCTGTGGGTCTCAGTGTTTCAGTGTCTCTGTGTTTCACTGCATCAGTGTCTCAAACACTCTGTGTCACTCAGTTTCTCTGTGTTGAGTGTCTCTGTGCCTCAGTGTCTCAGAGTCTCAGAGTCTCAACGTCTCTGTGTCTCAGTGTTTCTGTGGCTCAGTGTCTCTGTGTCTCAGTGTCTCTGTGTCTCAGCGTCTCTGTACCTCAGTGTGTCTGTGTCTCTGCGTCTCTGTGCCTCATTGTCTCTGTGTCTCAGAGTCTCAGAGTCTCAGTCTATCAGACTCTCAATGTCTCTGTGTCTCAGAGACTCAGTGTCTCTGTGTCTCAGTGTCTTAGTATCTCAAAGTTTCAGTGTCCAAGTGTCTCTGTGTCTCAGAGTCACAGTGTCTCTGTGTCTCAGTGTATCAGTGTCTCAGAGACACAGTGTCTCTGTATCTCTCTGTCTGAGTGTTTCTATGCCTCAGAGTCACAGTGTCTCAGTGTCCTAGAGTCTCAGTGAGTCTGTCTCTGTGTCTCAGTGTCTCAGTTTCTCAGTGTCACTGTGCCTCAGTGTATCTGTGTCTCAGTGTATCTGTGTCTCAGTGTCTCTGTGTCTCTGTGTCTCAGTGCCTCAGTGCCTCACTATATCTGTGTCTCAGTGTCTCAGAGTCTCAGTGAGTCTGTCTCTGTGTCTCAGTGTCTCTGTGTCTCAGTGTCTCTGTGTCTCAGTGCCTCAGTGCCTCAGTATATCTGTGTCTCAGTGTCTCAGTGTCTCTGTGTCTCAGTGCCTCAGTGCCTCAGTGTCATAGAGTCTCAGTTTCTCTGTTTCTCAGTGCCTCAGTGTCTCAGAGTCTCAGTGTCTCTGTGTCTCAGTGTGTCAGTGTCTCTGTGCCTCAGTGTCTCTACACCTCAGTGTCTCAGATTCTCACTGTTTCTGTGTCTCTAAGTCACAGTGCCTCTGTGTCTCAACGTCTCTGAGTCTCAGTGTCACTGCGTCTCAGTGTCTCTGTGCCTCATTGTCTCTGTGTTTCTGTGTCTCAGTGTCTCAGATTCTCACTGTCTCTGTGTCTCTGTGTCTCAGTGTCTCAGTGTCTCTGTGCCTCATTGTCTCTGTGTCTGTGTGTCTCATTGTCTCAGAGTCTCAGAGTCTCAGTGTCTCAGAGTCTCTGTGTCTTGGTGCCTCAGTGTCTCAGTGTCTCTGTGCCTCAGTCTATCAGACTCTCAGTGTCTCTGTGTCTCAGTGTCTCTGTGTCTCAGAGACTCAGTGTCTCAGGGAATCAGTGCCTCGGTGTCTCTGTGTCTGAGATTCTCTTTGCCTCAGTGTCACAGTGTCTCAGTGTCTCTGGGTCTCAGTGTATCCGTGTGTCAGAGACTCAGTGCCCCTTTGTCTCTGTGTCTGAGTGTCTCTGTGCCTCAGTGTCTCAGACTCTCAGTGTCTCTGTGTCTTAGTGCCTCAGTATCTCTGTGCCTCAGTGTCTCAGATTCTCAGTGTCTCCAAGTCTTTGTGTCCCAGTGTCTCAGTGTCTCAGAGACTCAGTGTCTCTGTCTGAGTGTCTCTGTGTCTCAGTGTATCTGTTTCTCAGTGTATCTGTGTCTCAGTGTTTCAGTGTCTCAGAGTATCAGTGCCTCAGTGTCTCAGTGTCTCTGTGTCTCAGTGTCCCTGTGTCTCAGTGTCTCTGTGTCTCAGTGTCTCTGTGTCTCAGTGTCTCAGAGTCTCAGAGTCTCAGAGTGTCTGTGTCTTGGTGCCTCAGTGTCTCTGTGCCTCAATCTATCAGACTCTCTGTGTCTCTGTGTCTCTGTGTCTCAGTGTCTCTGTGTCTCAGTGTCTCTGTTTCTCAGAGACTCAGTCTATCAGTTCTCAGTGTCTCTGTGTTTCAGTGTCTTAGTATCTCAAAGTCTCAGTGTCAAAGTATCTCTGTGTCTAGGTGTCTCAAAGTATTTGTGTCTCAGTGTCTCTGACTCTCAGTGTCTCTGTGTCCAAGTGTCTCTGTGTCTCAGTGTCTCAGAGTCACAGTGTCTCTGTGTCTCAGTGTATCAGTGTCTCAGAGACTCAATGTCTCTGTGTCTCTCTGTCTGAGTGTCTCTGTGCCTCAGTGTCACAGTGTCTCAGTGTCTCAGATTATCAGTGTCTCAGTGTCTCAGAGTCTCAGTGAGTCTGTCTCTGTGTCTCTGTATCTCAGTGTCTCAGTGTCTCTGTGCCTCAGTGTATCTGTGTCTCAGTGTCTCTGTGCCTCAGAGTCACAGAGTCTCAGAGTCTCTGGATCTCAGTGCCTCAGAGTCTCAGTGTCTCTGTGTCTAAGTGTCTCAGTGTCTCTGTACCTAAGTGTCTCTGAGTCACAGTGTCTCAGTGTCGCTGTGTCTCAGTGTCTCAGAGTCTCAGTGTCTCTGTGCCTCAATGTCTCTGTGTCTCTGTGTCTCAATGTCTCAGTGTCTCTGTGTCTCAGTGTCTCTGTGTCTCTGTGTCTCAGTGTCTCAGAGTCTCAGAGTCTCAGAGTGTCTGTGTCTTGGTGCCTCAGTGTCTCTGTGCCTCAATCTATCAGACTCTCAGTGTCTCTGTGTCTCAGGGTCTCTGTGTCTCAGTGTCTCTGTTTCTCAGAGAGTCAGTGTCTCTGTGTTTCAGTGTCTTAGTGTCTCAAAGTCTCAGTGTCACAGTGTCTCCGTGTCTAGGTGTCTCAAAGTCTTTGTGTCTCAGTGTCTCTGACTCTCAGTGTCTCTGTGTCTCAGTATCTCAGAGTCACAGTGTCTCTGTGTCTCAGTGTATCAGTGTCTCAGAGACTCAATGTCTCTGTGTCTCTCTGTCTGAGTGTCTCTGTGCCTCAGTGTCACAGTGCTTCAGTGTCTCAGATTATAAGTGTCTCAGTGTCTCAGAGTCTCAGTGAGTCTGTCTCTGTGTCTCTGTATCGCAGTGTCTCAGTGTCTCTGTGTCTCAGTGTCTCAGTGTCTCTCTGTCTCTGTGCCTCAGTCTATCAGACTCTCAGTGTCTCTGTGCTCAGTGTCTCTGTGTCTCAGAGACTCAGTGTCTCTGTGTCTCAGTGTCTTAGTATCTCAAAGTCTCAGTGTCACAGTGTCTCTGTGTCTCAGTGTCTCAAAGCCTTTGTGTCTCAGTGTCTCAGTGTCTCTGACTCTCAGTGTCTCTGTGTCCAAGTGTCTCTGTGTCTCAGTGTATCAGTGTCTCAGAGACTCAATGTCTCTGTGTGTCTCTGTCTGAGTGTCTCTGTGCCTCAATGTCACAGTGCCTCAGTGTCTCAGATTATCAGTGTCTCAGTGTCTCAGAGTCTCAGTGAGTCTGTCTCTGTGTCTCTGTATCTTTGTGTCTCAGTGTCTCTGTGTCTCAGTGTCTCCAAGTCTTTGTGTCCCAGTGTCTCAGTGTCTCAGAGACTCAGTGTCTCTGTCTGAGTGTCTCTGTGTCTCAGTGTATCTGTTTCTCAGTGTATCTGTGTCTCAGTGTTTCAGTGTCTCAGAGTATCAGTGCCTCAGTGTCTCAGTGTCTCTGTGTCTCAGTGTCCCTGTGTCTCAGTGTCTCTGTGTCTCAGTGTCTCTGTGTCTCAGTGTCTCAGAGTCTCAGAGTCTCAGAGTCTCAGAGTGTCTGTGTCTTGGTGCCTCAGTGTCTCTGTGCCTCAATCTATCAGACTCTCAGTGTCTCTGTGTCTCAGTGTCTCTGTGTCTCAGTGTCTCTGTTTCTCAGAGACTCAGTGTCTCTGTGTTTCAGTGTCTTAGTATCTCAAAGTCTCAGTGTCACAGTGTCTCTGTGTCTAGGTGTCTCAAAGTATTTGTGTCTCAGTGTCTCAGTGTCTCTGACTCTCAGTGTCTCTGTGTCCAAGTGTCTCTGTGTCTCAGTGTCTCAGAGTCACAGTGTCTCTGTGTCTCAGTGTATCAGTGTCTCAGAGACTCAATGTCTCTGTGTCTCTCTGTCTGAGTGTCTCTGTGCCTCAGTGTCACAGTGCTTCAGTGTCTCAGATTATAAGTGTCTCAGTGTCTCAGAGTCTCAGTGAGTCTGTCTCTGTGTCTCTGTATCTCAGTGTCTCAGTGTCTCTGTGCCACAGTGTATCTGTGTCTCAGTGTCTCTGTGCCTCAGAGTCACAGAGTCTCAGAGTCTCTGGATCTCAGTGCCTCAGAGTCTCAGTGTCTCTGTGTCTAAGTGTCTCAGTGTCTCTGTACCTAAGTGTCTCTGAGTCACAGTGTCTCAGTGTCGCTGTGTCTCAGTGTCTCAGAGTCTCAGTGTCTCTGTGCCTCAATGTCTCTGTGTCTCTGTGTCTCAATGTCTCAGTGTCTCTGTGTCTCAGTGTCTCTGTGTCTCTGTGTCTCAGTGTCTCAGTGTCTCAGAGTCTCAGAGGGTCTGTGTCTTGGTGCCTCAGTGTCTCTGTGCCTCAATCTATCAGACTCTCAGTGTCTCTGTGTCTCAGTGTCTCTGTGTCTCAGTGTCTCTGTGTCTCAGAGACTCAGTGTCTCTGTGTTTCAGTGTCTTAGTGTCTCAAAGTCTCAGTGTCACAGTGTCTCCGTGTCTAGGTGTCTCAAAGTCTTTGTGTCTCAGTGTCTCTGACTCTCAGTGTCTCTGTGTCCAAGTGTCTCTGTGTCTCAGTGTCTCAGAGTCACAGTGTCTCTGTGTCTCAGTGTATCAGTGTCTCAGAGACTCAATGTCTCTGTGTCTCTCTGTCTGAGTGTCTCTGTGCCTCAGTGTCACAGTGCTTCAGTGTCTCAGATTATAAGTGTCTCAGTGTCTCAGAGTCTCAGTGAGTCTGTCTCTGTGTCTCTGTATCGCAGTGTCTCAGTGTCTCTGTGTCTCAGTGTCTCAGTGTCTCTCTGTCTCTGTGCCTCAGTCTATCAGACTCTCAGTGTCTCTGTGTCTCAGTGTCTCTGTGTCTCAGAGACTCAGTGTCTCTGTGTCTCAGTGTCTTAGTATCTCAAAGTCTCAGTGTCACAGTGTCTCTGTGTCTCAGTGTCTCAAAGCCTTTGTGTCTCAGTGTCTCAGTGTCTCTGACTCTCAGTGTCTCTGTGTCCAAGTGTCTCTGTGTCTCAGTGTATCAGTGTCTCAGAGACTCAATGTCTCTGTGTGTCTCTGTCTGAGTGTCTCTGTGCCTCAATGTCACAGTGCCTCAGTGTCTCAGAGTCTCAGTGAGTCTGTCTCTGTGTCTCTGTATCTTTGTGTCTCAGTGTCTCTGTGCCTCAGTGTATCTGTGTCTCAGTGTCTCTGTGCCTGTGTCACAGAGTCTCAGAGTCTCTGTGTCTCAGTGCCTCAGAGTCTCAGTGTCTCTTTATCTAAGTGTCTCTGAGTCACAGTGTCTCAGTGTCTCAGAGTCTCAGTGTCTCTGTGTCTCAGTGTCTCAGAGTCTCAGTGTCTCTGTGCTTCAATGTCTCTGTGTGTCAATGTCTCAGTGTCTCTCTATCTCAGTGCCTCAGTGTCTCAGTGTTTCAGTGCCTCAGTGTCTCAGTGTCTCAGTGTCTCTGTGTCTCAGTGTCTCAGTGTCCAGTGTCTCAGCGTCTCTGAATCTCAGTGTCACAATGTCTCAGAGTCTGTGGGTCTCAGTGTTTCAGTGTCTCTGTGTTTCATTGCATCAGTGTCTCAAACACTCTGTGTCACTCAGTTTCTCTGTGTTGAGTGTCTCTGTGCCTCAGTGTCTCAGAGTCTCAGAGTGTCAACGTCTCTGTGTCACAGTGTCTCAGTGTTTCAGCGTCTCAGAGTCTCAGTGTCTCTGTGTCTCAGTGTTTCTGTGGCTCAGTGTCTCTGTGTCTCAGTGTCTCTGTGTCTCAGCGTCACTGTACCTCAGTGTGTCTGTGTCTCAGCGTCTCTGTGCCTCATTGTCTCTGTGTCACTGTGTCTCAGAGTCTCAGAGTCTCAGTCTATCAGACTCTCAATGTCTCTGTGTCTCAGAGACTCAGTGTCTCTGTGTCTCAGTGTCTTAGTATCTCAAAGTTTCGGTGTCCAAGTGTCTCTGTGTCTCAGAGTCACAGTGTCTCTGTGTCTCAGTGTATCAGTGTCTCAGAGACACAGTGTCTCTGTATCTCTCTGTCTGAGTGTTTCTATGCCTCAGTGTCACATTGTCTCAGTGTCCTAGAGTCTCAGTGAGTCTGTCTCTGTGTCTCAGTGTCTCAGTTTCTCAGTGTCACTGTGCCTCAGTGTATCTGTGTCTCAGTGTACCTGTGTCTCAGTGTCTCTGTGTCTCTGTGTCTCAGTGCCTCAGTGCCTCAGTATATCTGTGTCTCAGTGTCTCAGAGTCTCAGTGAGTCTGTCTCTGTGTCTCAGTGTATCTGTGTCTCAGTGTCTCTGTGTCTCAGTGCCTCAGTGCCTCAGTATATCTGTGTCTCAGTGTCTCAGTGTCTCTGTGTCTCTGTGTCTCAGTGCCTCAGTGCCCCAGTGTCATAGAGTCTCAGTTTCTCTGTTTCTCAGTGCCTCAGTGTCTCAGAGTCTCAGTGTCTCTGTGTCTCAGTGTGTCAGTGTCTCTGTGCCTCAGTGTCTCTACGCCTCAGTGTCTCAGATTCTCACTGTTTCTGTGTCTCTAAGTCACAGTGCCTCTGTGTCTCAACGTCTCAGAGTCTCAGTGTCACTGCGTCTCAGTGTCTCTGTGCCTCATTGTCTCTGTGTTTCTGTGTCTCAGTGTCTCAGATTCTCACTGTCTCTGTGTCTCTGTGTCTCAGTGTCTCAGTGTCTCTGTGCCTCATTGTCTCTGTGTCTGTGTGTCTCATTGTCTCAGAGTCTCAGTGTCTCAGAGTCTCTGTGTCTTGGTGCCTCAGTGTCTCAGTGTCTCTGTGCCTCAGTCTATCAGACTCTCAGTGTCTCTGTGTCTCAGTGTCTCTGTGTCTCAGAGACTCAGTGTCTCAGGGAATCAGTGCCGCGGTGTCTCTGTGTCTGAGATTCTCTTTGCCTCAGTGTCACAGTGTCTCAGTGTCTCTGTGTCTCAGTGTATCCGTGTGTCAGAGACTCAGTGCCCCTTTGTCTCTGTGTCTGAGTGTCTCTGTGCCTCAGTGTCTCAGACTCTCAGTGTCTCTGTGTCTCAGTGCCTCAGTATCTCTGTGCCTCAGTGTCTCAGATTCTCAGTGTCTCCAAGTCTTTGTGTCCCAGTGTCTCAGTGTCTCAGAGACTCAGTGTCTCTGTCTGAGTGTCTCTGTGTCTCAGTGTATCTGTTTCTCAGTGTATCTGTGTCTCAGTGTTTCAGTGTCTCAGAGTATCAGTGCCTCAGTGTCTCAGTGTCTCTGTGTCTCAGTGTCCCTGTGTTTCAGTGTCTCTGTGTCTCAGTGTCTCTGTGTCTCTGTGTCTCAGTGTCTCAGAGTCTCAGAGTGTCTGTGTCTTGGTGCCTCAGTGTCTCTGTGCCTCAATCTATCAGACTCTCAGTGTCTCTGTGTCTCAGTGTCTCTGTGTCTCAGTGTCTCTGTTTCTCAGAGACTCAGTGTCTCTGTGTTTCAGTGTCTTAGTATCTCAAAGTCTCAGTGTCACAGTGTCTCTGTGTCGAGGTGTCTCAAAGTCTTTGTGTCTCAGTGTCTCTGACTCTCAGTGTCTCTGTGTCCAAGTGTCTCTGTGTCTCAGTGTCTCAGAGTCACAGTGTCTCTGTGTCTAAGTGTATCAGTGTCTCAGAGACTCAATGTCTCTGTGTCTCTCTGTCTGAGTGTCTCTGTGCCTCAGTGTCACAGTGCTTCAGTGTCTCAGATTATAAGTGTCTCAGTGTCTCAGAGTCTCAGTGAGTCTGTCTCTGTGTCTCTGTATCTCAGTGTCTCAGTGTCTCTGTGCCTCAGTGTATCTGTGTCTCAGTGTCTCTGTGCCTCAGAGTCACAGAGTCTCAGTGTCTCTGGATCTCAGTGCCTCAGAGTCTCAGTGTCTCTGTGTCTAAGTGTCTCAGTGTCTCTGTACCTAAGTGTCTCTGAGTCACAGTGTCTCAGTGTCGCTGTGTCTCAGTGTCTCAGAGTCTCAGTGTCTCTGTGTCTCTGTGGCCTCAATGTCTCTGTGTCTCAATGTCTCAGTGTCTCTCTATCTCAGTGCCTCAGTGTCTCAGTGTCTCAGAGTCTCATTGTGTCAGTGTGTCTGCGTATCAGTGTCTCAGTGTTTCAGTGCCTCAGGTTCTCAGAGTCTCAGAGTCACATTGTCTCTGTGTCACAGTGTCTCTGTGCCTCATTGTATCTGTGTCTCCGTGTCTCAGTGTCTCAGATTCTCACTGTCTCTGTGTCTCTGTGTCTCAGTGTCTCTGTGCCTCATTGTCTCAGTGTCTCTATGTCTCAGTGTCTCAGTGTCTCTGTGTCTCTGTGTCTCAGTGCCTCAGTGCCTCAGAATATCTGTGTCTCAGTGTCTCAGTGTCTCAGTGTCTCTGTGTCTCAGTGTCTCTGTGTCTCAGTGCCTCAGTGCCTCAGTGCCTCAGTATATCTGTGACTCAGTGTCTCAGTGTCTCTGTGTCCAAGTGTCTCTGTGTCTCAGTGTATCAGTGTCTCAGAGACACAGTGTCTCTGTGTCTCAATGTTTCAGTGTCCAAGTGTCTCTGTGTCTCAGTGTCTCACAGTCACAGTGTCTCTGTGTCTCAGTGTATCAGTGTCTCAGAGACACAGTGTCTCTGTGTCTCTCTAGCTGAGTGTTTCTGTTTCTCAGTGTCACAGTGTCTCAGTGTCCTAGAGTCTCAGTGAGTCTGGCTCTGTGTCTCAGTGTCTCAGTTTCTCAGTGTCACTGTGCCTCAGTGTATCTGTGTCTCAGTGTCTCAGTGTCTCTGTGTCTCTGTGTCTCAGTGCCTCAGTATATCTGTGTCTCAGTGTCTCTGTGTCTCACTGTCTCTGTGTCTCTGTGTCCCAGTGCCTCAGTGCCTCAGTGTCACAGAGTCTCAGTGTCTCTGTGTCTCTGTGTCTCAGTGCCTCAGTTTCTCGTGTCTCTGTGTCTCAGTGTCTCTGTGCCTCATTGTTTCACTGCCTCAGTGTCTCAGAGTCTCAGTGTCTCTGTGTCATAGTGTGTCAGCGTCTCAGAGACTCAGTGTCTCTTTGTCTCCGAGTCTGAGTGTCTCTATGCGTCAATGTCACAGTGTCTCAGTGTCCCAGTGACTCTGTGCTTCACTGTCTCAGATTCTCGGTGTCTCTGTGTCTCAGTGTCTCAGAGTCTCAGTGTCTCTGTGTCTCAGTGCCTCTGTGTCTCAGTGTCTCTGTGCCTCAGTGTCTCATTGCCTCAGTGTCTCAGAGTCACTGTGTCTTGGTGCCTCAGTGTCTCAGTGTCTCTGTGCCTCAGTCTATCAGACTCTCAGTGTCTCTGTGTCTCAGTGTCTCTTTGTCTCAGAGACTCAGTGTCTCTGTGTTTCAGTGTCTTAGTATCTCAAAGTCTCAGTGTCACAGTGTCTCTGTGTCTAGGTGTCTCAAAGTATTTGTGTCTCAGTGTCTCAGTGTCTCTGACTCTCAGTGTCTCTGTGTCCAAGTGTCTCTGTGTCTCAGTGTCTCAGAGTCACAGTGTCTCTGTGTCTCAGTGTATCAGTGTCTCAGAGACTCAATGTCTCTGTGTCTCTCTGTCTGAGTGTCTCTGTGCCTCAGTGTCACAGTGCTTCAGTGTCTCAGATTATAAGTGTCTCAGTGTCTCAGAGTCTCAGTGAGTCTGTCTCTGTGTCTCTGTATCTCAGTGTCTCAGTGTCTCTGTGCCACAGTGTATCTGTGTCTCAGTGTCTCTGTGCCTCAGAGTCACAGAGTCTCAGAGTCTCTGGATCTCAGTGCCTCAGAGTCTCAGTGTCTCTGTGTCTAAGTGTCTCAGTGTCTCTGTACCTAAGTGTCTCTGAGTCACAGTGTCTCAGTGTCGCTGTGTCTCAGTGTCTCAGAGTCTCAGTGTCTCTGTGCCTCAATGTCTCTGTGTCTCTGTGTCTCAATGTCTCAGTGTCTCTGTGTCTCAGTGTCTCTGTGCCTCAGTGTCTCATTGCCTCAGTGTCTCAGTGTCTCAGAGTCTGTGTCTCAGAGTCTCTGTGTCTTGGTGCCTCAGTGTCTCTTTATCTAAGTGTCTCTGAGTCACAGTGTCTCAGTGTCTCAGAGTCTCAGTGTCTCTGTGTCTCAGTGTCTCAGAGTCTCAGTGTCTCTGTGCTTCAATGTCTCTGTGTGTCAATGTCTCAGTGTCTCTCTATCTCAGTGCCTCAGTGTCTCAGTGTTTCAGTGCCTCAGTGTCTCAGTGTCTCAATGTCTCTGTGTCTCAGTGTCTCAGTGTCCAGTGTCTCAGCGTCTCTGAATCTCAGTGTCACAATGTCTCAGAGTCTGTGGGTCTCAGTGTTTCAGTGTCTCTGTGTTTCACTGCATCAGTGTCTCAAACACTCTGTGTCACTCAGTTTCTCTGTGTTGAGTGTCTCTGTGCCTCAGTGTCTCAGAGTCTCAGAGTCTCAACGTCTCTGTGTCTCAGTGTTTCTGTGGCTCAGTGTCTCTGTGTCTCAGTGTCTCTGTGTCTCAGCGTCTCTGTACCTCAGTGTGTCTGTGTCTCTGCGTCTCTGTGCCTCATTGTCTCTGTGTCTCAGAGTCTCAGAGTCTCAGTCTATCAGACTCTCAATGTCTCTGTGTCTCAGAGACTCAGTGTCTCTGTGTCTCAGTGTCTTAGTATTTCAAAGTTTCAGTGTCCAAGTGTCTCTGTGTCTCAGAGTCACAGTGTCTCTGTGTCTCAGTGTATCAGTGTCTCAGAGACACAGTGTCTCTGTATCTCTCTGTCTGAGTGTTTCTATGCCTCAGAGTCACAGTGTCTCAGTGTCCTAGAGTCTCAGTGAGTCTGTCTCTGTGTCTCAGTGTCTCAGTTTCTCAGTGTCACTGTGCCTCAGTGTATCTGTGTCTCAGTGTATCTGTGTCTCAGTGTCTCTGTGTCTCTGTGTCTCAGTGCCTCAGTGCCTCAGTATATCTGTGTCTCAGTGTCTCAGAGTCTCAGTGAGTCTGTCTCTGTGTCTCAGTGTCTCTGTGTCTCAGTGTCTCTGTGTCTCAGTGCCTCAGTGCCTCAGTATATCTGTGTCTCAGTGTCTCTGTGTCTCAGTGCCTCAGTGCCTCAGTGTCATAGAGTCTCAGTTTCTCTGTTTCTCAGTGCCTCAGTGTCTCAGAGTCTCAGTGTCTCTGTGTCTCAGTGTGTCAGTGTCTCTGTGCCTCAGTGTCTCTACACCTCAGTGTCTCAGATTCTCACTGTTTCTGTGTCTCTAAGTCACAGTGCCTCTGTGTCTCAACGTCTCTGAGTCTCAGTGTCACTGCGTCTCAGTGTCTCTGTGCCTCATTGTCTCTGTGTTTCTGTGTCTCAGTGTCTCAGATTCTCACTGTCTCTGTGTCTCTGTGTCTCAGTGTCTCAGTGTCTCTGTGCCTCATTGTCTCTGTGTCTGTGTGTCTCATTGTCTCAGAGTCTCAGAGTCTCAGTGTCTCAGAGTCTCTGTGTCTTGGTGCCTCAGTGTCTCAGTGTCTCTGTGCCTCAGTCTATCAGACTCTCAGTGTCTCTGTGTCTCAGTGTCTCAGAGACTCAGTGTCTCAGGGAATCAGTGCCTCGGTGTCTCTGTGTCTGAGATTCTCTTTGCCTCAGTGTCACAGTGTCTCAGTGTCTCTGGGTCTCAGTGTATCCGTGTGTCAGAGACTCAGTGCCCCTTTGTCTCTGTGTCTGAGTGTCTCTGTGCCTCAGTGTCTCAGACTCTCAGTGTCTCTGTGTCTTAGTGCCTCAGTATCTCTGTGCCTCAGTGTCTCAGATTCTCAGTGTCTCCAAGTCTTTGTGTCCCAGTGTCTCAGTGTCTCAGAGACTCAGTGTCTCTGTCTGAGTGTCTCTGTGTCTCAGTGTATCTGTTTCTCAGTGTATCTGTGTCTCAGTGTTTCAGTGTCTCAGAGTATCAGTGCCTCAGTGTCTCAGTGTCTCTGTGTCTCAGTGTCCCTGTGTCTCAGTGTCTCTGTGTCTCAGTGTCTCTGTGTCTCTGTGTCTCAGTGTCTCAGAGTCTCAGAGTCTCAGAGTGTCTGTGTCTTGGTGCCTCAGTGTCTCTGTGCCTCAATCTATCAGACTCTCAGTGTCTCTGTGTCTCAGTGTCTCTGTGTCTCAGTGTCTCTGTTTCTCAGAGACTCAGTGTCTCTGTGTTTCAGTGTCTTAGTGTCACAGTGTCTCTGTGTCTAGGTGTTTCAAAGTATTTGTGTCTCAGTGTCTCTGACTCTCAGTGTCTCTGTGTCCAAGTGTCTCTGTGTCTCAGTGTCTCAGAGTCACAGTGTCTCTGTGTCTCAGTGTATCAGTGTCTCAGAGACTCAATGTCTCTGTGTCTCTCTGTCTGAGTGTCTCTGTGCCTCAGTGTCACAGTGCTTCAGTGTCTCAGATTATAAGTGTCTCAGTGTCTCAGAGTCTCAGTGAGTCTGTCTCTGTGTCTCTGTATCTCAGTGTCTCAGTGTCTCTGTGCCACAGTGTATCTGTGTCTCAGTGTCTCTGTGCCTCAGAGTCACAGAGTCTCAGAGTCTCTGGATCTCAGTGCCTCAGAGTCTCAGTGTCTCTGTGTCTAAGTGTCTCAGTGTCTCTGTACCTAAGTGTCTCTGAGTCACAGTGTCTCAGTGTCGCTGTGTCTCAGTGTCTCAGAGTCTCAGTGTCTCTGTGCCTCAATGTCTCTGTGTCTCTGTGTCTCAATGTCTCAGTGTCTCTGTGTCTCAGTGTCTCTGTGCCTCAGTGTCTCATTGCCTCAGTGTCTCAGTGTCTCAGAGTCTGTGTCTCAGAGTCTCTGTGTCTTGGTGCCTCAGTGTCTCAGTGTCTCTGTGCCTCAGTCTATCAGACTCTCAGTGTCTCTGTGTCTCAGTGTCTCTGTGTCTCAGAGACTCAGTGTCTCTGTGTCTCAGTGTCTTAGTATCTCAAAGTCTCAGTGTCACAGTGTCTCTGTATCTCAGTGTCTCAAAGTCTTTGTGTCTCAGTGTCTCTGACTCTCAGTGTCTCTGTGTCCAAGTGTCTCTGTGTCTCAGTGTCTCAGAGTCACAGTGTCTCTGTGTCTCAGTGTATCAGTGTCTCAGAGACTCAATGTCTCTGTGTGTCTCTGTCTGAGTGTCTCTGTGCCTCAGTGTCACAGTGCCTCAGTGTCTCAGATTATCAGTGTCTCAGTGTCCCAGAGTCTCAGTGAGTCTGTCTCTGTGTCTCTGTATCTCAGTGTCTCAGAGTCTAAGTGTCTCTGTGCTTCAATGTCTCTGTGTCTCAGTGTCTCAGTGTCTCAGTGTCTCTCTATCTCAGTGCCTCAGTGTCTCAGTGTTTCAGTGCCTCAGTGTCTCAGTGTCTCAGTGTCTCAGTGTCTCAGTGTCTCAGTGTCCAGTGTCTCAGCGTCTCTGAATCTCAGTGTCACAATGTCTCAGAGTCTCTGGGTCTCAGTGTTTCAGTGTCTCTGTGTTTCATTGCATCAGTGTCTCAAGCACTCTGTGTCACTCAGTTTCTCTGTGTTGAGTGTCTCTGTGCCTCAGTGTCTCAGAGTCTCAACGTCTCTGTGTCACAGTGTCTCAGTGTTTCAGCGTCTCAGAGTCTCAGTGTCTCTGTGTCTCTGTGTCTCAGTGTCTCTGTGGCTCAGTGTCTCTGTGTCTCAGCGTCTCTGTACCTCAGTGTCTCTGTGTCTCAGCGTCTCTGTGCCTCATTGTCTCTGTGTCTCAGAGTCTCAGTCTATCAGACTCTCAATGTCTCTGTGTCTCTGTGTCTCAGAGACTCAGTGTCTCTGTGTCACAGTGTCTTAGTATCTCAAAGTTTCAGTGTCCAAATGTCTCTGTGTCTCAGTGTCTCAGAGTCACAGTGTCTCTGTGTCTCAGTGTATCAGTGTCTCAGAGACACAGTGTCTCTGTGTCTCTCTGTCTGATTGTTTCTATGCCTCAGTGTCACAGTGTCTCAGTGTCCTAGAGTCTCAGTGAGTCTGTCTCTGTGTCTCAGTGTCTCAGTTTCTCAGTGTCACTGTGCCTCAGTGTATCTGTGTCTCAGTGTCTCTGTGTCTCAGTGCCTCAGTGCCTCAGTATATCTGTGTCTCAGTGTCTCTGTGTCTCAGTGTCTCAGTGTCTCTCTGTCTCTGTGCCTCAGTCTATCAGACTCTCAGTGTCTCTGTGTCTCAGTGTCTTAGTATCTCAAAGTCTCAGTGTCACAGTGTCTCTGTGTCTCAGTGTCTCAAAGCCTTTGTGTCTCAGTGTCTCAGTGTCTCTGACTCTCAGTGTCTCTGTGTCCAAGTGCCTCTGTGTCTCAGTGTCTCAGAGTCACAGTGTCTCTGTGTCTCAGTATATCAGTGTCTCAGAGACTCAATGTCTCTGTGTGTCTCTGTCTGAGTGTCTCTGTGCCTCAATGTCACAGTGCCTCAGTGTCTCAGATTATCAGTGTCTCAGAGTCTCAGTGAGTCTGTCTCTGTGTCTCTGTATCTTTGTGTCTCAGTGTCTCTGTGCCTCAGTGTATCTGTGTCTCAGTGTCTCTGTGCCTCAGTGTCACAGAGTCTCAGAGTCTCTGTGTCTCAGTGCCTCAGAGTCTCAGTGTCTCTTTATCTAAGTGTCTCTGAGTCACAGTGTCTCAGTGTCTCAGAGTCTCAGTGTCTCTGTGTCTCAGTGTCTCAGAGTCTCAGTGTCTCTGTGCTTCAATGTCTCTGTGTGTCAATGTCTCAGTGTCTCTCTATCTCAGTGCCTCAGTGTCTCAGTGTTTCAGTGCCTCAGTGTCTCAGTGTCTCAATGTCTCTGTGTCTCAGTGTCTCAGTGTCCAGTGTCTCAGCGTCTCTGAATCTCAGTGTCACAATGTCTCAGAGTCTGTGGGTCTCAGTGTTTCAGTGTCTCTGTGTTTCACTGCATCAGTGTCTCAAACACTCTGTGTCACTCAGTTTCTCTGTGTTGAGTGTCTCTGTGCCTCAGTGTCTCAGAGTCTCAGAGTCTCAACGTCTCTGTGTCTCAGTGTTTCTGTGGCTCAGTGTCTCTGTGTCTCAGTGTCTCTGTGTCTCAGCGTCTCTGTACCTCAGTGTGTCTGTGTCTCTGCGTCTCTGTGCCTCATTGTCTCTGTGTCTCAGAGTCTCAGAGTCTCAGTCTATCAGACTCTCAATGTCTCTGTGTCTCAGAGACTCAGTGTCTCTGTGTCTCAGTGTCTTAGTATCTCAAAGTTTCAGTGTCCAAGTGTCTCTGTGTCTCAGAGTCACAGTGTCTCTGTGTCTCAGTGTATCAGTGTCTCAGAGACACAGTGTCTCTGTATCTCTCTGTCTGAGTGTTTCTATGCCTCAGAGTCACAGTGTCTCAGTGTCCTAGAGTCTCAGTGAGTCTGTCTCTGTGTCTCAGTGTCTCAGTTTCTCAGTGTCACTGTGCCTCAGTGTATCTGTGTCTCAGTGTATCTGTGTCTCAGTGTCTCTGTGTCTCTGTGTCTCAGTGCCTCAGTGCCTCACTATATCTGTGTCTCAGTGTCTCAGAGTCTCAGTGAGTCTGTCTCTGTGTCTCAGTGTCTCTGTGTCTCAGTGTCTCTGTGTCTCAGTGCCTCAGTGCCTCAGTATATCTGTGTCTCAGTGTCTCAGTGTCTCTGTGTCTCTGTGTCTCAGTGCCTCAGTGCCTCAGTGTCATAGAGTCTCAGTTTCTCTGTTTCTCAGTGCCTCAGTGTCTCAGAGTCTCAGTGTCTCTGTGTCTCAGTGTGTCAGTGTCTCTGTGCCTCAGTGTCTCTACACCTCAGTGTCTCAGATTCTCACTGTTTCTGTGTCTCTAAGTCACAGTGCCTCTGTGTCTCAACGTCTCTGAGTCTCAGTGTCACTGCGTCTCAGTGTCTCTGTGCCTCATTGTCTCTGTGTTTCTGTGTCTCAGTGTCTCAGATTCTCACTGTCTCTGTGTCTCTGTGTCTCAGTGTCTCAGTGTCTCTGTGCCTCATTGTCTCTGTGTCTGTGTGTCTCATTGTCTCAGAGTCTCAGAGTCTCAGTGTCTCAGAGTCTCTGTGTCTTGGTGCCTCAGTGTCTCAGTGTCTCTGTGCCTCAGTCTATCAGACTCTCAGTGTCTCTGTGTCTCAGTGTCTCTGTGTCTCAGAGACTCAGTGTCTCAGGGAATCAGTGCCTCGGTGTCTCTGTGTCTGAGATTCTCTTTGCCTCAGTGTCACAGTGTCTCAGTGTCTCTGGGTCTCAGTGTATCCGTGTGTCAGAGACTCAGTGCCCCTTTGTCTCTGTGTCTGAGTGTCTCTGTGCCTCAGTGTCTCAGACTCTCAGTGTCTCTGTGTCTTAGTGCCTCAGTATCTCTGTGCCTCAGTGTCTCAGATTCTCAGTGTCTCCAAGTCTTTGTGTCCCAGTGTCTCAGTGTCTCAGAGACTCAGTGTCTCTGTCTGAGTGTCTCTGTGTCTCAGTGTATCTGTTTCTCAGTGTATCTGTGTCTCAGTGTTTCAGTGTCTCAGAGTATCAGTGCCTCAGTGTCTCAGTGTCTCTGTGTCTCAGTGTCCCTGTGTCTCAGTGTCTCTGTGTCTCAGTGTCTCTGTGTCTCAGTGTCTCAGAGTCTCAGAGTCTCAGAGTGTCTGTGTCTTGGTGCCTCAGTGTCTCTGTGCCTCAATCTATCAGACTCTCTGTGTCTCTGTGTCTCTGTGTCTCAGTGTCTCTGTGTCTCAGTGTCTCTGTTTCTCAGAGACTCAGTCTATCAGTTCTCAGTGTCTCTGTGTTTCAGTGTCTTAGTATCTCAAAGTCTCAGTGTCAAAGTATCTCTGTGTCTAGGTGTCTCAAAGTATTTGTGTCTCAGTGTCTCTGACTCTCAGTGTCTCTGTGTCCAAGTGTCTCTGTGTCTCAGTGTCTCAGAGTCACAGTGTCTCTGTGTCTCAGTGTATCAGTGTCTCAGAGACTCAATGTCTCTGTGTCTCTCTGTCTGAGTGTCTCTGTGCCTCAGTGTCACAGTGTCTCAGTGTCTCAGATTATCAGTGTCTCAGTGTCTCAGAGTCTCAGTGAGTCTGTCTCTGTGTCTCTGTATCTCAGTGTCTCAGTGTCTCTGTGCCTCAGTGTATCTGTGTCTCAGTGTCTCTGTGCCTCAGAGTCACAGAGTCTCAGAGTCTCTGGATCTCAGTGCCTCAGAGTCTCAGTGTCTCTGTGTCTAAGTGTCTCAGTGTCTCTGTACCTAAGTGTCTCTGAGTCACAGTGTCTCAGTGTCGCTGTGTCTCAGTGTCTCAGAGTCTCAGTGTCTCTGTGCCTCAATGTCTCTGTGTCTCTGTGTCTCAATGTCTCAGTGTCTCTGTGTCTCAGTGTCTCTGTGTCTCTGTGTCTCAGTGTCTCAGAGTCTCAGAGTCTCAGAGTGTCTGTGTCTTGGTGCCTCAGTGTCTCTGTGCCTCAATCTATCAGACTCTCAGTGTCTCTGTGTCTCAGTGTCTCTGTGTCTCAGTGTCTCTGTTTCTCAGAGAGTCAGTGTCTCTGTGTTTCAGTGTCTTAGTGTCTCAAAGTCTCAGTGTCACAGTGTCTCCGTGTCTAGGTGTCTCAAAGTCTTTGTGTCTCAGTGTCTCTGACTCTCAGTGTCTCTGTGTCTCAGTATCTCAGAGTCACATGTCTCTGTGTCTCAGTGTATCAGTGTCTCAGAGACTCAATGTCTCTGTGTCTCTCTGTCTGAGTGTCTCTGTGCCTCAGTGTCACAGTGCTTCAGTGTCTCAGATTATAAGTGTCTCAGTGTCTCAGAGTCTCAGTGAGTCTGTCTCTGTGTCTCTGTATCGCAGTGTCTCAGTGTCTCTGTGTCTCAGTGTCTCAGTGTCTCTCTGTCTCTGTGCCTCAGTCTATCAGACTCTCAGTGTCTCTGTGCTCAGTGTCTCTGTGTCTCAGAGACTCAGTGTCTCTGTGTCTCAGTGTCTTAGTATCTCAAAGTCTCAGTGTCACAGTGTCTCTGTGTCTCAGTGTCTCAAAGCCTTTGTGTCTCAGTGTCTCAGTGTCTCTGACTCTCAGTGTCTCTGTGTCCAAGTGTCTCTGTGTCTCAGTGTATCAGTGTCTCAGAGACTCAATGTCTCTGTGTGTCTCTGTCTGAGTGTCTCTGTGCCTCAATGTCACAGTGCCTCAGTGTCTCAGATTATCAGTGTCTCAGTGTCTCAGAGTCTCAGTGAGTCTGTCTCTGTGTCTCTGTATCTTTGTGTCTCAGTGTCTCTGTGTCTCAGTGTCTCCAAGTCTTTGTGTCCCAGTGTCTCAGTGTCTCAGAGACTCAGTGTCTCTGTCTGAGTGTCTCTGTGTCTCAGTGTATCTGTTTCTCAGTGTATCTGTGTCTCAGTGTTTCAGTGTCTCAGAGTATCAGTGCCTCAGTGTCTCAGTGTCTCTGTGTCTCAGTGTCCCTGTGTCTCAGTGTCTCTGTGTCTCAGTGTCTCTGTGTCTCAGTGTCTCAGAGTCTCAGAGTCTCAGAGTCTCAGAGTGTCTGTGTCTTGGTGCCTCAGTGTCTCTGTGCCTCAATCTATCAGACTCTCAGTGTCTCTGTGTCTCAGTGTCTCTGTGTCTCAGTGTCTCTGTTTCTCAGAGACTCAGTGTCTCTGTGTTTCAGTGTCTTAGTATCTCAAAGTCTCAGTGTCACAGTGTCTCTGTGTCTAGGTGTCTCAAAGTATTTGTGTCTCAGTGTCTCAGTGTCTCTGACTCTCAGTGTCTCTGTGTCCAAGTGTCTCTGTGTCTCAGTGTCTCAGAGTCACAGTGTCTCTGTGTCTCAGTGTATCAGTGTATCAGTGTCTCAGAGACTCAATGTCTCTGTGTCTCTCTGTCTGAGTGTCTCTGTGCCTCAGTGTCACAGTGCTTCAGTGTCTCAGATTATAAGTGTCTCAGTGTCTCAGAGTCTCAGTGAGTCTGTCTCTGTGTCTCTGTATCTCAGTGTCTCAGTGTCTCTGTGCCACAGTGTATCTGTGTCTCAGTGTCTCTGTGCCTCAGAGTCACAGAGTCTCAGAGTCTCTGGATCTCAGTGCCTCAGAGTCTCAGTGTCTCTGTGTCTAAGTGTCTCAGTGTCTCTGTACCTAAGTGTCTCTGAGTCACAGTGTCTCAGTGTCGCTGTGTCTCAGTATCTCAGAGTCTCAGTGTCTCTGTGCCTCAATGTCTCTGTGTCTCTGTGTCTCAATGTCTCAGTGTCTCTGTGTCTCAGTGTCTCTGTGTCTCTGTGTCTCAGTGTCTCAGTGTCTCAGAGTCTCAGAGTGTCTGTGTCTTGGTGCCTCAGTGTCTCTGTGCCTCAATCTATCAGACTCTCAGTGTCTCTGTGTCTCAGTGTCTCTGTGTCTCAGTGTCTCTGTGTCTCAGAGACTCAGTGTCTCTGTGTTTCAGTGTCTTAGTGTCTCAAAGTCTCAGTGTCACAGTGTCTCCGTGTCTAGGTGTCTCAAAGTCTTTGTGTCTCAGTGTCTCTGACTCTCAGTGTCTCTGTGTCCAAGTGTCTCTGTGTCTCAGTGTCTCAGAGTCACAGTGTCTCTGTGTCTCAGTGTATCAGTGTCTCAGAGACTCAATGTCTCTGTGTCTCTCTGTCTGAGTGTCTCTGTGCCTCAGTGTCACAGTGCTTCAGTGTCTCAGATTATAAGTGTCTCAGTGTCTCAGAGTCTCAGTGAGTCTGTCTCTGTGTCTCTGTATCGCAGTGTCTCAGTGTCTCTGTGTCTCAGTGTCTCAGTGTCTCTCTGTCTCTGTGCCTCAGTCTATCAGACTCTCAGTGTCTCTGTGTCTCAGTGTCTCTGTGTCTCAGAGACTCAGTGTCTCTGTGTCTCAGTGTCTTAGTATCTCAAAGTCTCAGTGTCACAGTGTCTCTGTGTCTCAGTGTCTCAAAGCCTTTGTGTCTCAGTGTCTCAGTGTCTCTGACTCTGTGTCTCTGTGTCCAAGTGTCTCTGTGTCTCAGTGTATCAGTGTCTCAGAGACTCAATGTCTCTGTGTGTCTCTGTCTGAGTGTCTCTGTGCCTCAATGTCACAGTGCCTCAGTGTCTCAGAGTCTCAGTGAGTCTGTCTCTGTGTCTCTGTATCTTTGTGTCTCAGTGTCTCTGTGCCTCAGTGTATCTGTGTCTCAGTGTCTCTGTGCCTGTGTCACAGAGTCTCAGAGTCTCTGTGTCTCAGTGCCTCAGAGTCTCAGTGTCTCTTTATCTAAGTGTCTCTGAGTCACAGTGTCTCAGTGTCTCAGAGTCTCAGTGTCTCTGTGTCTCAGTGTCTCAGAGTCTCAGTGTCTCTGTGCTTCAATGTCTCTGTGTGTCAATGTCTCAGTGTCTCTCTATCTCAGTGCCTCAGTGTCTCAGTATTTCAGTGCCTCAGTGTCTCAGTGTCTCAGTGTCTCTGTGTCTCAGTGTCTCAGTGTCCAGTGTCTCAGCGTCTCTGAATCTCAGTGTCACAATGTCTCAGAGTCTGTGGGTCTCAGTGTTTCAGTGTCTCTGTGTTTCATTGCATCAGTGTCTCAAACACTCTGTGTCACTCAGTTTCTCTGTGTTGAGTGTCTCTGTGCCTCAGTGTCTCAGAGTCTCAGAGTGTCAACGTCTCTGTGTCACAGTGTCTCAGTGTTTCAGCGTCTCAGAGTCTCAGTGTCTCTGTGTCTCAGTGTTTCTGTGGCTCAGTGTCTCTGTGTCTCAGTGTCTCTGTGTCTCAGCGTCACTGTACCTCAGTGTGTCTGTGTCTCAGCGTCTCTGTGCCTCATTGTCTCTGTGTCACTGTGTCTCAGAGTCTCAGAGTCTCAGTCTATCAGACTCTCAATGTCTCTGTGTCTCAGAGACTCAGTGTCTCTGTGTCTCAGTGTCTTAGTATCTCAAAGTTTCGGTGTCCAAGTGTCTCTGTGTCTCAGAGTCACAGTGTCTCTGTGTCTCAGTGTATCAGTGTCTCAGAGACACAGTGTCTCTGTATCTCTCTGTCTGAGTGTTTCTATGCCTCAGTGTCACAGTGTCTCAGTGTCCTAGAGTCTCAGTGAGTCTGTCTCTGTGTCTCAGTGTCTCAGTTTCTCAGTGTCACTGTGCCTCAGTGTATCTGTGTCTCAGTGTACCTGTGTCTCAGTGTCTCTGTGTCTCTGTGTCTCAGTGCCTCAGTGCCTCAGTATATCTGTGTCTCAGTGTCTCAGAGTCTCAGTGAGTCTGTCTCTGTGTCTCAGTGTATCTGTGTCTCAGTGTCTCTGTGTCTCAGTGCCTCAGTGCCTCAGTATATCTGTGTCTCAGTGTCTCAGTGTCTCTGTGTCTCTGTGTCTCAGTGCCTCAGTGCCCCAGTGTCATAGAGTCTCAGTTTCTCTGTTTCTCAGTGCCTCAGTGTCTCAGAGTCTCAGTGTCTCTGTGTCTCAGTGTGTCAGTGTCTCTGTGCCTCAGTGTCTCTACGCCTCAGTGTCTCAGATTCTCACTGTTTCTGTGTCTCTCAGTCACAGTGCCTCTGTGTCTCAACGTCTCAGAGTCTCAGTGTCACTGCGTCTCAGTGTCTCTGTGCCTCATTGTCTCTGTGTTTCTGTGTCTCAGTGTCTCAGATTCTCACTGTCTCTGTGTCTCTGTGTCTCAGTGTCTCAGTGTCTCTGTGCCTCATTGTCTCTGTGTCTGTGTGTCTCATTGTCTCAGAGTCTCAGTGTCTCAGAGTCTCTGTGTCTTGGTGCCTCAGTGTCTCAGTGTCTCTGTGCCTCAGTCTATCAGACTCTCAGTGTCTCTGTGTCTCAGTGTCTCTGTGTCTCAGAGACTCAGTGTCTCAGGGAATCAGTGCCGCGGTGTCTCTGTGTCTGAGATTCTCTTTGCCTCAGTGTCACAGTGTCTCAGTGTCTCTGTGTCTCAGTGTATCCGTGTGTCAGAGACTCAGTGCCCCTTTGTCTCTGTGTCTGAGTGTCTCTGTGCCTCAGTGTCTCAGACTCTCAGTGTCTCTGTGTCTCAGTGCCTCAGTATCTCTGTGCCTCAGTGTCTCAGATTCTCAGTGTCTCCAAGTCTTTGTGTCCCAGTGTCTCAGTGTCTCAGAGACTCAGTGTCTCTGTCTGAGTGTCTCTGTGTCTCAGTGTATCTGTTTCTCAGTGTATCTGTGTCTCAGTGTTTCAGTGTCTCAGAGTATCAGTGCCTCAGTGTCTCAGTGTCTCTGTGTCTCAGTGTCCCTGTGTCTCAGTGTCTCTGTGTCTCAGTGTCTCTGTGTCTCTGTGTCTCAGTGTCTCAGAGTCTCAGAGTGTCTGTGTCTTGGTGCCTCAGTGTCTCTGTGCCTCAATCTATCAGACTCTCAGTGTCTCTGTGTCTCAGTGTCTCTGTGTCTCAGTGTCTCTGTTTCTCAGAGACTCAGTGTCTCTGTGTTTCAGTGTCTTAGTATCTCAAAGTCTCAGTGTCACAGTGTCTCTGTGTCGAGGTGTCTCAAAGTCTTTGTGTCTCAGTGTCTCTGACTCTCAGTGTCTCTGTGTCCAAGTGTCTCTGTGTCTCAGTGTCTCAGAGTCACAGTGTCTCTGTGTCTCAGTGTATCAGTGTCTCAGAGACTCAATGTCTCTGTGTCTCTCTGTCTGAGTGTCTCTGTGCCTCAGTGTCACAGTGCTTCAGTGTCTCAGATTATAAGTGTCTCAGCGTCTCAGAGTCTCAGTGAGTCTGTCTCTGTGTCTCTGTATCTCAGTGTCTCAGTGTCTCTGTGCCTCAGTGTATCTGTGTCTCAGTGTCTCTGTGCCTCAGAGTCACAGAGTCTCAGTGTCTCTGGATCTCAGTGCCTCAGAGTCTCAGTGTCTCTGTGTCTAAGTGTCTCAGTGTCTCTGTACCTAAGTGTCTCTGAGTCACAGTGTCTCAGTGTCGCTGTGTCTCAGTGTCTCAGAGTCTCAGTGTCTCTGTGTCTCTGTGGCCTCAATGTCTCTGTGTCTCTGTGTCTCAATGTCTCAGTGTCTCTCTATCTCAGTGCCTCAGTGTCTCAGTGTCTCAGAGTCTCATTGTGTCAGTGTGTCTGCGTATCAGTGTCTCAGTGTTTCAGTGCCTCAGGTTCTCAGAGTCTCAGAGTCACATTGTCTCTGTGTCACAGTGTCTCTGTGCCTCATTGTATCTGTGTCTCCGTGTCTCAGTGTCTCAGATTCTCACTGTCTCTGTGTCTCTGTGTCTCAGTGTCTCTGTGCCTCATTGTCTCAGTGTCTCTATGTCTCAGTGTCTCAGTGTCTCTGTGTCTCTGTGTCTCAGTGCCTCAGTGCCTCAGAATATCTGTGTCTCAGTGTCTCAGTGTCTCAGTGTCTCTGTGTCTCAGTGTCTCTGTGTCTCTGTGTCTCAGTGCCTCAGTGCCTCAGTGCCTCAGTATATCTGTGTCTCAGTGTCTCAGTGTCTCTGTGTCCAAGTGTCTCTGTGTCTCAGTGTATCAGTGTCTCAGAGACACAGTGTCTCTGTGTCTCAATGTTTCAGTGTCCAAGTGTCTCTGTGTCTCAGTGTCTCACAGTCACAGTGTCTCTGTGTCTCAGTGTATCAGTGTCTCAGAGACACAGTGTCTCTGTGTCTCTCTAGCTGAGTGTTTCTGTTTCTCAGTGTCACAGTGTCTCAGTGTCCTAGAGTCTCAGTGAGTCTGGCTCTGTGTCTCAGTGTCTCAGTTTCTCAGTGTCACTGTGCCTCAGTGTATCTGTGTCTCAGTGTCTCAGTGTCTCTGTGTCTCTGTGTCTCAGTGCCTCAGTATATCTGTGTCTCAGTGTCTCTGTGTCTCACTGTCTCTGTGTCTCTGTGTCCCAGTGCCTCAGTGCCTCAGTGTCACAGAGTCTCAGTGTCTCTGTGTCTCTGTGTCTCAGTGCCTCAGTTTCTCGTGTCTCTGTGTCTCAGTGTCTCTGTGCCTCATTGTTTCACTGCCTCAGTGTCTCAGAGTCTCAGTGTCTCTGTGTCATAGTGTGTCAGCGTCTCAGAGACTCAGTGTCTCTTTGTCTCCGAGTCTGAGTGTCTCTATGCGTCAATGTCACAGTGTCTCAGTGTCCCAGTGACTCTGTGCTTCACTGTCTCAGATTCTCGGTGTCTCTGTGTCTCAGTGTCTCAGAGTCTCAGTGTCTTCTGTGCTCAGTGCCTCTGTGTCTCAGTGTCTCTGTGCCTCAGTGTCTCATTGCCTCAGTGTCTCAGAGTCACTGTGTCTTGGTGCCTCAGTGTCTCAGTGTCTCTGTGCCTCAGTCTATCAGACTCTCAGTGTCTCTGTGTCTCAGTGTCTCTTTGTCTCAGAGACTCAGTGTCTCTGTGTTTCAGTGTCTTAGTATCTCAAAGTCTCAGTGTCACAGTGTCTCTGTGTCTAGGTGTCTCAAAGTATTTGTGTCTCAGTGTCTCAGTGTCTCTGACTCTCAGTGTCTCTGTGTCCAAGTGTCTCTGTGTCTCAGTGTCTCAGAGTCACAGTGTCTCTGTGTCTCAGTGTATCAGTGTCTCAGAGACTCAATGTCTCTGTGTCTCTCTGTCTGAGTGTCTCTGTGCCTCAGTGTCACAGTGCTTCAGTGTCTCAGATTATAAGTGTCTCAGTGTCTCAGAGTCTCAGTGAGTCTGTCTCTGTGTCTCTGTATCTCAGTGTCTCAGTGTCTCTGTGCCACAGTGTATCTGTGTCTCAGTGTCTCTGTGCCTCAGAGTCACAGAGTCTCAGAGTCTCTGGATCTCAGTGCCTCAGAGTCTCAGTGTCTCTGTGTCTAAGTGTCTCAGTGTCTATGTACCTAAGTGTCTCTGAGTCACAGTGTCTCAGTGTCGCTGTGTCTCAGTGTCTCAGAGTCTCAGTGTCTCTGTGCCTCAATGTCTCTGTGTCTCTGTGTCTCAATGTCTCAGTGTCTCTGTGTCTCAGTGTCTCTGTGCCTCAGTGTCTCATTGCCTCAGTGTCTCAGTGTCTCAGAGTCTGTGTCTCAGAGTCTCTGTGTCTTGGTGCCTCAGTGTCTCAGTGTCTCTGTGCCTCAGTCTATCAGACTCTCAGTGTCTCTGTGTCTCAGTGTCTCTGTGTCTCAGAGACTCAGTGTCTCTGTGTCTCAGTGTCTTAGTATCTCAAAGTCTCAGTGTCACAGTGTCTCTGTATCTCAGTGTCTCAAAGTCTTTGTGTCTCAGTGTCTCTGACTCTCAGTGTCTCTGTGTCCAAGTGTCTCTGTGTCTCAGTGTCTCAGAGTCACAGTGTCTCTGTGTCTCAGTGTATCAGTGTCTCAGAGACTCAATGTCTCTGTGTGTCTCTGTCTGAGTGTCTCTGTGCCTCAGTGTCACAGTGCCTCAGTGTCTCAGATTATCAGTGTCTCAGTGTCCCAGAGACTCAGTGAGTCTGTCTCTGTGTCTCTGTATCTCAGTGTCTCAGAGTCTAAGTGTCTCTGTGCTTCAATGTCTCTGTGTCTCAGTGTCTCAGTGTCTCAGTGTCTCTCTATCTCAGTGCCTCAGTGTCTCAGTGTTTCAGTGCCTCAGTGTCTCAGTGTCTCAGAGTCTCAGTGTCTCAGTGTCTCAGTGTCTCAGTGTCCAGTGTCTCAGCGTCTCTGAATCTCAGTGTCACAATGTCTCAGAGTCTCTGGGTCTCAGTGTTTCAGTGTCTCTGTGTTTCATTGCATCAGTGTCTCAAGCACTCTGTGTCACTCAGTTTCTCTGTGTTGAGTGTCTCTGTGCCTCAGTGTCTCAGAGTCTCAGAGTCTCAACGTCTCTGTGTCACAGTGTCTCAGTGTTTCAGCGTCTCAGAGTCTCAGTGTCTCTGTGTCTCTGTGTCTCAGTGTCTCTGTGGCTCAGTGTCTCTGTGTCTCAGCGTCTCTGTACCTCAGTGTCTCTGTGTCTCAGCGTCTCTGTGCCTCATTGTCTCTGTGTCTCAGAGTCTCAGTCTATCAGACTCTCAATGTCTCTGTGTCTCTGTGTCTCAGAGACTCAGTGTCTCTGTGTCACAGTGTCTTAGTATCTCAAAGTTTCAGTGTCCAAATGTCTCTGTGTCTCAGTGTCTCAGAGTCACAGTGTCTCTGTGTCTCAGTGTATCAGTGTCTCAGAGACACAGTGTCTCTGTGTCTCTCTGTCTGATTGTTTCTATGCCTCAGTGTCACAGTGTCTCAGTGTCCTAGAGTCTCAGTGAGTCTGTCTCTGTGTCTCAGTTTCTCAGTGTCACTGTGCCTCAGTGTATCTGTGTCTCAGTGTCTCTGTGTCTCAGTGCCTCAGTGCCTCAGTATATCTGTGTCTCAGTGTCTCTGTGTCTCAGTGTCTCAGTGTCTCTCTGTCTCTGTGCCTCAGTCTATCAGACTCTCAGTGTCTCTGTGTCTCAGTGTCTTAGTATCTCAAAGTCTCAGTGTCACAGTGTCTCTGTGTCTCAGTGTCTCAAAGCCTTTGTGTCTCAGTGTCTCAGTGTCTCTGACTCTCAGTGTCTCTGTGTCCAAGTGCCTCTGTGTCTCAGTGTCTCAGAGTCACAGTGTCTCTGTGTCTCAGTATATCAGTGTCTCAGAGACTCAATGTCTCTGTGTGTCTCTGTCTGAGTGTCTCTGTGCCTCAATGTCACAGTGCCTCAGTGTCTCAGATTATCAGTGTCTCAGTGTCTCAGTGAGTCTGTCTCTGTGTCTCTGTATCTTTGTGTCTCAGTGTCTCTGTGCCTCAGTGTATCTGTGTCTCAGTGTCTCTGTGCCTCAGTGTCACAGAGTCTCAGAGTCTCTGTGTCTCAGTGCCTCAGAGTCTCAGTGTCTCTTTATCTAAGTGTCTCTGAGTCACAGTGTCTCAGTGTCTCAGAGTCTCAGTGTCTCTGTGTCTCAGTGTCTCAGAGTCTCAGTGTCTCTGTGCTTCAATGTCTCTGTGTGTCAATGTCTCAGTGTCTCTCTATCTCAGTGCCTCAGTGTCTCAGTGTTTCAGTGCCTCAGTGTCTCAGTGTCTCAATGTCTCTGTGTCTCAGTGTCTCAGTGTCCAGTGTCTCAGCGTCTCTGAATCTCAGTGTCACAATGTCTCAGAGTCTGTGGGTCTCAGTGTTTCAGTGTCTCTGTGTTTCACTGCATCAGTGTCTCAAACACTCTGTGTCACTCAGTTTCTCTGTGTTGAGTGTCTCTGTGCCTCAGTGTCTCAGAGTCTCAGAGTCTCAACGTCTCTGTGTCTCAGTGTTTCTGTGGCTCAGTGTCTCTGTGTCTCAGTGTCTCTGTGTCTCAGCGTCTCTGTACCTCAGTGTGTCTGTGTCTCTGCGTCTCTGTGCCTCATTGTCTCTGTGTCTCAGAGTCTCAGAGTCTCAGTCTATCAGACTCTCAATGTCTCTGTGTCTCAGAGACTCAGTGTCTCTGTGTCTCAGTGTCTTAGTATTTCAAAGTTTCAGTGTCCAAGTGTCTCTGTGTCTCAGAGTCACAGTGTCTCTGTGTCTCAGTGTATCAGTGTCTCAGAGACACAGTGTCTCTGTATCTCTCTGTCTGAGTGTTTCTATGCCTCAGAGTCACAGTGTCTCAGTGTCCTAGAGTCTCAGTGAGTCTGTCTCTGTGTCTCAGTGTCTCAGTTTCTCAGTGTCACTGTGCCTCAGTGTATCTGTGTCTCAGTGTATCTGTGTCTCAGTGTCTCTGTGTCTCTGTGTCTCAGTGCCTCAGTGCCTCAGTATATCTGTGTCTCAGTGTCTCAGAGTCTCAGTGAGTCTGTCTCTGTGTCTCAGTGTCTCTGTGTCTCAGTGTCTCTGTGTCTCAGTGCCTCAGTGCCTCAGTATATCTGTGTCTCAGTGTCTCTGTGTCTCAGTGCCTCAGTGCCTCAGTGTCATAGAGTCTCAGTTTCTCTGTTTCTCAGTGCCTCAGTGTCTCAGAGTCTCAGTGTCTCTGTGTCTCAGTGTGTCAGTGTCTCTGTGCCTCAGTGTCTCTACACCTCAGTGTCTCAGATTCTCACTGTTTCTGTGTCTCTAAGTCACAGTGCCTCTGTGTCTCAACGTCTCTGAGTCTCAGTGTCACTGCGTCTCAGTGTCTCTGTGCCTCATTGTCTCTGTGTTTCTGTGTCTCAGTGTCTCAGATTCTCACTGTCTCTGTGTCTCTGTGTCTCAGTGTCTCAGTGTCTCTGTGCCTCATTGTCTCTGTGTCTGTGTGTCTCATTGTCTCAGAGTCTCAGAGTCTCAGTGTCTCAGAGTCTCTGTGTCTTGGTGCCTCAGTGTCTCAGTGTCTCTGTGCCTCAGTCTATCAGACTCTCAGTGTCTCTGTGTCTCAGTGTCTCAGAGACTCAGTGTCTCAGGGAATCAGTGCCTCGGTGTCTCTGTGTCTGAGATTCTCTTTGCCTCAGTGTCACAGTGTCTCAGTGTCTCTGGGTCTCAGTGTATCCGTGTGTCAGAGACTCAGTGCCCCTTTGTCTCTGTGTCTGAGTGTCTCTGTGCCTCAGTGTCTCAGACTCTCAGTGTCTCTGTGTCTTAGTGCCTCAGTATCTCTGTGCCTCAGTGTCTCAGATTCTCAGTGTCTCCAAGTCTTTGTGTCCCAGTGTCTCAGTGTCTCAGAGACTCAGTGTCTCTGTCTGAGTGTCTCTGTGTCTCAGTGTATCTGTTTCTCAGTGTATCTGTGTCTCAGTGTTTCAGTGTCTCAGAGTATCAGTGCCTCAGTGTCTCAGTGTCTCTGTGTCTCAGTGTCCCTGTGTCTCAGTGTCTCTGTGTCTCAGTGTCTCTGTGTCTCTGTGTCTCAGTGTCTCAGAGTCTCAGAGTCTCAGAGTGTCTGTGTCTTGGTGCCTCAGTGTCTCTGTGCCTCAATCTATCAGACTCTCAGTGTCTCTGTGTCTCAGTGTCTCTGTGTCTCAGTGTCTCTGTTTCTCAGAGACTCAGTGTCTCTGTGTTTCAGTGTCTTAGTGTCACAGTGTCTCTGTGTCTAGGTGTTTCAAAGTATTTGTGTCTCAGTGTCTCTGACTCTCAGTGTCTCTGTGTCCAAGTGTCTCTGTGTCTCAGTGTCTCAGAGTCACAGTGTCTCTGTGTCTCAGTGTATCAGTGTCTCAGAGACTCAATGTCTCTGTGTCTCTCTGTCTGAGTGTCTCTGTGCCTCAGTGTCACAGTGCTTCAGTGTCTCAGATTATAAGTGTCTCAGTGTCTCAGAGTCTCAGTGAGTCTGTCTCTGTGTCTCTGTATCTCAGTGTCTCAGTGTCTCTGTGCCACAGTGTATCTGTGTCTCAGTGTCTCTGTGCCTCAGAGTCACAGAGTCTCAGAGTCTCTGGATCTCAGTGCCTCAGAGTCTCAGTGTCTCTGTGTCTAAGTGTCTCAGTGTCTCTGTACCTAAGTGTCTCTGAGTCACAGTGTCTCAGTGTCGCTGTGTCTCAGTGTCTCAGAGTCTCAGTGTCTCTGTGCCTCAATGTCTCTGTGTCTCTGTGTCTCAATGTCTCAGTGTCTCTGTGTCTCAGTGTCTCTGTGCCTCAGTGTCTCATTGCCTCAGTGTCTCAGTGTCTCAGAGTCTGTGTCTCAGAGTCTCTGTGTCTTGGTGCCTCAGTGTCTCAGTGTCTCTGTGCCTCAGTCTATCAGACTCTCAGTGTCTCTGTGTCTCAGTGTCTCTGTGTCTCAGAGACTCAGTGTCTCTGTGTCTCAGTGTCTTAGTATCTCAAAGTCTCAGTGTCACAGTGTCTCTGTATCTCAGTGTCTCAAAGTCTTTGTGTCTCAGTGTCTCTGACTCTCAGTGTCTCTGTGTCCAAGTGTCTCTGTGTCTCAGTGTCTCAGAGTCACAGTGTCTCTGTGTCTCAGTGTATCAGTGTCTCAGAGACTCAATGTCTCTGTGTGTCTCTGTCTGAGTGTCTCTGTGCCTCAGTGTCACAGTGCCTCAGTGTCTCAGATTATCAGTGTCTCAGTGTCCCAGAGTCTCAGTGAGTCTGTCTCTGTGTCTCTGTATCTCAGTGTCTCAGAGTCTAAGTGTCTCTGTGCTTCAATGTCTCTGTGTCTCAGTGTCTCAGTGTCTCAGTGTCTCTCTATCTCAGTGCCTCAGTGTCTCAGTGTTTCAGTGCCTCAGTGTCTCAGTGTCTCAGTGTCTCAGTGTCTCAGTGTCTCAGTGTCCAGTGTCTCAGCGTCTCTGAATCTCAGTGTCACAATGTCTCAGAGTCTCTGGGTCTCAGTGTTTCAGTGTCTCTGTGTTTCATTGCATCAGTGTCTCAAGCACTCTGTGTCACTCAGTTTCTCTGTGTTGAGTGTCTCTGTGCCTCAGTGTCTCAGAGTCTCAACGTCTCTGTGTCACAGTGTCTCAGTGTTTCAGCGTCTCAGAGTCTCAGTGTCTCTGTGTCTCTGTGTCTCAGTGTCTCTGTGGCTCAGTGTCTCTGTGTCTCAGCGTCTCTGTACCTCAGTGTCTCTGTGTCTCAGCGTCTCTGTGCCTCATTGTCTCTGTGTCTCAGAGTCTCAGTCTATCAGACTCTCAATGTCTCTGTGTCTCTGTGTCTCAGAGACTCAGTGTCTCTGTGTCACAGTGTCTTAGTATCTCAAAGTTTCAGTGTCCAAATGTCTCTGTGTCTCAGTGTCTCAGAGTCACAGTGTCTCTGTGTCTCAGTGTATCAGTGTCTCAGAGACACAGTGTCTCTGTGTCTCTCTGTCTGATTGTTTCTATGCCTCAGTGTCACAGTGTCTCAGTGTCCTAGAGTCTCAGTGAGTCTGTCTCTGTGTCTCAGTGTCTCAGTTTCTCAGTGTCACTGTGCCTCAGTGTATCTGTGTCTCAGTGTCTCTGTGTCTCAGTGCCTCAGTGCCTCAGTATATCTGTGTCTCAGTGTCTCTGTGTCTCAGTGTCTCAGTGTCTCTCTGTCTCTGTGCCTCAGTCTATCAGACTCTCAGTGTCTCTGTGTCTCAGTGTCTTAGTATCTCAAAGTCTCAGTGTCACAGTGTCTCTGTGTCTCAGTGTCTCAAAGCCTTTGTGTCTCAGTGTCTCAGTGTCTCTGACTCTCAGTGTCTCTGTGTCCAAGTGCCTCTGTGTCTCAGTGTCTCAGAGTCACAGTGTCTCTGTGTCTCAGTATATCAGTGTCTCAGAGACTCAATGTCTCTGTGTGTCTCTGTCTGAGTGTCTCTGTGCCTCAATGTCACAGTGCCTCAGTGTCTCAGATTATCAGTGTCTCAGAGTCTCAGTGAGTCTGTCTCTGTGTCTCTGTATCTTTGTGTCTCAGTGTCTCTGTGCCTCAGTGTATCTGTGTCTCAGTGTCTCTGTGCCTCAGTGTCACAGAGTCTCAGAGTCTCTGTGTCTCAGTGCCTCAGAGTCTCAGTGTCTCTTTATCTAAGTGTCTCTGAGTCACAGTGTCTCAGTGTCTCAGAGTCTCAGTGTCTCTGTGTCTCAGTGTCTCAGAGTCTCAGTGTCTCTGTGCTTCAATGTCTCTGTGTGTCAATGTCTCAGTGTCTCTCTATCTCAGTGCCTCAGTGTCTCAGTGTTTCAGTGCCTCAGTGTCTCAGTGTCTCAATGTCTCTGTGTCTCAGTGTCTCAGTGTCCAGTGTCTCAGCGTCTCTGAATCTCAGTGTCACAATGTCTCAGAGTCTGTGGGTCTCAGTGTTTCAGTGTCTCTGTGTTTCACTGCATCAGTGTCTCAAACACTCTGTGTCACTCAGTTTCTCTGTGTTGAGTGTCTCTGTGCCTCAGTGTCTCAGAGTCTCAGAGTCTCAACGTCTCTGTGTCTCAGTGTTTCTGTGGCTCAGTGTCTCTGTGTCTCAGTGTCTCTGTGTCTCAGCGTCTCTGTACCTCAGTGTGTCTGTGTCTCTGCGTCTCTGTGCCTCATTGTCTCTGTGTCTCAGAGTCTCAGAGTCTCAGTCTATCAGACTCTCAATGTCTCTGTGTCTCAGAGACTCAGTGTCTCTGTGTCTCAGTGTCTTAGTATCTCAAAGTTTCAGTGTCCAAGTGTCTCTGTGTCTCAGAGTCACAGTGTCTCTGTGTCTCAGTGTATCAGTGTCTCAGAGACACAGTGTCTCTGTATCTCTCTGTCTGAGTGTTTCTATGCCTCAGAGTCACAGTGTCTCAGTGTCCTAGAGTCTCAGTGAGTCTGTCTCTGTGTCTCAGTGTCTCAGTTTCTCAGTGTCACTGTGCCTCAGTGTATCTGTGTCTCAGTGTATCTGTGTCTCAGTGTCTCTGTGTCTCTGTGTCTCAGTGCCTCAGTGCCTCACTATATCTGTGTCTCAGTGTCTCAGAGTCTCAGTGAGTCTGTCTCTGTGTCTCAGTGTCTCTGTGTCTCAGTGTCTCTGTGTCTCAGTGCCTCAGTGCCTCAGTATATCTGTGTCTCAGTGTCTCAGTGTCTCTGTGTCTCTGTGTCTCAGTGCCTCAGTGCCTCAGTGTCATAGAGTCTCAGTTTCTCTGTTTCTCAGTGCCTCAGTGTCTCAGAGTCTCAGTGTCTCTGTGTCTCAGTGTGTCAGTGTCTCTGTGCCTCAGTGTCTCTACACCTCAGTGTCTCAGATTCTCACTGTTTCTGTGTCTCTAAGTCACAGTGCCTCTGTGTCTCAACGTCTCTGAGTCTCAGTGTCACTGCGTCTCAGTGTCTCTGTGCCTCATTGTCTCTGTGTTTCTGTGTCTCAGTGTCTCAGATTCTCACTGTCTCTGTGTCTCTGTGTCTCAGTGTCTCAGTGTCTCTGTGCCTCATTGTCTCTGTGTCTGTGTGTCTCATTGTCTCAGAGTCTCAGAGTCTCAGTGTCTCAGAGTCTCTGTGTCTTGGTGCCTCAGTGTCTCAGTGTCTCTGTGCCTCAGTCTATCAGACTCTCAGTGTCTCTGTGTCTCAGTGTCTCTGTGTCTCAGAGACTCAGTGTCTCAGGGAATCAGTGCCTCGGTGTCTCTGTGTCTGAGATTCTCTTTGCCTCAGTGTCACAGTGTCTCAGTGTCTCTGGGTCTCAGTGTATCCGTGTGTCAGAGACTCAGTGCCCCTTTGTCTCTGTGTCTGAGTGTCTCTGTGCCTCAGTGTCTCAGACTCTCAGTGTCTCTGTGTCTTAGTGCCTCAGTATCTCTGTGCCTCAGTGTCTCAGATTCTCAGTGTCTCCAAGTCTTTGTGTCCCAGTGTCTCAGTGTCTCAGAGACTCAGTGTCTCTGTCTGAGTGTCTCTGTGTCTCAGTGTATCTGTTTCTCAGTGTATCTGTGTCTCAGTGTTTCAGTGTCTCAGAGTATCAGTGCCTCAGTGTCTCAGTGTCTCTGTGTCTCAGTGTCCCTGTGTCTCAGTGTCTCTGTGTCTCAGTGTCTCTGTGTCTCAGTGTCTCAGAGTCTCAGAGTCTCAGAGTGTCTGTGTCTTGGTGCCTCAGTGTCTCTGTGCCTCAATCTATCAGACTCTCTGTGTCTCTGTGTCTCTGTGTCTCAGTGTCTCTGTGTCTCAGTGTCTCTGTTTCTCAGAGACTCAGTCTATCAGTTCTCAGTGTCTCTGTGTTTCAGTGTCTTAGTATCTCAAAGTCTCAGTGTCAAAGTATCTCTGTGTCTAGGTGTCTCAAAGTATTTGTGTCTCAGTGTCTCTGACTCTCAGTGTCTCTGTGTCCAAGTGTCTCTGTGTCTCAGTGTCTCAGAGTCACAGTGTCTCTGTGTCTCAGTGTATCAGTGTCTCAGAGACTCAATGTCTCTGTGTCTCTCTGTCTGAGTGTCTCTGTGCCTCAGTGTCACAGTGTCTCAGTGTCTCAGATTATCAGTGTCTCAGTGTCTCAGAGTCTCAGTGAGTCTGTCTCTGTGTCTCTGTATCTCAGTGTCTCAGTGTCTCTGTGCCTCAGTGTATCTGTGTCTCAGTGTCTCTGTGCCTCAGAGTCACAGAGTCTCAGAGTCTCTGGATCTCAGTGCCTCAGAGTCTCAGTGTCTCTGTGTCTAAGTGTCTCAGTGTCTCTGTACCTAAGTGTCTCTGAGTCACAGTGTCTCAGTGTCGCTGTGTCTCAGTGTCTCAGAGTCTCAGTGTCTCTGTGCCTCAATGTCTCTGTGTCTCTGTGTCTCAATGTCTCAGTGTCTCTGTGTCTCAGTGTCTCTGTGTCTCTGTGTCTCAGTGTCTCAGAGTCTCAGAGTCTCAGAGTGTCTGTGTCTTGGTGCCTCAGTGTCTCTGTGCCTCAATCTATCAGACTCTCAGTGTCTCTGTGTCTCAGTGTCTCTGTGTCTCAGTGTCTCTGTTTCTCAGAGAGTCAGTGTCTCTGTGTTTCAGTGTCTTAGTGTCTCAAAGTCTCAGTGTCACAGTGTCTCCGTGTCTAGGTGTCTCAAAGTCTTTGTGTCTCAGTGTCTCTGACTCTCAGTGTCTCTGTGTCTCAGTATCTCAGAGTCACATGTCTCTGTGTCTCAGTGTATCAGTGTCTCAGAGACTCAATGTCTCTGTGTCTCTCTGTCTGAGTGTCTCTGTGCCTCAGTGTCACAGTGCTTCAGTGTCTCAGATTATAAGTGTCTCAGTGTCTCAGAGTCTCAGTGAGTCTGTCTCTGTGTCTCTGTATCGCAGTGTCTCAGTGTCTCTGTGTCTCAGTGTCTCAGTGTCTCTCTGTCTCTGTGCCTCAGTCTATCAGACTCTCAGTGTCTCTGTGCTCAGTGTCTCTGTGTCTCAGAGACTCAGTGTCTCTGTGTCTCAGTGTCTTAGTATCTCAAAGTCTCAGTGTCACAGTGTCTCTGTGTCTCAGTGTCTCAAAGCCTTTGTGTCTCAGTGTCTCAGTGTCTCTGACTCTCAGTGTCTCTGTGTCCAAGTGTCTCTGTGTCTCAGTGTATCAGTGTCTCAGAGACTCAATGTCTCTGTGTGTCTCTGTCTGAGTGTCTCTGTGCCTCAATGTCACAGTGCCTCAGTGTCTCAGATTATCAGTGTCTCAGTGTCTCAGAGTCTCAGTGAGTCTGTCTCTGTGTCTCTGTATCTTTGTGTCTCAGTGTCTCTGTGTCTCAGTGTCTCCAAGTCTTTGTGTCCCAGTGTCTCAGTGTCTCAGAGACTCAGTGTCTCTGTCTGAGTGTCTCTGTGTCTCAGTGTATCTGTTTCTCAGTGTATCTGTGTCTCAGTGTTTCAGTGTCTCAGAGTATCAGTGCCTCAGTGTCTCAGTGTCTCTGTGTCTCAGTGTCCCTGTGTCTCAGTGTCTCTGTGTCTCAGTGTCTCTGTGTCTCAGTGTCTCAGAGTCTCAGAGTCTCAGAGTCTCAGAGTGTCTGTGTCTTGGTGCCTCAGTGTCTCTGTGCCTCAATCTATCAGACTCTCAGTGTCTCTGTGTCTCAGTGTCTCTGTGTCTCAGTGTCTCTGTTTCTCAGAGACTCAGTGTCTCTGTGTTTCAGTGTCTTAGTATCTCAAAGTCTCAGTGTCACAGTGTCTCTGTGTCTAGGTGTCTCAAAGTATTTGTGTCTCAGTGTCTCAGTGTCTCTGACTCTCAGTGTCTCTGTGTCCAAGTGTCTCTGTGTCTCAGTGTCTCAGAGTCACAGTGTCTCTGTGTCTCAGTGTATCAGTGTATCAGTGTCTCAGAGACTCAATGTCTCTGTGTCTCTCTGTCTGAGTGTCTCTGTGCCTCAGTGTCACAGTGCTTCAGTGTCTCAGATTATAAGTGTCTCAGTGTCTCAGAGTCTCAGTGAGTCTGTCTCTGTGTCTCTGTATCTCAGTGTCTCAGTGTCTCTGTGCCACAGTGTATCTGTGTCTCAGTGTCTCTGTGCCTCAGAGTCACAGAGTCTCAGAGTCTCTGGATCTCAGTGCCTCAGAGTCTCAGTGTCTCTGTGTCTAAGTGTCTCAGTGTCTCTGTACCTAAGTGTCTCTGAGTCACAGTGTCTCAGTGTCGCTGTGTCTCAGTATCTCAGAGTCTCAGTGTCTCTGTGCCTCAATGTCTCTGTGTCTCTGTGTCTCAATGTCTCAGTGTCTCTGTGTCTCAGTGTCTCTGTGTCTCTGTGTCTCAGTGTCTCAGTGTCTCAGAGTCTCAGAGTGTCTGTGTCTTGGTGCCTCAGTGTCTCTGTGCCTCAATCTATCAGACTCTCAGTGTCTCTGTGTCTCAGTGTCTCTGTGTCTCAGTGTCTCTGTGTCTCAGAGACTCAGTGTCTCTGTGTTTCAGTGTCTTAGTGTCTCAAAGTCTCAGTGTCACAGTGTCTCCGTGTCTAGGTGTCTCAAAGTCTTTGTGTCTCAGTGTCTCTGACTCTCAGTGTCTCTGTGTCCAAGTGTCTCTGTGTCTCAGTGTCTCAGAGTCACAGTGTCTCTGTGTCTCAGTGTATCAGTGTCTCAGAGACTCAATGTCTCTGTGTCTCTCTGTCTGAGTGTCTCTGTGCCTCAGTGTCACAGTGCTTCAGTGTCTCAGATTATAAGTGTCTCAGTGTCTCAGAGTCTCAGTGAGTCTGTCTCTGTGTCTCTGTATCGCAGTGTCTCAGTGTCTCTGTGTCTCAGTGTCTCAGTGTCTCTCTGTCTCTGTGCCTCAGTCTATCAGACTCTCAGTGTCTCTGTGTCTCAGTGTCTCTGTGTCTCAGAGACTCAGTGTCTCTGTGTCTCAGTGTCTTAGTATCTCAAAGTCTCAGTGTCACAGTGTCTCTGTGTCTCAGTGTCTCAAAGCCTTTGTGTCTCAGTGTCTCAGTGTCTCTGACTCTGTGTCTCTGTGTCCAAGTGTCTCTGTGTCTCAGTGTATCAGTGTCTCAGAGACTCAATGTCTCTGTGTGTCTCTGTCTGAGTGTCTCTGTGCCTCAATGTCACAGTGCCTCAGTGTCTCAGAGTCTCAGTGAGTCTGTCTCTGTGTCTCTGTATCTTTGTGTCTCAGTGTCTCTGTGCCTCAGTGTATCTGTGTCTCAGTGTCTCTGTGCCTGTGTCACAGAGTCTCAGAGTCTCTGTGTCTCAGTGCCTCAGAGTCTCAGTGTCTCTTTATCTAAGTGTCTCTGAGTCACAGTGTCTCAGTGTCTCAGAGTCTCAGTGTCTCTGTGTCTCAGTGTCTCAGAGTCTCAGTGTCTCTGTGCTTCAATGTCTCTGTGTGTCAATGTCTCAGTGTCTCTCTATCTCAGTGCCTCAGTGTCTCAGTATTTCAGTGCCTCAGTGTCTCAGTGTCTCAGTGTCTCTGTGTCTCAGTGTCTCAGTGTCCAGTGTCTCAGCGTCTCTGAATCTCAGTGTCACAATGTCTCAGAGTCTGTGGGTCTCAGTGTTTCAGTGTCTCTGTGTTTCATTGCATCAGTGTCTCAAACACTCTGTGTCACTCAGTTTCTCTGTGTTGAGTGTCTCTGTGCCTCAGTGTCTCAGAGTCTCAGAGTGTCAACGTCTCTGTGTCACAGTGTCTCAGTGTTTCAGCGTCTCAGAGTCTCAGTGTCTCTGTGTCTCAGTGTTTCTGTGGCTCAGTGTCTCTGTGTCTCAGTGTCTCTGTGTCTCAGCGTCACTGTACCTCAGTGTGTCTGTGTCTCAGCGTCTCTGTGCCTCATTGTCTCTGTGTCACTGTGTCTCAGAGTCTCAGAGTCTCAGTCTATCAGACTCTCAATGTCTCTGTGTCTCAGAGACTCAGTGTCTCTGTGTCTCAGTGTCTTAGTATCTCAAAGTTTCGGTGTCCAAGTGTCTCTGTGTCTCAGAGTCACAGTGTCTCTGTGTCTCAGTGTATCAGTGTCTCAGAGACACAGTGTCTCTGTATCTCTCTGTCTGAGTGTTTCTATGCCTCAGTGTCACAGTGTCTCAGTGTCCTAGAGTCTCAGTGAGTCTGTCTCTGTGTCTCAGTGTCTCAGTTTCTCAGTGTCACTGTGCCTCAGTGTATCTGTGTCTCAGTGTACCTGTGTCTCAGTGTCTCTGTGTCTCTGTGTCTCAGTGCCTCAGTGCCTCAGTATATCTGTGTCTCAGTGTCTCAGAGTCTCAGTGAGTCTGTCTCTGTGTCTCAGTGTATCTGTGTCTCAGTGTCTCTGTGTCTCAGTGCCTCAGTGCCTCAGTATATCTGTGTCTCAGTGTCTCAGTGTCTCTGTGTCTCTGTGTCTCAGTGCCTCAGTGCCCCAGTGTCATAGAGTCTCAGTTTCTCTGTTTCTCAGTGCCTCAGTGTCTCAGAGTCTCAGTGTCTCTGTGTCTCAGTGTGTCAGTGTCTCTGTGCCTCAGTGTCTCTACGCCTCAGTGTCTCAGATTCTCACTGTTTCTGTGTCTCTCAGTCACAGTGCCTCTGTGTCTCAACGTCTCAGAGTCTCAGTGTCACTGCGTCTCAGTGTCTCTGTGCCTCATTGTCTCTGTGTTTCTGTGTCTCAGTGTCTCAGATTCTCACTGTCTCTGTGTCTCTGTGTCTCAGTGTCTCAGTGTCTCTGTGCCTCATTGTCTCTGTGTCTGTGTGTCTCATTGTCTCAGAGTCTCAGTGTCTCAGAGTCTCTGTGTCTTGGTGCCTCAGTGTCTCAGTGTCTCTGTGCCTCAGTCTATCAGACTCTCAGTGTCTCTGTGTCTCAGTGTCTCTGTGTCTCAGAGACTCAGTGTCTCAGGGAATCAGTGCCGCGGTGTCTCTGTGTCTGAGATTCTCTTTGCCTCAGTGTCACAGTGTCTCAGTGTCTCTGTGTCTCAGTGTATCCGTGTGTCAGAGACTCAGTGCCCCTTTGTCTCTGTGTCTGAGTGTCTCTGTGCCTCAGTGTCTCAGACTCTCAGTGTCTCTGTGTCTCAGTGCCTCAGTATCTCTGTGCCTCAGTGTCTCAGATTCTCAGTGTCTCCAAGTCTTTGTGTCCCAGTGTCTCAGTGTCTCAGAGACTCAGTGTCTCTGTCTGAGTGTCTCTGTGTCTCAGTGTATCTGTTTCTCAGTGTATCTGTGTCTCAGTGTTTCAGTGTCTCAGAGTATCAGTGCCTCAGTGTCTCAGTGTCTCTGTGTCTCAGTGTCCCTGTGTCTCAGTGTCTCTGTGTCTCAGTGTCTCTGTGTCTCTGTGTCTCAGTGTCTCAGAGTCTCAGAGTGTCTGTGTCTTGGTGCCTCAGTGTCTCTGTGCCTCAATCTATCAGACTCTCAGTGTCTCTGTGTCTCAGTGTCTCTGTGTCTCAGTGTCTCTGTTTCTCAGAGACTCAGTGTCTCTGTGTTTCAGTGTCTTAGTATCTCAAAGTCTCAGTGTCACAGTGTCTCTGTGTCGAGGTGTCTCAAAGTCTTTGTGTCTCAGTGTCTCTGACTCTCAGTGTCTCTGTGTCCAAGTGTCTCTGTGTCTCAGTGTCTCAGAGTCACAGTGTCTCTGTGTCTCAGTGTATCAGTGTCTCAGAGACTCAATGTCTCTGTGTCTCTCTGTCTGAGTGTCTCTGTGCCTCAGTGTCACAGTGCTTCAGTGTCTCAGATTATAAGTGTCTCAGCGTCTCAGAGTCTCAGTGAGTCTGTCTCTGTGTCTCTGTATCTCAGTGTCTCAGTGTCTCTGTGCCTCAGTGTATCTGTGTCTCAGTGTCTCTGTGCCTCAGAGTCACAGAGTCTCAGTGTCTCTGGATCTCAGTGCCTCAGAGTCTCAGTGTCTCTGTGTCTAAGTGTCTCAGTGTCTCTGTACCTAAGTGTCTCTGAGTCACAGTGTCTCAGTGTCGCTGTGTCTCAGTGTCTCAGAGTCTCAGTGTCTCTGTGTCTCTGTGGCCTCAATGTCTCTGTGTCTCTGTGTCTCAATGTCTCAGTGTCTCTCTATCTCAGTGCCTCAGTGTCTCAGTGTCTCAGAGTCTCATTGTGTCAGTGTGTCTGCGTATCAGTGTCTCAGTGTTTCAGTGCCTCAGGTTCTCAGAGTCTCAGAGTCACATTGTCTCTGTGTCACAGTGTCTCTGTGCCTCATTGTATCTGTGTCTCCGTGTCTCAGTGTCTCAGATTCTCACTGTCTCTGTGTCTCTGTGTCTCAGTGTCTCTGTGCCTCATTGTCTCAGTGTCTCTATGTCTCAGTGTCTCAGTGTCTCTGTGTCTCTGTGTCTCAGTGCCTCAGTGCCTCAGAATATCTGTGTCTCAGTGTCTCAGTGTCTCAGTGTCTCTGTGTCTCAGTGTCTCTGTGTCTCTGTGTCTCAGTGCCTCAGTGCCTCAGTGCCTCAGTATATCTGTGTCTCAGTGTCTCAGTGTCTCTGTGTCCAAGTGTCTCTGTGTCTCAGTGTATCAGTGTCTCAGAGACACAGTGTCTCTGTGTCTCAATGTTTCAGTGTCCAAGTGTCTCTGTGTCTCAGTGTCTCACAGTCACAGTGTCTCTGTGTCTCAGTGTATCAGTGTCTCAGAGACACAGTGTCTCTGTGTCTCTCTAGCTGAGTGTTTCTGTTTCTCAGTGTCACAGTGTCTCAGTGTCCTAGAGTCTCAGTGAGTCTGGCTCTGTGTCTCAGTGTCTCAGTTTCTCAGTGTCACTGTGCCTCAGTGTATCTGTGTCTCAGTGTCTCAGTGTCTCTGTGTCTCTGTGTCTCAGTGCCTCAGTATATCTGTGTCTCAGTGTCTCTGTGTCTCACTGTCTCTGTGTCTCTGTGTCCCAGTGCCTCAGTGCCTCAGTGTCACAGAGTCTCAGTGTCTCTGTGTCTCTGTGTCTCAGTGCCTCAGTTTCTCGTGTCTCTGTGTCTCAGTGTCTCTGTGCCTCATTGTTTCACTGCCTCAGTGTCTCAGAGTCTCAGTGTCTCTGTGTCATAGTGTGTCAGCGTCTCAGAGACTCAGTGTCTCTTTGTCTCCGAGTCTGAGTGTCTCTATGCGTCAATGTCACAGTGTCTCAGTGTCCCAGTGACTCTGTGCTTCACTGTCTCAGATTCTCGGTGTCTCTGTGTCTCAGTGTCTCAGAGTCTCAGTGTCTCTGTGTCTCAGTGCCTCTGTGTCTCAGTGTCTCTGTGCCTCAGTGTCTCATTGCCTCAGTGTCTCAGAGTCACTGTGTCTTGGTGCCTCAGTGTCTCAGTGTCTCTGTGCCTCAGTCTATCAGACTCTCAGTGTCTCTGTGTCTCAGTGTCTCTTTGTCTCAGAGACTCAGTGTCTCTGTGTTTCAGTGTCTTAGTATCTCAAAGTCTCAGTGTCACAGTGTCTCTGTGTCTAGGTGTCTCAAAGTATTTGTGTCTCAGTGTCTCAGTGTCTCTGACTCTCAGTGTCTCTGTGTCCAAGTGTCTCTGTGTCTCAGTGTCTCAGAGTCACAGTGTCTCTGTGTCTCAGTGTATCAGTGTCTCAGAGACTCAATGTCTCTGTGTCTCTCTGTCTGAGTGTCTCTGTGCCTCAGTGTCACAGTGCTTCAGTGTCTCAGATTATAAGTGTCTCAGTGTCTCAGAGTCTCAGTGAGTCTGTCTCTGTGTCTCTGTATCTCAGTGTCTCAGTGTCTCTGTGCCACAGTGTATCTGTGTCTCAGTGTCTCTGTGCCTCAGAGTCACAGAGTCTCAGAGTCTCTGGACCTCAGTGCCTCAGAGTCTCAGTGTCTCTGTGTCTAAGTGTCTCAGTGTCTATGTACCTAAGTGTCTCTGAGTCACAGTGTCTCAGTGTCGCTGTGTCTCAGTGTCTCAGAGTCTCAGTGTCTCTGTGCCTCAATGTCTCTGTGTCTCTGTGTCTCAATGTCTCAGTGTCTCTGTGTCTCAGTGTCTCTGTGCCTCAGTGTCTCATTGCCTCAGTGTCTCAGTGTCTCAGAGTCTGTGTCTCAGAGTCTCTGTGTCTTGGTGCCTCAGTGTCTCAGTGTCTCTGTGCCTCAGTCTATCAGACTCTCAGTGTCTCTGTGTCTCAGTGTCTCTGTGTCTCAGAGACTCAGTGTCTCTGTGTCTCAGTGTCTTAGTATCTCAAAGTCTCAGTGTCACAGTGTCTCTGTATCTCAGTGTCTCAAAGTCTTTGTGTCTCAGTGTCTCTGACTCTCAGTGTCTCTGTGTCCAAGTGTCTCTGTGTCTCAGTGTCTCAGAGTCACAGTGTCTCTGTGTCTCAGTGTATCAGTGTCTCAGAGACTCAATGTCTCTGTGTGTCTCTGTCTGAGTGTCTCTGTGCCTCAGTGTCACAGTGCCTCAGTGTCTCAGATTATCAGTGTCTCAGTGTCCCAGAGACTCAGTGAGTCTGTCTCTGTGTCTCTGTATCTCAGTGTCTCAGAGTCTAAGTGTCTCTGTGCTTCAATGTCTCTGTGTCTCAGTGTCTCAGTGTCTCAGTGTCTCTCTATCTCAGTGCCTCAGTGTCTCAGTGTTTCAGTGCCTCAGTGTCTCAGTGTCTCAGAGTCTCAGTGTCTCAGTGTCTCAGTGTCTCAGTGTCCAGTGTCTCAGCGTCTCTGAATCTCAGTGTCACAATGTCTCAGAGTCTCTGGGTCTCAGTGTTTCAGTGTCTCTGTGTTTCATTGCATCAGTGTCTCAAGCACTCTGTGTCACTCAGTTTCTCTGTGTTGAGTGTCTCTGTGCCTCAGTGTCTCAGAGTCTCAGAGTCTCAACGTCTCTGTGTCACAGTGTCTCAGTGTTTCAGCGTCTCAGAGTCTCAGTGTCTCTGTGTCTCTGTGTCTCAGTGTCTCTGTGGCTCAGTGTCTCTGTGTCTCAGCGTCTCTGTACCTCAGTGTCTCTGTGTCTCAGCGTCTCTGTGCCTCATTGTCTCTGTGTCTCAGAGTCTCAGTCTATCAGACTCTCAATGTCTCTGTGTCTCTGTGTCTCAGAGACTCAGTGTCTCTGTGTCACAGTGTCTTAGTATCTCAAAGTTTCAGTGTCCAAATGTCTCTGTGTCTCAGTGTCTCAGAGTCACAGTGTCTCTGTGTCTCAGTGTATCAGTGTCTCAGAGACACAGTGTCTCTGTGTCTCTCTGTCTGATTGTTTCTATGCCTCAGTGTCACAGTGTCTCAGTGTCCTAGAGTCTCAGTGAGTCTGTCTCTGTGTCTCAGTTTCTCAGTGTCACTGTGCCTCAGTGTATCTGTGTCTCAGTGTCTCTGTGTCTCAGTGCCTCAGTGCCTCAGTATATCTGTGTCTCAGTGTCTCTGTGTCTCAGTGTCTCAGTGTCTCTCTGTCTCTGTGCCTCAGTCTATCAGACTCTCAGTGTCTCTGTGTCTCAGTGTCTTAGTATCTCAAAGTCTCAGTGTCACAGTGTCTCTGTGTCTCAGTGTCTCAAAGCCTTTGTGTCTCAGTGTCTCAGTGTCTCTGACTCTCAGTGTCTCTGTGTCCAAGTGCCTCTGTGTCTCAGTGTCTCAGAGTCACAGTGTCTCTGTGTCTCAGTATATCAGTGTCTCAGAGACTCAATGTCTCTGTGTGTCTCTGTCTGAGTGTCTCTGTGCCTCAATGTCACAGTGCCTCAGTGTCTCAGATTATCAGTGTCTCAGTGTCTCAGTGAGTCTGTCTCTGTGTCTCTGTATCTTTGTGTCTCAGTGTCTCTGTGCCTCAGTGTATCTGTGTCTCAGTGTCTCTGTGCCTCAGTGTCACAGAGTCTCAGAGTCTCTGTGTCTCAGTGCCTCAGAGTCTCAGTGTCTCTTTATCTAAGTGTCTCTGAGTCACAGTGTCTCAGTGTCTCAGAGTCTCAGTGTCTCTGTGTCTCAGTGTCTCAGAGTCTCAGTGTCTCTGTGCTTCAATGTCTCTGTGTGTCAATGTCTCAGTGTCTCTCTATCTCAGTGCCTCAGTGTCTCAGTGTTTCAGTGCCTCAGTGTCTCAGTGTCTCAATGTCTCTGTGTCTCAGTGTCTCAGTGTCCAGTGTCTCAGCGTCTCTGAATCTCAGTGTCACAATGTCTCAGAGTCTGTGGGTCTCAGTGTTTCAGTGTCTCTGTGTTTCACTGCATCAGTGTCTCAAACACTCTGTGTCACTCAGTTTCTCTGTGTTGAGTGTCTCTGTGCCTCAGTGTCTCAGAGTCTCAGAGTCTCAACGTCTCTGTGTCTCAGTGTTTCTGTGGCTCAGTGTCTCTGTGTCTCAGTGTCTCTGTGTCTCAGCGTCTCTGTACCTCAGTGTGTCTGTGTCTCTGCGTCTCTGTGCCTCATTGTCTCTGTGTCTCAGAGTCTCAGAGTCTCAGTCTATCAGACTCTCAATGTCTCTGTGTCTCAGAGACTCAGTGTCTCTGTGTCTCAGTGTCTTAGTATCTCAAAGTTTCAGTGTCCAAGTGTCTCTGTGTCTCAGAGTCACAGTGTCTCTGTGTCTCAGTGTATCAGTGTCTCAGAGACACAGTGTCTCTGTATCTCTCTGTCTGAGTGTTTCTATGCCTCAGAGTCACAGTGTCTCAGTGTCCTAGAGTCTCAGTGAGTCTGTCTCTGTGTCTCAGTGTCTCAGTTTCTCAGTGTCACTGTGCCTCAGTGTATCTGTGTCTCAGTGTATCTGTGTCTCAGTGTCTCTGTGTCTCTGTGTCTCAGTGCCTCAGTGCCTCACTATATCTGTGTCTCAGTGTCTCAGAGTCTCAGTGAGTCTGTCTCTGTGTCTCAGTGTCTCTGTGTCTCAGTGTCTCTGTGTCTCAGTGCCTCAGTGCCTCAGTGTATCTGTGTCTCAGTGTCTCAGTGTCTCTGTGTCTCTGTGTCTCAGTGCCTCAGTGCCTCAGTGTCATAGAGTCTCAGTTTCTCTGTTTCTCAGTGCCTCAGTGTCTCAGAGTCTCAGTGTCTCTGTGTCTCAGTGTGTCAGTGTCTCTGTGCCTCAGTGTCTCTACACCTCAGTGTCTCAGATTCTCACTGTTTCTGTGTCTCTAAGTCACAGTGCCTCTGTGTCTCAACGTCTCTGAGTCTCAGTGTCACTGCGTCTCAGTGTCTCTGTGCCTCATTGTCTCTGTGTTTCTGTGTCTCAGTGTCTCAGATTCTCACTGTCTCTGTGTCTCTGTGTCTCAGTGTCTCAGTGTCTCTGTGCCTCATTGTCTCTGTGTCTGTGTGTCTCATTGTCTCAGAGTCTCAGAGTCTCAGTGTCTCAGAGTCTCTGTGTCTTGGTGCCTCAGTGTCTCAGTGTCTCTGTGCCTCAGTCTATCAGACTCTCAGTGTCTCTGTGTCTCAGTGTCTCTGTGTCTCAGAGACTCAGTGTCTCAGGGAATCAGTGCCTCGGTGTCTCTGTGTCTGAGATTCTCTTTGCCTCAGTGTCACAGTGTCTCAGTGTCTCTGGGTCTCAGTGTATCCGTGTGTCAGAGACTCAGTGCCCCTTTGTCTCTGTGTCTGAGTGTCTCTGTGCCTCAGTGTCTCAGACTCTCAGTGTCTCTGTGTCTTAGTGCCTCAGTATCTCTGTGCCTCAGTGTCTCAGATTCTCAGTGTCTCCAAGTCTTTGTGTCCCAGTGTCTCAGTGTCTCAGAGACTCAGTGTCTCTGTCTGAGTGTCTCTGTGTCTCAGTGTATCTGTTTCTCAGTGTATCTGTGTCTCAGTGTTTCAGTGTCTCAGAGTATCAGTGCCTCAGTGTCTCAGTGTCTCTGTGTCTCAGTGTCCCTGTGTCTCAGTGTCTCTGTGTCTCAGTGTCTCTGTGTCTCAGTGTCTCAGAGTCTCAGAGTCTCAGAGTGTCTGTGTCTTGGTGCCTCAGTGTCTCTGTGCCTCAATCTATCAGACTCTCTGTGTCTCTGTGTCTCTGTGTCTCAGTGTCTCTGTGTCTCAGTGTCTCTGTTTCTCAGAGACTCAGTCTATCAGTTCTCAGTGTCTCTGTGTTTCAGTGTCTTAGTATCTCAAAGTCTCAGTGTCAAAGTATCTCTGTGTCTAGGTGTCTCAAAGTATTTGTGTCTCAGTGTCTCTGACTCTCAGTGTCTCTGTGTCCAAGTGTCTCTGTGTCTCAGTGTCTCAGAGTCACAGTGTCTCTGTGTCTCAGTGTATCAGTGTCTCAGAGACTCAATGTCTCTGTGTCTCTCTGTCTGAGTGTCTCTGTGCCTCAGTGTCACAGTGTCTCAGTGTCTCAGATTATCAGTGTCTCAGTGTCTCAGAGTCTCAGTGAGTCTGTCTCTGTGTCTCTGTATCTCAGTGTCTCAGTGTCTCTGTGCCTCAGTGTATCTGTGTCTCAGTGTCTCTGTGCCTCAGAGTCACAGAGTCTCAGAGTCTCTGGATCTCAGTGCCTCAGAGTCTCAGTGTCTCTGTGTCTAAGTGTCTCAGTGTCTCTGTACCTAAGTGTCTCTGAGTCACAGTGTCTCAGTGTCGCTGTGTCTCAGTGTCTCAGAGTCTCAGTGTCTCTGTGCCTCAATGTCTCTGTGTCTCTGTGTCTCAATGTCTCAGTGTCTCTGTGTCTCAGTGTCTCTGTGTCTCTGTGTCTCAGTGTCTCAGAGTCTCAGAGTCTCAGAGTGTCTGTGTCTTGGTGCCTCAGTGTCTCTGTGCCTCAATCTATCAGACTCTCAGTGTCTCTGTGTCTCAGTGTCTCTGTGTCTCAGTGTCTCTGTTTCTCAGAGAGTCAGTGTCTCTGTGTTTCAGTGTCTTAGTGTCTCAAAGTCTCAGTGTCACAGTGTCTCCGTGTCTAGGTGTCTCAAAGTCTTTGTGTCTCAGTGTCTCTGACTCTCAGTGTCTCTGTGTCTCAGTATCTCAGAGTCACAGTGTCTCTGTGTCTCAGTGTATCAGTGTCTCAGAGACTCAATGTCTCTGTGTCTCTCTGTCTGAGTGTCTCTGTGCCTCAGTGTCACAGTGCTTCAGTGTCTCAGATTATAAGTGTCTCAGTGTCTCAGAGTCTCAGTGAGTCTGTCTCTGTGTCTCTGTATCGCAGTGTCTCAGTGTCTCTGTGTCTCAGTGTCTCAGTGTCTCTCTGTCTCTGTGCCTCAGTCTATCAGACTCTCAGTGTCTCTGTGCTCAGTGTCTCTGTGTCTCAGAGACTCAGTGTCTCTGTGTCTCAGTGTCTTAGTATCTCAAAGTCTCAGTGTCACAGTGTCTCTGTGTCTCAGTGTCTCAAAGCCTTTGTGTCTCAGTGTCTCAGTGTCTCTGACTCTCAGTGTCTCTGTGTCCAAGTGTCTCTGTGTCTCAGTGTATCAGTGTCTCAGAGACTCAATGTCTCTGTGTGTCTCTGTCTGAGTGTCTCTGTGCCTCAATGTCACAGTGCCTCAGTGTCTCAGATTATCAGTGTCTCAGTGTCTCAGAGTCTCAGTGAGTCTGTCTCTGTGTCTCTGTATCTTTGTGTCTCAGTGTCTCTGTGTCTCAGTGTCTCCAAGTCTTTGTGTCCCAGTGTCTCAGTGTCTCAGAGACTCAGTGTCTCTGTCTGAGTGTCTCTGTGTCTCAGTGTATCTGTTTCTCAGTGTATCTGTGTCTCAGTGTTTCAGTGTCTCAGAGTATCAGTGCCTCAGTGTCTCAGTGTCTCTGTGTCTCAGTGTCCCTGTGTCTCAGTGTCTCTGTGTCTCAGTGTCTCTGTGTCTCAGTGTCTCAGAGTCTCAGAGTCTCAGAGTCTCAGAGTGTCTGTGTCTTGGTGCCTCAGTGTCTCTGTGCCTCAATCTATCAGACTCTCAGTGTCTCTGTGTCTCAGTGTCTCTGTGTCTCAGTGTCTCTGTTTCTCAGAGACTCAGTGTCTCTGTGTTTCAGTGTCTTAGTATCTCAAAGTCTCAGTGTCACAGTGTCTCTGTGTCTAGGTGTCTCAAAGTATTTGTGTCTCAGTGTCTCAGTGTCTCTGACTCTCAGTGTCTCTGTGTCCAAGTGTCTCTGTGTCTCAGTGTCTCAGAGTCACAGTGTCTCTGTGTCTCAGTGTATCAGTGTCTCAGAGACTCAATGTCTCTGTGTCTCTCTGTCTGAGTGTCTCTGTGCCTCAGTGTCACAGTGCTTCAGTGTCTCAGATTATAAGTGTCTCAGTGTCTCAGAGTCTCAGTGAGTCTGTCTCTGTGTCTCTGTATCTCAGTGTCTCAGTGTCTCTGTGCCACAGTGTATCTGTGTCTCAGTGTCTCTGTGCCTCAGAGTCACAGAGTCTCAGAGTCTCTGGATCTCAGTGCCTCAGAGTCTCAGTGTCTCTGTGTCTAAGTGTCTCAGTGTCTCTGTACCTAAGTGTCTCTGAGTCACAGTGTCTCAGTGTCACTGTGTCTCAGTGTCTCAGAGTCTCAGTGTCTCTGTGCCTCAATGTCTCTGTGTCTCTGTGTCTCAATGTCTCAGTGTCTCTGTGTCTCAGTGTCTCTGTGTCTCTGTGTCTCAGTGTCTCAGTGTCTCAGAGTCTCAGAGTGTCTGTGTCTTGGTGCCTCAGTGTCTCTGTGCCTCAATCTATCAGACTCTCAGTGTCTCTGTGTCTCAGTGTCTCTGTGTCTCAGTGTCTCTGTGTCTCAGAGACTCAGTGTCTCTGTGTTTCAGTGTCTTAGTGTCTCAAAGTCTCAGTGTCACAGTGTCTCCGTGTCTAGGTGTCTCAAAGTCTTTGTGTCTCAGTGTCTCTGACTCTCAGTGTCTCTGTGTCCAAGTGTCTCTGTGTCTCAGTGTCTCAGAGTCACAGTGTCTCTGTGTCTCAGTGTATCAGTGTCTCAGAGACTCAATGTCTCTGTGTCTCTCTGTCTGAGTGTCTCTGTGCCTCAGTGTCACAGTGCTTCAGTGTCTCAGATTATAAGTGTCTCAGTGTCTCAGAGTCTCAGTGAGTCTGTCTCTGTGTCTCTGTATCGCAGTGTCTCAGTGTCTCTGTGTCTCAGTGACTCAGTGTCTCTCTGTCTCTGTGCCTCAGTCTATCAGACTCTCAGTGTCTCTGTGTCTCAGTGTCTCTGTGTCTCAGAGACTCAGTGTCTCTGTGTCTCAGTGTCTTAGTATCTCAAAGTCTCAGTGTCACAGTGTCTCTGTGTCTCAGTGTCTCAAAGCCTTTGTGTCTCAGTGTCTCAGTGTCTCTGACTCTCAGTGTCTCTGTGTCCAAGTGTCTCTGTGTCTCAGTGTATCAGTGTCTCAGAGACTCAATGTCTCTGTGTGTCTCTGTCTGAGTGTCTCTGTGCCTCAATGTCACAGTGCCTCAGTGTCTCAGAGTCTCAGTGAGTCTGTCTCTGTGTCTCTGTATCTTTGTGTCTCAGTGTCTCTGTGCCTCAGTGTATCTGTGTCTCAGTGTCTCTGTGCCTGTGTCACAGAGTCTCAGAGTCTCTGTGTCTCAGTGCCTCAGAGTCTCAGTGTCTCTTTATCTAAGTGTCTCTGAGTCACAGTGTCTCAGTGTCTCAGAGTCTCAGTGTCTCTGTGTCTCAGTGTCTCAGAGTCTCAGTGTCTCTGTGCTTCAATGTCTCTGTGTGTCAATGTCTCAGTGTCTCTCTATCTCAGTGCCTCAGTGTCTCAGTGTTTCAGTGCCTCAGTGTCTCAGTGTCTCAGTGTCTCTGTGTCTCAGTGTCTCAGTGTCCAGTGTCTCAGCGTCTCTGAATCTCAGTGTCACAATGTCTCAGAGTCTGTGGGTCTCAGTGTTTCAGTGTCTCTGTGTTTCATTGCATCAGTGTCTCAAACACTCTGTGTCACTCAGTTTCTCTGTGTTGAGTGTCTCTGTGCCTCAGTGTCTCAGAGTCTCAGAGTGTCAACGTCTCTGTGTCACAGTGTCTCAGTGTTTCAGCGTCTCAGAGTCTCAGTGTCTCTGTGTCTCAGTGTTTCTGTGGCTCAGTGTCTCTGTGTCTCAGTGTCTCTGTGTCTCAGCGTCACTGTACCTCAGTGTGTCTGTGTCTCAGCGTCTCTGTGCCTCATTGTCTCTGTGTCACTGTGTCTCAGAGTCTCAGAGTCTCAGTCTATCAGACTCTCAATGTCTCTGTGTCTCAGAGACTCAGTGTCTCTGTGTCTCAGTGTCTTAGTATCTCAAAGTTTCGGTGTCCAAGTGTCTCTGTGTCTCAGAGTCACAGTGTCTCTGTGTCTCAGTGTATCAGTGTCTCAGAGACACAGTGTCTCTGTATCTCTCTGTCTGAGTGTTTCTATGCCTCAGTGTCACAGTGTCTCAGTGTCCTAGAGTCTCAGTGAGTCTGTCTCTGTGTCTCAGTGTCTCAGTTTCTCAGTGTCACTGTGCCTCAGTGTATCTGTGTCTCAGTGTACCTGTGTCTCAGTGTCTCTGTGTCTCTGTGTCTCAGTGCCTCAGTGCCTCAGTATATCTGTGTCTCAGTGTCTCAGAGTCTCAGTGAGTCTGTCTCTGTGTCTCAGTGTATCTGTGTCTCAGTGTCTCTGTGTCTCAGTGCCTCAGTATATCTGTGTCTCAGTGTCTCAGTGTCTCTGTGTCTCTGTGTCTCAGTGCCTCAGTGCCCCAGTGTCATAGAGTCTCAGTTTCTCTGTTTCTCAGTGCCTCAGTGTCTCAGAGTCTCAGTGTCTCTGTGTCTCAGTGTGTCAGTGTCTCTGTGCCTCAGTGTCTCTACGCCTCAGTGTCTCAGATTCTCACTGTTTCTGTGTCTCTAAGTCACAGTGCCTCTGTGTCTCAACGTCTCAGAGTCTCAGTGTCACTGCGTCTCAGTGTCTCTGTGCCTCATTGTCTCTGTGTTTCTGTGTCTCAGTGTCTCAGATTCTCACTGTCTCTGTGTCTCTGTGTCTCAGTGTCTCAGTGTCTCTGTGCCTCATTGTCTCTGTGTCTGTGTGTCTCATTGTCTCAGAGTCTCAGTGTCTCAGAGTCTCTGTGTCTTGGTGCCTCAGTGTCTCAGTGTCTCTGTGCCTCAGTCTATCAGACTCTCAGTGTCTCTGTGTCTCAGTGTCTCTGTGTCTCAGAGACTCAGTGTCTCAGGGAATCAGTGCCGCGGTGTCTCTGTGTCTGAGATTCTCTTTGCCTCAGTGTCACAGTGTCTCAGTGTCTCTGTGTCTCAGTGTATCCGTGTGTCAGAGACTCAGTGCCCCTTTGTCTCTGTGTCTGAGTGTCTCTGTGCCTCAGTGTCTCAGACTCTCAGTGTCTCTGTGTCTCAGTGCCTCAGTATCTCTGTGCCTCAGTGTCTCAGATTCTCAGTGTCTCCAAGTCTTTGTGTCCCAGTGTCTCAGTGTCTCAGAGACTCAGTGTCTCTGTCTGAGTGTCTCTGTGTCTCAGTGTATCTGTTTCTCAGTGTATCTGTGTCTCAGTGTTTCAGTGTCTCAGAGTCTCAGTGCCTCAGTGTCTCAGTGTCTCTGTGTCTCAGTGTCCCTGTGTCTCAGTGTCTCTGTGTCTCAGTGTCTCTGTGTCTCTGTGTCTCAGTGTCTCAGAGTCTCAGAGTGTCTGTGTCTTGGTGCCTCAGTGTCTCTGTGCCTCAATCTATCAGACTCTCAGTGTCTCTGTGTCTCAGTGTCTCTGTGTCTCAGTGTCTCTGTTTCTCAGAGACTCAGTGTCTCTGTGTTTCAGTGTCTTAGTATCTCAAAGTCTCAGTGTCACAGTGTCTCTGTGTCGAGGTGTCTCAAAGTCTTTGTGTCTCAGTGTCTCTGACTCTCAGTGTCTCTGTGTCCAAGTGTCTCTGTGTCTCAGTGTCTCAGAGTCACAGTGTCTCTGTGTCTCAGTGTATCAGTGTCTCAGAGACTCAATGTCTCTGTGTCTCTCTGTCTGAGTGTCTCTGTGCCTCAGTGTCACAGTGCTTCAGTGTCTCAGATTATAAGTGTCTCAGTGTCTCAGAGTCTCAGTGAGTCTGTCTCTGTGTCTCTGTATCTCAGTGTCTCAGTGTCTCTGTGCCTCAGTGTATCTGTGTCTCAGTGTCTCTGTGCCTCAGAGTCACAGAGTCTCAGTGTCTCTGGATCTCAGTGCCTCAGAGTCTCAGTGTCTCTGTGTCTAAGTGTCTCAGTGTCTCTGTACCTAAGTGTCTCTGAGTCACAGTGTCTCAGTGTCGCTGTGTCTCAGTGTCTCAGAGTCTCAGTGTCTCTGTGTCTCTGTGGCCTCAATGTCTCTGTGTCTCTGTGTCTCAATGTCTCAGTGTCTCTCTATCTCAGTGCCTCAGTGTCTCAGTGTCTCAGAGTCTCATTGTGTCAGTGTGTCTGCGTATCAGTGTCTCAGTGTTTCAGTGCCTCAGGTTCTCAGAGTCTCAGAGTCACATTGTCTCTGTGTCACAGTGTCTCTGTGCCTCATTGTATCTGTGTCTCCGTGTCTCAGTGTCTCAGATTCTCACTGTCTCTGTGTCTCTGTGTCTCAGTGTCTCTGTGCCTCATTGTCTCAGTGTCTCTATGTCTCAGTGTCTCAGTGTCTCTGTGTCTCTGTGTCTCAGTGCCTCAGTGCCTCAGAATATCTGTGTCTCAGTGTCTCAGTGTCTCAGTGTCTCTGTGTCTCAGTGTCTCTGTGTCTCTGTGTCTCAGTGCCTCAGTGCCTCAGTATATCTGTGTCTCAGTGTCTCAGTGTCTCTGTGTCCAAGTGTCTCTGTGTCTCAGTGTATCAGTGTCTCAGAGACACAGTGTCTCTGTGTCTCAATGTTTCAGTGTCCAAGTGTCTCTGTGTCTCAGTGTCTCACAGTCACAGTGTCTCTGTGTCTCAGTGTATCAGTGTCTCAGAGACACAGTGTCTCTGTGTCTCTCTAGCTGAGTGTTTCTGTTTCTCAGTGTCACAGTGTCTCAGTGTCCTAGAGTCTCAGTGAGTCTGGCTCTGTGTCTCAGTGTCTCAGTTTCTCAGTGTCACTGTGCCTCAGTGTATCTGTGTCTCAGTGTCTCAGTGTCTCTGTGTCTCTGTGTCTCAGTGCCTCAGTATATCTGTGTCTCAGTGTCTCTGTGTCTCACTGTCTCTGTGTCTCTGTGTCCCAGTGCCTCAGTGCCTCAGTGTCACAGAGTCTCAGTGTCTCTGTGTCTCTGTGTCTCAGTGCCTCAGTTTCTCGTGTCTCTGTGTCTCAGTGTCTCTGTGCCTCATTGTTTCACTGCCTCAGTGTCTCAGAGTCTCAGTGTCTCTGTGTCATAGTGTGTCAGCGTCTCAGAGACTCAGTGTCTCTTTGTCTCCGAGTCTGAGTGTCTCTATGCGTCGATGTCACAGTGTCTCAGTGTCCCAGTGACTCTGTGCTTCACTGTCTCAGATTCTCGGTGTCTCTGTGTCTCAGTGTCTCAGAGTCTCAGTGTCTCTGTGTCTCAGTGCCTCTGTGTCTCAGTGTCTCTGTGCCTCAGTGTCTCATTGCCTCAGTGTCTCAGAGTCACTGTGTCTTGGTGCCTCAGTGTCTCAGTGTCTCTGTGCCTCAGTCTATCAGACTCTCAGTGTCTCTGTGTCTCAGTGTCTCTTTGTCTCAGAGACTCAGTGTCTCTGTGTCTCAGTGTCTTAGTATCTCAAAGTCTCAGTGTCACAGTGCCTCAGAGTCACAGTGTCTCTGTGCCTCAATGTCTCTGTGTCTCTGTGTCTCAATGTATCAGAGTCACAGTGTCTCTGTGTCTCAGTGTATCAGTGTCTCAGAGACTCAATGTCTCTGTGTGTCTCTGTCTGAGTGTCTCTGTGCCTCAGTGTCACAGTGCCTCAGTGTCTCAGATTATCAGTGTCTCAGTGTCTCAGAGTCTCAGTGAGTCTGTCTCTGTGTCTCTGTATCTCAGTGTCTCAGTGTCTTTGTGCCTCAGTGTATCTGTGTCTCAGTGTCTCTGTGCCTCAGTGTTTCAGTGTCTCTGTATCTAAGTGTCTTTGAGTCACAGTGTCTCAGTGTCTCTGTGTCTCAGTGTCTCAGAGTCTCAGTGTCTCTGTGCTTCAATGTCTCTGTGTCTCAATGTCTCAGTGTCTCTCTATCTCAGTGCCTCAGTGTCTCAGTGTTTCAGTGCCTCAGTGTCTCAGTGTCTCAGTGTCTCTGTGTCTCAGTGTCTCAGTGTCCAGTGTCTCAGCGTCTCTGAATCTCAGTGTCACAATGTCTCAGAGTCTGTGGGTCTCAGTGTTTCAGTGTCTCTGTGTTTCATTGCATCAGTGTCTCAAACACTCTGTGTCACTCAGTTTCTCTGTGTTGAGTGTCTCTGTGCCTCAGTGTCTCAGAGTCTCAGAGTCTCAACGTCTCTGTGTCACAGTGTCTCAGTGTTTCAGCGTCTCAGAGTCTCAGTGTCTCTGTGTCTCAGTGTTTCTGTGGCTCAGTGTCTCTGTGTCTCAGTGTCTCTGTGTCTCAGCGTCACTGTACCTCAGTGTGTCTGTGTCTCAGCGTCTCTGTGCCTCATTGTCTCTGTGTCACTGTGTCTCAGAGTCTCAGAGTCTCAGTCTATCAGACTCTCAATGTCTTTGTGTCTCAGAGACTCAGTGTCTCTGTGTCTCAGTGTCTTAGTATCTCAAAGTTTCAGTGTCCAAGTGTCTCTGTGTCTCAGAGTCACAGTGTCTCTGTGTCTCAGTGTATCAGTGTCTCAGAGACACAGTGTCTCTGTATCTCTCTGTCTGAGTGTTTCTATGCCTCAGTGTCACAGTGTCTCAGTGTCCTAGAGTCTCAGTGAGTCTGTCTCTGTGTCTCAGTGTCTCAGTTTCACAGTGTCACTGTGCCTCAGTGTATCTGTGTCTCAGTGTATCTGTGTCTCAGTGTCTCTGTGTCTCTGTGTCTCAGTGCCTCAGTGCCTCAGTATATCTGTGTCTCAGTGTCTCAGAGTCTCAGTGAGTCTGTCTCTGTGTCTCAGTGTCTCTGTGTCTCAGTGTCTCTGTGTCTCAGTGCCTCAGTGCCTCAGTGCCTCAGTATATCTGTGTCTCAGTGTCTCAGTGTCTCTGTGTCTCTGTGTCTCAGTGCCTCAGTGCCTCAGTGTCATTGAGTCTCAGTTTCTCTGTTTCTCAGTCCCTCAGTGTCTCAGAGTCTCAGTGTCTCTGTGTCTCAGTGTGTCAGTGTCTCTGTGCCTCAGTGTCTCTACGCCTCAGTGTCTCAGATTCTCACTGTTTCTGTGTCTCTAAGTCACAGTGCCTCTGTGTCTCAACGTCTCAGAGTCTCAGTGTCACTGCGTCTCAGTGTCTCTGTGCCTCATTGTCTCTGTGTTTCTGTGTCTCAGTGTCTCAGATTCTCACTGTCTCTGTGTCTCTGTGTCTCAGTGTCTCAGTGTCTCTGTGCCTCATTGTCTCTGTGTCTGTGTGTCTCATTGTCTCAGAGTCTCAGAGTCTCAGTGTCTCAGAGTCTCTGTGTCTTGGTGCCTCAGTGTCTCAGTGTCTCTGTGCCTCAGTCTATCAGACTCCCAGTGTCTCTGTGTCTCAGTGTCTCTGTGTCTCAGAGACTCAGAGTCTCAGGGAATCAGTGCCTCGGTGTCTCTGTGTCTGAGATTCTCTTTGCCTCAGTGTCACAGTGTCTCAGTGTCTCTGTGTCTCAGTGTATCCGTGTGTCAGAGACTCAGTGCCCCTTTGTCTCTGTGTCTGAGTGTCTCTGTGCCTCAGTGTCTCAGACTCTCAGTGTCTCTGTGTCTCAGTGCCTCAGTATCTCTGTGCCTCAGTGTCTCAGATTCTCAGTGTCTCCAAGTCTTTGTGTCCCAGTGTCTCAGTGTCTCAGAGACTCAGTGTCTCCGTCTGAGTGTCTCTGTGTCTCAGTGTATCTGTTTCTCAGTGTATCTGTGTCTCAGTGTCTCTGTGTCTCAGTGGCTCTGTGTCTCTGTGTCTCAGTGTCTCAGAGTCTCAGTGTTTCAGTGTCTCAGAGTATCAGTGCCTCAGTGTCTCAGTGTCTCTGTGTCTCAGTGTCCCTGTGTCTCAGTGTCTCTGTGTCTCAGTGGCTCTGTGTCTCTGTGTCTCAGTGTCTCAGAGTCTCAGAGTCTCAGAGTGTCTGTGTCTTGGTGCCTCAGTGTCTCTGTGCCTCAATCTATCAGACTCTCAGTGTCTCTGTGTCTCAGTGTCTCTGTGTCTCAGTGTCTCAGTGTCTCTGTGCCTCAGTCTATCAGACTCTCTGTGTCTCAGTGTCTCAGTGTCTCTGTGTCTCTGTGTCTCAGTGCCTCAGTGCCTCAGTGTCATTGAGTCTCAGTTTCTCTGTTTCTCAGTCCCTCAGTGTCTCAGAGTCTCAGTGTCTCTGTGTCTCAGTGTGTCAGTGTCTCTGTGCCTCAGTGTCTCTACGCCTCAGTGTCTCAGATTCTCACTGTTTCTGTGTCTCTAAGTCACAGTGCCTCTGTGTCTCAACGTCTCAGAGTCTCAGTGTCACTGCGTCTCAGTGTCTCTGTGCCTCATTGTCTCTGTGTTTCTGTGTCTCAGTGTCTCAGATTCTCACTGTCTCTGTGTCTCTGTGTCTCAGTGTCTCAGTGTCTCTGTGCCTCATTGTCTCTGTGTCTGTGTGTCTCATTGTCTCAGAGTCTCAGAGTCTCAGTGTCTCAGAGTCTCTGTGTCTTGGTGCCTCAGTGTCTCAGTGTCTCTGTGCCTCAGTCTATCAGACTCCCAGTGTCTCTGTGTCTCAGTGTCTCTGTGTCTCAGAGACTCAGAGTCTCAGGGAATCAGTGCCTCGGTGTCTCTGTGTCTGAGATTCTCTTTGCCTCAGTGTCACAGTGTCTCAGTGTCTCTGTGTCTCAGTGTATCCGTGTGTCAGAGACTCAGTGCCCCTTTGTCTCTGTGTCTGAGTGTCTCTGTGCCTCAGTGTCTCAGACTCTCAGTGTCTCTGTGTCTCAGTGCCTCAGTATCTCTGTGCCTCAGTGTCTCAGATTCTCAGTGTCTCCAAGTCTTTGTGTCCCAGTGTCTCAGTGTCTCAGAGACTCAGTGTCTCCGTCTGAGTGTCTCTGTGTCTCAGTGTATCTGTTTCTCAGTGTATCTGTGTCTCAGTGTCTCTGTGTCTCAGTGGCTCTGTGTCTCTGTGTCTCAGTGTCTCAGAGTCTCAGTGTTTCAGTGTCTCAGAGTATCAGTGCCTCAGTGTCTCAGTGTCTCTGTGTCTCAGTGTCCCTGTGTCTCAGTGTCTCTGTGTCTCAGTGGCTCTGTGTCTCTGTGTCTCAGTGTCTCAGAGTCTCAGAGTCTCAGAGTGTCTGTGTCTTGGTGCCTCAGTGTCTCTGTGCCTCAATCTATCAGACTCTCAGTGTCTCTGTGTCTCAGTGTCTCTGTGTCTCAGTGTCTCAGTGTCTCTGTGCCTCAGTCTATCAGACTCTCAGTGTCTCTGTGTCTCAGTGTCTCTGTTTCTCAGAGACTCAGTGTCTCTGTGTTTCAGTGTCTTCGTATCTCAAAGTCTCAGTGTCACAGTGTCTCTGTGTCGAGGTGTCTCAAAGTCTTTGTGTCTCAGTGTCTCTGACTCTCAGTGTCTCTGTGTCCAAGTGTCTCTGTGTCTCAGTGTCTCAGAGTCACAGTGTCTCTGTGTCTCAGTGTATCAGTGTCTCAGAGACTCAATGTCTCTGTGTCTCTGTCTGAGTGTCTCTGTGCCTCAGTGTCACAGTGCTTCAGTGTCTCAGATTATAAGTGTCTCAGTGTCTCAGAGTCTCAGTGAGTCTGTCTCTGTGTCTCTGTATCTCAGTGTCTCAGTGTCTCTGTGCCACAGTGTATCTGTGTCTCAGTGTCTCTGTGCCTCAGAGTCACAGTACCTCAGTGTGTCTGTGTCTCAGCGTCTCTGTGCCTCATTGTCTCTGTGTCACTGTGTCTCAGAGTCTCAGAGTCTCAGTCTATCAGACTCTCAATGTCTCTGTGTCTCAGAGACTCAGTGTCTCTGTGTCTCAGTGTCTTAGTATCTCAAAGTTTCAGTGTCCATGTGTCTCTGTGTCTCAGAGTCACAGTGTCTCTGTGTCTCAGTGTATCAGTGTCTCAGAGACACAGTGTCTCTGTATCTCTCTGTCTGAGTGTTTCTATGCCTCAGTGTCACAGTGTCTCAGTGTCCTAGAGTCTCAGTGAGTCTGTCTCTGTGTCTCAGTGTCTCAGTGTCTCTCTGTCTCTGTGCCTCAGTCTATCAGACTCTCAGTGTCTCAATGTCTCAGTGTCTCTGTGTCTCAGAGACTCAGTGTCTCTGTGTCTCAGTGTCTTAGTATCTCAAAGTCTCAGTGTCACAGTGTCTCTGTGTCTCAAAGTCTTTGTGTCTCAGTGTCTCTGACTCTCTTTGTCTCTGTGTCCAAGTGTCTCTGTGTCTCAGTGTCTCAGAGTAACAGTGTCTCTGTGTCTCAGTGTATCAGTGTCTCAGAGACTCAATGTCTCTGTGTGTCTCTGTCTGAGTGTCTCTGTGCCTCAGTGTCACAGTGCCTCAGTGTCTCAGATTATCAGTGTCTCAGAGTCTCAGTGTATCTGTGTCTCAGTGTCTCTATGCCTCAGTGTCACAGAGTCTCAGAGTCTCTGTGTCTCAGTGCCTCAGAGTCTCAGTGTCTCTGTGTCTAAGTGTCTCAGTGTCTCTGTATCTAAGTGTCTTTGAGTCACAGTGTCTCAGTGTCTCTGTGTCTCAGTGTCTCAGAGTCTCAGTGTCTCTGTGCTTCAATGTCTCTGTGTCTCAGTGTCTCAGTGTCTCTCTATATCAGTGCCTCAGTGTCTCAGTGTTTCAGTGTCTCAGTGTCTCAGAGTCACATTGTCTCTGTGTCTCAGTGTCTCAGTGTCTCAGTGCCTCAGTGTCTCAGTGTCTCAGAGTCACATTGTCTCTGTGTCTCAGTGTCTCAGTGTCTCAGTGTCTCAGTGTCCAGTGTCTCAGCGTCTCTGAGTCTCAGTGTCACAATGTCTCAGAGTCTGTGGGTCTCAGTGTTTCAGTGTCTCTGTGTTTCATTGCATCAGTGTCTCAAACACTCTGTGTCACTCATTTTCTCTGTGTTGAGTGTCTCTGTGCCTCAGTGTCTCAGAGTCTCAGAGTCTCAACTTCACTGTGCCTCAGTGTCTCAGTGTTTCAGCGTCTCAGAGTCTCAGTGTCTCTGTGTCTCAGTGTCTCTGTGGCTCAGTGTCTCTGTGTCTCAGTGTCTCTGTGTCTCAGTGTCTCTGTGGCTCAGTGTCTCTGTGTCTCAGTGTCTCTGTGTCTCAGCGTCTCTGTACCTCAGTGTCTCTGTGTCTCAGCGTCTCTGTGCCTCATTGTCTCTGTGTCTCAGAGTCTCAGTCTATCAGACTCTCAATGTCTCTGTGTCTCAGAGACTCAGTGTCTCTGTGTCACAGTGTCTTAGTATCTCAAAGTTTTAGTGTCCAAATGTCTCTGTGTCTCAGTGTCTCAGAGTCACAGTGTCTCTGTGTCTCAGTGTATCAGTGTCTCAGAGACACAGTGTCTCTGTGTCTCTCTGTCTGAGTGTTTCTATGCCTCAGTGTCACAGTGTCTCAGTGTCCTAGAGTCTCAGTGAGTCTGTCTCTGTGTCTCAGTGTCTCAGTTTCTCAGTGTCACTGTGCCTCAGTGTATCTGTGTCTCTGTGTCTTAGTGTCTCAGTGTCTCTCTGTCTCTGTGCCTCAGTCTATCAGACTCTCAGTGTCTCTGTGTCTCAGTGTCTCTGTGTCTCAGAGACTCAGTGTCTCTGTGTCTCAGTGTCTTAGTATCTCAAAGTCTCAGTGTCACAGTGTCTCTGTGTCTCAGTGTCTCAAAGCCTTTGTGTCTCAGTGTCTCAGTGTCTCTGACTCTCAGTGTCTCTGTGTCCAAGTGTCTCTGTGTCTCAATGTCTCAGAGTCACAGTTTCTCTGTGTCTCAGTGTATCAGTGTCTCAGAGACTCAATGTCTCTGTGTGTCTCTGTCTGAGTGTCTCTGTGCCTCAGTGTCATAGTGCCTCAGTGTCTCAGATTATCAGTGTCTCAGTGTCTCAGAGTCTCAGTGAGTCTGTCTCTGTGTCTCTGTTTCTTTGTGTCTCAGTGTCTCTGTGCCTCAGTGTATCTGTGTCTCAGTGTCTCTGTGCCTCAGTGTCACAGAGTCTCAGAGTCTCTGTGTCTCAGTGCCTCAGAGTCTCAGTGTCTCTTTATCTAAGTGTCTCTGAGTCACAGTGTCTCAGTGTCTCTGAGTCACAGTGTCTCTGTGCTTCAATGTCTCTGTGTGTCAATGTCTCAGTGTCTCTCTATCTCAGTGCCTCAGTGTCTCAGTGTTTCAGTGCCTCTGTGTCTCAGTGTTTCAGTGCCTCAGTGTCTCAGTGTCTCAGAGTCACATTGTCTCTGTGTCTCAGTGTCTCAGTGTCTCTGTGTCTCAGTGTCTCAGTGTCCAGTGTCTCAGCGTCTCTGAGTCTCAGTGTCACAATGTCTCAGAGTCTCTGGGTCTCAGTGTTTCAGTGTCTCTGTGTTTCATTGCATCAGTGTCTCAAACACTCTGTGTCACTCAGTTTCTCTGTGTTGAGTGTCTCTGTGCCTCAGTGTCTCAGAGTCTCAGATTCTCAACGTCTCTGTGTCACAGTGTCTCAGTGTTTCAGCGTCTCAGAGTCTCAGTGTCTCTGTGTCTCAGTGTTTCTGTGGCTCAGTGTCACTGTGTCTCAGTGTTTCTGTGGCTCAGTGTCTCTGTGTCTCAGTGTCTCAGCGTCTCTGTGCCTCATTGTCTCTGTGTCACTGTGTCTCAGAGTCTCAGAGTCTCAGTCTATCAGACTCTCAATGTCTCTGTGTCTCAGAGACTCAGTGTCTCTGTGTCTCAGTGTCTTAGTATCTCAAAGTTTCAGTGTCCAAGTGTCTCTGTGTCTCAGAGTCTCAGTGTCTCTGTGTCTAAGTGTCTCAGTGTCTCTGTACCTAAGTGTCTCTGAGTCACAGTGTCTCAGTGTCGCTGTGTCTCAGTGTCTCAGAGTCTCAGTGTCTCTGTGCCTCAATGTCTCTGTGTCTCTGTGTCTCAATGTCTCAGTGTCTCTGTGTCTCAGTGTCTCAGTGTCTCTGTGTCTCTGTGTCTCAGTGTCTCAGAGTCTCAGAGTCTCAGAGTGTCTGTGTCTTGGTGCCTCAGTGTCTCTGTGCCTCAATCTATCAGACTCTCAGTGTCTCTGTGTCTCAGTGTCTCTGTGTCTCAGTGTCTCTGTTTCTCAGAGACTCAGTGTCTCTGTGTCTCTGTGTCTCTGTGTCTCAGTGTCTCTGTGTCTCAGAGACTCAGTGTCTCTGTGTTTCAGTGTCTTAGTATCTCAAAGTCTCAGTGTCACAGTGTCTCTGTGTCTAGATGTCTCAAAGTCTTTGTGTCTCAGTGTCTCTGACTCTCAGTGTCTCTGTGTCCAAGTGTATCTGTGTCTCTGTGTCTCAGTGTCTCAGAGTCACAGTGTCTCTGTGTCTCAGTGTATCAGTGTCTCAGAGACTCAATGTCTCTGTGTCTCTCTGTCTGAGTGTCTCTGTGCCTCAGTGTCACAGTGCTTCAGTGTCTCAGATTATAAGTGTCTCAGTGTCTCAGAGTCTCAGTGAGTCTGTCTCTGTGTCTCTGTATCTCAGTGTCTCAGTGTCTCTGTGCCACAGTGTATCTGTGTCTCAGTGTATCTGTGCCTCAGAGTCACAGTACCTCAGTGTGTCTGTGTCTCAGCGTCTCTGTGCCTCATTGTCTCTGTGTCACTGTGTCTCAGAGTCTCAGAGTCTCAGTCTATCAGACTCTCAATGTCTCTGTGTCTCAGAGACTCAGTGTCTCTGTGTCTCAGTGTCTTAGCATCTCAAAGTTTCAGTGTCCATGTGTCTCTGTGTCTCAGAGTCACAGTGTCTCTGTGTCTCAGTGTATCAGTGTCTCAGAGACACAGTGTCTCTGTATCTCTCTGTCTGAGTGTTTCTATGCCTCAGTGTCACAGTGTCTCAGCGTCCTAGAGTCTCAGTGAGTCTGTCTCTGTGTCTCAGTGTCTCAGTGTCTCTCTGTCTCTGTGCCTCAGTCTATCAGACTCTCAGTGTCTCAGTGTCTCAGTGTCTCTGTGTCTCAGAGACTCAGTGTCTCTGTGTCTCAGTGTCTTAGTATCTCAAAGTCCCAGTGTCACAGTGTCTCTGTGTCTCAAAGTCTTTGTGTCTCAGTGTCTCTGACTCTCTTTGTCTCTGTGTCCAAGTGTCTCTGTGTCTCAGTGTCTCAGAGTCACAGTGTCTCTGTGTCTCAGTGTATCAGTGTCTCAGAGACTCAATGTCTCTGTGTGTCTCTGTCTGAGTGTCTCTGTGCCTCAGTGTCACAGTGCCTCAGTGTCTCAGATTATCAGTGTCTCAGAGTCTCAGTGTATCTGTGTCTCAGTGTCTCTATGCCTCAGTGTCACAGAGTCTCAGAGTCTCTGTGTCTCAGTGCCTCAGAGTCTCAGTGTCTCTGTGTCTAAGTGTCTCAGTGTCTCTGTATCTAAGTGTCTTTGAGTCACAGTGTCTCAGTGTCTCTGTGTCTCAGTGTCTCAGAGTCTCAGTGTCTCTGTGCTTCAATGTCTCTGTGTCTCAGTGTCTCAGTGTCTCTCTATCTCAGTGCCTCAGTGTCTCAGTGTCTCAGTGTCTCTGTGCCTCAGAGTCACAGTACCTCAGTGTGTCTGTGTCTCAGCGTCTCTGTGCCTCATTGTCTCTGTGTCACTGTGTCTCAGAGTCTCAGAGTCTCAGTCTATCAGACTCTCAATGTCTCTGTGTCTCAGAGACTCAGTGCGTCTGTGTCTCAGTGTCTTAGTATCTCAAAGTTTCAGTGTCCATGTGTCTCTGTGTCTCAGAGTCACAGTGTCTCTGTGTCTCAGTGTATCAGTGTCTCAGAAACACAGTGTCTCTGTATCTCTCTGTCTGAGTGTTTCTATGCCTCAGTGTCACAGTGTCTCAGTGTCCTAGAGTCTCAGTGAGTCTGTCTCTGTGTCTCAGTGTCTCAGTGTCTCAGTGTCTCTGTGTCTCTGTGTCTCAGTGTCTCAGAGTCTCAGAGTCTCAGAGTGTCTGTGTCTTGGTGCCCTCAGTGTCTCTGTGCCTCAATCTATCAGACTCTCAGTGTCTCTGTGTCTCAGTGTCTCTGTGTCTCAGTGTCTCTGTTTCTCAGAGACTCAGTGTCTCTGTGTTTCAGTGTCTTAGTGTCACAGTGTCTCTGTGTCTAGGTGTTTCAAAGTATTTGTGTCTCAGTGTCTCTGACTCTCAGTGTCTCTGTGTCCAAGTGTCTCTGTGTCTCAATGTCTCAGAGTCACAGTTTCTCTGTGTCTCAGTGTATCAGTGTCTCAGAGACTCAATGTCTCTGTGTGTCTCTGTCTGAGTGTCTCTGTGCCTCAGTGTCACAGTGCCTCAGTGTCTCAGATTATCAGTGTCTCAGTGTCTCAGAGTCTCAGTGAGTCTGTCCTCTGTGTCTCTGTATCTTTGTGTCTCAGTGTCTCTGTGCCTCAGTGTATCTGTGTCTCAGTGTCTCTGTGCCTCAGTGTCACAGAGTCTCAGAGTCTCTGTGTCTCAGTGCCTCAGAGTCTCAGTGTCTCTTTATCTAAGTGTCTCTGAGTCACAGTGTCTCAGTGTCTCTGAGTCACAGTGTCTCTGTGCTTCAATGTCTCTGTGTGTCAATGTCTCAGTGTCTCTCTATCTCAGTGCCTCAGTGTCTCAGTGTTTCAGTGCCTCTGTGTCTCAGTGTTTCAGTGCCTCAGTGTCTCAGTGTCTCAGAGTCACATTGTCTCTGTGTCTCAGTGTCTCAGTGTCTCTGTGTCTCAGTGTCTCAGTGTCCAGTGTCTCAGCGTCTCTGAGTCTCAGTGTCACAATGTCTCAGAGTCTCTGGGTCTCAGTGTTTCAGTGTCTCTGTGTTTCATTGCATCAGTGTCTCAAACACTCTGTGTCACTCAGTTTCTCTGTGTTGAGTGTCTCTGTGCCTCAGTGTCTCAGAGTCTCAGATTCTCAACGTCTCTGTGTCACAGTGTCTCAGTGTTTCAGCGTCTCAGAGTCTCAGTGTCTCTGTGTCTCAGTGTTTCTGTGGCTCAGTGACACTGTGTCTCAGTGTTTCTGTGGCTCAGTGTCTCTGTGTCTCAGTGTCTCAGCGTCTCTGTACCTCAGTGTCTCTGTGTCTCAGCGTCTCTGTGCCTCATTGTCTCTGTGTCACTGTGTCTCAGAGTCTCAGAGTCTCAGTCTATCAGACTCTCAATGTCTCTGTGTCTCAGAGACTCAGTGTCTCTGTGTCTCAGTGTCTTAGTATCTCAAAGTTTCAGTGTCCAAGTGTCTCTGTGTCTCAGAGTCTCAGTGTCTCTGTGTCTAAGTGTCTCAGTGTCTCTGTACCTAAGTGTCTCTGAGTCACAGTGTCTCAGTGTCGCTGTGTCTCAGTGTCTCAGAGTCTCAGTGTCTCTGTGCCTCAATGTCTCTGTGTCTCTGTGTCTCAATGTCTCAGTGTCTCTGTGTCTCAGTGTCTCAGTGTCTCTGTGTCTCTGTGTCTCAGTGTCTCAGAGTCTCAGAGTCTCAGAGTGTCTGTGTCTTGGTGCCTCAGTGTCTCTGTGCCTCAATCTATCAGACTCTCAGTGTCTCTGTGTCTCAGTGTCTCTGTGTCTCAGTGTCTCTGTTTCTCAGAGACTCAGTGTCTCTGTGTTTCAGTGTCTTAGTATCTCAAAGTCTCAGTGTCACAGTGTCTCTGTGTCTAGGTGTCTCAAAGTCTTTGTGTCTCAGTGTCTCTGACTCTCAGTGTCTCTGTGTCCAAGTGTATCTGTGTCTCTGTGTCTCAGTGTCTCAGAGTCACAGTGTCTCTGTGTCTCAGTGTATCAGTGTCTCAGAGACTCAATGTCTCAGTGTCTCTCTGTCTGAGTGTCTCTGTGCCTCAGTGTCACAGTGCTTCAGTGTCTCAGATTATAAGTGTCTCAGTGTCTCAGAGTCTCAGTGAGTCTGTCTCTGTGTCTCTGTATCTCAGTGTCTCAGTGTCTCTGTGCCTCAGTGTATCTGTGTCTCAGTGTCTCTGTGCCTCAGAGTCACAGAGTCTCAGTGTCTCTGGATCTCAGTGCCTCAGAGTCTCAGTGTCTCTGTGTCTAAGTGTCTCAGTGTCTCTGTACCTAAGTGTCTCTGAGTCACAGTGTCTCAGTGTCGCTGTGTCTCAGTGTCTCAGTGTCTCTGTGCCTCAATGTCTCTGTGTCTCTGTGTCTCAATGTCTCAGTGTCTCTCTATCTCAGTGCCTCAGTGTCTCAGTGTCTCAGAGTCTCATTGTGTCAGTGTGTCTGCGTATCAGTGTCTCAGTGTTTCAGTGCCTCAGGTTCTCAGTGTCTCAGAGTCACATTGTCTCTGTGTCACAGTGTCTCTGTGCCTCACTGTATCTGTGTCTCCGTGTCTCAGTGTCTCAGATTCTCACTGTCTCTGTGTCTCTGTGTCTCAGTGTCTCTGTGCCTCATTGTCTCAGTGTCTCTATGTCTCAGTGTCTCAGTGTCTCTGTGTCTCGGTGCCTCAGTGCCTCAGTGCCTCAGTATATCTGTGTCTCAGTGTCTCAGTGTCTCTGTGTCTCAGTGTCTTAGTATCTCAATGTTTCAGTGTCCAAGTGTCTCTGTGTCTCAGTGTCTCACAGTCACAGTGTCTCTGTGTCTCAGTGTATCAGTGTCTCAGAGACACAGTGTCTCTTTGTCTCTCTAGCTGAGTGTTTCTGTTTCTCAGTGTCACAGTGTCTCAGTGTCCTAGAGTCTCAGTGAGTCTGTCTCTGTGTCTCAGTGACTCAGTTTCTCAGTGTCACTGTGCCTCAGTGTATCTGTGTCTCAGTGTCTCTGTGTCTCAGTGCCTCAGTATATCTGTGTCTCAGTGTCTCTGTGTCTCAGTGTCTCAGTGTCTCTCTGTCTCTGTGCCTCAGTCTATCAGACTCTCAGTGTCTCAGTGTCTCAGTGTCTCTGTGTCTCAGAGACTCAGTGTCTCTGTGTCTCAGTGTCATAGTATCTCAAAGTCTCAGTGTCACAGTGTCTCTGTGTCTCAAAGTCTTTGTGTCTCAGTGTCTCTGACTCTCTTTGTCTCTGTGTCCAAGTGTCTCTGTGTCTCAGTGTCTCAGAGTCACAGAGTCTCTGTGTCTCAGTGTATCAGTGTCTCAGAGACTCAATGTCTCTGTGTGTCTCTGTCTGAGTGTCTCTGTGCCTCAGTGTCACAGTGCCTCAGTGTCTCAGATTATCAGTGTCTCAGTGTCTCAGAGTCTCAGTGAGTCTGTCTCTGTGTCTCTGTATCTCAGTGTCTTTGTGCCTCAGTGTATCTGTGTCTCAGTGTCTCTATGCCTCAGTGTCACAGAGTCTCAGAGTCTCTGTGTCTCAGTGCCTCAGAGTCTCAGTGTCTCTGTGTCTAAGTGTCTCAGTGTCTCTGTATCTAAGTGTCTTTGAGTCACAGTGTCTCAGTGTCTCTGTGTCTCAGTGTCTCAGAGTCTCAGTGTCTCTGTACTTCAATGTCTCTGTGTCTCAGTGTCTCTCTATCTCAGTGCCTCAGTGTCTCAGTGTTTCAGTGTCTCAGTGTCTCAGTGTCTCAGAGTCACATTGTCTCTGTGTCTCAGTGTCTCAGTGTCTCAGTGCCTCAGTGTCTCAGTGTCTCAGAGTCACATTGTCTCTGTGTCTCAGTGTCTCAGTGTCTCAGTGTCCAGTGTCTCAGCGTCTCTGAGTCTCAGTGTCACAATGTCTCAGAGTCTCTGGGTCTCAGTGTTTCAGTGTCTCTGTGTTTCATTGCATCAGTGTCTCAAACACTCTGTGTCACTCAGTTTCTCTGTGTTGAGTGTCTCTGTGCCTCAGTGTCTCAGAGTCTCAGAGTCTCAACGTCTCTGTGTCACAGTGTCTCAGTGTTTCAGCGTCTCAGAGTCTCAGTGTCTCTGTGTCTCAGTGTCTCTGTGGCTCAGTGTCGCTGTGTCTCAGTGTCTCTGTGTCTCAGTGTCTCTGTGGCTCAGTGTCTCTGTGTCTCAGTGTCTCTGTGTCTCAGCGTCTCTGTACCTCAGTGTCTCTGTGTCTCAGCGTCTCTGTGCCTCATTGTCTCTGTGTCTCAGAGTCTCAGTCTATCAGACTCTCAATGTCTCTGTGTCTCAGAGACTCAGTGTCTCTGTGTCACAGTGTCTTAGTATCTCAAAGTTTCAGTGTCCAAATGTCTCTGTGTCTCAGTGTCTCAGAGTCACAGTGTCTCTGTGTCTCAGTGTATCAGTGTCTCAGAGACACAGTGTCTCTGTGTCTCTCTGTCTGAGTGTTTCTATGCCTCAGTGTCACAGTGTCTCAGTGTCCTAGAGTCTCAGTGAGTCTGTCTCTGTGTCTCTGTGTCTCAGTTTCTCAGTGTCACTGTGCCTCAGTGTATCTGTGTCTCAGTGTATCTGTGTCTCTGTGTCTCAGTGTCTCAGTGTCTCTCTGTCTCTGTGCCTCAGTCTATCATACTCTCAGTGTCTCTGTGTCTCAGTGTCTCTGTGTCTCAGAGACTCAGTGTCTCTGTGTCTCAGTGTCTTAGTATCTCAAAGTCTCAGTGTCACAGTGTCACTGTGTCTCAGTGTCTCAAAGCCTTTGTGTCTCAGTGTCTCAGTGTCTCTGACTCTCAGTGTCTCTGTGTCCAAGTGTCTCTGTGTCTCAGTGTCTCAGAGTCACAGTTTCTCTGTGTCTCAGTGTATCAGTGTCTCAGAGACTCAATGTCTCTGTGTGTCTCTGTCTGAGTGTCTCTGTGCCTCAGTGTCACAGTGCCTCAGTGTCTCAGATTATCAGTGTCTCAGTGTCTCAGAGTCTCAGTGAGTCTGTCTCTGTGTCTCTGTATCTTTGTGTCTCAGTGTCTCTGTGCCTCAGTGTATCTGTGTCTCAGTGTCTCTGTGCCTCAGTGTCACAGAGTCTCAGAGTCTCTGTGTCTCAGTGCCTCAGAGTCTCAGTGTCTCTTTATCTAAGTGTCTCTGAGTCACAGTGTCTCAGTGTCTCTGAGTCACAGTGTCTCTGTGCTTCAATGTCTCTGTGTGTCAATGTCTCAGTGTCTCTCTATCTCAGTGCCTCAGTGTCTCAGTGTTTCAGTGCCTCTGTGTCTCAGTGTTTCAGTGCCTCAGTGTCTCAGTGTCTCAGAGTCACATTGTCTCTGTGTCTCAGTGTCTCTGTGTCTCAGTGTCACAATGTCTCAGAGTCTCTGGGTCTCAGTGTTTCTGTGTCTCTGTGTTTCATTGCATCAGTGTCTCAAACACTCTGTGTCACTCAGTTTCTCTGTGTTGAGTGTCTCTGTGCCTCAGTGTCTCAGAGTCTCAGATTCTCAACGTCTCTGTGTCACAGTGTCTCAGTGTTTCAGCGTCTCAGAGACTCAGTGTCTCAGGGAATCAGTGCCTCGGTGTCTCTGTGTCTGAGATTCTCTTTGCCTCAGTGTCACAGTGTCTCAGTGTCTCTGTGTCTCAGTGTATCCGTGTGTCAGAGACTCAGTGCCCCTTTGTCTCTGTGTCTGAGTGTCTCTGTGCCTCAGTGTCTCAGACTCTCAGTGTCTCTGTGTCTCAGTGCCTCAGTATCTCTGTGCCTCAGTGTCTCAGATTCTCAGTGTCTCCAAGTCTTTGTGTCCCAGTGTCTCAGTGTCTCAGAGACTCAGTGTCTCTGTCTGAGTGTCTCTGTGTCTCAGTGTATCTGTTTCTCAGTGTATCTGTGTCTCAGTGTTTCAGTGTCTCAGAGTATCAGTGCCTCAGTGTCTCAGTGTCTCTGTGTCTCAGTGTCCCTGTGTCTCAGTGTCTCTGTGTCTCAGTGGCTCTGTGTCTCTGTGTCTCAGTGTCTCAGAGTCTCAGAGTCTCAGAGTGTCTGTGTCTTGGTGCCTCAGTGTCTCTGTGCCTCAATCTATCAGACTCTCAGTGTCTCTATGTCTCAGTGTCTCTGTGTCTCAGTGTCTCAGTGTCTCTGTGCCTCAGTCTATCAGACTCTCAGTGTCTCTGTGTCTCAGTGTCTCTGTTTCTCAGAGACTCAGTGTCTCTGTGTTTCAGTGTCTTAGTATCTCAAAGTCTCAGTGTCACAGTGTCTCTGTGTCGAGGTGTCTCAAAGTCTTTGTGTCTCAGTGTCTCTGACTCTCAGTGTCTCTGTGTCCAAGTGTCTCTGTGTCTCAGTGTCTCAGAGTCACAGTGTCTCTGTGTCTCAGTGTATCAGTGTCTCAGAGACTCAATGTCTCTGTGTCTCTGTCTGAGTGTCTCTGTGCCTCAGTGTCACAGTGCTTCAGTGTCTCAGATTATAAGTGTCTCAGTGTCTCAGAGTCTCAGTGAGTCTGTCTCTGTGTCTCTGTATCTCAGTGTCTCAGTGTCTCTGTGCCACAGTGTATCTGTGTCTCAGTGTCTCTGTGCCTCAGAGTCACAGTACCTCAGTGTGTCTGTGTCTCAGCGTCTCTGTGCCTCATTGTCTCTGTGTCACTGTGTCTCAGAGTCTCAGAGTCTCAGTCTATCAGACTCTCAATGTCTCTGTGTCTCAGAGACTCAGTGTCTCTGTGTCTCAGTGTCTTAGTATCTCAAAGTTTCAGTGTCCATGTGTCTCTGTGTCTCAGAGTCACAGTGTCTCTGTGTCTCAGTGTATCAGTGTCTCAGAGACACAGTGTCTCTGTATCTCTCTGTCTGAGTGTTTCTATGCCTCAGTGTCACAGTGTCTCAGTGTCCTAGAGTCTCAGTGAGTCTGTCTCTGTGTCTCAGTGTCTCAGTGTCTCTCTGTCTCTGTGCCTCAGTCTATCAGACTCTCAGTGTCTCAGTGTCTCAGTGTCTCTGTGTCTCAGAGACTCAGTGTCTCTGTGTCTCAGTGTCTTAGTATCTCAAAGTCTCAGTGTCACTTTGTCTCTGTGTCTCAAAGTCTTTGTGTCTCAGTGTCTCTGACTCTCTTTGTCTCTGTGTCCAAGTGTCTCTGTGTCTCAGTGTCTCAGAGTCACAGTGTCTCTGTGTCTCAGTGTATCAGTGTCTCAGTGTCTCAGATTATCAGTGTCTCAGAGTCTCAGTGTATCTGTGTCTCAGTGTCTCTATGCCTCAGTGTCACAGAGTCTCAGAGTCTCTGTGTCTCAGTGCCTCAGAGTCTCAGTGTCTCTGTGTCTAAGTGTCTCAGTGTCTCTGTATCTAAGTGTCTTTGAGTCACAGTGTCTCAGTGTCTCAGAGTCTCAGTGTCTCTGTGCTTCAATGTCTCTGTGTCTCAGTGTCTCAGTGTCTCTCTATCTCAGTGCCTCAGTGTCTCAGTGTTTCAGTGTCTCAGTGTCTCAGAGTCACATTGTCTCTGTGTCTCAGTGTCTCAGTGTCTCAGTGCCTCAGTGTCTCAGTGTCTCAGAGTCACATTGTCTCTGTGTCTCAGTGTCTCAGTGTCTCAGTGTCCAGTGTCTCAGCGTCTCTGAGTCTCAGTGTCACAATGTCTCAGAGTCTGTGGGTCTCAGTGTTTCAGTGTCTCTGTGTTTCATTGCATCAGTGTCTCAAACACTCTGTGTCACTCATTTTCTCTGTGTTGAGTGTCTCTGTGCCTCAGTGTCTCAGAGTCTCAGAGTCTCAACGTCTCTGTGCCTCAGTGTCTCAGTGTTTCAGCGTCTCAGAGTCTCAGTGTCTCTGTGTCTCAGTGTCTCTGTGGCTCAGTGTCTCTGTGTCTCAGTGTCTCTGTGTCTCAGTGTCTCTGTGGCTCAGTGTCTCTGTGTCTCAGTGTCTCTGTGTCTCAGCGTCTCTGTACCTCAGTGTCTCTGTGTCTCAGCGTCTCTGTGCCTCATTGTCTCTGTGTCTCAGAGTCTCAGTCTATCAGACTCTCAATGTCTCTGTGTCTCTGTGTCTCAGAGACTCAGTGTCTCTGTGTCACAGTGTCTTAGTATCTCAAAGTTTCAGTGTCCAAATGTCTCTGTGTCTCAGTGTCTCAGAGTCACAGTGTCTCTGTGTCTCAGTGTATCAGTGTCTCAGAGACACAGTGTCTCTGTGTCTCTCTGTCTGAGTGTTTCTATGCCTCAGTGTCTCAGTGTCCTAGAGTCTCAGTGAGTCTGTCTCTGTGTCTCAGTGTCTCAGTTTCTCAGTGTCACTGTGCCTCAGTGTATCTGTGTCTCAGTGTATCTGTGTCTCTGTGTCTTAGTGTCTCAGTGTCTCTCTGTCTCTGTGCCTCAGTCTATCAGACTCTCAGTGTCTCTGTGTCTCAGTGTCTCTGTGTCTCAGAGACTCAGTGTCTCTGTGTCTCAGTGTCTTAGTATCTCAAAGTCTCAGTGTCACAGTGTCTCTGTGTCTCAGTGTCTCAAAGCCTTTGTGTCTCAGTGTCTCAGTGTCTCTGACTCTCAGTGTCTCTGTGTCCAAGTGTCTCTGTGTCTCAGTGTCTCAGAGTCACAGTTTCTCTGTGTCTCAGTGTATCAGTGTCTCAGAGACTCAATGTCTCTGTGTGTCTCTGTCTGAGTGTCTCTGTGCCTCAGTGTCACAGTGCCTCAGTGTCTCAGATTATCAGTGTCTCAGTGTCTCAGAGTCTCAGTGAGTCTGTCTCTGTGTCTCTGTATCTTTGTGTCTCAGTGTCTCTGTGCCTCAGTGTATCTGTGTCTCAGTGTCTCTGTGCCTCAGTGTCACAGAGTCTCAGAGTCTCTGTGTCTCAGTGCCTCAGAGTCTCAGTGTCTCTTTATCTAAGTGTCTCTGAGTCACAGTGTCTCAGTGTCTCTGAGTCACAGTGTCTCTGTGCTTCAATGTCTCTGTGTGTCAATGTCTCAGTGTCTCTCTATCTCAGTGCCTCAGTGTCTCAGTGTTTCAGTGCCTCTGTGTCTCAGTGTTTCAGTGCCTCAGTGTCTCAGTGTCTCAGAGTCACATTGTCTCTGTGTCTCAGTGTCTCAGTGTCTCTGTGTCTCAGTGTCTCAGTGTCCAGTGTCTCAGCGTCTCTGAGTCTCAGTGTCACAATGTCTCAGAGTCTCTGGGTCTCAGTGTTTCAGTGTCTCTGTGTTTCATTGCATCAGTGTCTCAAACACTCTGTGTCACTCAGTTTCTCTGTGTTGAGTGTCTCTGTGCCTCAGTGTCTCAGAGTCTCAGATTCTCAACGTCTCTGTGTCACAGTGTCTCAGTGTTTCAGCGTCTCAGAGTCTCAGTGTCTCTGTGTCTCAGTGTTTCTGTGGCTCAGTGTCACTGTGTCTCAGTGTTTCTGTGGCTCAGTGTCTCTGTGTCTCAGTGTCTCAGCGTCTCTGTACCTCAGTGTCTCTGTGTCTCAGCGTCTCTGTGCCTCATTGTCTCTGTGTCACTGTGTCTCAGAGTCTCAGTCTATCAGACTCTCAATGTCTCTGTGTCTCAGAGACTCAGTGTCTCTGTGTCTCAGTGTCTTAGTATCTCAAAGTTTCAGTGTCCAAGTGTCTCTGTGTCTCAGAGTCTCAGTGTCTCTGTGTCTAAGTGTCTCAGTGTCTCTGTACCTAAGTGTCTCTGAGTCACAGTGTCTCAGTGTCGCTGTGTCTCAGTGTCTCAGAGTCTCAGTGTCTCTGTGCCTCAATGTCTCTGTGTCTCTGTGTCTCAATGTCTCAGTGTCTCTGTGTCTCTGTGTCTCCATGTCTCAGAGTCTCAGAGTCTCAGATTGTCTGGGTCTTGGTGCCTCAGTGTCTCTGTGCCTCAATCTATCAGACTCTCAGTGTCTCTGTGTCTCAGTGTCTCTGTGTCTCAGTGTCTCTGTTTCTCAGAGACTCAGTGTCTCTGTGTTTCAGTGTCTTAGTATCTCAAAGTCTCAGTGTCACAGTGTCTCTGTGTCTAGGTGTCTCAAAGTCTTTGTGTCTCAGTGTCTCTGACTCTCAGTGTCTCTGTGTCCAAGTGTATCTGTGTCTCTGTGTCTCAGTGTCTCAGAGTCACAGTGTCTCTGTGTCTCAGTGTATCAGTGTCTCAGAGACTCAATGTCTCAGTGTCTCTCTGTCTGAGTGTCTCTGTGCCTCAGTGTCACAGTGCTTCAGTGTCTCAGATTATAAGTGTCTCAGTGTCTCAGAGTCTCAGTGAGTCTGTCTCTGTGTCTCTGTATCTCAGTGTCTTTGTGCCTCAGTGTATCTGTGTCTCAGTGTCTCTATGCCTCAGTGTCACAGAGTCTCAGAGTCTCTGTGTCTCAGTGCCTCAGAGTCTCAGTGTCTCTGTGTCTAAGTGTCTCAGTGTCTCTGTATCTAAGTGTCTTTGAGTCACAGTGTCTCAGTGTCTCTGTGTCTCAGTGTCTCAGAGTCTCAGTGTCTCTGTACTTCAATGTCTCTGTGTCTCAGTTTCTCTCTATCTCAGTGCCTCAGTGTCTCAGTGTCTCAGTGTCTCAGAGTCACATTGTCTCTGTGTCTCAGTGTCTCAGTGCCTCAGTGTCTCAGTGTCTCAGAGTCACATTGTCTCTGTGTCTCAGTGTCTCAGTGTCCAGTGTCTCAGCGTCTCTGAGTCTCAGTGTCACAATGTCTCAGAGTCTCTGGGTCTCAGTGTTTCAGTGTCTCTGTGTTTCATTGCATCAGTGTCTCAAATACTCTGTGTCACTCAGTTTCTCTGTGTTGAGTGTCTCTGTGCCTCAGTGTCTCAGAGTCTCAGAGTCTCAACGTCTCTGTGTCACAGTGTCTCAGTGTTTCAGCGTCTCAGAGTCTCAGTGTCTCTGTGTCTCAGTGTCTCTGTGGCTCAGTGCCGCTGTGTCTCAGTGTCTCTGTGTCTCAGTGTCTCTGTGGCTCAGTGTCTCTGTGTCTCAGCGTGTCTGTACCTCAGTGTCTCTGTGTCTCAGCGTCTCTGTGCCTCATTGTCTCTGTGTCTCAGAGTCTCAGTCTATCAGACTCTCAATGTCTCTGTGTCTCAGAGACTCATTGTCTCTGTGTCACAGTGTCTTAGTATCTCAAAGTTTCAGTGTCCAAATGTCTCTGTGTCTCAGTGTCTCAGAGTCACAGTGTCTCTGTGTCTCAGTGTATCAGTGTCTCAGAGACACAGTGTCTCTGTGTCTCTCTGTCTGAGTGTTTCTATGCCTCAGTGTCACAGTGTCTCAGTGTCCTAGAGTCTCAGTGAGTCTGTCTCTGTGTCTCAGTGTCTCAGTTTCTCAGTGTCACTGTGCCTCAGTGTATCTGTGTCTCAGTGTATCTGTGTCTCTGTGTCTCAGTGTCTCAGTGTCTCTCTGTCTCTGTGCCTCAGTCTATCAGACTCTCAGTGTCTCTGTGTCTCAGTGTCTCTGTGTCTCAGAGACTCAGTGTCTCTGTGTCTCAGTGTCTTAGTATCTCAACGTCTCAGTGTCACAGTGTCACTGTGTCTCAGTGTCTCAAAGCCTTTGTGTCTCAGTGTCTCAGTGTCTCTGTGTCCAAGTGTCTCTGTGTCTCAGTGTCTCAGAGTCACAGTTTCTCTGTGTCTCAGTGTATCAGTGTCTCAGAGACTCAATGTCTCTGTGTGTCTCTGTCTGAGTGTCTCTGTGCCTCAGTGTCACAGTGCCTCAGTGTCTCAGATTATCAGTGTCTCAGTGTCTCAGAGTCTCAGTGAGTCTGTCTCTGTGTCTCTGTATCTTTGTGTCTCAGTGTCTCTGTGCGTCAGTGTATCTGTGTCTCAGTGTCTCTGTGCCTCAGTGTCACAGAGTCTCAGAGTCTCTGTGTCTCAGTGCCTCAGAGTCTCAGTGTCTCTTTATCTAAGTGTCTCTGAGTCACAGTGTCTCAGTGTCTCTGAGTCACAGTGTCTCTGTGCTTCAATGTCTCTGTGTGTCAATGTCTCAGTGTCTCTCTATCTCAGTGCCTCAGTGTCTCAGTGTTTCAGTGCCTCTGTGTCTCAGTGTTTCAGTGCCTCAGTGTCTCAGTGTCTCAGAGTCACATTGTCTCTGTGTCTCAGTGTCTCTGTGTCTCAGTGTCTCAGTGTCCAGTGTCTCAGCGTCTCTGAGTTTCAGTGTCACAATGTCTCAGAGTCTCTGGGTCTCAGTGTTTCAGTGTCTCTGTGTTTCATTGCATCAGTGTCTCAAACACTCTGTGTCACTCAGTTTCTCTGTGTTGAGTGTCTCTGTGCCTCAGTGTCTCAGAGTCTCAGATTCTCAACGTCTCTGTGTCACAGTGTCTCAGTGTTTCAGCATCTCAGAGTCTCAGTGTCTCTGTGTCACAGTGTTTCTGTGGCTCAGTGTCTCTGTGTCTCAGTGTTTCTGTGGCTCAGTGTCTCTGTGTCTCAGTGTCTCTGTGTCTCAGCGTCTCTGTACCTCAGTGTCTCTGTGTCTCAGCGTCTCTGTGCCTCATTGTCTCTGTGTCACTGTGTCTCAGCGTCTCTGTACCTCAGTGTCTCTGTGTCTCAGCGTCTCTGTGCCTCATTGTCTCTGTGTCACTGTGTCTCAGAGTCTCCGAGTCTCAGTCTATCAGACTCTCAATGTCTCTGTGTCTCAGAGACTCAGTGTCTCTGTGTCTCAGTGTCTTAGTATCTCAAAGTTTCAGTGTCCAAGTGTCTCTGTGTCTCAGAGTCTCAGTGTTTCTGTGTCTAAGTGTCTCAGTGTCTCTGTACCTAAGTGCCTCTGAGTCACAGTGTCTCAGTGTCGCTGTGTCTCAGTGTCTCAGAGTCTCAGTGTCTCTGTGCCTCAATGTCTCTGTGTCTCTGTGTCTCAATGTCTCAGTGTCTCTGTGTCTCAGTGTCTCTGTGTCTCTGTGTCTCAGAGTCTCAGTGTCTCTGTGTCTAAGTGTCTCAGTGTCTCTGTACCTAAGTGCCTCTGAGTCACAGTGTCTCAGTGTCGCTGTGTCTCAGTGTCTCAGAGTCTCAGTGTCTCTGTGCCTCAATGTCTCTGTGTCTCTGTGTCTCAATGTCTCAGTGTCTCTGTGTCTCAGTGTCTCTGTGCCTCAATGTCTCAGTGTCTCTGTGCCTCAATGTCTCTGTGTCTCTGTGTCTCAATGTCTCAGTGTCTCTGTGTCTCAGTGTCTCAGTGTCGCTGTGTCTCAGTGTCTCAGAGTCTCAGTGTCTCTGTGCCTCAATGTCTCTGTGTCTCTGTGTCTCAGTGTCTCAGAGTGTCAGTGTCTCTGTGTCTCAGTGTCTCAGTGTCTCTGTGTCTCTGTGTCTCAATGTCTCAGAGTCTCAGAGTCTCAGAGTGTCTGTGTCTTGGTGCTTCAGTGTCTCTGTGCCTCAATCTATCAGACTCTCAGTGTCTCTGTGTCTCAGTGTCTCTGTGTCTCAGTGTCTCTGTTTCTCAGAGACTCAGTGTCTCTATGTTTCAGTGTCTTAGTATCTCAAAGTCTCAGACTCTCAGTGTCTCTGTGTCTAGGTGTCTCAAAGTCTTTGTGTCTCAGTGTCTCTGACTCTCAGTGTCTCTGTGTCCAAGTGTCTCTGTGTCTCTGTGTCTCAGTGTCTCAGAGTCACAGTGTCTCTGTGTCTCAGTGTATCAGTGTCTCAGAGACTTAATGTCTCTGTATCGCTCTGTCTGAGTGTCTCTGTGCCTCAGTGTCACAGTGCTTCAGTGTCTCAGATTATAAGTGTCTCAGTGTCTCAGAGTCTCAGTGAGTCTGTCTCTGTGTCTCTGTATCTCAGTGTCTCAGTGTCTCTGTGCCTCAGTGTATCTGTGTCTCAGTGTCTCTGTGCCTCAGAGTCACAGAGTCTCAGTGTCTCTGGATCTCAGTGCCTCAGAGTCTCAGTGTGTCTGTGTCTAAGTGTCTCAGTGTCTCTGTACCTAAGTGTCTCTGAGTCACAGTGTCTCAGTGTCGCTGTGTCTCAGTGTCTCAGTGTCTCTGTGCCTCAATGTCTCTGTGTCTCAATGTCTCAGTGTCTCTCTATCTCAGTGCCTCAGTGTCTCAGTGTCTCAGAATCTCATTGCGTCAGTGTGTCTGCGTATCAGTGTCTCAGTGTTTCAGTGCCTCAGGTTCTCAGTGTCTCAGAGTCACATTGTCTCTGTGTCACAGTGTCTCTGTGCCTCATTGTATCTGTGTCTCCGTGTCTCAGTGTCTCAGATTCTCACTGTCTCTGTGTCTCTGTGTCTCAGTGTCTCTGTGCCTCATTGTCTCAGTGTCTCTATGTCTCAGTGTCTCAGTGTCTCTGTGTCTCTGTGTCTCGGTGCCTCAGTGCCTCAGTATATCTGTGTCTCAGTGTCTCAGTGTCTCAGTGTCTCTGTGTCTCAGTGTCTTAGTATCTCAATGTTTCAGTGTCCAAGTGTCTCTGTGTCTCAGTGTCTCACAGTCACAGTGTCTCTGTGTCGCAGTGTATCAGTGTCTCAGAGACACAGTGTCTCTGTGTCTCTCTAGCTGAGTGTTTCTGTTTCTCAGTGTCACAGTGTCTCAGTGTCCTAGAGTCTCAGTTAGTCTGTCTCTGTGTCTCAGTGTATCTGTGTCTCAGTGTCTCTGTGCCTCAGTGCCTCAGTATATCTGTGTCTCAGTGTCTCTGTGTCTCAGTGTCTCAGTGTCTCTCTGTCTCTGTGCCTCAGTCTATCAGACTCTCAGTGTCTCAGTGTCTCTGTGTCTCAGAGACTCAGTGTCTCTGTGTCTCAGTGTCTTAGTATCTCAAAGTCTCAGTGTCACAGTGTCTCTGTGTCTCAAAGTCTTTGTGTCTCAGTGTCTCTGACTGTCTTTGTCTCTTTGTCCAAGTGTCTCTGTGTCTCAGTGTCTCAGAGTCACAGTGTCTCTGTGTCTCAGTGTATCAGTGTCTCAGAGACTCAATGTCTCTGTGTGTCTCTGTCTGAGTGTCTCTGTGCCTCAGTGTCACAGTGCCTCAGTGTCTCAGATTATCAGTGTCTCAGTGTCTCAGAGTCTCAGTGAGTCTGTCTCTGTGTCTCTGTATCTCAGTGTCTTTGTGCCTCAGTGTATCTGTGTCTCAGTGTCTCTATGCCTCAGTGTCACAGAGTCTCAGAGTCTCTGTGTCTCAGTGCCTCAGAGTCTCAGTGTCTCTGTGTCTAAGTGTCACAGTGTCTCTGTATCGAAGTGTTTTGAGTCACAGTGTCTCAGTGTCTCTGTGTCTCAGTGTCTCAGAGTCTCAGTGTCTCTGTGCTTCAATGTCTCTGTGTCTCAGTGTCTCAGTGTCTCTCTATCTCAGTGCCTCAGTGTCTCAGTGTTTCAGTGAGTCAGTGTCTCAGTGTCTCAGAGTCACATTGTCTCTGTGTCTCAGTGTCTCAGTGTCTCTGAGTCTCAGTGTCACAATGTCTCAGAGTCTGTGGGTCTCAGTGTTTCAGTGTCTCTGTGTTTCATTGCATCAGTGTCTCAAACACTCTGTGTCACTCAGTTTCTCTGTGTTGTGTGTCTCTGTGCCTCAGTGTCTCAGAGTCTCAGAGTCTCAACGTCTCTGTGCCTCAGTGCCTCAGTGTCTCAGAGTCTCAGAGTCTCAACGTCTCTGTGCCTCAGTGTCTCTGTGGCTCAGCGTCTCAGAGTCTCAGTGTCTCTGTGTCTCAGTGTCTCTGTGGCTCAGTGTCTCTGTGTCTCAGTGTCTCTGTGTCTCAATGTCTCTGTGGCTCAGTGTCTCTGTGTCTCAGTGTCTCTGTGTCTCAGCGTCTCTGTACCTCAGTGTCTCTGTGTCTCAGCGTCTCTGTGCCTCATTGTCTCTGTGTCTCAGAGTCTCAGTCTATCAGACTCTCAATGTCTCTGTGTCTCTGTGTCTCAGAGACTCAGTGTCTCTGTGTCTCAGTGTCTTAGTATCTCAAAGTCTCAGTGTCCAAGTGTCTCTGTGTCTCAGTGTCTCAGAGTCACAGTGTCTCTGTGTCACAGTGTCTTATTATCTCAAAGTTTCAGTGTCCAAATGTCTCTGTGTCTCAGTGTCTCAGAGTCACAGTGTCTCTGTGTCTCAGTGTCTCAGAGACTAAGTGTCTCTGTGTCACAGTGTCTTAGTATCTCAAAGTTTCAGTGTCCAAATGTCTCTGTGTCTCAGTGTCTCAGAGTCACAGTGTCTCTGTGTCTCAGTGTATCAGTGTCTCAGAGACACAGTGTCTCTGTGTCTCTCTGTCTGAGTGTTTCTATGCCTCAGTGTCACAGTGTCTCAGTGTCCTAGAGTCTCAGTGAGTCTGTCTCTGTGTCTCAGTGTCTCAGTTTCTCAGTGTCACTGTGCCTCAGTGTATCTGTGTCTCAGTGTATCTGTGTCTCTGTGTCTCAGTGTCTCAGTGTCTCTCTGTCTCTGTGCCTCAGTCTATCAGACTCTCAGTGTCTCTGTGTCTCAGTGTCTCTGTGTCTCAGAGACTCAGTGTCTCTGTGTCTCAGTGTCTTAGTATCTCAAAGTCTCAGTGTCACAGTGTCTCTGTGTCACAGTGTCTCAAAGCCTTTGTGTCTCAGTGTCTCAGTGTCTCTGACTCTCAGTGTCTCTGTGTCCAAGTGTCTCTGTGTCTCAGTGTCTCAGAGTCACAGTTTCTCTGTGTCTCAGTGTATCAGTGTCTCAGAGACTCAATGTCTCTGTGTGTCTCTGTCTGAATGTCTCTGTGCCTCAGTGTCACAGTGCCTCAGTGTCTCAGATTATCAGTGTCTCAGTGTCTCAGAGTCTCAGTGAGTCTGTCTCTGTGTCTCTGTATCTTTGTGTCTCAGTGACTCTGTGCCTCAGTGTATCTGTGTCTCAGTGTCTCTGTGCCTCAGTGTCACAGAGTCTCAGAGTCTCTGTGTCTCAGTGCCTCAGAGTCTCAGTGTTTCTTTATCTAAGTGTCTAAGTGTCTCAGTGTCTCTGAGTCACAGTGTCTCTGTGCTTCAATGTCTCTGTGTCTCAATGTCTCAATGTCTCTCTATCTCAGTGCCTCAGTGTCTCAGTGTTTCAGTGCCTCAGTGTCTCAGTGTCTCAGAGTCACATTGTCTCTGTGTCTCAGTGTCTCTGTGTCTCAGTGTCTCAGTGTCACAATGTCTCAGAGTCTCTGGGTCTCAGTGTTTCAGTGTCTCTGTGTTTCATTGCATCAGTGTCTCAAACACTCTGTGTCACTCAGTTTCTCTGTGTTGAGTGTCTCTGTGCCTCAGTGTCTCAGAGTCTCAACGTCTCTGTGTCACAGTGTCTCAGTGTTTCAGCGTCTCAGAGTCTCAGTGTCTCTGTGTCTCAGTGTTTCTGTGGCTCAGTGTCTCTGTGTCTCAGTGTTTCTGTGGCTCAGTGTCTCTGTGTCTCAGTGTCTCTGTGTCTCAGCGTCTCTGTACCTCAGTGTCTCTGTGTCTCAGCGTCTCTGTGCCTCATTGTCTCTGTGTCACTGTGTCTCAGAGTCTCAGAGTCTCAGTCTATCAGACTCTCAATGTCTCTGTGTCTCAGAGACTCAGTGTCTCTGTGTCTCAGTGTCTTAGTATCTCAAAGTTTCAGTGTCCAAGTGTCTCTGTGTCTCAGAGTCACAGTGTCTCTGTGTCTCAGTGTATCAGTGTCTCAGAGAAACAGTGTCTCTGTATCTCTCTGTCTGAGTGTTTCTATGCCTCAGTGTCACAGTGTTTCAGTGTCCTAGAGTCTCAGTGAGTCTGTCTCTGTGTCTCAGTGTCTCAGTTTCTCAGAGTCACTGTGCCTCTGTGTATCTGTGTCTCAGTGTATCTGTGTCTCAGTGTCTCTGTGTCTCTGTGTCTCAGTGCCTCAGTGCCTCATTATATCTGTGTCTCAGTGTCTCAGAGTCTCAGTGAGTCTGTCTCTGTGTCTCAGTGTCTCTGTGTCTCAGTGTCTCTGTGTCTCAGTGCCTCAGTGCCTCAGTATATCTGTGTCTCAGTGTCTCTGTGTCTCTGTGTCTCAGTGCCTCAGTGCCTCAGTGTCACAGAGTCTCAGTTTCTCTGTTTCTCAGTGCCTCAGTGTCTCAGAGTCTCAGTGTCTCTGTGTCTCAGTGTGTCAGTGACTCTGTGCCTCAGTGTCTCTGCGCCTCAGTGTCTCAGATTCTCACTGTTTCTGTGTCTCTAAGTCACAGTGCCTCTGTGTCTCATCGTCTCAGAGTGTCAGTGTCACTGTGTCTCAGTGTCTCTGTGCCTCATTGTCTCTGTGTCTGTGTGTCTCATTGTCTCAGAGTCTCAGAGTCTCAGTGTCTCAGAGTCTCTGTGTCTTGGTGCCTCAGTGTCTCAGTGTCTCTGTGCCTCAGTCTATCAGACTCTCAGTGTCTCTGTGTCTCAGTGTCTCAGAGACTCAGTGTCTCAGGGAATCAGTGCCTCGGTGTCTCCCTGTCTGAGATTCTCTTTGCCTCAGTGTCACAGTGTCTCAGTGTCTCTGTGTCTCAGTGTATCCGTGTGTCAGAGACTCAGTGCCCCTTTGTCTCTGTGTCTGAGTGTCTCTGTGCCTCAGTGTCTCAGACTCTCAGTGTCTCTGTGTCTCAGTGCCTCAGTATCTCTGTGCCTCAGTGTCTCAGATTCTCAGTGTCTCTGTGTCTCTGTCTGAGTGTCTCTGTGTCTCAGTGTATCTGTTTCTCAGTGTATCTGTGTCTCAGTGTTTCAGTGTCTCAGAGTCTCAGTGCCTCAGTGTCTCAGTGTCTCTGTGTCTCAGTGTCTCTGTGTCTCAGTGTCTCTGTGTCTCAGTGTCTCTGTGTCTCTGTGTCTCAGTGTATCCGTGTGTCAGAGACTCAGTGCCCCTTTGTCTCTGTGTCTGAGTGTCTCCGTGCCTCAGTGTCTCAGACTCTCAGTGTCTCTGTGTCTCAGTGCCTCAGTATCTCTGTGCCTCAGTGTCTCAGATTCTCAGTGTCTCTGTGTCTCTGTCTGAGTGTCTCTGTGTCTCAGTGTATCTGTTTCTCAGTGTATCTGTGTCTCAGTGTTTCAGTGTCTCAGAGTCTCAGTGCCTCAGTGTCTCAGTGTCTCTGTGTCTCAGTGTCTCTGTGTCTCAGTGTCTCTGTGTCTCAGTGTCTCTGTGTCTCTGTGTCTCAGTGTTTCAGAGTCTCAGAGTCTCAGAGTGTCTGTGTCTTGGTGCCTCAGTGTCTCTGTGCCTCAATCTATCAGACTCTCAGTGTCTCTGTGACTCAGTGTCTCTGTGTCTCAGTGTCTCTGTGTCTCAGAGACTCAGTGTCTCTGTGTTTCAGTGTCTTAGTATCTCAAAGTCTCAGTGTCACAGTGTCTCTGTGTCTAGGTGTCTCAAAGTCTTTGTGTCTCAGTGTCTCTGACTCTCAGTGTCTCTGTGTCCAAGTGTCTCTGTGTCTCAGTGTCTCAGAGTCACAGTGTCTCTGTGTCTCAGTGTATCAGTGTCTCAGAGACTCAATGTCTCTGTGTGTCTCTCTGTCTGAGTGTCTCAGTGTCTCAGAATCTCAGTGAGTCTGTCTCTGTGTCTCTGTATATCAGTGTCTCAGTGTCTCTGTGCCACAGTGTATCTGTGTCTCAGTGTCTCTGTGCCTCAGAGTCACAGAGTCTCAGTGTCTCTGGATCTCAGTGCCTCAGAGTCTCAGTGTGTCTGTGTCTAAGTGTCTCAGTGTCTCTGTACCTAAGTGTCTCTGAGTCACAGTGTCTCAGTGTCGCTGTGTCTCAGTGTCTCAGAGTCTCAGTGTCTCTGTGCCTCAATGTCTCTGTGTCTCTGTGTCTCAATGTCTCAGTGTCTCTGTGTCTCAGTGTCTCTGTGTCTCTGTGTCTCAGTGTCTCAGAGTCTCAGAGTGTCTGTGTCTTGGTGCCTCAGTGTCTCTGTGCCTCAATCTATCAGACTCTCAGTGTCTTTGTGTCTCAGTGTCTCTGTGTCTCAGTGTCTCTGTTTCTCAGAGACTCAGTGTCTCTGTGTTTCAGTGTCTTAGTATCTCAAAGTCTCAGTGTCACAGTGTCTCCGTGTCTAGGTGTCTCAAAGTCTTTGTGTCTCAGTGTCTCTGATTCTCAGTGTCTCTGTGTCCAAGTGTCTCTGTGTCTCAGTGTATCAGTGTGTCAGAGACTCAATGTCTCAGTGTCTCTCTGTCTGAGTGTCTCTGTGCCTCAGTGTCACAGTGCTTCAGTGTCTCAGATTATAAGTGTCTCAGTGTCTCAGAGTCTCAGTGAGTCTGTCTCTGTGTCTCTGTATCTCAGTGTCTCAGTGTCTCTGTGCCTCAGTGTATCTGTGTCTCAGTGTCTCTGTGCCTCAGAGTCACAGAGTCTCAGTGTCTCTGGATCTCAGTGCCTCAGAGTCTCAGTGTCTCTGTGACTAAGTTTCTCAGTGTCTCTGTACCTAAGTGTCTCTGAGTCACAGTGTCTCAGTGTCGCTGTGTCTCAGTGTCTCAGAGTCTCAGTGTCTCTGTGCCTCAATGTCTCTGTGTCTCTGTGTCTCAATGTCTCAGTGTCTCTCTATCTCAGTGCCTCAGTGTCTCAGTGTCTCAGAGTCTCATTGTGTCAGTGTGTCTGCGTATCAGTGTCTCAGTGTTTCAGTGCCTCAGGTTCTCAGAGTCTCAGAGTCACATTGTCTCTGTGTCACAGTGTCTCTGTGCCTCATTGTATCTGTGTCTCCGTGTCTCAGTGTCTCAGATTCTCACTGTCTCTGTGTCTCTGTGTCTCAGTGTCTCTGTGCCTCATTGTCTCAGTGTCTCTATGTCTCAGTGTCTCAGTGTCTCAGTGTCTCTGTGCCTCAGTGCCTCAGTATATCTGTGTCTCAGTGTCTCAGTGTCTCTGTGTCTCAGTGTCTTAGTATCTCAATGTTTCAGTGTCCAAGTGTCTCTGTGTCTCAGTGTCTCACAGTCACAGTGTCTCTGTGTCTCAGTGTATCAGTGTCTCAGAGACACAGTGTCTCTGTGTCTCTCTAGCTGAGTGTTTTGTCACAGTGTCTCAGTGTCCTAGAGTCTCAGTGAGTCTGTCTCTGTGTCTCAGTGTCTCAGTTTCTCAGTGTCACTGTGCCTCAGTGTATCTGTGTCTCAGTGTCTCTGTGTCTCTGTGTCTCAGTGCCTCAGTGCCTCAGTATATCTGTGTCTCAGTTTCTCTGTGTCTCACTGTCTCTGTGTCTCTGTGTCCCAGTGCCACAGTGCCTCAGTGTCACAGAGTCTCAGTGTCTCTGTGTCTCAGTGCCTCAGTGTCTCGTGTCTCTGTGTCTCAGTGTCTCTGTGCCTCAGTGTTTCACTGCCTCAGTGTCTCAGAGTCTCAGTGTCTCTGTGTCATAGTGTGTGAGCGTCTCAGAGACTCAGTGTCTCTTTGTCTCTGAGTCTGAGTGTCTCTGTGCGTCAATGTCACAGTGTCTCAGTGTCCCAGTGACTCTGTGCTTCAGTGTCTCAGATTCTCGGTGTCTCTGTGTCTCAGTGTCTCAGAGTCTCAGTGTCTCTGTGTCTCAGTGCCTCTGTGTCTCAGTGTCTCTGTGCATCAGTGTCTCATTGCCTCAGTGTCTCAGAGTCTCTGTGTCTCAGTGTCTCCGAGTCTCAGTGTCTCAGAGTCACTGTGTCTCTGTGTCTCAGAGACTCAGTGTCTCTGTGCCTCAGTCTATCAGACTCTCAGTGTCTCTGTGTCTCAATGTCTCTGTGTCTCAGAGACTCAGTGTCTCTGTGTCTCAGTGTCTTAGTATCTCAAAGTCTCAGTGTCACAGTGTCTCGGTGTCTCAGTGTCTCAAAGTCTTTGTGTCTCAGTGTCTCTGACTCTCAGTGTCTCTGTGTCCAAGTGTCTCTGTGTCTCAATGTCTCAGAGTCACAGTGTCTCTGTGTCTCAGTGTATCAGTGTCTCAGAGACTCAATGTCTCTGTGTGTCTCTGTCTGAGTGTCTCTGTGCCTCAGAGACTCAGTGTCTCAGGGAATCAGTGCCTCGGTGTCTCTCTGTCTGAGATTCTCTTTGCCTCAGTGTCACAGTGTCTCTGTGTCTCAGTGTATCCGTGTGTCAGAGACTCAGTGCCCCTTTGTCTCTGTGTCTGAGTGTCTCTGTGCCTCAGTGTCTCAGACTCTCAGTGTCTCTGTGTCTCAGTGCCTCAGTATCTCTGTGCCTCAGTGTCTCAGATTCTCAGTGTCTCCAAGTCTTTGTGTCCCAGTGTCTCAGTGTCTCAGAGACTCAGTGTCTCTGTGTCTCTGTCTGAGTATCTCTGTGTCTCAGTGTATCTGTTTCTCAGTGTATCTGTGTCTCAGTGTTTCAGTGTCTCAGAGTCTCAGTGCCTCAGTGTCTCAGTGTCTCTGTGTCTCAGTGTCTCTGTGTCTCAGTGTCTCTGTGTCTCAGTGTCTCTGTGTCTCTGTGTCTCAGTGTCTCAGATTCTCAGAGTCTCAGAGTGTCTGTGTCTTGGTGCTTCAGTGTCTCTGTGCCTCAATCTATCAGACTCTCAGTGTCTCTGTGTCTCAGTGTCTCTGTGTCTCAGAGACTCAGTGTCTCTGTGTTTCAGTGTCTTAGTATCTCAAAGTCTCAGTGTCACAGTGTCTCTGTGTGTAGGTGTCTCAAAGTCTTTGTGTCTCAGTGTCTCTGACTCTCAGTGTCTCTGTGTCCAAGTGTCTCTGTGTCTCAGTGTCTCAGAGTCACAGTGTCTCTGTGTCTCAGTGTATCAGTGTCTCAGAGACTCAATGTCTCTGTGTCTCTCTGTCTGAGTGTCTCTGTGCCTCAGTGTCACAGTGCTTCAGTGTCTCAGATTATAAGTGTCTCAGTGTCTCAGAGTCTCAGTGAGTCTGTCTCTGTGTCTCTGTATCTCAGTGTCTCAGTGTCTCTGTGCCACAGTGTATCTGTGTCTCAGTGTCTCTGTGCCTCAGAGTCACAGAGTCTCAGTGTCTCTGTACCTAAGTGTCTCTGAGTCACAGTGTCTCAGTGTCGCTGTGTCTCAGTGTCTCAGTGTCTCAGTGTCTCTGTGCCTCAATGTCTCTGTGTCTCTGTGTCTCAATGTCTCAGTGTCTCTGTGTCTCAGTGTCTCTGTGTCTCTGTGTCTCAATGTCTCTGTGTCTCTGTGTCTCAATGTCTCAGTGTCTCTGTGTCCAAGTGTCTCTGTGTCTCAGTGTATCAGTGTCTCAGAGACTCAATTTCTCTGTGTCTCTCTGTCTGAGTGTCTCTGTGCCTCAGTGTCACAGTGCTTCAGTGTCTCAGATTTTAAGTGTCTCAGTGTCTCAGAGTCTCAGTGAGTCTGTCTCTGTGTCTCTGTATCTCAGTGTCTCAGTGTCTCTGTGCCTCAGTGTATCTGTGTCTCAGTGTCTCTGTGCCTCAGAGTCACAGAGTCTCAGTGTCTCTGGATCTCAGTGCCTCAGAGTCTCAGTGTCTCTGTGTCTAAGTTTCTCAGTGTCTCTGTACCTAAGTGTCTCTGAGTCACAGTGTCTCAGTGTCGCTGTGTCTCAGTGTCTCAGAGTCTCAGTGTCTCTGTGCCTCAATGTCTCTGTGTCTCAATGTCTCAGTATCTCTCTATCTCAGTGCCTCAGTGTCTCAGTGTCTCAGAGTCTCATTGTGTCAGTGTGTCTGCGTATCAGTGTCTCAGTGTTTCAGTGCCTCAGGTTCTCAGAGTCTCAGAGTCACATTGTCTCTGTGTCACAGTGTCTCTGTGCCTCATTGTATCTGTGTCTCCGTGTCTCAGTGTCTCAGATTCTCACTGTCTCTGTGTCTCTGTATCTCAGTGTCTCTGTGCCTCATTGTCTCAGTGTCTCTATGTCTCAGTGTCTCAGTGTCTCTGTGTCTCAGTGCCTCAGTGCCTCAGTGCCTCAGTATATCTGTGTCTCAGTGTCTCAGTGTCTCTGTGTCTCAGTGTCTTAGTATTTCAAAGTTTCAGTGTCCAAGTGTCTCTGTGTCTCAGTGTCTCACAGTCACAGTGTCTCTGTGTCTCAGTGTATCAGTGTCTCAGAGACACAGTGTCTCTGTGTCTCTCTAGCTGAGTGTTTCTGTTTCTCAGTGTCACAGTGTCTCAGTGTCCTAGAGTCTCAGTGAGTCTGTCTCTGTGTCTCAGTGTCTCAGTTTCTCAGTGTCACTGTGCCTCAGTGTATCTGTGTCTCAGTGTCTCAGTGTCTCTGTGTCTCTGTGTCTCAGTGCCTCAGTATATCTGTGTCTCAGTGTCTCTGTGTCTCACTGTCTCTGTGTCTCTGTGTTCCAGTGCCTCAGTGCCTCAGTGTCACAGAGCCTCAGTGTCTCTGTGTCTCAGTGCCTCAGTGTCTCGTGTCTCTGTGTCTCAGTGTCTCTGTGCCTCAGTGTTTCACTGCCTCAGTGTCTCAGAGTCTCAGTGTCTCTGTGTCATAGTGTGTCAGCGTCTCAGAGACTCAGTGTCTCTTTGTCTCTGAGTCTGAGTGTCTCTGTGCGTCAATGTCACAGTGTCTCAGTGTCCCAGTGACTCTGTGCTTCAGTGTCTCAGATTCTCGGTGTCTCTGTGTCTCAGTGTCTCAGTGTCTCAGAGTCTCAGTGTCTCAGTGTCTCTTTGCCTCAGTGTCTCATTGCCTCAGTGTCTCAGAGTCTCTGTGTCTCAGTGTCTCAGAGTCTCAGTGTCTCAGAGTCACTGTGTCTTGGTGCCTCAGTGTCTCAGTGTCTCTGTGCCTCAGTCTATCAGACTCTCAGTGTCTCTGTGTCTCAGTGTCTCTGTGTCTCAGAGTCTCAAAGTCTTTGTGTCTCAGTGTCTCTGACTCTCAGTGTCTCTGTGTCCAAGTGTCTCTGTGTCTCAATGTCTCAGAGTCACAGTGTCTCTGTGTCTCAGTGTATCAGTGTCTCAGAGACTCAATGTCTCTGTGTGTCTCTGTCTGAGTGTCTCTGTGCCTCAGTGTCACAGTGCCTCAGTGTCTCAGATTATCAGTGTCTCAGTGTCTCAGAGTCTCAGTGAGTCTGTCTCTGTGTCTCTGTATCTCAGTGTCTCAGTGTCTTTGTGCCTCAGTGTATCTGTGTCTCAGTGTCTCTGTGCCTCAGTGTCACAGAGTCTCAGAGTCTCTGTGTCTCAGTGCCTCAGAGTCTCAGTGTCTCTGTGTCTAAGTGTCTCAGTGTCTTTGTATCTAAGTGTCTTTGAGTCACAGTGTCTCAGTGTCTCTGTGTCTCAGTGTCTCAGAGTCTCAGTGTCTCTGTGCTTCAATGTCTCTGTGTCTCAATGTCTCAGTGTCTCTCTATCTCAGTGCCTCAGTGCCTCAGTGTTTCAGTGCCTCAGTGTCTCAGTGTCTCAGAGTCACATTGTCTCTGTGTCTCAGTGTCTCAGTGTCTCTGTGCCTCAGTGTCTCAGAGTCTCAGTGTCTCAACGTCTCTGTGTCACAGTGTCTCAGTGTTTCAGCGTCTCTGATTCTCAGTGTCTCTGTGTCTCAGTGTTTCAGCGTCTTAGAGTCTCTGTGTCTCTGTGTATCTGTGTCTCAGTGTCTCTGTGGCTCAGTGTCTCTGTGTCTCAGTGTCTCTGTGTCTCAGCGTCTCTGTACCTCAGTGTCTCTGTGCCTCATTGTCTCTGTACCTCAGTGTCTCTGTGTCTCTGTGTCTCTGTGTCTCAGAGTCTCAGTCTATCAGACTCTCAATGTCTCTGTGTCTCAGAGACTCAGTGTCTCTGTGTCACAGTGTCTTAGTATCTCAAAGTTTCAGTGTCCAAATGTCTCTGTGTCTCAGTGTCTCAGAGTCACAGTGACTCTGTGTCTCAGTGTATCAGTGCCTCAGAGACACAGTGTCTCTGTGTCTCTCTGTCTGAGTGTTTCTATGCCTCAGTGTCACAGTGTCTCAGTGTCCTAGAGTCTCAGTGAGTCTGTCTCTGTGTCTCAGTTTCTCAGTGTCACTGTGCCTCAGAGTATCTGTGTCTCAGTGTATCTGTGTCTCAGTGTCTCTGTGTCTCAGTGCCTCAGTGCCTCAGTATATCTGTGTCTCAGTGTCTCTGTGTCTCAGTGTCTCAGTGTCTCTCTGTCTCTGTGCCTCAGTCTATCAGACTCTCAGTGTCTCAGTGTCTCTGTGTCTCAGAGACTCAGTGTCTCTGTGTCTCAGTGTCTTAGTATCTCAAAGTCTCAGTGTCACAGTGTCTCTGTGTCTCAGTGTCTCAAAGCCTTTGTGTCTCAGTGTCTCAGTGTCTCTGACTCTCAGTGTCTCTGTGTCCAAGTGTCTCTGTGTCTCAGTGTCTCAGAGTCACAGTGTCTCTGTGTCTCAGTGTATCAGTGTCTCAGAGACTCAATGTCTCTGTGTGTCTCTGTCTGAGTGTCTCTGTGCCTTCGTGTCACAGTGCCTCAGTGTCTCAGATTATCAGTGTCTCAGTGTCTCAGAGTCTCAGTGACTCTGTCTCTGTGTCTCTGTATCTTTGTGTCTCAGTGTCTCTGTGCCTCAGTGTATCTGTGTCTCAGTGTCTCTGTGCCTCAGTGTCACAGAGTCTCAGAGTCTCTGTGTCTCAGTGCCTCAGAGTCTCTGTGTCTCAGTGCCTCAGAGTCTCAGTGTCTCTGTATCTAAGTGTCTCTGAGTCACAATGTCTCAGTGTCTCTCTATCTCAGTGCCTCAGTGTCTCAGTGTCTCTGTGTCTCAGTGTTCAGTGTCTCAGTGTCCAGTGTCTCAGCGTCTCTGAATCTCAGTGTCACAATGTCTCAGAGTCTGTGGGTCTCAGTGTTTCAGTGTCTCTGTGTTTCATTGCATCAGTGTCTCAAACACTCTGTGTCACTGAGTTTCTCTGTGTTGAGTGTCTCTGTGCCTCAGTGTCTCAGAGTCTCAGAGTCTCAACGTCTCTGTGTCACAGTGTCTCAGTGTTTCAGCGTCTCAGAGTCTCAGTGTCTCTGTGTCTCTGTGTTTCTGTGGCTCAGTGTCGCTGTGTCTCAGTGTCTCTGTGTCTCAGCGTCTCTGTACCTCAGTGTCTCTGTGTCTCAGCGTCTCTGTGCCTCATTGTCTCTGTGTCACTGTGTCTCAGAGTCTCAGTCTATCAGACTCTCAATGTCTCTGTGTCTCAGAGACTCAGTGTCTCTGTGTCTCAGTGTCTTAGTATCTCAAAGTTTCAGTGTCCAAGTGTCTCTGTGTCTCAGAGTCACAGTGTCTCTGTGTCTCAGTGTATCAGTGTCTCAGAGACACAGTGCCTCTGTGTCTCTCTGTCTGAGTGTTTCTATGCCTCAGTGTCACAGTGTCTCAGTGTCCTAGAGTCTCAGTGAGTCTGTCTCTGTGTCTCAGTGTCTCAGTTTCTCAGTGTCACTGTGCCTCAGTGTATCTGTGTCTCAGTGTATCTGTGTCTCAGTGTCTCTGTGTCTCAGTGCCTCAGTGCCTCAGTATATCTGTGTCTCAGTGTCTCAGAGTCTCAGTGAGTCTGTCTCTGTGTCTCAGTGTCTCAGTGTCTCAGTGTCTCTGTGTCTCAGTGCCTCAGTGCCTCAGTATATCTGTGTCTCAGTGTCTCAGTGTCTCTGTGTCTCAGTGCCTCAGTGCCTCAGTGTCACAGAGTCCCAGTTTCTCTGTTTCTCAGTGCCTCAGTGTCTCAGAGTCTCAGTGTCTCTGTGTCTCAGTGTGTCAGTGTCTCTGTGCCTCAGTGTCTCTACGCCTCAGTGTCTCAGATTCTCACTGTTTCTGTGTCTCTAAGTCACAGTGCCTCTGTGTCTCATCGTCTCAGAGTGTCAGTGTCACTGTGTCTCAGTGTCTCTGTGCCTCATTGTCTCTGTGTTTCTGTGTCTCAGTGTCTCAGATTCTCACTGTCTCTGTGTCTCTGTGTCTCAGTGTCTCAGTGTCTCTGTGCCTCATTGTCTCTGTGTCTGTGTGTCTCATTGTCTCAGAGTCTCAGAGTCTCAGTGTCTCAGAGTCTCTGTGTCTTGGTGCCTCAGTGTCTCAGTGTCTCTGTGCCTCAGTCTATCAGACTCTCAGTGTCTCTGTGTCTCAGTGCCTCAGTGTCTCAGTGTCTCACAGTCTCTTTGTCTCTGAGACTCAGTGTCTCAGGGAATCAGTGCCTCGGTGTCTCTCTGTCTGAGATTCTCTTTGCCTCAGTGTCACAGTGTCTCAGTGTCTCTGTGTCTCAGTGTATCCATGTGTCAGAGACTCAGTGCCCCTTTGTCTCTGTGTCTGAGTGTCTCTGTGCCTCAGTGTCTCAGACTCTCAGTGTCTCTGTGTCTCAGTGCCTCAGTATCTCTGTGCCTCAGTGTCTCAGATTCTCTGTGTCTCCAAGTCTTTGTGTCCCAGTGTCTCAGTGTCTCTGTGTCTCTCTCTGAGTGTCTCTGTGTCTCAGTGTATCTGTTTCTCAGTGTATCTGTGTCTCAGTGTTTCAGTGTCTCAGAGTCTCAGTGCCTCAGTGTCTCAGTGTCTCTGTGTCTCAGTGTCTCTGTTTCTCAGAGACTCAGTGTCTCTGTGTTTCAGTGTCTTAGTATCTCAAAGTCTCAGTGTCACAGTGTCTCTGTGTCTAGGTGTCTCAAAGTCTTTGTGTCTCAGTGTCTCTGACCCTCAGTGTCTCTGTGTCCAAGTGTCTCTGTGTCTCTGTGTCTCAGTGTCTCAGAGTCACAGTGTCTCTGTGTCTCAGTGTATCAGTGTCTCAGAGACTCAATGTCTCTGTGTCTCTCTGTCTGAGTGTCTCTGTGCCTCAGTGTCACAGTGCTTCAGTGTCTCAGATTATAAGTGTCTCAGTGTCCCAGAGTCTCAGTGAGTCTGTCTCTGTGTCTCTGTATCTCAGTGTCTCAGTGTCTCTGTGCCTCAGTGTATCTGTGTCTCAGTGTCTCTGTGCCTCAGAGTCACAGAGTCTCAGTATCTCTGGATCTCAGTGCCCCAGAGTATCAGTGTCTCTGTGTCTAAGTGTCTCAATGTCTCTGTACCTAAGTGTCTCTGAGTCACAGTGTCTCAGTGTCGCTGTGTCTCAGTGTCTCAGTGTCTGTGTGCCTCAATGTCTCTGTGTCTCTGTGTCTCAATGTCTCAGTGTCTCTCTATCTCAGTGCCTCAGTGTCTCAGTGTCTCAGAGTCTCATTGTGTCAGTGTGTCTGCGTATCAGTGTCTCAGTGTTTCAGTGCCTCAGGTTCTCAGTGTCTCAGAGTCACATTGTCTCTGTGTCACAGTGTCTCTGTGCCTCATTGTATCTGTGTCTCCGTGTCTCAGTGTCTCAGATTCTCACTGTCTCTGTGTCTCTGTGTCTCAGTGTCTCTGTGCCTCATTGTCTCAGTGTCTCTATGTCTCAGTGTCTCAGTGTCTCAGTGTCTCTGTGTCTCAGTGTCTTAGTAACTCAATGTTTCAGTGTCCAAGTGTCTCTGTGTCTCAGTGTCTCACAGTCACAGTGTCTCTGTGTCTCAGTGTATCAGTGTCTCAGAGACACAGTGTCTCTGTGTCTCTCTAGCTGAGTGTTTCTGTTTCTCAGTGTCACAGTGTCTCAGTGTCCTAGAGTCTCAGTGAGTCTGTCTCTGTGTCTCAGTGTATCTGTGTCTCAGTGTCTCTGTGTCTCAGTGCCTCAGTATATCTGTGTCTCAGTGTCTCTGTGTCTCAGTGTCTCAGTGTCTCTCTGTCTCTGTGCCTCAGTCTATCAGACTCTCAGTGTCTCAGTGTCTCAGTGTCTCTGTGTCTCAGAGACTCAGTGTCTCTGTGTCTCAGTGTCTTAGTATCTCAAAGTCTCAGTGTCACAGTGTCTCTGTGTCTCAGTGTCTCAAAGTCTTTGTGTCTCAGTGTCTCTGACTCTCAGTGTCTCTGTGTCCAAGTGTCTCTGTGTCTCAGTGTCTCAGAGTCACAGTGTCTCTGTGTCTCAGTGTATCAGTGTCTCAGAGACTCAATGTCTCTGTGTGTCTCTGTCTGAGTGTCTCTGTGCCTCAGTGTCACAGTGCCTCAGTGTCTCAGATTATCAGTGTCTCAGTGTCTCAGTGTCACTGTGACACTGACACTCTGAGACGATGAGACACAGAGGCACTGTGACTTAGAGACACAGAAACAGTGAGAATCTGAATCACTGAGGCGTAGAGACACTGAGGCACAGAGACACTGACACACTGAGACACAGAGACACTGAGACTCTGAGACACTGAGGCACTGAGAAACAGAGACACTGAGACTCTGTGACACTGAGGCACTGAGGCACTGAGACACAGAGACACTGAGACACTGAGACACAGAGACAGACTCACTGAGACTCTGAGACACTGAGACACAGATATACTGAGGCACTGAGGCACTGAGACACAGAGACACAGAGACACTGAGACACAGATACACTGAGACACAGATACACTGAGGCACAGTGACACTGAGAAACTGAGACACTGAGACACAGAGACAGACTCACAGAGACTCTAGGACACTGAGACACTGTGACACTGAGGCATAGAAACACTCAGACAGAGAGACACAGAGACACTGTGTCTCTGAGACACTGATACACTGAGACACAGAGACACTGTGACTCTGAGACACAGAGACACTTGGACACTGAAACTTTGAGATACTAAGACACTGAGACACAGAGACACTGAGTCTCTGAGACACAGAGACATTGAGAGTCTGAGACTCTGAGACACAGTGACACAGAGACAATGAGGCACAGAGACGCTGAGACACAGAGACACTGAGACACAGAGACACTGAGCCACAGAAACACTGAGACACAGAGACACTGAGACTCTGAGACGCTGAAACACTGAGACACTGTGACACAGAGACGTTGAGACTCTGAGACTCAGAGACAATGAGGCACAGAAACGCTGAGACACAGAGACACTGAGGTACAGAGACGCTGAGACACTGAGACACAGAGACACTGAGCCACAGAAACACTGAGACACAGAGACACTGAGACTCTGAGACGCTGAAACACTGAGACACTGTGACACAGAGACGTTGAGACTCTGAGACTCAGAGACACTGAGGCACAGAGACACTCAACACAGAGAAAATGAGTGACACAGAGTGTTTGAGACACTGATGCAATGAAACACAGAGACACTGAAACACTGAGACCCACAGACTCTGAGACATTGTGACACTGAGATTCAGAGACGCTGAGACACTGGACACTGAGACACAGAGACACTGAGACACTGAGACACAGAGACACAGAGACAATGTGACTCTGAGACACTGAGACACTGAGGCACTGAAACACTGAGACACTGAGACACTGGACACTGAGACACTGAGACACAGAGACACTGAGACACTGAGACACAGAGACAATGTGACTCTGAGACACTGAGACACTGAGGCACTGAAACACTGAGACACTGAGGCACTGAGATAGAGAGACACTGAGACATTGACACACAGAGACATTGAAGCACAGAGACACTGAGACTCTGAGACACTGAGACACAGAGACACTGAGACACTGTGACTCAGAGACACTTAGATAAAGAGACACTGAGACTCTGAGGCACTGAGACACAGAGACTCTGAGACTCTGTGACACTGAGGCACAGAGACACTGAGACACAGATACACTGAGGCACAGAGACACTGAGACACAAAGATACAGAGACACAGAGACAGACTCACTGAGACTCTGAGACACTGAGACACTGATAATCTGAGACACTGAGGCACTGTGACACTGAGGCACAGAGACACTCAGACAGAGACACACAGAGACATTGAGTCTCTGAGACACTGATACACTGAGACACAGAGACACTGTGACTCTGAGACACTGAGACACAGAGACACTTGGACACAGAGACACTGAGAGTCAGAGACACTGAGACACTGAGACACAAAGGCTTTGAGACACTGAGACACAGAGACATTGTGACACTGAGACGTTGAGATACTAAGACACTGAGACACAGAGACACTGAGTCTCTGAGACACAGAGACACTGAGACACAGAGACACTGAGAGTCTGATAGACTGAGGCACAGAGACAGAGAGACACTGAGACACTAAGACACAGAGACACTAGGTGGCTCAAAGTCTTTGTGTCTCAGTGTCTCTGACTCTCAGTGTCTCTGTGGCCAAGTATCTCTTTGTCTCAGTGTCTCAGAGTCACAGTGTCTCTTTGTCTCAGTGTATCAGTGTCTCAGTGTCTCAATGTTTCTGTGTCTCTCTGTGCCTCAGTGTCACAGTGCTTCAGTGTCTCAGATTATCAGTGTCTCAGAGTCTCAGTGAGTCTGTCTCTGTGTCTCTGTATCTCTGTGTCTCTGTGCCTCAGTGTATCTGTGTCTCAGTGTCTCTGTGCCTCAGTGTCACAGAGTCTCAGTGTCTCTGGATCTCAGTGCCTCAGAGTCTCAGTGTCTCTGTGTCTAAGTGTCTCAGTGTCTCTGTATCTAAGTGTCTCTGAGTCACAGTGTCTCAGTGTCGCTTTGTCTCAGTGCCTCAAAGTCTCAGTGTCGCTGTGTCTCAGTGTCTCAGAGTCTCAGTGTCTCTGTGCCTCAATGTCTCTGTGTCTCTGTGTCTCAATGTCTCAGTGTCTCTCTATCTCAGTGCCTCAGTGTCTCAGTGTCTCAGAGTCTCAGTGTTTCAGTGCCTCAGTGTCTCAGTGTCTCAGAGTCACATTGTCTCTGTGTCTCAGTGTCTCTGTGCCTCAGTGTCTCAGAGCCCAGTGTCTCAGCGTCTCTGAGTCTCAGTGTCTCAATGTCTCAGAGTCTCTGGGTCTCAGTGTTTCTGTGTCTCAGCGTCTCTGTACCTCAGTGTCTCTGTCTCTGACTCTCAGTGTCTCTGTGGCCAAGTATCTCTTTGTCTCAGTGTCTCAGAGTCACAGTGTCTCTTTGTTTCAGTGCATCAGTGTCTCAAACACTCTGTGTCACTGAGTTTCTCTGTGTTGAGTGTCTCTGTGTCTCAGTGTCTCTGTGTCTCAGCGTCTCTGTACCTCAGTGTCTCTGTGTCTCAGCGTCTCTGTGCCTCATTGTCTCTGTGTCTCTGTGTCTCAGAGTCTCAGTCTATCAGACTCTCAATGACTCTGTGTCTCTGTGTCACAGAGACTCAGTGTCACTGTGCCTCAGTGTATCTGTGTCTCTGTGTCTCTATGTCTCAGTGTCTCAGTGTCTCTGTGTCTCAGTGCCTCAGGGCCTCAGTAAATCTGTGTCTCAGTGTCTCAGTGTCTCATTGTCTCAGTGTCTCTATGCCTCAGTGTCTCAGATTCTCACTGTTTCTGTGTCTCTAAGTCACAGTGCCTCTGTGTCTCATCGTCTCAGAGTCTCAGTGTCTCTGTGCCTCAGTGTCTCTGTGCCTCATTGTCTCTGTGTCTCTGTGTCTCAGATTTTCACTGTCTCTGTGTCTCTGTGTCTCAGTGTCTCAGCGTCACTGTGCCTCATTGTCTCTGTGTCTCTGTATCTCAGAGTCTCAGAGTCTCAGTGTCTCTGTGCCTCAGTCTATCAGACTCTCAGTGTCTCTGTGTCTCAGTGTCTCTGTGTCTCAGAGACTCAGTGTCTCTGTGTCTCAGTGTCTTAGTATCTCAAAGTCTCAGTGTCACAGTGTCTCTGTGTCTCAGTGTCTCAAAGTCTTTGTGTCTCAGTGTCTCAGTGTCTCTGACTCTCAGTGTCTCTGTGTCCAAGTGTCTCTGTGTCTCAGTGACTCAGAGTCACAGTGTCTCTGTGTCTCAGTGTATCAGTGTCTCAGAGACTCAATGTCTCTGTGTGTCTCTGTCTGAGTGTCTCTGTGCCTCAGTGTCACAGTGCCTCAGTGTCTCAGATTATCAGTGTCTCAGAGTCTCAGTGAGTCTGTCTCTGTGTCTCTGTATCTCTGTGTCTCAGTGTCTCTGTGCCTCAGTGTATCTGTGTCTCAGTGTCTCTGTGCCTCAGTGCCTCAGAGTCTCAGTGTCTCTGTGTCTAAGTGTCTCAGTGTCTCTGTATCTAAGTGTCTCTGAGTCACAGTGTCTCAGTGTCTCTGTGTCTCAGTGTCTCAGAGTCTCAGTGTCTCTGTGCTTCAATGTCTCTGTGTCTCAATGTCTCAGTGTCTCTCTATCTCAGTGCCTCAGTGTCTCAGTGTTTCAGTGCCTCAGTGTCTCAGTGTCTCAGAGTCACATTGTCTCAGTGTCTCTGTGTCTCAGCGTCTCAGTGTCTCAGTGTCCAGTGTCTCAGCGTCTCTGAGTCTCAGTGTCACAATGTCTCAGAGTCTGTGGGTCTCAGTGTTTCAGTGTCTCTGTGTTTCATTGCATCAGTGTCTCAAACACTCTGTGTCACTCAGTTTCTCTGTGTTGAGTATCTCTGTGCCTCAGTGTCTCAGAGTCTCAACGTCTCTGTGTCACAGTGTCTCAGTGTTTCAGCGTCTCAGAGTCTCAGTGTCTCTGTGTCTCTGTGTCTCAGTGTCTCAGTGACTCTGTGGCTCAGTGTCTCTGTGTCTCAGTGTCTCTGTGTCTCAGCGTCTCTGTACCTCAGTGTCTTTGTGTCTCAGCGTCTCTGTGCCTCATTGTCTCTGTGTCTCTGTGTCTCAGAGTCTCAGAGTCTCAGTCTATCAGACTCTCAATGTCTCTGTGTCTCAGAGACTCAGTGTCTCTGTGTCTCAGTGTCTTAGTATCTCAAAGTTTCAGTGTCCAAGTGTCTCTGTGTCTCAGTGTCTCAGAGACACAGTGTCTCTGTGTCTCACTGTCTGAGTGTTTCTGTGCCTCAGTGTCACAGTGTCTCAGTGTCCTAGAGTCTCAGTGAGTCTGTCTCTGTGTCTCAGAGACTCAGTGTCTCTGTGTCTCAGTGTCTTAGTATCTCAAAGTCTCAGTGTCACAGTGTCTCTGTGTCTCAGTGTCTCTGTGTCCAAGTATCTCTTTGTCTCAGTGTCTCAGAGTCACAGTGTCTCTTTGTCTCAGTGTATCAGTGTCTCAGTGTCTCAATGTCTCTGTGTCTCTCTGTCTGAGTGTCTCTGTGCCTCAGTGTCACAGTGCTTCAGTGTCTCAGATTATCAGTGTCTCAGTGTCTCAGAGTTTCAGTGAGTCTGTCTCTGTGTCTCTGTATCTCTGTGTCTCAGTGTCTCTGTGCCTCAGTGTATCTGTGTCTCAGTGTCTCTGTGCCTCAGTGTCGCAGAGTCTCAGTGACTCTGGATCTCAGTGCCTCAGAGTCTCAGTGTCTCTGTGTCTAAGTGTCTCAATGTCTCTGTATCTAAGTGTCTCAGAGTCTCAGTGTCGCAGTGTCTCTCTATCTCAGTGCCTCAGTGTCTCAGTGTCTCAGAGTCACAGTGTTTCAGTGCCTCAGTGTCTCAGTGTGTCAGAGTCACATTGTCTCTATGTCTCAGTGTCTCTGTGCCTCAGTGTCTCAGAGCCCAGTGTCTCAGCGTGTCTGAGTCTCAGTGTCTCAATGTCTCAGAGTCTCTGGGTCTCAGTGTTTCAGTGTCTCTGTGTTTCAGTGCATCAGTGTCTCAAACACTCTGTGTCACTGAGTTTCTCTGTGTTGAGTGTCTCTGTGCCTCAGTGTCTCAGAGTCTCAACGTCTCTGTGTCACAGTGTCTCTGTGTCTCAGCGTCTCTGTACCTCAGTGTCTCTGTGTCTCTGTGTCACAGAGACTCAGTGTCTCTGTGTCTCAGTGTCTTAGTATCTCAAAGTCTCAGTGTCCAAGTGTCTCTGTGTCTCATTGTCTCAGAGTCACAGTGTCTCTGTGTCTCAGTGTATCAGTGTCTCAGTGTCTCAGTGTCTCAGAGTCTCAGTGTCTCTGTGCTTCAATGTCTCTGTGTCTCAATGTCTCAGTGTCTCAGTGTCTCTGTGCCTCAGTGTCTCGAAGTCTTTGTGTCTTAATGTCTCTGTGTCTCAGAGTAACAGTGTCTCTGTGTCTCAGTGTATCAGTGTCTCTTTGTCTCTGTGTCGGAGTGTCTCTATGCCTCAGTGTCTCAGTGTCTCAATGTCTCTGTGTCTCAGTGTATCAAAGTCTTTGTGTCTCAGTGTCTGTTTCTCAGACTCTCAATGTCTCAGTATCTCTATGTTTCTGTGTCTCAGTGGCTCTGTGCCTCAGTGTCTGAAAGTCTCAGTGTCTCTGTGTCTCAGTGTCTCTGTGTCTTAGTGTCCCTGTGCCTCAGTGTCTCTGTGCCTCAGTGTCGAGTGTCTCAGAGTCTCACTGTCTGTGTGTCACAGTGTTTCAGCGTCTCAGGGTCTCAGTGTCTCTGTGTCTCAGTGCCTCTGTGTCTCTGCGTCTCAGTGTCTCTGTGCCTCAGTGTCTCTGTGCCTCAGTGTCTCTGTGCCTCAGTGTCTCTGTGTCTCTGTGTCTCAGTATCTCTGTGTCTCAGTGTCTCTGTCCCTCATAGTTTCTGTGTCTCAGTGTCTCTGTGTCTCAGTGTCTCGAAGTCTTTGTGTCTCTGTGTCTCTGTGTCTCAGTGTATCAGTGTCTCTTTGTCTCTGTGTCTGAGTGTCTCTGTGCCTCAGTGTCTCAGTCTCTCAGTGTCTCAGTGTATCAAAGTCTTTGTGTCTCAGTGTCTGTTTCTCAGACTCTCAATGTCTCAGTGCCTCAGTGTCTCTGTGCCTCAGTGTCTCTGTGCCTCAGTGTCTTAGTATCTCAAAGTCTCAGTGTCTCAGTTTCTCTGTGTCTCTGTATCTCAGAGTCTCTGTTTCTCAGTGTCTCAGTGTCTCTGTGCCTCAGTGTCTCTGTGCCTCAGTGTCTTAGTATCTCAAAGTCTCAGTGTCTCAGTGTCTCTGTGTCTCAGTGTCTCAAAGTTTTGTGTCCCAGTGTCTCTGTGTCCAAGTGTCTCTGTGTCTCAGTGTCTCAGAGTCACTGTGTCTCAGTGTCTCTGTGTCCAAGTGTCCCTGTGTCTCTCTGTCTGAGTGTCTCTGTGCCTCAGTGTCACAGTGTCTCAGATTATCAGTGTCTCAGAGTCTCAGTGAGTCTGTCTCTGTGTCTCTGTGTCTCAGTGTCTCTGTGTCTCAGTGTATCTGTGCCTCAGAGTCTCTGTGCCTCAGTGTCTCTATGTCTCTGTGTCTCAGTGTCTCAGAGTCTCAGTGTCTCAGTGTCTCAGTGTCTCTGTGCCTCAGAGTCTCAGTGTCTCAGTGTCTCTGTGTCTCAGTGTATCTCTGCCTCAGAGTCTCTGTGCCTCAGTGTCTCTATGTCTCTGTGTCTCAGTGTCTCAGTGTCTCAGACTCTCAGTGTCTCAGAGTCTCAGTGTCTCAGTGTCTTTGTGTCTCTGTGCCTCAGAGTCTCAGTGTCTCAGTGTCTCTGTGTCTCAGTGTATCAGCGTCTCAGTGTATCAGTGTCTCAGAGACTCAGTGTCTCTTTGTGTCTGTTTCTGAGTGCCTCTGTGCCTCAGTGTCTCAGTCTCTGTGTCTCAGTGTCTCTGTGTCTCTTTTTCTCAGACTCTCAGTGTCTCTGTGTCTCAGTCCCTCAGGGCCTCAGTAAATCTGTGTCTCAGTGTCTCAATGTCTCATTGTCTCTGTGTCTCTGTGTCTCTGTATCTCACTGCCTCAGTGTCACAGTGTCTCAGTGTCTCAGATTATCAGTGTCTCAGGGTCTCAGTGAGTCTGTGGCTCTGTGTCTCAGTGTCACAGTGTCACAGTGTCTCAGTGTCTCTTTGTCTCAGTGTCTCGAAGTCTTTGTGTCTCAGTGTCTCTGTGTCTCACTGCCTCTGTGCCTCAGTGCCTCAGAGTCACAGTGTCTCAGAGTCTCAGTGTCTCAGTGTCTCAGTGTCTCTGTGTCTCTGTGCCTCAGTGTCTCAGTGTCTCAGTGTCTCAGTGTCTCAGTGTCTCACTGCCTCTGTGCCTCAGTGCCTCAGTGTCTCAGAGTCTCAGTGTCTCAGAGTCTCAGTGTCTCAGTGTCTCTGTGTCTCTGTGCCTCAGAGTCTCAGTGTCTCAGTGTCTCTGTGTCTCAGTGTATCAGCGTCTCAGTGTATCAGTGTCTCAGAGACTCAGTGTCTCTTTGTGTCTGTTTCTGAGTGTCTCTGTGCCTCAGTGTCTCAGTCTCTGTGTCTCAGTGTCTCTGTGTCTCAGTGTCTCAGTCTCTGTGTCTCAGTCTCTGTGTCTCAGTGCCTCAGTGTCTCAGCGTCTCAAAGTATGTGTGTCTCAGTGTCTCTGTGTCTCTTTTTCTCAGACTCTCAGTGTCTCTGTGTCCCAGTGTCTCTGTGTCTCTGTGTCACAGAGAATCAGTGCCTCAGTGTCTCTCTGTCTGAGTGTCTCTGTGCCTCAGTGTCACAGTGTCTCAGTGTCTCAGAGTCTCAGTGTCTCTGTGTCTCAGTGTCTCAGTGTATCAGTGAGTCAGAGACTCAGTGTCTCTTTGTCTCTGTGTCTGAGTGTCTCTGTGCCCCAGTGTCACAGTGTCTCAGTGTTTCTGTGCCTCTGTGTCTCAGTGTCTCGTGTCTCAGTGTCTCGTGTCTCAGTGTCTCTGTGCCTCTGGGTTTCAGAGTCTCAGTGTGTCAGTGTCTCAGAGACTCAGTGTCTCTTTGTCTCTGAGTCTGAGTGTCTCTGTTTCTCAGTGTCACAGTGTCTCAGTGCCTCAGTGTCTCTGTGTCTCAGTGACTCAGTGTCTCTGTGCCTCAGTGTCTTAGTATCTCAAAGTCTCAGTGTCTCAGTGTCGCTGTGTCACAGTGTCTCTGTGTCTCAGTGTCTCTGTGTCTCAGTGTCTCAGTGTCTCAAAGTCTTTGTGTCTCAGTGTCTCAGTGTCTCTGACTCTCAGTGTCTCTGTGTCCAATTGTCTCTGTGTCTCAGTGTATTTCTGTCTGAGTGTCTCTGTGCCTCAGTGTCACAGTGTCTCAGTGTCTCAGATTATCAGTGTCTCAGAGTCTCAGTGAGACTGTCTCTGTGTCTCTGTGTCTCAGTGTCTCTGTGCCTCAGTGTATCTGTGCCTCATAGTCTCTGTGCCTCAGTGTCTCTATGTCTCTGTGTCTCAGTGTCTCACTGCCTCTGTGCCTCAGTGTCTCAGAGTCTCAGTGTCTCTGTGTCTCAGTGCCTCAGTGTCTCAGTGTCTCTGTGCGTCAGTGTCTCAGAGTCTCAGTGTCTCTGTGTCTCAGTGTCTCAAAGTTTCTGTATTCAGTGCCTCAGAGTCTCAGTGTCTCTGTGTCCCAGTGTCTCTGTGTCTCAGTGTCTCTGTGCCTCAGCGTCTCAGTGTCTCAGAGTGTCTGTGTCTCAGTGTCTCTGTGCCTCAGTGTCTCAGTGTCTCTGTGTCTTTGTGTGTCAGTGTCTCAGAGACTCAGTGTCTCTGTGTCACAGTGTGTCAGTGTCTCAGAGACTCAGTGTCTCTTTGTCTCTGAGTCTGATTGTCTCTGTGCGTCAATGTCACAGTGTCTCAGTGTCCCAGTGTCTCCGTGCCTCAGTGTCTCAGTGTCTCTGTGTCTCAGTGTCTCAGAGTCACAGTGCCTCATTGTCTCAGTGTCTCAATGTCTCAGAGTCTCTGTGTCTCAGTGTCTCAGTGTCTCAGAGTCTCATAGTCTCTGTGTCTCTGTGCCTCAGTGTCTGAGTGTCTCTGTGTCTCAGTGTCTCAGAGTCTCAGTGCCTCTGTGTCTCAGTGTCTCTGTGGCTCTGTGTCTCAGTGTCACAGTGTCACAGTGTCTCAGTGTCTCTTTGTCTCAGTGTCTCGAAGTCTTTGTGTCTCAGTGTCTCTGTGTCTCAGTGTCTCTGTGTCTCAGAGACTCAGTGTCTCTGTGTCTCAGAAACTCAGTGTCTCTGTGTCTCTGTATCTCAGAGTCTCAGAGTCTCTGTTTCTCAGTGTCTCAGTGTCTCTATGTTTCTGTGCCTCAGTGTCTGAGAGTCTCAGTGTCTCTGTGTCTCAAGGTCTCTGTGTCTCAGTGTCTCTGTGCCTCAGTCTCTGTGTGCCTCAGTGTCCAGTGTCTCAGAGCCTCACCGTCTCTGTGTCACAGTGTTTCAGCGTCTCAGAGTCTCAGTGTCTCTGTGTCTCAGTGTCTCTGTGTCTCTGTGTCTCTGTGGCTCAGTGTCTCGAAGTCTTTGTGTCTCAGTGTCTCTGTGTCTCAGAGTCACAGTATCTCTGTGTCTCTGTGCCTCAGTGTCTAAGTATCTCAAAGTCTCAGTGTCTCAGTGTCTCTGTGTCACAGTGTCTCTGTGTCTCAGTGTCTCAGTGTCTCTGTGTCTCAGTGTCTCAGTGTCTCAAAGTCTTTGTGTCTCAGTGTCTCAGTGTCTCTGACTCTCAGTGTCTCTGTGTCTCAGTGTCTTAGTATCTCAAAGTCTCAGTGTCACAGTGTCTCTGTGTCTCAGTGTCTCTGTGTCCAAGTATCTCTTTGTCTCAGTGTCTCAGAGTCACAGTGTCTCTTTGTCTCAGTGTATCAGTGTCTCAGTGTCTCAATGTCTCTGTGTCTCTCTGTCTGAGTGTCTCTGTGCCTCAGTGTCACAGTGCTTCAGTGTCTCAGATTATCAGTGTCTCAGTGTCTCAGAGTTTCAGTGAGTCTGTCTCTGTGTCTCTGTATCTCTGTGTCTCAGTGTCTCTGTGCCTCAGTGTATCTGTGTCTCAGTGTCTCTGTGCCTCAGTGTCGCAGAGTCTCAGTGACTCTGGATCTCAGTGCCTCAGAGTCTCAGTGTCTCTGTGTCTAAGTGTCTCAATGTCTCTGTATCTAAGTGTCTCAGAGTCTCAGTGTCGCAGTGTCTCTCTATCTCAGTGCCTCAGTGTCTCAGTGTCTCAGAGTCACAGTGTTTCAGTGCCTCAGTGTCTCAGTGTGTCAGAGTCACATTGTCTCTATGTCTCAGTGTCTCTGTGCCTCAGTGTCTCAGAGCCCAGTGTCTCAGCGTGTCTGAGTCTCAGTGTCTCAATGTCTCAGAGTCTCTGGGTCTCAGTGTTTCAGTGTCTCTTTGTTTCAGTGCATCAGTGTCTCAAACACTCTGTGTCACTGAGTTTCTCTGTGTTGAGTGTCTCTGTGCCTCAGTGTCTCAGAGTCTCAACGTCTCTGTGTCACAGTGTCTCTGTGTCTCAGCGTCTCTGTACCTCAGTGTCTCTGTGTCTCTGTGTCACAGAGACTCAGTGTCTCTGTGTCTCAGTGTCTTAGTATCTCAAAGTCTCAGTGTCCAAGTGTCTCTGTGTCTCATTGTCTCAGAGTCACAGTGTCTCTGTGTCTCAGTGTATCAGTGTCTCAGTGTCTCAGTGTCTCAGAGTCTCAGTGTCTCTGTGCTTCAATGTCTCTGTGTCTCAATGTCTCAGTGTCTCAGTGTCTCTGTGCCTCAGTGTCTCGAAGTCTTTGTGTCTTAATGTCTCTGTGTCTCAGAGTAACAGTGTCTCTGTGTCTCAGTGTATCAGTGTCTCTTTGTCTCTGTGTCGGAGTGTCTCTATGCCTCAGTGTCTCAGTGTCTCAATGTCTCTGTGTCTCAGTGTATCAAAGTCTTTGTGTCTCAGTGTCTGTTTCTCAGACTCTCAATGTCTCAGTATCTCTATGTTTCTGTGTCTCAGTGGCTCTGTGCCTCAGTGTCTGAAAGTCTCAGTGTCTCTGTGTCTCAGTGTCTCTGTGTCTTAGTGTCTCTGTGCCTCAGTGTCTCTGTGCCTCAGTGTCGAGTGTCTCAGAGTCTCACTGTCTGTGTGTCACAGTGTTTCAGCGTCTCAGGGTCTCAGTGTCTCTGTGTCTCAGTGCCTCTGTGTCTCTGCGTCTCAGTGTCTCTGTGCCTCAGTGTCTCTGTGCCTCAGTGTCTCTGTGCCTCAGTGTCTCTGTGTCTCTGTGTCTCAGTATCTCTGTGTCTCAGTGTCTCTGTCCCTCATAGTTTCTGTGTCTCAGTGTCTCTGTGTCTCAGTGTCTCGAAGTCTTTGTGTCTCTGTGTCTCTGTGTCTCAGTGTATCAGTGTCTCTTTGTCTCTGTGTCTGAGTGTCTCTGTGCCTCAGTGTCTCAGTCTCTCAGTGTCTCAGTGTATCAAAGTCTTTGTGTCTCAGTGTCTGTTTCTCAGACTCTCAATGTCTCAGTGCCTCAGTGTCTCTGTGCCTCAGTGTCTCTGTGCCTCAGTGTCTTAGTATCTCAAAGTCTCAGTGTCTCAGTTTCTCTGTGTCTCTGTATCTCAGAGTCTCTGTTTCTCAGTGTCTCAGTGTCTCTGTGCCTCAGTGTCTCTGTGCCTCAGTGTCTTAGTATCTCAAAGTCTCAGTGTCTCAGTGTCTCTGTGTCTCAGTGTCTCAAAGTTTTGTGTCCCAGTGTCTCTGTGTCCAAGTGTCTCTGTGTCTCAGTGTCTCAGAGTCACTGTGTCTCAGTGTCTCTGTGTCCAAGTGTCCCTGTGTCTCTCTGTCTGAGTGTCTCTGTGCCTCAGTGTCACAGTGTCTCAGATTATCAGTGTCTCAGAGTCTCAGTGAGTCTGTCTCTGTGTCTCTGTGTCTCAGTGTCTCTGTGTCTCAGTGTATCTGTGCCTCAGAGTCTCTGTGCCTCAGTGTCTCTATGTCTCTGTGTCTCAGTGTCTCAGAGTCTCAGTGTCTCAGTGTCTCTGTGTCTCTGTGCCTCAGAGTCTCAGTGTCTCAGTGTCTCTGTGTCTCAGTGTATCTCTGCCTCAGAGTCTCTGTGCCTCAGTGTCTCTATGTCTCTGTGTCTCAGTGTCTCAGTGTCTCAGACTCTCAGTGTCTCAGAGTCTCAGTGTCTCAGTGTCTTTGTGTCTCTGTGCCTCAGAGTCTCAGTGTCTCAGTGTCTCTGTGTCTCAGTGTATCAGCGTCTCAGTGTATCAGTGTCTCAGAGACTCAGTGTCTCTTTGTGTCTGTTTCTGAGTGCCTCTGTGCCTCAGTGTCTCAGTCTCTGTGTCTCAGTGTCTCTGTGTCTCTTTTTCTCAGACTCTCAGTGTCTCTGTGTCTCAGTCCCTCAGGGCCTCAGTAAATCTGTGTCTCAGTGTCTCAATGTCTCATTGTCTCTGTGTCTCTGTGTCTCTGTATCTCACTGCCTCAGTGTCACAGTGTCTCAGTGTCTCAGATTATCAGTGTCTCAGGGTCTCAGTGAGTCTGTGGCTCTGTGTCTCAGTGTCACAGTGTCACAGTGTCTCAGTGTCTCTTTGTCTCAGTGTCTCGAAGTCTTTGTGTCTCAGTGTCTCTGTGTCTCACTGCCTCTGTGCCTCAGTGCCTCAGAGTCACAGTGTCTCAGAGTCTCAGTGTCTCAGTGTCTCAGTGTCTCTGTGTCTCTGTGCCTCAGTGTCTCAGTGTCTCAGTGTCTCAGTGTCTCACTGCCTCTGTGCCTCAGTGCCTCAGTGTCTCAGAGTCTCAGTGTCTCAGAGTCTCAGTGTCTCAGTGTCTCTGTGTCTCTGTGCCTCAGAGTCTCAGTGTCTCAGTGTCTCTGTGTCTCAGTGTATCAGCGTCTCAGTGTATCAGTGTCTCAGAGACTCAGTGTCTCTTTGTGTCTGTTTCTGAGTGTCTCTGTGCCTCAGTGTCTCAGTCTCTGTGTCTCAGTGTCTCTGTGTCTCAGTGTCTCAGTCTCTGTGTCTCAGTCTCTGTGTCTCAGTGCCTCAGTGTCTCAGCGTCTCAAAGTATGTGTGTCTCAGTGTCTCTGTGTCTCTTTTTCTCAGACTCTCAGTGTCTCTGTGTCCCAGTGTCTCTGTGTCTCTGTGTCACAGAGAATCAGTGCCTCAGTGTCTCTCTGTCTGAGTGTCTCTGTGCCTCAGTGTCACAGTGTCTCAGTGTCTCAGAGTCTCAGTGTCTCTGTGTCTCAGTGTCTCAGTGTATCAGTGAGTCAGAGACTCAGTGTCTCTTTGTCTCTGTGTCTGAGTGTCTCTGTGCCCCAGTGTCACAGTGTCTCAGTGTCTCTGTGCCTCTGTGTCTCAGTGTCTCGTGTCTCAGTGTCTCGTGTCTCAGTGTCTCTGTGCCTCTGGGTTTCAGAGTCTCAGTGTGTCAGTGTCTCAGAGACTCAGTGTCTCTTTGTCTCTGAGTCTGAGTGTCTCTGTTTCTCAGTGTCACAGTGTCTCAGTGCCTCAGTGTCTCTGTGTCTCAGTGACTCAGTGTCTCTGTGCCTCAGTGTCTTAGTATCTCAAAGTCTCAGTGTCTCAGTGTCGCTGTGTCACAGTGTCTCTGTGTCTCAGTGTCTCTGTGTCTCAGTGTCTCAGTGTCTCAAAGTCTTTGTGTCTCAGTGTCTCAGTGTCTCTGACTCTCAGTGTCTCTGTGTCCAATTGTCTCTGTGTCTCAGTGTATTTCTGTCTGAGTGTCTCTGTGCCTCAGTGTCACAGTGTCTCAGTGTCTCAGATTATCAGTGTCTCAGAGTCTCAGTGAGACTGTCTCTGTGTCTCTGTGTCTCAGTGTCTCTGTGCCTCAGTGTATCTGTGCCTCATAGTCTCTGTGCCTCAGTGTCTCTATGTCTCTGTTTCTCAGTGTCTCACTGCCTCTGTGCCTCAGTGTCTCAGAGTCTCAGTGTCTCTGTGTCTCAGTGCCTCAGTGTCTCAGTGTCTCTGTGCGTCAGTGTCTCAGAGTCTCAGTGTCTCTGTGTCTCAGTGTCTCAAAGTTTCTGTATTCAGTGCCTCAGAGTCTCAGTGTCTCTGTGTCCCAGTGTCTCTGTGTCTCAGTGTCTCTGTGCCTCAGCGTCTCAGTGTCTCAGAGTGTCTGTGTCTCAGTGTCTCTGTGCCTCAGTGTCTCAGTGTCTCTGTGTCTTTGTGTGTCAGTGTCTCAGAGACTCAGTGTCTCTGTGTCACAGTGTGTCAGTGTCTCAGAGACTCAGTGTCTCTTTGTCTCTGAGTCTGATTGTCTCTGTGCGTCAATGTCACAGTGTCTCAGTGTCCCAGTGTCTCCGTGCCTCAGTGTCTCAGTGTCTCTGTGTCTCAGTGTCTCAGAGTCACAGTGCCTCATTGTCTCAGTGTCTCAATGTCTCAGAGTCTCTGTGTCTCAGTGTCTCAGTGTCTCAGAGTCTCATAGTCTCTGTGTCTCTGTGCCTCAGTGTCTGAGTGTCTCTGTGTCTCAGTGTCTCAGAGTCTCAGTGTCTCTGTGTCTCAGTGTCTCTGTGGCTCTGTGTCTCAGTGTCACAGTGTCTCAGTGTCTCTTTGTCTCAGTGTCTCGAAGTCTTTGTGTCTCAGTGTCTCTGTGTCTCAGTGTCTCTGTGTCTCAGAGACTCAGTGTCTCTGTGTCTCAGAAACTCAGTGTCTCTGTGTCTCTGTATCTCAGAGTCTCAGAGTCTCTGTTTCTCAGTGTCTCAGTGTCTCTATGTTTCTGTGCCTCAGTGTCTGAGAGTCTCAGTGTCTCTGTGTCTCAAGGTCTCTGTGTCTCAGTGTCTCTGTGCCTCAGTCTCTGTGTGCCTCAGTGTCCAGTGTCTCAGAGCCTCACCGTCTCTGTGTCACAGTGTTTCAGCGTCTCAGAGTCTCAGTGTCTCTGTGTCTCAGTGTCTCTGTGTCTCTGTGTCTCTGTGGCTCAGTGTCTCGAAGTCTTTGTGTCTCAGTGTCTCTGTGTCTCAGAGTCACAGTATCTCTGTGTCTCTGTGCCTCAGTGTCTAAGTATCTCAAAGTCTCAGTGTCTCAGTGTCTCTGTGTCACAGTGTCTCTGTGTCTCAGTGTCTCAGTGTCTCTGTGTCTCAGTGTCTCAGTGTCTCAAAGTCTTTGTGTCTCAGTGTCTCAGTGTCTCTGACTCTCAGTGTCTCTGTGTCCAATTGTCTCTGTGTCTCTGTGTATTTCAGTCTGAGTGTCTCTGTGCCTCAGTGTCACAGTGTCTCAGTGCCTCAGTGTATCTGTGCCTCAGAGTCTCTGTGCCTCAGTGTCTCTATGTCTCTGTGTCTCAGTGTCTCACTGCCTCTGTGCCTCAGTGTCTCAGAGTCTCAGAGACTCAGTGTCTCAGAGTCTCAGTGTCTCTGTGTCTCAGTGTCTCTGTGTCTCTGTGTCTCAGTGTATCAGCGTCTCAGTGTATCAGTGTCTCAGAGATTCAGTGTCTCTTTGTCTCTGTGTCTGAATGTCTCTGTGCCCCAGTGTCACAGTGTCTCAGTGTCTCGTGTCTCAGTGTCTCTGTGCCTCTGAGTCTCAGAGTCTCAGAGTTTCAGTGTCTCAGAGTCTCAGTGTCTCTGTGTCACTGTGCGTCAGTGTCTCAGAGACTCAGTGTCTCTTTGTCTCTGAGTCTGAGTGTCTCTTTGCCTCCGTGTCACAGTGTCCCAATGTCTCTGTGCGTCAGTGCATCAGGGTCTCAGTGTCTCGGTGTCTCAGTGTCTCAAAGTATTTGTATTCAGTGCCTCAGAGTCTCAGTGTCTCTGTGTCCCAGTGTCTCTGTGTCTCAGTGTCTCTGTGTCTAAGTGTCTCAGTGTCTCTGTGTCTAAGTGTCTCTGAGACACAGTGTCTCAGTGTCTAAGTGCCTCAGCGTCTCAGTGTCTCAGAGTGTCTGTGTCTCAGTGTCTCTGTGCCTCAGTGTCTCTGTGTCTCAGTGTCTCTGTGCCTCAGTGTCTGTGTGCCTCAGTGTCCAGTGTCTCAGAGTCTCACCGTCTCTGTGTCACAGTGTTTCAGCGTCTCAGAGTCTCTGTGTCTCTGTGCCTCAGTGTCTCTGTGTCTCAGTGTCTCTGTCTCTGTGTCTCTGTGTCTCAGTGTCTCTGTGTCTCAGTGTCTCAAAGTCTTTGTGTCTCAGTGTCTCTGTGTCTCAGAGTCACAGTGTCTCTGTGTCTCTGTGCCTCAGTGTCTTAGTATCTCAAAGTCTCAGTGTCTCAGTGTCTCTGTGTCACAGTGTCTCTGTGTCTCAGTGTCTCAGTGTCTCAAAGTCTTTGTGTCTCAGTGTCTCAGTGTCTCTGACTCACAGTGTCTCTGTGTCCAATTGTCTCTGTGTCTCTGTGTATTTCTGTCTGAGTGTCTCTGTGCCTCAGTGTCACAGTGTCTCAGTGTCTCAGATTATCAGTGTCTCAGAGTCTCAGTGAGACTGTCTCTGTGTCTCTCTGTCTCAGTGTCTCTGTGCCTCAGTGTATCTGTGCCTCAGAGTCTCTGTGCCTCAGTGTCTCAGAGTCTCAGAGACTCAGTGTCTCAGAGTCTCAGTGTCTCTGTGTCTCAGTGTCTCTGTGTCTCTGTGTCTCAGTGTATCAGCGTCTCAGTGTATCAGTGTCTCAGAGATTCAGTGTCTCTTTGTCTCTGTGTCTGAATGTCTCTGTGCCCCAGTGTCACAGTGTCTCAGTGTCTCGTGTCTCAGTGTCTCTGTGCCTCTGAGTCTCAGAGTCTCAGAGTTTCAGTGTCTCAGAGTCTCAGTGTCTCTGTGTCACTGTGCGTCAGTGTCTCAGAGACTCAGTGTCTCTTTGTCTCTGAGTCTGAGTGTCTCTTTGCCTCCGTGTCACAGTGTCCCAATGTCTCTGTGCGTCAGTGCATCAGGGTCTCAGTGTCTCGGTGTCTCAGTGTCTCAAAGTATTTGTATTCAGTGCCTCAGAGTCTCAGTGTCTCTGTGTCCCAGTGTCTCTGTGTCTCAGTGTCTCTGTGTCTAAGTGTCTCAGTGTCTCTGTGTCTAAGTGTCTCTGAGACACAGTGTCTCAGTGTCTAAGTGCCTCAGCGTCTCAGTGTCTCAGAGTGTCTGTGTCTCAGTGTCTCTGTGCCTCAGTGTCTCTGTGTCTCAGTGTCTCTGTGCCTCAGTGTCTGTGTGCCTCAGTGTCCAGTGTCTCAGAGTCTCACCGTCTCTGTGTCACAGTGTTTCAGCGTCTCAGAGTCTCAGTGTCTCTGTGCCTCAGTGTCTCTGTGTCTCAGTGTCTCTGTCTCTGTGTCTCTGTGTCTCAGTGTCTCTGTGTCTCAGTGTCTCGAAGTCTTTGTGTCTCAGTGTCTCTGTGTCTCAGAGTCACAGTGTCTCTGTGTCTCTGTGCCTCAGTGTCTTAGTATCTCAAAGTCTCAGTGTCTCAGTGTCTCTGTGTCACAGTGTCTCTGTGTCTCAGTGTCTCAGTGTCTCAAAGTCTTTGTGTCTCAGTGTCTCAGTGTCTCTGACTCACAGTGTCTCTGTGTCCAATTGTCTCTGTGTCTCTGTGTATTTCTGTCTGAGTGTCTCTGTGCCTCAGTGTCACAGTGTCTCAGTGTCTCAGATTATCAGTGTCTCAGAGTCTCAGTGAGACTGTCTCTGTGTCTCTGTGTCTCAGTGTCTCTGTGCCTCAGTGTATCTGTGCCTCAGAGTCTCTGTGCCTCAGTGTCTCTATGTCTCTGTGTCTCAGTGTCTCACTGCCTCTGTGTCTCAGTGTCTCAGAGTCTCAGTGTCTCTGTGTCTCAGTGCCTCAGTGTCTCAGTGTCTCTGTGCGTCAGTGTCTCAGAGTCTCAGTGTCTCTGTGTCTCAGTGTCTCAAAGTATTTGTATTCAGTGCCTCAGAGTCTCAGTGTCTCTGTGTCCCAGTGTCTCTGTGTCTCTGTGTCTCAGTGTCTCTGTGTCTAAGTGTCTCAGTGTCTCTGTGTCTAAGTGTCTCTGAGTCACAGTGTCTCAGTGTCTCAGAGTGTCTGTGTCTCAGTGTCTCTGTGCCTCAGTGTCTCAGTGTCTCTGTGTCCAATTGTCTCTGTGTCTCTGTGTATTTCTGTCTGAGTGTCTCTGTGCCTCAGTGTCACAGTGTCTCAGTGTCTCAGATTATCAGTGTCTCAGAGTCTCAGTGAGACTGTCTCTGTGTCTCTGTGTCTCAGTGTCTCTGTGCCTCAGTGTATCTGTGCCTCAGAGTCTCTGTGCCTCAGTGTCTCTATGTCTCTGTGTCTCAGTGTCTCACTGCCTCTGTGCCTCAGTGTCTCAGAGTCTCAGTGTCTCTGTGTCTCAGTGTCTCAGTGCCTCAGTGTCTCAGTGTCTCTGTGCGTCAGTGTCTCAGAGTCTCAGTGTCAATGCGCCTCAGTGTCTCAAAGTATTTGTATTCAGTGCCTCAGAGTCTCAGTGTCTCTGTGTCCCAGTGTCTCTGTGTCTCTGTGTCTCAGTGTCTCTGTGTCTCAGTGCCTCAGTGTCTCACTGACTCAGTGTCTCCGAGTCTCAGTGTCTCTGTGTCTCAGTGTCTCTGTGCCTCAGTGTCTCAGAGCCCAGTGTCTCAGCGTGTCTGAGTCTCAGTGTCTCAATGTCTCAGAGTCTCTGGGTCTCAGTGTTTCAGTGTCTCTGTGTTTCAGTGCATCAGTGGCTCAAACACTCTGTGTCACTGAGTTTCTCTGTGTTGAGTGTCTCTGTGCCTCAGTGTCTCAGAGTCTCAACGTCTCCGTGTCACAGTGTCTCTGTGTCTCAGCGTCTCTGTACCTCAGTGTCTCTGTGTCACAGAGACTCAGTGTCTCTGTGTCTCAGTGTCTTAGTATCTCAAAGTCTCAGTGTCCAAGTGTCTCTGTGTCTCATTGTCTCAGAGTCACAGTGTCTCTGTGTCTCAGTGTATCAGTGTCTCTGAGTCTCAGTGTCTCAGAGTCTCAGTGTCTCTGTGCTTCAATGTCTCTGTGTCTCAATGTCTCAGTGTCTCAGTGTCTCTGTGCCTCAGTGTCTCGAAGTCTTTGTGTCTTAATGTCTCTGTGTCTCAGAGTAACAGTGTCTCTGTGTCTCAGTGTATCAGTGTCTCTTTGTCTCTGTGTCGGAGTGTCTCAGTGTATCAAAGTCTTTGTGTCTCAGTGTCTGTTTCTCAGACTCTCAATGTCTCAGTATCTCTATGTTTCTGTGTCTCAGTGTCTCTGTGCCTCAGTGTCTGAAAGTCTCAGTGTCTCTTTGTCTCAGTGTCTCTGAGTCTTAGTGTCTCTGTGCCTCAGTGTCTGTGTGCCTCAGTGTCGAGTGTCTCAGAGTCTCACTGTCTCTGTGTCACAGTGTTTCAGCGTCTCAGGGTCTCAGTGTCTCTGTGTCTCAGTGCCTCTGTGTCTCTGTGTCTCAGTGTCTCTGTGCCTCAGTGTCTCTGTGCCTCAGTGTCTCTGTGTCTCAGTGTCTCTGTCCCTCATAGTTTCTGTGTCTCAGTGTCTCTGTGTCTCAGTGTCTCGAAGTCTTTGTGTCTCTGTGTCTCTGTGTCTCAGTGTATCAGTGTCTCTTTGTCTCTGTGTCTGAGTGTCTCTGTGCCTCAGTGTCTCAGTCTCTCAGTGTCTCAGTGTATCAAAGTCTTTGTGTCTCAGTGTCTGTTTCTCAGACTCTCAATGTCTCAGTGCCTCAGTGTCTCTGTGCCTCAGTGTCTTAGTATCTCAAAGTCTCAGTGTCTCAGTGTCTCTGTGCCTCAGTGTCTCTGTGCCTCAGTGTCTAAGTATCTCAAAGTCTCAGTGTCTCAGTGTCTCTGTGTCTCAGTGTCTCAAAGTTTTGTGTCCCAGTGTCTCTGTGTCCAAGTGTCTCTGTGTCTCAGTGTCTCAGAGTCACTGTGTCTCAGTGTCTCTGTGTCCAAGTGTCCCTGTGTCTCTCTGTCTGAGTGTCTCTGTGCCTCAGTGTCACAGTGTCTCAGATTATCAGTGTCTCAGAGTCTCAGTGAGTCTGTCTCTGTGTCTCTGTGTCTCAGTGTCTCTGTGTCTCAGTGTATCTGTGCCTCAGAGTCTCTGTGCCTCAGTGTCTCTATGTCTCTGTGTCTCAGTGTCTCAGAGTCTCAGTGTCTCAGTGTCTCTGTGCCTCAGAGTCTCAGTGTCTCAGTGTCTCTGTGTCTCAGTGTATCTGTGCCTCAGAGTCTCTGTGCCTCAGTGTCTCAGTGTCTCTGTGTCTCAGCGTCTCTGTACCTCAGTGTCTCTGTGTCTCAGCGTCTCTGTGCCTCATTGTCTCTGTGTCTCAGAGTCTCAGTCTATCAGACTCTCAATGTCTCTGTGTCTCTGTGTCTCAGAGACTCAGTGTCTCTGTGTCTCAGTGTCTTAGTATCTCAAAGTCTCAGTGTCCAAGTGTCTCTGTGTCTCAGTGTCTCAGAGTCACAGTGTCTCTGTGTCACAGTGTCTTATTATCTCAAAGTTTCAGTGTCCAAATGTCTCTGTGTCTCAGTGTCTCAGAGTCACAGTGTCTCTGTGTCTCAGTGTCTCAGAGACTAAGTGTCTCTGTGTCACAGTGTCTTAGTATCTCAAAGTTTCAGTGTCCAAATGTCTCTGTGTCTCAGTGTCTCAGAGTCACAGTGTCTCTGTGTCTCAGTGTATCAGTGTCTCAGAGACACAGTGTCTCTGTGTCTCTCTGTCTGAGTGTTTCTATGCCTCAGTGTCACAGTGTCTCAGTGTCCTAGAGTCTCAGTGAGTCTGTCTCTGTGTCTCAGTGTCTCAGTTTCTCAGTGTCACTGTGCCTCAGTGTATCTGTGTCTCAGTGTATCTGTGTCTCTGTGTCTCAGTGTCTCAGTGTCTCTCTGTCTCTGTGCCTCAGTCTATCAGACTCTCAGTGTCTCTGTGTCTCAGTGTCTCAAAGTTTCTGTATTCAGTGCCTCAGAGTCTCAGTGTCTCTGTGTCCCAGTGTCTCTGTGTCTCAGTGTCTCTGTGCCTCAGCGTCTCAGTGTCTCAGAGTGTCTGTGTCTCAGTGTCTCTGTGCCTCAGTGTCTCAGTGTCTCTGTGTCTTTGTGTGTCAGTGTCTCAGAGACTCAGTGTCTCTGTGTCACAGTGTGTCAGTGTCTCAGAGACTCAGTGTCTCTTTGTCTCTGAGTCTGATTGTCTCTGTGCGTCAATGTCACAGTGTCTCAGTGTCCCAGTGTCTCCGTGCCTCAGTGTCTCAGTGTCTCTGTGTCTCAGTGTCTCAGAGTCACAGTGCCTCATTGTCTCAGTGTCTCAATGTCTCAGAGTCTCTGTGTCTCAGTGTCTCAGTGTCTCAGAGTCTCATAGTCTCTGTGTCTCTGTGCCTCAGTGTCTGAGTGTCTCTGTGTCTCAGTGTCTCAGAGTCTCAGTGTCTCTGTGTCTCAGTGTCTCTGTGGCTCTGTGTCTCAGTGTCACAGTGTCTCAGTGTCTCTTTGTCTCAGTGTCTCGAAGTCTTTGTGTCTCAGTGTCTCTGTGTCTCAGTGTCTCTGTGTCTCAGAGACTCAGTGTCTCTGTGTCTCAGAAACTCAGTGTCTCTGTGTCTCTGTATCTCAGAGTCTCAGAGTCTCTGTTTCTCAGTGTCTCAGTGTCTCTATGTTTCTGTGCCTCAGTGTCTGAGAGTCTCAGTGTCTCTGTGTCTCAAGGTCTCTGTGTCTCAGTGTCTCTGTGCCTCAGTCTCTGTGTGCCTCAGTGTCCAGTGTCTCAGAGCCTCACCGTCTCTGTGTCACAGTGTTTCAGCGTCTCAGAGTCTCAGTGTCTCTGTGTCTCAGTGTCTCTGTGTCTCTGTGTCTCTGTGGCTCAGTGTCTCGAAGTCTTTGTGTCTCAGTGTCTCTGTGTCTCAGAGTCACAGTATCTCTGTGTCTCTGTGCCTCAGTGTCTAAGTATCTCAAAGTCTCAGTGTCTCAGTGTCTCTGTGTCACAGTGTCTCTGTGTCTCAGTGTCTCAGTGTCTCTGTGTCTCAGTGTCTCAGTGTCTCAAAGTCTTTGTGTCTCAGTGTCTCAGTGTCTCTGACTCTCAGTGTCTCTGTGTCCAATTGTCTCTGTGTCTCTGTGTATTTCAGTCTGAGTGTCTCTGTGCCTCAGTGTCACAGTGTCTCAGTGCCTCAGTGTATCTGTGCCTCAGAGTCTCTGTGCCTCAGTGTCTCTATGTCTCTGTGTCTCAGTGTCTCACTGCCTCTGTGCCTCAGTGTCTCAGAGTCTCAGAGACTCAGTGTCTCAGAGTCTCAGTGTCTCTGTGTCTCAGTGTCTCTGTGTCTCTGTGTCTCAGTGTATCAGCGTCTCAGTGTATCAGTGTCTCAGAGATTCAGTGTCTCTTTGTCTCTGTGTCTGAATGTCTCTGTGCCCCAGTGTCACAGTGTCTCAGTGTCTCGTGTCTCAGTGTCTCTGTGCCTCTGAGTCTCAGAGTCTCAGAGTTTCAGTGTCTCAGAGTCTCAGTGTCTCTGTGTCACTGTGCGTCAGTGTCTCAGAGACTCAGTGTCTCTTTGTCTCTGAGTCTGAGTGTCTCTTTGCCTCCGTGTCACAGTGTCCCAATGTCTCTGTGCGTCAGTGCATCAGGGTCTCAGTGTCTCGGTGTCTCAGTGTCTCAAAGTATTTGTATTCAGTGCCTCAGAGTCTCAGTGTCTCTGTGTCCCAGTGTCTCTGTGTCTCAGTGTCTCTGTGTCTAAGTGTCTCAGTGTCTCTGTGTCTAAGTGTCTCTGAGACACAGTGTCTCAGTGTCTAAGTGCCTCAGCGTCTCAGTGTCTCAGAGTGTCTGTGTCTCAGTGTCTCTGTGCCTCAGTGTCTCTGTGTCTCAGTGTCTCTGTGCCTCAGTGTCTGTGTGCCTCAGTGTCCAGTGTCTCAGAGTCTCACCGTCTCTGTGTCACAGTGTTTCAGCGTCTCAGAGTCTCTGTGTCTCTGTGCCTCAGTGTCTCTGTGTCTCAGTGTCTCTGTCTCTGTGTCTCTGTGTCTCAGTGTCTCTGTGTCTCAGTGTCTCAAAGTCTTTGTGTCTCAGTGTCTCTGTGTCTCAGAGTCACAGTGTCTCTGTGTCTCTGTGCCTCAGTGTCTTAGTATCTCAAAGTCTCAGTGTCTCAGTGTCTCTGTGTCACAGTGTCTCTGTGTCTCAGTGTCTCAGTGTCTCAAAGTCTTTGTGTCTCAGTGTCTCAGTGTCTCTGACTCACAGTGTCTCTGTGTCCAATTGTCTCTGTGTCTCTGTGTATTTCTGTCTGAGTGTCTCTGTGCCTCAGTGTCACAGTGTCTCAGTGTCTCAGATTATCAGTGTCTCAGAGTCTCAGTGAGACTGTCTCTGTGTCTCTCTGTCTCAGTGTCTCTGTGCCTCAGTGTATCTGTGCCTCAGAGTCTCTGTGCCTCAGTGTCTCAGAGTCTCAGAGACTCAGTGTCTCAGAGTCTCAGTGTCTCTGTGTCTCAGTGTCTCTGTGTCTCTGTGTCTCAGTGTATCAGCGTCTCAGTGTATCAGTGTCTCAGAGATTCAGTGTCTCTTTGTCTCTGTGTCTGAATGTCTCTGTGCCCCAGTGTCACAGTGTCTCAGTGTCTCGTGTCTCAGTGTCTCTGTGCCTCTGAGTCTCAGAGTCTCAGAGTTTCAGTGTCTCAGAGTCTCAGTGTCTCTGTGTCACTGTGCGTCAGTGTCTCAGAGACTCAGTGTCTCTTTGTCTCTGAGTCTGAGTGTCTCTTTGCCTCCGTGTCACAGTGTCCCAATGTCTCTGTGCGTCAGTGCATCAGGGTCTCAGTGTCTCGGTGTCTCAGTGTCTCAAAGTATTTGTATTCAGTGCCTCAGAGTCTCAGTGTCTCTGTGTCCCAGTGTCTCTGTGTCTCAGTGTCTCTGTGTCTAAGTGTCTCAGTGTCTCTGTGTCTAAGTGTCTCTGAGACACAGTGTCTCAGTGTCTAAGTGCCTCAGCGTCTCAGTGTCTCAGAGTGTCTGTGTCTCAGTGTCTCTGTGCCTCAGTGTCTCTGTGTCTCAGTGTCTCTGTGCCTCAGTGTCTGTGTGCCTCAGTGTCCAGTGTCTCAGAGTCTCACCGTCTCTGTGTCACAGTGTTTCAGCGTCTCAGAGTCTCAGTGTCTCTGTGCCTCAGTGTCTCTGTGTCTCAGTGTCTCTGTCTCTGTGTCTCTGTGTCTCAGTGTCTCTGTGTCTCAGTGTCTCGAAGTCTTTGTGTCTCAGTGTCTCTGTGTCTCAGAGTCACAGTGTCTCTGTGTCTCTGTGCCTCAGTGTCTTAGTATCTCAAAGTCTCAGTGTCTCAGTGTCTCTGTGTCACAGTGTCTCTGTGTCTCAGTGTCTCAGTGTCTCAAAGTCTTTGTGTCTCAGTGTCTCAGTGTCTCTGACTCACAGTGTCTCTGTGTCCAATTGTCTCTGTGTCTCTGTGTATTTCTGTCTGAGTGTCTCTGTGCCTCAGTGTCACAGTGTCTCAGTGTCTCAGATTATCAGTGTCTCAGAGTCTCAGTGAGACTGTCTCTGTGTCTCTGTGTCTCAGTGTCTCTGTGCCTCAGTGTATCTGTGCCTCAGAGTCTCTGTGCCTCAGTGTCTCTATGTCTCTGTGTCTCAGTGTCTCACTGCCTCTGTGTCTCAGTGTCTCAGAGTCTCAGTGTCTCTGTGTCTCAGTGCCTCAGTGTCTCAGTGTCTCTGTGCGTCAGTGTCTCAGAGTCTCAGTGTCTCTGTGTCTCAGTGTCTCAAAGTATTTGTATTCAGTGCCTCAGAGTCTCAGTGTCTCTGTGTCCCAGTGTCTCTGTGTCTCTGTGTCTCAGTGTCTCTGTGTCTAAGTGTCTCAGTGTCTCTGTGTCTAAGTGTCTCTGAGTCACAGTGTCTCAGTGTCTCAGAGTGTCTGTGTCTCAGTGTCTCTGTGCCTCAGTGTCTCAGTGTCTCTGTGTCCAATTGTCTCTGTGTCTCTGTGTATTTCTGTCTGAGTGTCTCTGTGCCTCAGTGTCACAGTGTCTCAGTGTCTCAGATTATCAGTGTCTCAGAGTCTCAGTGAGACTGTCTCTGTGTCTCTGTGTCTCAGTGTCTCTGTGCCTCAGTGTATCTGTGCCTCAGAGTCTCTGTGCCTCAGTGTCTCTATGTCTCTGTGTCTCAGTGTCTCACTGCCTCTGTGCCTCAGTGTCTCAGAGTCTCAGTGTCTCTGTGTCTCAGTGTCTCAGTGCCTCAGTGTCTCAGTGTCTCTGTGCGTCAGTGTCTCAGAGTCTCAGTGTCAATGCGCCTCAGTGTCTCAAAGTATTTGTATTCAGTGCCTCAGAGTCTCAGTGTCTCTGTGTCCCAGTGTCTCTGTGTCTCTGTGTCTCAGTGTCTCTGTGTCTCAGTGCCTCAGTGTCTCACTGACTCAGTGTCTCCGAGTCTCAGTGTCTCTGTGTCTCAGTGTCTCTGTGCCTCAGTGTCTCAGAGCCCAGTGTCTCAGCGTGTCTGAGTCTCAGTGTCTCAATGTCTCAGAGTCTCTGGGTCTCAGTGTTTCAGTGTCTCTGTGTTTCAGTGCATCAGTGGCTCAAACACTCTGTGTCACTGAGTTTCTCTGTGTTGAGTGTCTCTGTGCCTCAGTGTCTCAGAGTCTCAACGTCTCCGTGTCACAGTGTCTCTGTGTCTCAGCGTCTCTGTACCTCAGTGTCTCTGTGTCACAGAGACTCAGTGTCTCTGTGTCTCAGTGTCTTAGTATCTCAAAGTCTCAGTGTCCAAGTGTCTCTGTGTCTCATTGTCTCAGAGTCACAGTGTCTCTGTGTCTCAGTGTATCAGTGTCTCTGAGTCTCAGTGTCTCAGAGTCTCAGTGTCTCTGTGCTTCAATGTCTCTGTGTCTCAATGTCTCAGTGTCTCAGTGTCTCTGTGCCTCAGTGTCTCGAAGTCTTTGTGTCTTAATGTCTCTGTGTCTCAGAGTAACAGTGTCTCTGTGTCTCAGTGTATCAGTGTCTCTTTGTCTCTGTGTCGGAGTGTCTCAGTGTATCAAAGTCTTTGTGTCTCAGTGTCTGTTTCTCAGACTCTCAATGTCTCAGTATCTCTATGTTTCTGTGTCTCAGTGTCTCTGTGCCTCAGTGTCTGAAAGTCTCAGTGTCTCTTTGTCTCAGTGTCTCTGAGTCTTAGTGTCTCTGTGCCTCAGTGTCTGTGTGCCTCAGTGTCGAGTGTCTCAGAGTCTCACTGTCTCTGTGTCACAGTGTTTCAGCGTCTCAGGGTCTCAGTGTCTCTGTGTCTCAGTGCCTCTGTGTCTCTGTGTCTCAGTGTCTCTGTGCCTCAGTGTCTCTGTGCCTCAGTGTCTCTGTGTCTCAGTGTCTCTGTCCCTCATAGTTTCTGTGTCTCAGTGTCTCTGTGTCTCAGTGTCTCGAAGTCTTTGTGTCTCTGTGTCTCTGTGTCTCAGTGTATCAGTGTCTCTTTGTCTCTGTGTCTGAGTGTCTCTGTGCCTCAGTGTCTCAGTCTCTCAGTGTCTCAGTGTATCAAAGTCTTTGTGTCTCAGTGTCTGTTTCTCAGACTCTCAATGTCTCAGTGCCTCAGTGTCTCTGTGCCTCAGTGTCTTAGTATCTCAAAGTCTCAGTGTCTCAGTGTCTCTGTGCCTCAGTGTCTCTGTGCCTCAGTGTCTAAGTATCTCAAAGTCTCAGTGTCTCAGTGTCTCTGTGTCTCAGTGTCTCAAAGTTTTGTGTCCCAGTGTCTCTGTGTCCAAGTGTCTCTGTGTCTCAGTGTCTCAGAGTCACTGTGTCTCAGTGTCTCTGTGTCCAAGTGTCCCTGTGTCTCTCTGTCTGAGTGTCTCTGTGCCTCAGTGTCACAGTGTCTCAGATTATCAGTGTCTCAGAGTCTCAGTGAGTCTGTCTCTGTGTCTCTGTGTCTCAGTGTCTCTGTGTCTCAGTGTATCTGTGCCTCAGAGTCTCTGTGCCTCAGTGTCTCTATGTCTCTGTGTCTCAGTGTCTCAGAGTCTCAGTGTCTCAGTGTCTCTGTGTCTCTGTGCCTCAGAGTCTCAGTGTCTCAGTGTCTCTGTGTCTCAGTGTATCTGTGCCTCAGAGTCTCTGTGCCTCAGTGTCTCAGTGTCTCTGTGTCTCAGCGTCTCTGTACCTCAGTGTCTCTGTGTCTCAGCGTCTCTGTGCCTCATTGTCTCTGTGTCTCAGAGTCTCAGTCTATCAGACTCTCAATGTCTCTGTGTCTCTGTGTCTCAGAGACTCAGTGTCTCTGTGTCTCAGTGTCTTAGTATCTCAAAGTCTCAGTGTCCAAGTGTCTCTGTGTCTCAGTGTCTCAGAGTCACAGTGTCTCTGTGTCACAGTGTCTTATTATCTCAAAGTTTCAGTGTCCAAATGTCTCTGTGTCTCAGTGTCTCAGAGTCACAGTGTCTCTGTGTCTCAGTGTCTCAGAGACTAAGTGTCTCTGTGTCACAGTGTCTTAGTATCTCAAAGTTTCAGTGTCCAAATGTCTCTGTGTCTCAGTGTCTCAGAGTCACAGTGTCTCTGTGTCTCAGTGTATCAGTGTCTCAGAGACACAGTGTCTCTGTGTCTCTCTGTCTGAGTGTTTCTATGCCTCAGTGTCACAGTGTCTCAGTGTCCTAGAGTCTCAGTGAGTCTGTCTCTGTGTCTCAGTGTCTCAGTTTCTCAGTGTCACTGTGCCTCAGTGTATCTGTGTCTCAGTGTATCTGTGTCTCTGTGTCTCAGTGTCTCAGTGTCTCTCTGTCTCTGTGCCTCAGTCTATCAGACTCTCAGTGTCTCTGTGTCTCAGTGTCTCTGTGTCTCAGAGACTCAGTGTCTCTGTGTCTCAGTGTCTTAGTATCTCAAAGTCTCAGTGTCACAGTGTCTCTGTGTCTCAGTGTCTCAAAGCCTTTGTGTCTCAGTGTCTCAGTGTCTCTGACTCTCAGTGTCTCTGTGTCCAAGTGTCTCTGTGTCTCAGTGTCTCAGAGTCACAGTTTCTCTGTGTCTCAGTGTATCAGTGTCTCAGAGACTCAATGTCTCTGTGTGTCTCTGTCTGAATGTCTCTGTGCCTCAGTGTCACAGTGCCTCAGTGTCTCAGATTATCAGTGTCTCAGTGTCTCAGAGTCTCAGTGAGTCTGTCTCTGTGTCTCTGTATCTTTGTGTCTCAGTGACTCTGTGCCTCAGTGTATCTGTGTCTCAGTGTCTCTGTGCCTCAGTGTCACAGAGTCTCAGAGTCTCTGTGTCTCAGTGCCTCAGAGTCTCAGTGTTTCTTTATCTAAGTGTCTAAGTGTCTCAGTGTCTCTGAGTCACAGTGTCTCTGTGCTTCAATGTCTCTGTGTCTCAATGTCTCAGTGTCTCTCTATCTCAGTGCCTCAGTGTCTCAGTGTTTCAGTGCCTCAGTGTCTCAGTGTCTCAGAGTCACATTGTCTCTGTGTCTCAGTGTCTCTGTGTCTCAGTGTCTCAGTGTCACAATGTCTCAGAGTCTCTGGGTCTCAGTGTTTCAGTGTCTCTGTGTTTCATTGCATCAGTGTCTCAAACACTCTGTGTCACTCAGTTTCTCTGTGTTGAGTGTCTCTGTGCCTCAGTGTCTCAGAGTCTCAACGTCTCTGTGTCACAGTGTCTCAGTGTTTCAGCGTCTCAGAGTCTCAGTGTCTCTGTGTCTCAGTGTTTCTGTGGCTCAGTGTCTCTGTGTCTCAGTGTTTCTGTGGCTCAGTGTCTCTGTGTCTCAGTGTCTCTGTGTCTCAGCGTCTCTGTACCTCAGTGTCTCTGTGTCTCAGCGTCTCTGTGCCTCATTGTCTCTGTGTCACTGTGTCTCAGAGTCTCAGAGTCTCAGTCTATCAGACTCTCAATGTCTCTGTGTCTCAGAGACTCAGTGTCTCTGTGTCTCAGTGTCTTAGTATCTCAAAGTTTCAGTGTCCAAGTGTCTCTGTGTCTCAGAGTCACAGTGTCTCTGTGTCTCAGTGTATCAGTGTCTCAGAGAAACAGTGTCTCTGTATCTCTCTGTCTGAGTGTTTCTATGCCTCAGTGTCACAGTGTTTCAGTGTCCTAGAGTCTCAGTGAGTCTGTCTCTGTGTCTCAGTGTCTCAGTTTCTCAGAGTCACTGTGCCTCTGTGTATCTGTGTCTCAGTGTATCTGTGTCTCAGTGTCTCTGTGTCTCTGTGTCTCAGTGCCTCAGTGCCTCATTATATCTGTGTCTCAGTGTCTCAGAGTCTCAGTGAGTCTGTCTCTGTGTCTCAGTGTCTCTGTGTCTCAGTGTCTCTGTGTCTCAGTGCCTCAGTGCCTCAGTGCCTCAGTATATCTGTGTCTCAGTGTCTCTGTGTCTCTGTGTCTCAGTGCCTCAGTGCCTCAGTGTCACAGAGTCTCAGTTTCTCTGTTTCTCAGTGCCTCAGTGTCTCAGAGTCTCAGTGTCTCTGTGTCTCAGTGTGTCAGTGACTCTGTGCCTCAGTGTCTCTGCGCCTCAGTGTCTCAGATTCTCACTGTTTCTGTGTCTCTAAGTCACAGTGCCTCTGTGTCTCATCGTCTCAGAGTGTCAGTGTCACTGTGTCTCAGTGTCTCTGTGCCTCATTGTCTCTGTGTCTGTGTGTCTCATTGTCTCAGAGTCTCAGAGTCTCAGTGTCTCAGAGTCTCTGTGTCTTGGTGCCTCAGTGTCTCAGTGTCTCTGTGCCTCAGTCTATCAGACTCTCAGTGTCTCTGTGTCTCAGTGTCTCAGAGACTCAGTGTCTCAGGGAATCAGTGCCTCGGTGTCTCCCTGTCTGAGATTCTCTTTGCCTCAGTGTCACAGTGTCTCAGTGTCTCTGTGTCTCAGTGTATCCGTGTGTCAGAGACTCAGTGCCCCTTTGTCTCTGTGTCTGAGTGTCTCTGTGCCTCAGTGTCTCAGACTCTCAGTGTCTCTGTGTCTCAGTGCCTCAGTATCTCTGTGCCTCAGTGTCTCAGATTCTCAGTGTCTCTGTGTCTCTGTCTGAGTGTCTCTGTGTCTCAGTGTATCTGTTTCTCAGTGTATCTGTGTCTCAGTGTTTCAGTGTCTCAGAGTCTCAGTGCCTCAGTGTCTCAGTGTCTCTGTGTCTCAGTGTCTCTGTGTCTCAGTGTCTCTGTGTCTCAGTGTCTCTGTGTCTCTGTGTCTCAGTGTATCCGTGTGTCAGAGACTCAGTGCCCCTTTGTCTCTGTGTCTGAGTGTCTCTGTGCCTCAGTGTCTCAGACTCTCAGTGTCTCTGTGTCTCAGTGCCTCAGTATCTCTGTGCCTCAGTGTCTCAGATTCTCAGTGTCTCTGTGTCTCTGTCTGAGTGTCTCTGTGTCTCAGTGTATCTGTTTCTCAGTGTATCTGTGTCTCAGTGTTTCAGTGTCTCAGAGTCTCAGTGCCTCAGTGTCTCAGTGTCTCTGTGTCTCAGTGTCTCTGTGTCTCAGTGTCTCTGTGTCTCAGTGTCTCTGTGTCTCTGTGTCTCAGTGTTTCAGAGTCTCAGAGTCTCAGAGTGTCTGTGTCTTGGTGCCTCAGTGTCTCTGTGCCTCAATCTATCAGACTCTCAGTGTCTCTGTGACTCAGTGTCTCTGTGTCTCAGTGTCTCTGTGTCTCAGAGACTCAGTGTCTCTGTGTTTCAGTGTCTTAGTATCTCAAAGTCTCAGTGTCACAGTGTCTCTGTGTCTAGGTGTCTCAAAGTCTTTGTGTCTCAGTGTCTCTGACTCTCAGTGTCTCTGTGTCCAAGTGTCTCTGTGTCTCAGTGTCTCAGAGTCACAGTGTCTCTGTGTCTCAGTGTATCAGTGTCTCAGAGACTCAATGTCTCTGTGTGTCTCTCTGTCTGAGTGTCTCAGTGTCTCAGAATCTCAGTGAGTCTGTCTCTGTGTCTCTGTATATCAGTGTCTCAGTGTCTCTGTGCCACAGTGTATCTGTGTCTCAGTGTCTCTGTGCCTCAGAGTCACAGAGTCTCAGTGTCTCTGGATCTCAGTGCCTCAGAGTCTCAGTGTCTCTGTGTCTAAGTGTCTCAGTGTCTCTGTACCTAAGTGTCTCTGAGTCACAGTGTCTCAGTGTCGCTGTGTCTCAGTGTCTCAGAGTCTCAGTGTCTCTGTGCCTCAATGTCTCTGTGTCTCTGTGTCTCAATGTCTCAGTGTCTCTGTGTCTCAGTGTCTCTGTGTCTCTGTGTCTCAGTGTCTCAGAGTCTCAGAGTGTCTGTGTCTTGGTGCCTCAGTGTCTCTGTGCCTCAATCTATCAGACTCTCAGTGTCTTTGTGTCTCAGTGTCTCTGTGTCTCAGTGTCTCTGTTTCTCAGAGACTCAGTGTCTCTGTGTTTCAGTGTCTTAGTATCTCAAAGTCTCAGTGTCACAGTGTCTCCGTGTCTAGGTGTCTCAAAGTCTTTGTGTCTCAGTGTCTCTGATTCTCAGTGTCTCTGTGTCCAAGTGTCTCTGTGTCTCAGTGTATCAGTGTGTCAGAGACTCAATGTCTCAGTGTCTCTCTGTCTGAGTGTCTCTGTGCCTCAGTGTCACAGTGCTTCAGTGTCTCAGATTATAAGTGTCTCAGTGTCTCAGAGTCTCAGTGAGTCTGTCTCTGTGTCTCTGTATCTCAGTGTCTCAGTGTCTCTGTGCCTCAGTGTATCTGTGTCTCAGTGTCTCTGTGCCTCAGAGTCACAGAGTCTCAGTGTCTCTGGATCTCAGTGCCTCAGAGTCTCAGTGTCTCTGTGACTAAGTTTCTCAGTGTCTCTGTACCTAAGTGTCTCTGAGTCACAGTGTCTCAGTGTCGCTGTGTCTCAGTGTCTCAGAGTCTCAGTGTCTCTGTGCCTCAATGTCTCTGTGTCTCTGTGTCTCAATGTCTCAGTGTCTCTCTATCTCAGTGCCTCAGTGTCTCAGTGTCTCAGAGTCTCATTGTGTCAGTGTGTCTGCGTATCAGTGTCTCAGTGTTTCAGTGCCTCAGGTTCTCAGAGTCTCAGAGTCACATTGTCTCTGTGTCACAGTGTCTCTGTGCCTCATTGTATCTGTGTCTCCGTGTCTCAGTGTCTCAGATTCTCACTGTCTCTGTGTCTCTGTGTCTCAGTGTCTCTGTGCCTCATTGTCTCAGTGTCTCTATGTCTCAGTGTCTCAGTGTCTCAGTGTCTCTGTGCCTCAGTGCCTCAGTATATCTGTGTCTCAGTGTCTCAGTGTCTCTGTGTCTCAGTGTCTTAGTATCTCAATGTTTCAGTGTCCAAGTGTCTCTGTGTCTCAGTGTATCAGTGTCTCAGAGACACAGTGTCTCTGTGTCTCTCTAGCTGAGTGTTTCTGTTTCTCAGTGTCACAGTGTCTCAGTGTCCTAGAGTCTCAGTGAGTCTGTCTCTGTGTCTCAGTGTCTCAGTTTCTCAGTGTCACTGTGCCTCAGTGTATCTGTGTCTCAGTGTCTCTGTGTCTCTGTGTCTCAGTGCCTCAGTGCCTCAGTATATCTGTGTCTCAGTTTCTCTGTGTCTCACTGTCTCTGTGTCTCTGTGTCCCAGTGCCACAGTGCCTCAGTGTCACAGAGTCTCAGTGTCTCTGTGTCTCAGTGCCTCAGTGTCTTGTGTCTCTGTGTCTCAGTGTCTCTGTGCCTCAGTGTTTCACTGCCTCAGTGTCTCAGAGTCTCAGTGTCTCTGTGTCATAGTGTGTGAGCGTCTCAGAGACTCAGTGTCTCTTTGTCTCTGAGTCTGAGTGTCTCTGTGCGTCAATGTCACAGTGTCTCAGTGTCCCAGTGACTCTGTGCTTCAGTGTCTCAGATTCTCGGTGTCTCTGTGTCTCAGTGTCTCAGAGTCTCAGTGTCTCTGTGTCTCAGTGCCTCTGTGTCTCAGTGTCTCTGTGCATCAGTGTCTCATTGCCTCAGTGTCTCAGAGTCTCTGTGTCTCAGTGTCTCCGAGTCTCAGTGTCTCAGAGTCACTGTGTCTCTGTGTCTCAGAGACTCAGTGTCTCTGTGCCTCAGTCTATCAGACTCTCAGTGTCTCTGTGTCTCAATGTCTCTGTGTCTCAGAGACTCAGTGTCTCTGTGTCTCAGTGTCTTAGTATCTCAAAGTCTCAGTGTCACAGTGTCTCGGTGTCTCAGTGTCTCAAAGTCTTTGTGTCTCAGTGTCTCTGACTCTCAGTGTCTCTGTGTCCAAGTGTCTCTGTGTCTCAATGTCTCAGAGTCACAGTGTCTCTGTGTCTCAGTGTATCAGTGTCTCAGAGACTCAATGTCTCTGTGTGTCTCTGTCTGAGTGTCTCTGTGCCTCAGAGACTCAGTGTCTCAGGGAATCAGTGCCTCGGTGTCTCTCTGTCTGAGATTCTCTTTGCCTCAGTGTCACAGTGTCTCTGTGTCTCAGTGTATCCGTGTGTCAGAGACTCAGTGCCCCTTTGTCTCTGTGTCTGAGTGTCTCTGTGCCTCAGTGTCTCAGACTCTCAGTGTCTCTGTGTCTCAGTGCCTCAGTATCTCTGTGCCTCAGTGTCTCAGATTCTCAGTGTCTCCAAGTCTTTGTGTCCCAGTGTCTCAGTGTCTCAGAGACTCAGTGTCTCTGTGTCTCTGTCTGAGTATCTCTGTGTCTCAGTGTATCTGTTTCTCAGTGTATCTGTGTCTCAGTGTTTCAGTGTCTCAGAGTCTCAGTGCCTCAGTGTCTCAGTGTCTCTGTGTCTCAGTGTCTCTGTGTCTCAGTGTCTCTGTGTCTCAGTGTCTCTGTGTCTCTGTGTCTCAGTGTCTCAGATTCTCAGAGTCTCAGAGTGTCTGTGTCTTGGTGCCTCAGTGTCTCTGTGCCTCAATCTATCAGACTCTCAGTGTCTCTGTGTCTCAGTGTCTCTGTGTCTCAGAGACTCAGTGTCTCTGTGTTTCAGTGTCTTAGTATCTCAAAGTCTCAGTGTCACAGTGTCTCTGTGTGTAGGTGTCTCAAAGTCTTTGTGTCTCAGTGTCTCTGACTCTCAGTGTCTCTGTGTCCAAGTGTCTCTGTGTCTCAGTGTCTCAGAGTCACAGTGTCTCTGTGTCTCAGTGTATCAGTGTCTCAGAGACTCAATGTCTCTGTGTCTCTCTGTCTGAGTGTCTCTGTGCCTCAGTGTCACAGTGCTTCAGTGTCTCAGATTATAAGTGTCTCAGTGTCTCAGAGTCTCAGTGAGTCTGTCTCTGTGTCTCTGTATCTCAGTGTCTCAGTGTCTCTGTGCCACAGTGTATCTGTGTCTCAGTGTCTCTGTGCCTCAGAGTCACAGAGTCTCAGTGTCTCTGTACCTAAGTGTCTCTGAGTCACAGTGTCTCAGTGTCGCTGTGTCTCAGTGTCTCAGTGTCTCAGTGTCTCTGTGCCTCAATGTCTCTGTGTCTCTGTGTCTCAATGTCTCAGTGTCTCTGTGTCTCAGTGTCTCTGTGTCTCTGTGTCTCAATGTCTCTGTGTCTCTGTGTCTCAATGTCTCAGTGTCTCTGTGTCCAAGTGTCTCTGTGTCTCAGTGTATCAGTGTCTCAGAGACTCAATTTCTCTGTGTCTCTCTGTCTGAGTGTCTCTGTGCCTCAGTGTCACAGTGCTTCAGTGTCTCAGATTTTAAGTGTCTCAGTGTCTCAGAGTCTCAGTGAGTCTGTCTCTGTGTCTCTGTATCTCAGTGTCTCAGTGTCTCTGTGCCTCAGTGTATCTGTGTCTCAGTGTCTCTGTGCCTCAGAGTCACAGAGTCTCAGTGTCTCTGGATCTCAGTGCCTCAGAGTCTCAGTGTCTCTGTGTCTAAGTTTCTCAGTGTCTCTGTACCTAAGTGTCTCTGAGTCACAGTGTCTCAGTGTCGCTGTGTCTCAGTGTCTCAGAGTCTCAGTGTCTCTGTGCCTCAATGTCTCTGTGTCTCAATGTCTCAGTATCTCTCTATCTCAGTGCCTCAGTGTCTCAGTGTCTCAGAGTCTCATTGTGTCAGTGTGTCTGCGTATCAGTGTCTCAGTGTTTCAGTGCCTCAGGTTCTCAGAGTCTCAGAGTCACATTGTCTCTGTGTCACAGTGTCTCTGTGCCTCATTGTATCTGTGTCTCCGTGTCTCAGTGTCTCAGATTCTCACTGTCTCTGTGTCTCTGTATCTCAGTGTCTCTGTGCCTCATTGTCTCAGTGTCTCTATGTCTCAGTGTCTCAGTGTCTCTGTGTCTCAGTGCCTCAGTGCCTCAGTGCCTCAGTATATCTGTGTCTCAGTGTCTCAGTGTCTCTGTGTCTCAGTGTCTTAGTATTTCAAAGTTTCAGTGTCCAAGTGTCTCTGTGTCTCAGTGTCTCACAGTCACAGTGTCTCTGTGTCTCAGTGTATCAGTGTCTCAGAGACACAGTGTCTCTGTGTCTCTCTAGCTGAGTGTTTCTGTTTCTCAGTGTCACAGTGTCTCAGTGTCCTAGAGTCTCAGTGAGTCTGTCTCTGTGTCTCAGTGTCTCAGTTTCTCAGTGTCACTGTGCCTCAGTGTATCTGTGTCTCAGTGTCTCAGTGTCTCTGTGTCTCTGTGTCTCAGTGCCTCAGTATATCTGTGTCTCAGTGTCTCTGTGTCTCACTGTCTCTGTGTCTCTGTGTTCCAGTGCCTCAGTGCCTCAGTGTCACAGAGCCTCAGTGTCTCTGTGTCTCAGTGCCTCAGTGTCTCGTGTCTCTGTGTCTCAGTGTCTCTGTGCCTCAGTGTTTCACTGCCTCAGTGTCTCAGAGTCTCAGTGTCTCTGTGTCATAGTGTGTCAGCGTCTCAGAGACTCAGTGTCTCTTTGTCTCTGAGTCTGAGTGTCTCTGTGCGTCAATGTCACAGTGTCTCAGTGTCCCAGTGACTCTGTGCTTCAGTGTCTCAGATTCTCGGTGTCTCTGTGTCTCAGTGTCTCAGTGTCTCAGAGTCTCAGTGTCTCAGTGTCTCTTTGCCTCAGTGTCTCATTGCCTCAGTGTCTCAGAGTCTCTGTGTCTCAGTGTCTCAGAGTCTCAGTGTCTCAGAGTCACTGTGTCTTGGTGCCTCAGTGTCTCAGTGTCTCTGTGCCTCAGTCTATCAGACTCTCAGTGTCTCTGTGTCTCAGTGTCTCTGTGTCTCAGAGTCTCAAAGTCTTTGTGTCTCAGTGTCTCTGACTCTCAGTGTCTCTGTGTCCAAGTGTCTCTGTGTCTCAATGTCTCAGAGTCACAGTGTCTCTGTGTCTCAGTGTATCAGTGTCTCAGAGACTCAATGTCTCTGTGTGTCTCTGTCTGAGTGTCTCTGTGCCTCAGTGTCACAGTGCCTCAGTGTCTCAGATTATCAGTGTCTCAGTGTCTCAGAGTCTCAGTGAGTCTGTCTCTGTGTCTCTGTATCTCAGTGTCTCAGTGTCTTTGTGCCTCAGTGTATCTGTGTCTCAGTGTCTCTGTGCCTCAGTGTCACAGAGTCTCAGAGTCTCTGTGTCTCAGTGCCTCAGAGTCTCAGTGTCTCTGTGTCTAAGTGTCTCAGTGTCTTTGTATCTAAGTGTCTTTGAGTCACAGTGTCTCAGTGTCTCTGTGTCTCAGTGTCTCAGAGTCTCAGTGTCTCTGTGCTTCAATGTCTCTGTGTCTCAATGTCTCAGTGTCTCTCTATCTCAGTGCCTCAGTGCCTCAGTGTTTCAGTGCCTCAGTGTCTCAGTGTCTCAGAGTCACATTGTCTCTGTGTCTCAGTGTCTCAGTGTCTCAGTGTCTCAGTGTCCAGTGTCTCAGCGTCTCTGAGTCTCAGTGTCACAATGTCTCAGAGTCTGTAGGTCTCAGTGTTTCAGTGTCTCTGTGTTTCATTGCATCAGTGTCTCAAACACTCTGTGTCACTGAGTTTCTCTGTGTTGAGTGTCTCTGTGCCTCAGTGTCTCAGAGTCTCAGTGTCTCAACGTCTCTGTGTCACAGTGTCTCAGTGTTTCAGCGTCTCAGATTCTCAGTGTCTCTGTGTCTCAGTGTTTCAGCGTCTCAGAGTCTCTGTGTCTCTGTGTATCTGTGTCTCAGTGTCTCTGTGGCTCAGTGTCTCTGTGTCTCAGTGTCTCTGTGTCTCAGCGTCTCTGTACCTCAGTGTCTCTGTGCCTCATTGTCTCTGTACCTCAGTGTCTCTGTGTCTCTGTGTCTCTGTGTCTCAGAGTCTCAGTCTATCAGACTCTCAATGTCTCTGTGTCTCAGAGACTCAGTGTCTCTGTGTCACAGTGTCTTAGTATCTCAAAGTTTCAGTGTCCAAATGTCTCTGTGTCTCAGTGTCTCAGAGTCACAGTGACTCTGTGTCTCAGTGTATCAGTGCCTCAGAGACACAGTGTCTCTGTGTCTCTCTGTCTGAGTGTTTCTATGCCTCAGTGTCACAGTGTCTCAGTGTCCTAGAGTCTCAGTGAGTCTGTCTCTGTGTCTCAGTTTCTCAGTGTCACTGTGCCTCAGAGTATCTGTGTCTCAGTGTATCTGTGTCTCAGTGTCTCTGTGTCTCAGTGCCTCAGTGCCTCAGTATATCTGTGTCTCAGTGTCTCTGTGTCTCAGTGTCTCAGTGTCTCTCTGTCTCTGTGCCTCAGTCTATCAGACTCTCAGTGTCTCAGTGTCTCTGTGTCTCAGAGACTCAGTGTCTCTGTGTCTCAGTGTCTTAGTATCTCAAAGTCTCAGTGTCACAGTGTCTCTGTGTCTCAGTGTCTCAAAGCCTTTGTGTCTCAGTGTCTCAGTGTCTCTGACTCTCAGTGTCTCTGTGTCCAAGTGTCTCTGTGTCTCAGTGTCTCAGAGTCACAGTGTCTCTGTGTCTCAGTGTATCAGTGTCTCAGAGACTCAATGTCTCTGTGTGTCTCTGTCTGAGTGTCTCTGTGCCTTCGTGTCACAGTGCCTCAGTGTCTCAGATTATCAGTGTCTCAGTGTCTCAGAGTCTCAGTGACTCTGTCTCTGTGTCTCTGTATCTTTGTGTCTCAGTGTCTCTGTGCCTCAGTGTATCTGTGTCTCAGTGTCTCTGTGCCTCAGTGTCACAGAGTCTCAGAGTCTCTGTGTCTCAGTGCCTCAGAGTCTCTGTGTCTCAGTGCCTCAGAGTCTCAGTGTCTCTGTATCTAAGTGTCTCTGAGTCACAATGTCTCAGTGTCTCTCTATCTCAGTGCCTCAGTGTCTCAGTGTCTCTGTGTCTCAGTGTTCAGTGTCTCAGTGTCCAGTGTCTCAGCGTCTCTGAATCTCAGTGTCACAATGTCTCAGAGTCTGTGGGTCTCAGTGTTTCAGTGTCTCTGTGTTTCATTGCATCAGTGTCTCAAACACTCTGTGTCACTGAGTTTCTCTGTGTTGAGTGTCTCTGTGCCTCAGTGTCTCAGAGTCTCAGAGTCTCAACGTCTCTGTGTCACAGTGTCTCAGTGTTTCAGCGTCTCAGAGTCTCAGTGTCTCTGTGTCTCTGTGTTTCTGTGGCTCAGTGTCGCTGTGTCTCATTGTCTCTGTGTCTCAGCGTCTCTGTACCTCAGTGTCTCTGTGTCTCAGCGTCTCTGTGCCTCATTGTCTCTGTGTCACTGTGTCTCAGAGTCTCAGTCTATCAGACTCTCAATGTCTCTGTGTCTCAGAGACTCAGTGTCTCTGTGTCTCAGTGTCTTAGTATCTCAAAGTTTCAGTGTCCAAGTGTCTCTGTGTCTCAGAGTCACAGTGTCTCTGTGTCTCAGTGTATCAGTGTCTCAGAGACACAGTGCCTCTGTGTCTCTCTGTCTGAGTGTTTCTATGCCTCAGTGTCACAGTGTCTCAGTGTCCTAGAGTCTCAGTGAGTCTGTCTCTGTGTCTCAGTGTCTCAGTTTCTCAGTGTCACTGTGCCTCAGTGTATCTGTGTCTCAGTGTATCTGTGTCTCAGTGTCTCTGTGTCTCAGTGCCTCAGTGCCTCAGTATATCTGTGTCTCAGTGTCTCAGAGTCTCAGTGAGTCTGTCTCTGTGTCTCAGTGTCTCAGTGTCTCAGTGTCTCTGTGTCTCAGTGCCTCAGTGCCTCAGTATATCTGTGTCTCAGTGTCTCAGTGTCTCTGTGTCTCAGTGCCTCAGTGCCTCAGTGTCACAGAGTCCCAGTTTCTCTGTTTCTCAGTGCCTCAGTGTCTCAGAGTCTCAGTGTCTCTGTGTCTCAGTGTGTCAGTGTCTCTGTGCCTCAGTGTCTCTACGCCTCAGTGTCTCAGATTCTCACTGTTTCTGTGTCTCTAAGTCACAGTGCCTCTGTGTCTCATCGTCTCAGAGTGTCAGTGTCACTGTGTCTCAGTGTCTCTGTGCCTCATTGTCTCTGTGTTTCTGTGTCTCAGTGTCTCAGATTCTCACTGTCTCTGTGTCTCTGTGTCTCAGTGTCTCAGTGTCTCTGTGCCTCATTGTCTCTGTGTCTGTGTGTCTCATTGTCTCAGAGTCTCAGAGTCTCAGTGTCTCAGAGTCTCTGTGTCTTGGTGCCTCAGTGTCTCAGTGTCTCTGTGCCTCAGTCTATCAGACTCTCAGTGTCTCTGTGTCTCAGTGCCTCAGTGTCTCAGTGTCTCACAGTCTCTTTGTCTCTGAGACTCAGTGTCTCAGGGAATCAGTGCCTCGGTGTCTCTCTGTCTGAGATTCTCTTTGCCTCAGTGTCACAGTGTCTCAGTGTCTCTGTGTCTCAGTGTATCCGTGTGTCAGAGACTCAGTGCCCCTTTGTCTCTGTGTCTGAGTGTCTCTGTGCCTCAGTGTCTCAGACTCTCAGTGTCTCTGTGTCTCAGTGCCTCAGTATCTCTGTGCCTCAGTGTCTCAGATTCTCTGTGTCTCCAAGTCTTTGTGTCCCAGTGTCTCAGTGTCTCTGTGTCTCTCTCTGAGTGTCTCTGTGTCTCAGTGTATCTGTTTCTCAGTGTATCTGTGTCTCAGTGTTTCAGTGTCTCAGAGTCTCAGTGCCTCAGTGTCTCAGTGTCTCTGTGTCTCAGTGTCTCTGTTTCTCAGAGACTCAGTGTCTCTGTGTTTCAGTGTCTTAGTATCTCAAAGTCTCAGTGTCACAGTGTCTCTGTGTCTAGGTGTCTCAAAGTCTTTGTGTCTCAGTGTCTCTGACCCTCAGTGTCTCTGTGTCCAAGTGTCTCTGTGTCTCTGTGTCTCAGTGTCTCAGAGTCACAGTGTCTCTGTGTCTCAGTGTATCAGTGTCTCAGAGACTCAATGTCTCTGTGTCTCTCTGTCTGAGTGTCTCTGTGCCTCAGTGTCACAGTGCTTCAGTGTCTCAGATTATAAGTGTCTCAGTGTCCCAGAGTCTCAGTGAGTCTGTCTCTGTGTCTCTGTATCTCAGTGTCTCAGTGTCTCTGTGCCTCAGTGTATCTGTGTCTCAGTGTCTCTGTGCCTCAGAGTCACAGAGTCTCAGTATCTCTGGATCTCAGTGCCCCAGAGTATCAGTGTCTCTGTGTCTAAGTGTCTCAATGTCTCTGTACCTAAGTGTCTCTGAGTCACAGTGTCTCAGTGTCGCTGTGTCTCAGTGTCTCAGTGTCTGTGTGCCTCAATGTCTCTGTGTCTCTGTGTCTCAATGTCTCAGTGTCTCTCTATCTCAGTGCCTCAGTGTCTCAGTGTCTCAGAGTCTCATTGTGTCAGTGTGTCTGCGTATCAGTGTCTCAGTGTTTCAGTGCCTCAGGTTCTCAGTGTCTCAGAGTCACATTGTCTCTGTGTCACAGTGTCTCTGTGCCTCATTGTATCTGTGTCTCCGTGTCTCAGTGTCTCAGATTCTCACTGTCTCTGTGTCTCTGTGTCTCAGTGTCTCTGTGCCTCATTGTCTCAGTGTCTCTATGTCTCAGTGTCTCAGTGTCTCTGTGTCTCGGTGCCTCAGTGCCTCAGTGCCTCAGTATATCTGTGTCTCAGTGTCTCAGTGTCTCAGTGTCTCTGTGTCTCAGTGTCTTAGTAACTCAATGTTTCAGTGTCCAAGTGTCTCTGTGTCTCAGTGTCTCACAGTCACAGTGTCTCTGTGTCTCAGTGTATCAGTGTCTCAGAGACACAGTGTCTCTGTGTCTCTCTAGCTGAGTGTTTCTGTTTCTCAGTGTCACAGTGTCTCAGTGTCCTAGAGTCTCAGTGAGTCTGTCTCTGTGTCTCAGTGTATCTGTGTCTCAGTGTCTCTGTGTCTCAGTGCCTCAGTATATCTGTGTCTCAGTGTCTCTGTGTCTCAGTGTCTCAGTGTCTCTCTGTCTCTGTGCCTCAGTCTATCAGACTCTCAGTGTCTCAGTGTCTCAGTGTCTCTGTGTCTCAGAGACTCAGTGTCTCTGTGTCTCAGTGTCTTAGTATCTCAAAGTCTCAGTGTCACAGTGTCTCTGTGTCTCAGTGTCTCAAAGTCTTTGTGTCTCAGTGTCTCTGACTCTCAGTGTCTCTGTGTCCAAGTGTCTCTGTGTCTCAGTGTCTCAGAGTCACAGTGTCTCTGTGTCTCAGTGTATCAGTGTCTCAGAGACTCAATGTCTCTGTGCGTCTCTGTCTGAGTGTCTCTGTGCCTCAGTGTCACAGTGCCTCAGTGTCTCAGATTATCAGTGTCTCAGTGTCTCAGTGTCACTGTGACACTGACACTCTGAGACGATGAGACACAGAGGCACTGTGACTTAGAGACACAGAAACAGTGAGAATCTGAATCACTGAGGCGTAGAGACACTGAGGCACAGAGACACTGACACACTGAGACACAGAGACACTGAGACTCTGAGACACTGAGGCACTGAGAAACAGAGACACTGAGACTCTGTGACACTGAGGCACTGAGGCACTGAGACACAGAGACACTGAGACACAGAGACAGACTCACTGAGACTCTGAGACACTGAGACACAGATATACTGAGGCACTGAGGCACTGAGACACAGAGACACAGAGACACTGAGACACAGATACACTGAGACACAGATACACTGAGGCACAGTGACACTGAGAAACTGAGACACTGAGACACAGAGACAGACTCACAGAGACTCTAGGACACTGAGACACTGTGACACTGAGGCATAGAAACACTCAGACAGAGAGACACAGAGACACTGTGTCTCTGAGACACTGATACACTGAGACACAGAGACACTTGGACACTGAAACTTTGAGATACTAAGACACTGAGACACAGAGACACTGAGTCTCTGAGACACAGAGACATTGAGAGTCTGAGACTCTGAGACACAGTGACACAGAGACAATGAGGCACAGAGACGCTGAGACACAGAGACACTGAGACACAGAGACACTGAGCCACAGAAACACTGAGACACAGAGACACTGAGACTCTGAGACGCTGAAACACTGAGACACTGTGACACAGAGACGTTGAGACTCTGAGACTCAGAGACAATGAGGCACAGAAACGCTGAGACACAGAGACACTGAGGTACAGAGACGCTGAGACACTGAGACACAGAGACACTGAGCCACAGAAACACTGAGACACAGAGACACTGAGACTCTGAGACGCTGAAACACTGAGACACTGTGACACAGAGACGTTGAGACTCTGAGACTCAGAGACACTGAGGCACAGAGACACTCAACACAGAGAAAATGAGTGACACAGAGTGTTTGAGACACTGATGCAATGAAACACAGAGACACTGAAACACTGAGACCCACAGACTCTGAGACATTGTGACACTGAGATTCAGAGACGCTGAGACACTGGACACTGAGACACAGAGACACTGAGACACTGAGACACAGAGACACAGAGACAATGTGACTCTGAGACACTGAGACACTGAGGCACTGAAACACTGAGACACTGAGACACTGGACACTGAGACACTGAGACACAGAGACACTGAGACACTGAGACACAGAGACAATGTGACTCTGAGACACTGAGACACTGAGGCACTGAAACACTGATACACTGATGCACTGAGATAGAGAGACACTGAGACATTGACACACAGAGACATTGAAGCACAGAGACACTGAGACTCTGAGACACTGAGACACAGAGACACTGAGACACTGTGACTCAGAGACACTTAGATAAAGAGACACTGAGACTCTGAGGCACTGAGACACAGAGACTCTGAGACTCTGTGACACTGAGGCACAGAGACACTGAGACACAGATACACTGAGGCACAGAGACACTGAGACACAAAGATACAGAGACACAGAGACAGACTCACTGAGACTCTGAGACACTGAGACACTGATAATCTGAGACACTGAGGCACTGTGACACTGAGGCACAGAGACACTCAGACAGAGACACACAGAGACATTGAGTCTCTGAGACACTGATACACTGAGACACAGAGACACTGTGACTCTGAGACACTGAGACACAGAGACACTTGGACACAGAGACACTGAGAGTCAGAGACACTGAGACACTGAGACACAAAGGCTTTGAGACACTGAGACACAGAGACATTGTGACACTGAGACGTTGAGATACTAAGACACTGAGACACAGAGACACTGAGTCTCTGAGACACTGAGACACTAAGACACAGAGACACTAGGTGGCTCAAAGTCTTTGTGTCTCAGTGTCTCTGACTCTCAGTGTCTCTGTGGCCAAGTATCTCTTTGTCTCAGTGTCTCAGAGTCACAGTGTCTCTTTGTCTCAGTGTATCAGTGTCTCAGTGTCTCAATGTTTCTGTGTCTCTCTGTGCCTCAGTGTCACAGTGCTTCAGTGTCTCAGATTATCAGTGTCTCAGAGTCTCAGTGAGTCTGTCTCTGTGTCTCTGTATCTCTGTGTCTCTGTGCCTCAGTGTATCTGTGTCTCAGTGTCTCTGTGCCTCAGTGTCACAGAGTCTCAGTGTCTCTGGATCTCAGTGCCTCAGAGTCTCAGTGTCTCTGTGTCTAAGTGTCTCAGTGTCTCTGTATCTAAGTGTCTCTGAGTCACAGTGTCTCAGTGTCGCTTTGTCTCAGTGCCTCAAAGTCTCAGTGTCGCTGTGTCTCAGTGTCTCAGAGTCTCAGTGTCTCTGTGCCTCAATGTCTCTGTGTCTCTGTGTCTCAATGTCTCAGTGTCTCTCTATCTCAGTGCCTCAGTGTCTCAGTGTCTCAGAGTCTCAGTGTTTCAGTGCCTCAGTGTCTCAGTGTCTCAGAGTCACATTGTCTCTGTGTCTCAGTGTCTCTGTGCCTCAGTGTCTCAGAGTCTCAGAGTCACATTGTCTCTGTGTCTCAGTGTCTCTGTGCCTCAGTGTCTCAGAGCCCAGTGTCTCAGCGTCTCTGAGTCTCAGTGTCTCAATGTCTCAGAGTCTCTGGGTCTCAGTGTTTCTGTGTCTCAGCGTCTCTGTACCTCAGTGTCTCTGTCTCTGACTCTCAGTGTCTCTGTGGCCAAGTATCTCTTTGTCTCAGTGTCTCAGAGTCACAGTGTCTCTTTGTTTCAGTGCATCAGTGTCTCAAACACTCTGTGTCACTGAGTTTCTCTGTGTTGAGTGTCTCTGTGTCTCAGTGTCTCTGTGTCTCAGCGTCTCTGTACCTCAGTGTCTCTGTGTCTCAGCGTCTCTGTGCCTCATTGTCTCTGTGTCTCTGTGTCTCAGAGTCTCAGTCTATCAGACTCTCAATGACTCTGTGTCTCTGTGTCACAGAGACTCAGTGTCACTGTGCCTCAGTGTATCTGTGTCTCTGTGTCTCTATGTCTCAGGGTCTCAGTGTCTCAGTGTCTCATTGTCTCAGTGTCTCTATGCCTCAGTGTCTCAGATTCTCACTGTTTCTGTGTCTCTAAGTCACAGTGCCTCTGTGTCTCATCGTCTCAGAGTCTCAGTGTCTCTGTGCCTCAGTGTCTCTGTGCCTCATTGTCTCTGTGTCTCTGTGTCTCAGTGTCTCAGATTTTCACTGTCTCTGTGTCTCTGTGTCTCAGTGTCTCAGCGTCACTGTGCCTCATTGTCTCTGTGTCTCTGTATCTCAGAGTCTCAGAGTCTCAGTGTCTCTGTGCCTCAGTCTATCAGACTCTCAGTGTCTCTGTGTCTCAGTGTCTCTGTGTCTCAGAGACTCAGTGTCTCTGTGTCTCAGTGTCTTAGTATCTCAAAGTCTCAGTGTCACAGTGTCTCTGTGTCTCAGTGTCTCAAAGTCTTTGTGTCTCAGTGTCTCAGTGTCTCTGACTCTCAGTGTCTCTGTGTCCAAGTGTCTCTGTGTCTCAGTGACTCAGAGTCACAGTGTCTCTGTGTCTCAGTGTATCAGTGTCTCAGAGACTCAATGTCTCTGTGTGTCTCTGTCTGAGTGTCTCTGTGCCTCAGTGTCACAGTGCCTCAGTGTCTCAGATTATCAGTGTCTCAGAGTCTCAGTGAGTCTGTCTCTGTGTCTCTGTATCTCTGTGTCTCAGTGTCTCTGTGCCTCAGTGTATCTGTGTCTCAGTGTCTCTGTGCCTCAGTGCCTCAGAGTCTCAGTGTCTCTGTGTCTAAGTGTCTCAGTGTCTCTGTATCTAAGTGTCTCTGAGTCACAGTGTCTCAGTGTCTCTGTGTCTCAGTGTCTCAGAGTCTCAGTGTCTCTGTGCTTCAATGTCTCTGTGTCTCAATGTCTCAGTGTCTCTCTATCTCAGTGCCTCAGTGTCTCAGTGTTTCAGTGCCTCAGTGTCTCAGTGTCTCAGAGTCACATTGTCTCAGTGTCTCTGTGTCTCAGCGTCTCAGTGTCTCAGTGTCCAGTGTCTCAGCGTCTCTGAGTCTCAGTGTCACAATGTCTCAGAGTCTGTGGGTCTCAGTGTTTCAGTGTCTCTGTGTTTCATTGCATCAGTGTCTCAAACACTCTGTGTCACTCAGTTTCTCTGTGTTGAGTATCTCTGTGCCTCAGTGTCTCAGAGTCTCAACGTCTCTGTGTCACAGTGTCTCAGTGTTTCAGCGTCTCAGAGTCTCAGTGTCTCTGTGTCTCTGTGTCTCAGTGTCTCAGTGACTCTGTGGCTCAGTGTCTCTGTGTCTCAGTGTCTCTGTGTCTCAGCGTCTCTGTACCTCAGTGTCTTTGTGTCTCAGCGTCTCTGTGCCTCATTGTCTCTGTGTCTCTGTGTCTCAGAGTCTCAGAGTCTCAGTCTATCAGACTCTCAATGTCTCTGTGTCTCAGAGACTCAGTGTCTCTGTGTCTCAGTGTCTTAGTATCTCAAAGTTTCAGTGTCCAAGTGTCTCTGTGTCTCAGTGTCTCAGAGACACAGTGTCTCTGTGTCTCACTGTCTGAGTGTTTCTGTGCCTCAGTGTCACAGTGTCTCAGTGTCCTAGAGTCTCAGTGAGTCTGTCTCTGTGTCTCAGAGACTCAGTGTCTCTGTGTCTCAGTGTCTTAGTATCTCAAAGTCTCAGTGTCACAGTGTCTCTGTGTCTCAGTGTCTCTGTGTCCAAGTATCTCTTTGTCTCAGTGTCTCAGAGTCACAGTGTCTCTTTGTCTCAGTGTATCAGTGTCTCAGTGTCTCAATGTCTCTGTGTCTCTCTGTCTGAGTGTCTCTGTGCCTCAGTGTCACAGTGCTTCAGTGTCTCAGATTATCAGTGTCTCAGTGTCTCAGAGTTTCAGTGAGTCTGTCTCTGTGTCTCTGTATCTCTGTGTCTCAGTGTCTCTGTGCCTCAGTGTATCTGTGTCTCAGTGTCTCTGTGCCTCAGTGTCGCAGAGTCTCAGTGACTCTGTATCTAAGTGTCTCAGAGTCTCAGTGTCGCAGTGTCTCTCTATCTCAGTGCCTCAGTGTCTCAGTGTCTCAGAGTCACAGTGTTTCAGTGCCTCAGTGTCTCAGTGTGTCAGAGTCACATTGTCTCTATGTCTCAGTGTCTCTGTGCCTCAGTGTCTCAGAGCCCAGTGTCTCAGCGTGTCTGAGTCTCAGTGTCTCAATGTCTCAGAGTCTCTGGGTCTCAGTGTTTCAGTGTCTCTTTGTTTCAGTGCATCAGTGTCTCAAACACTCTGTGTCACTGAGTTTCTCTGTGTTGAGTGTCTCTGTGCCTCAGTGTCTCAGAGTCTCAACGTCTCTGTGTCACAGTGTCTCTGTGTCTCAGCGTCTCTGTACCTCAGTGTCTCTGTGTCTCTGTGTCACAGAGACTCAGTGTCTCTGTGTCTCAGTGTCTTAGTATCTCAAAGTCTCAGTGTCCAAGTGTCTCTGTGTCTCATTGTCTCAGAGTCACAGTGTCTCTGTGTCTCAGTGTATCAGTGTCTCAGTGTCTCAGTGTCTCAGAGTCTCAGTGTCTCTGTGCTTCAATGTCTCTGTGTCTCAATGTCTCAGTGTCTCAGTGTCTCTGTGCCTCAGTGTCTCGAAGTCTTTGTGTCTTAATGTCTCTGTGTCTCAGAGTAACAGTGTCTCTGTGTCTCAGTGTATCAGTGTCTCTTTGTCTCTGTGTCGGAGTGTCTCTATGCCTCAGTGTCTCAGTGTCTCAATGTCTCTGTGTCTCAGTGTATCAAAGTCTTTGTGTCTCAGTGTCTGTTTCTCAGACTCTCAATGTCTCAGTATCTCTATGTTTCTGTGTCTCAGTGGCTCTGTGCCTCAGTGTCTGAAAGTCTCAGTGTCTCTGTGTCTCAGTGTCTCTGTGTCTTAGTGTCTCTGTGCCTCAGTGTCTCTGTGCCTCAGTGTCGAGTGTCTCAGAGTCTCACTGTCTGTGTGTCACAGTGTTTCAGCGTCTCAGGGTCTCAGTGTCTCTGTGTCTCAGTGCCTCTGTGTCTCTGCGTCTCAGTGTCTCTGTGCCTCAGTGTCTCTGTGCCTCAGTGTCTCTGTGCCTCAGTGTCTCTGTGTCTCAGTATCTCTGTGTCTCAGTGTCTCTGTCCCTCATAGTTTCTGTGTCTCAGTGTCTCTGTGTCTCAGTGTCTCGAAGTCTTTGTGTCTCTGTGTCTCTGTGTCTCAGTGTATCAGTGTCTCTTTGTCTCTGTGTCTGAGTGTCTCTGTGCCTCAGTGTCTCAGTCTCTCAGTGTCTCAGTGTATCAAAGTCTTTGTGTCTCAGTGTCTGTTTCTCAGACTCTCAATGTCTCAGTGCCTCAGTGTCTCTGTGCCTCAGTGTCTCTGTGCCTCAGTGTCTTAGTATCTCAAAGTCTCAGTGTCTCAGTTTCTCTGTGTCTCTGTATCTCAGAGTCTCTGTTTCTCAGTGTCTCAGTGTCTCTGTGCCTCAGTGTCTCTGTGCCTCAGTGTCTTAGTATCTCAAAGTCTCAGTGTCTCAGTGTCTCTGTGTCTCAGTGTCTCAAAGTTTTGTGTCCCAGTGTCTCTGTGTCCAAGTGTCTCTGTGTCTCAGTGTCTCAGAGTCACTGTGTCTCAGTGTCTCTGTGTCCAAGTGTCCCTGTGTCTCTCTGTCTGAGTGTCTCTGTGCCTCAGTGTCACAGTGTCTCAGATTATCAGTGTCTCAGAGTCTCAGTGAGTCTGTCTCTGTGTCTCTGTGTCTCAGTGTCTCTGTGTCTCAGTGTATCTGTGCCTCAGAGTCTCTGTGCCTCAGTGTCTCTATGTCTCTGTGTCTCAGTGTCTCAGAGTCTCAGTGTCTCAGTGTCTCTGTGTCTCTGTGCCTCAGAGTCTCAGTGTCTCAGTGTCTCTGTGTCTCAGTGTATCTCTGCCTCAGAGTCTCTGTGCCTCAGTGTCTCTATGTCTCTGTGTCTCAGTGTCTCAGTGTCTCAGACTCTCAGTGTCTCAGAGTCTCAGTGTCTCAGTGTCTTTGTGTCTCTGTGCCTCAGAGTCTCAGTGTCTCAGTGTCTCTGTGTCTCAGTGTATCAGCGTCTCAGTGTATCAGTGTCTCAGAGACTCAGTGTCTCTTTGTGTCTGTTTCTGAGTGCCTCTGTGCCTCAGTGTCTCAGTCTCTGTGTCTCAGTGTCTCTGTGTCTCAGTCCCTCAGGGCCTCAGTAAATCTGTGTCTCAGTGTCTCAATGTCTCATTGTCTCTGTGTCTCTGTGTCTCTGTATCTCACTGCCTCAGTGTCACAGTGTCTCAGTGTCTCAGATTATCAGTGTCTCAGGGTCTCAGTGAGTCTGTGGCTCTGTGTCTCAGTGTCACAGTGTCACAGTGTCTCAGTGTCTCTTTGTCTCAGTGTCTCGAAGTCTTTGTGTCTCAGTGTCTCTGTGTCTCACTGCCTCTGTGCCTCAGTGCCTCAGAGTCACAGTGTCTCAGAGTCTCAGTGTCTCAGTGTCTCAGTGTCTCTGTGTCTCTGTGCCTCAGTGTCTCAGTGTCTCAGTGTCTCAGTGTCTCACTGCCTCTGTGCCTCAGTGCCTCAGTGTCTCAGAGTCTCAGTGTCTCAGAGTCTCAGTGTCTCAGTGTCTCTGTGTCTCTGTGCCTCAGAGTCTCAGTGTCTCAGTGTCTCTGTGTCTCAGTGTATCAGCGTCTCAGTGTATCAGTGTCTCAGAGACTCAGTGTCTCTTTGTGTCTGTTTCTGAGTGTCTCTGTGCCTCAGTGTCTCAGTCTCTGTGTCTCAGTGTCTCTGTGTCTCAGTGTCTCAGTCTCTGTGTCTCAGTCTCTGTGTCTCAGTGCCTCAGTGTCTCAGCGTCTCAAAGTATGTGTGTCTCAGTGTCTCTGTGTCTCTTTTTCTCAGACTCTCAGTGTCTCTGTGTCCCAGTGTCTCTGTGTCTCTGTGTCACAGAGAATCAGTGCCTCAGTGTCTCTCTGTCTGAGTGTCTCTGTGCCTCAGTGTCACAGTGTCTCAGTGTCTCAGAGTCTCAGTGTCTCTGTGTCTCAGTGTCTCAGTGTATCAGTGAGTCAGAGACTCAGTGTCTCTTTGTCTCTGTGTCTGAGTGTCTCTGTGCCCCAGTGTCACAGTGTCTCAGTGTCTCTGTGCCTCTGTGTCTCAGTGTCTCGTGTCTCAGTGTCTCGTGTCTCAGTGTCTCTGTGCCTCTGGGTTTCAGAGTCTCAGTGTGTCAGTGTCTCAGAGACTCAGTGTCTCTTTGTCTCTGAGTCTGAGTGTCTCTGTTTCTCAGTGTCACAGTGTCTCAGTGCCTCAGTGTCTCTGTGTCTCAGTGACTCAGTGTCTCTGTGCCTCAGTGTCTTAGTATCTCAAAGTCTCAGTGTCTCAGTGTCTCAGTGTCGCTGTGTCACAGTGTCTCTGTGTCTCAGTGTCTCTGTGTCTCAGTGTCTCAGTGTCTCAAAGTCTTTGTGTCTCAGTGTCTCAGTGTCTCTGACTCTCAGTGTCTCTGTGTCCAATTGTCTCTGTGTCTCAGTGTATTTCTGTCTGAGTGTCTCTGTGCCTCAGTGTCACAGTGTCTCAGTGTCTCAGATTATCAGTGTCTCAGAGTCTCAGTGAGACTGTCTCTGTGTCTCTGTGTCTCAGTGTCTCTGTGCCTCAGTGTATCTGTGCCTCATAGTCTCTGTCCCTCAGTGTCTCTATGTCTCTGTTTCTCAGTGTCTCACTGCCTCTGTGCCTCAGTGTCTCAGAGTCTCAGTGTCTCTGTGTCTCAGTGCCTCAGTGTCTCAGTGTCTCTGTGCGTCAGTGTCTCAGAGTCTCAGTGTCTCTGTGTCTCAGTGTCTCAAAGTTTCTGTATTCAGTGCCTCAGAGTCTCAGTGTCTCTGTGTCCCAGTGTCTCTGTGTCTCAGTGTCTCTGTGCCTCAGCGTCTCAGTGTCTCAGAGTGTCTGTGTCTCAGTGTCTCTGTGCCTCAGTGTCTCAGTGTCTCTGTGTCTTTGTGTGTCAGTGTCTCAGAGACTCAGTGTCTCTGTGTCACAGTGTGTCAGTGTCTCAGAGACTCAGTGTCTCTTTGTCTCTGAGTCTGATTGTCTCTGTGCGTCAATGTCACAGTGTCTCAGTGTCCCAGTGTCTCCGTGCCTCAGTGTCTCAGTGTCTCTGTGTCTCAGTGTCTCAGAGTCACAGTGCCTCATTGTCTCAGTGTCTCAATGTCTCAGAGTCTCTGTGTCTCAGTGTCTCAGTGTCTCAGAGTCTCATAGTCTCTGTGTCTCTGTGCCTCAGTGTCTGAGTGTCTCTGTGTCTCAGTGTCTCAGAGTCTCAGTGTCTCTGTGTCTCAGTGTCTCTGTGGCTCTGTGTCTCAGTGTCACAGTGTCACAGTGTCTCAGTGTCTCTTTGTCTCAGTGTCTCGAAGTCTTTGTGTCTCAGTGTCTCTGTGTCTCAGTGTCTCTGTGTCTCAGAGACTCAGTGTCTCTGTGTCTCAGAAACTCAGTGTCTCTGTGTCTCTGTATCTCAGAGTCTCAGAGTCTCTGTTTCTCAGTGTCTCAGTGTCTCTATGTTTCTGTGCCTCAGTGTCTGAGAGTCTCAGTGTCTCTGTGTCTCAAGGTCTCTGTGTCTCAGTGTCTCTGTGCCTCAGTCTCTGTGTGCCTCAGTGTCCAGTGTCTCAGAGCCTCACCGTCTCTGTGTCACAGTGTTTCAGCGTCTCAGAGTCTCAGTGTCTCTGTGTCTCAGTGTCTCTGTGTCTCTGTGTCTCTGTGGCTCAGTGTCTCGAAGTCTTTGTGTCTCAGTGTCTCTGTGTCTCAGAGTCACAGTGTCTCTGTGTCTCTGTGCCTCAGTGTCTAAGTATCTCAAAGTCTCAGTGTCTCAGTGTCTCTGTGTCACAGTGTCTCTGTGTCTCAGTGTCTCAGTGTCTCTGTGTCTCAGTGTCTCAGTGTCTCAAAGTCTTTGTGTCTCAGTGTCTCAGTGTCTCTGACTCTCAGTGTCTCTGTGTCCAATTGTCTCTGTGTCTCTGTGTATTTCAGTCTGAGTGTCTCTGTGCCTCAGTGTCACAGTGTCTCAGTGTCTCAGATTATCAGTGTCTCAGAGTCTCAGTGAGACTGTCTCTGTGTCTCTCTGTCTCAGTGTCTCTGTGCCTCAGTGTATCTGTGCCTCAGAGTCTCTGTGCCTCAGTGTCTCTATGTCTCTGTGTCTCAGTGTCTCACTGCCTCTGTGCCTCAGTGTCTCAGAGTCTCAGAGACTCAGTGTCTCAGAGTCTCAGTGTCTCTGTGTCTCAGTGTCTCTGTGTCTCTGTGTCTCAGTGTATCAGCGTCTCAGTGTATCAGTGTCTCAGAGATTCAGTGTCTCTTTGTCTCTGTGTCTGAATGTCTCTGTGCCCCAGTGTCACAGTGTCTCAGTGTCTCGTGTCTCAGTGTCTCTGTGCCTCTGAGTCTCAGAGTCTCAGAGTTTCAGTGTCTCAGAGTCTCAGTGTCTCTGTGTCACTGTGCGTCAGTGTCTCAGAGACTCAGTGTCTCTTTGTCTCTGAGTCTGAGTGTCTCTTTGCCTCCGTGTCACAGTGTCCCAATGTCTCTGTGCGTCAGTGCATCAGGGTCTCAGTGTCTCGGTGTCTCAGTGTCTCAAAGTATTTGTATTCAGTGCCTCAGAGTCTCAGTGTCTCTGTGTCCCAGTGTCTCTGTGTCTCAGTGTCTCTGTGTCTAAGTGTCTCAGTGTCTCTGTGTCTAAGTGTCTCTGAGACACAGTGTCTCAGTGTCTAAGTGCCTCAGCGTCTCAGTGTCTCAGAGTGTCTGTGTCTCAGTGTCTCTGTGCCTCAGTGTCTCTGTGTCTCAGTGTCTCTGTGCCTCAGTGTCTGTGTGCCTCAGTGTCCAGTGTCTCAGAGTCTCACCGTCTCTGTGTCACAGTGTTTCAGCGTCTCAGAGTCTCAGTGTCTCTGTGCCTCAGTGTCTCTGTGTCTCAGTGTCTCTGTCTCTGTGTCTCTGTGTCTCAGTGTCTCTGTGTCTCAGTGTCTCGAAGTCTTTGTGTCTCAGTGTCTCTGTGTCTCAGAGTCACAGTGTCTCTGTGTCTCTGTGCCTCAGTGTCTTAGTATCTCAAAGTCTCAGTGTCTCAGTGTCTCTGTGTCACAGTGTCTCTGTGTCTCAGTGTCTCAGTGTCTCAAAGTCTTTGTGTCTCAGTGTCTCAGTGTCTCTGACTCACAGTGTCTCTGTGTCCAATTGTCTCTGTGTCTCTGTGTATTTCTGTCTGAGTGTCTCTGTGCCTCAGTGTCACAGTGTCTCAGTGTCTCAGATTATCAGTGTCTCAGAGTCTCAGTGAGACTGTCTCTGTGTCTCTGTGTCTCAGTGTCTCTGTGCCTCAGTGTATCTGTGCCTCAGAGTCTCTGTGCCTCAGTGTCTCTATGTCTCTGTGTCTCAGTGTCTCACTGCCTCTGTGTCTCAGTGTCTCAGAGTCTCAGTGTCTCTGTGTCTCAGTGCCTCAGTGTCTCAGTGTCTCTGTGCGTCAGTGTCTCAGAGTCTCAGTGTCTCTGTGTCTCAGTGTCTCAAAGTATTTGTATTCAGTGCCTCAGAGTCTCAGTGTCTCTGTGTCCCAGTGTCTCTGTGTCTCTGTGTCTCAGTGTCTCTGTGTCTAAGTGTCTCAGTGTCTCTGTGTCTAAGTGTCTCTGAGTCACAGTGTCTCAGTGTCTCAGAGTGTCTGTGTCTCAGTGTCTCTGTGCCTCAGTGTCTCAGTGTCTCTGTGTCCAATTGTCTCTGTGTCTCTGTGTATTTCTGTCTGAGTGTCTCTGTGCCTCAGTGTCACAGTGTCTCAGTGTCTCAGATTATCAGTGTCTCAGAGTCTCAGTGAGACTGTCTCTGTGTCTCTGTGTCTCAGTGTCTCTGTGCCTCAGTGTATCTGTGCCTCAGAGTCTCTGTGCCTCAGTGTCTCTATGTCTCTGTGTCTCAGTGTCTCACTGCCTCTGTGCCTCAGTGTCTCAGAGTCTCAGTGTCTCTGTGTCTCAGTGTCTCAGTGCCTCAGTGTCTCAGTGTCTCTGTGCGTCAGTGTCTCAGAGTCTCAGTGTCAATGCGCCTCAGTGTCTCAAAGTATTTGTATTCAGTGCCTCAGAGTCTCAGTGTCTCTGTGTCCCAGTGTCTCTGTGTCTCTGTGTCTCAGTGTCTCTGTGTCTCAGTGCCTCAGTGTCTCACTGACTCAGTGTCTCCGAGTCTCAGTGTCTCTGTGTCTCAGTGTCTCTGTGCCTCAGTGTCTCAGAGCCCAGTGTCTCAGCGTGTCTGAGTCTCAGTGTCTCAATGTCTCAGAGTCTCTGGGTCTCAGTGTTTCAGTGTCTCTTTGTTTCAGTGCATCAGTGGCTCAAACACTCTGTGTCACTGAGTTTCTCTGTGTTGAGTGTCTCTGTGCCTCAGTGTCTCAGAGTCTCAACGTCTCTGTGTCACAGTGTCTCTGTGTCTCAGCGTCTCTGTACCTCAGTGTCTCTGTGTCACAGAGACTCAGTGTCTCTGTGTCTCAGTGTCTTAGTATCTCAAAGTCTCAGTGTCCAAGTGTCTCTGTGTCTCATTGTCTCAGAGTCACAGTGTCTCTGTGTCTCAGTGTATCAGTGTCTCAGTGTATCAGTGTCTCTGAGTCTCAGTGTCTCAGAGTCTCAGTGTCTCTGTGCTTCAATGTCTCTGTGTCTCAATGTCTCAGTGTCTCAGTGTCTCTGTGCCTCAGTGTCTCGAAGTCTTTGTGTCTTAATGTCTCTGTGTCTCAGAGTAACAGTGTCTCTGTGTCTCAGTGTATCAGTGTCTCTTTGTCTCTGTGTCGGAGTGTCTCAGTGTATCAAAGTCTTTGTGTCTCAGTGTCTGTTTCTCAGACTCTCAATGTCTCAGTATCTCTATGTTTCTGTGTCTCAGTGTCTCTGTGCCTCAGTGTCTGAAAGTCTCAGTGTCTCTTTGTCTCAGTGTCTCTGAGTCTTAGTGTCTCTGTGCCTCAGTGTCTGTGTGCCTCAGTGTCGAGTGTCTCAGTGTCTCTGTGTCACAGTGTTTCAGCGTCTCAGGGTCTCAGTGTCTCTGTGTCTCAGTGCCTCTGTGTCTCTGTGTCTCAGTGTCTCTGTGCCTCAGTGTCTCTGTGCCTCAGTGTCTCTGTGTCTCAGTGTCTCTGTCCCTCATAGTTTCTGTGTCTCAGTGTCTCTGTGTCTCAGTGTCTCGAAGTCTTTGTGTCTCTGTGTCTCTGTGTCTCAGTGTATCAGTGTCTCTTTGTCTCTGTGTCTGAGTGTCTCTGTGCCTCAGTGTCTCAGTCTCTCAGTGTCTCAGTGTATCAAAGTCTTTGTGTCTCAGTGTCTGTTTCTCAGACTCTCAATGTCTCAGTGCCTCAGTGTCTCTGTGCCTCAGTGTCTTAGTATCTCAAAGTCTCAGTGTCTCAGTGTCTCTGTGCCTCAGTGTCTCTGTGCCTCAGTGTCTAAGTATCTCAAAGTCTCAGTGTCTCAGTGTCTCTGTGTCTCAGTGTCTCAAAGTTTTGTGTCCCAGTGTCTCTGTGTCCAAGTGTCTCTGTGTCTCAGTGTCTCAGAGTCACTGTGTCTCAGTGTCTCTGTGTCCAAGTGTCCCTGTGTCTCTCTGTCTGAGTGTCTCTGTGCCTCAGTGTCACAGTGTCTCAGATTATCAGTGTCTCAGAGTCTCAGTGAGTCTGTCTCTGTGTCTCTGTGTCTCTGTGTCTCAGTGTCTCTGTGTCTCAGTGTATCTGTGCCTCAGAGTCTCTGTGCCTCAGTGTCTCTATGTCTCTGTGTCTCAGTGTCTCAGAGTCTCAGTGTCTCAGTGTCTCTGTGTCTCTGTGCCTCAGAGTCTCAGTGTCTCAGTGTCTCTGTGTCTCAGTGTATCTGTGCCTCAGAGTCTCTGTGCCTCAGTGTCTCTATGTCTCTGTGTCTCAGTGTCTCACTGCCTCTGTGCCTCAGTGCCTCAGTGTCTCAGACTCTCAGTGTCTCAGAGTCTCAGTGTCTCAGTGTCTTTGTGTCTCTGTGCCTCAGAGTCTCAGTGTCTCAGTGTCTCTGTGTCTCAGTGTATCAGCGTCTCAGTGTATCAGTGTCTCAGAGACTCAGTGTCTCTTTGTGTCTGTTTCTGAGTGTCTCTGTGCCTCAGTGTCTCAGTCTCTGTGTCTCAGTGCCTCAGTGTCTCAGCGTCTCAAAGTATGTGTGTCTCAGTGTCTCTGTGTCTCTTTTTCTCAGACTCTCAGTGTCTCTGTGTCTCAGTGTCTCTGTGTCTCTGTGTCTCAGTGCCTCAGGGCCTCAGTAAATCTGTGTCTCAGTGTCTCAGTGTCTCATTGTCTCTGTGTCTCTGTGTCTCTGTGTCTCACTGCCTCAGTGTCACAGTGTCTCAGTGTCTCAGATTATCAGTGTCTCAGGGTCTCAGTGAGTCTGTCTCTGTGTCTCTGTGTCTCAGTGCCTCTGTGTCTCAGTGTATCTGTGCCTCAGAGTCTCTGTGCCTCAGTGTCTCTATGTCTCTGTGTCTCATTGTCTCACTGCCTCTGTGCCTCAGTGCCTCAGAGTCTCAGTGTCTCAGAGTCTCAGTGTCTCAGTGTCTCAGTGTCTCTGTGTCTCTGTGCCTCAGTGTCTCAGTGTCTCAGTGTCTCAGTGTATCTGTGCGTCAGAGTCTCTGTGCCTCAGTGTCTCTATGTCTCTGTGTCTCAGTGTCTCACTGCCTCTGTGCCTCAGTGCCTCAGTGTCTCAGAGTCTCAGTGTCTCAGAGTCTCAGTGTCTCAGTGTCTCTGTGTCTCTGTGCCTCAGAGTCTCAGTGTCTCTGTGTCTCAGTGTATCAGCGTCTCAGTGTATCAGTGTCTCAGAGATTCAGTGTCTCTTTGTGTCTGTTTCTGAGTGTCTCTGTGCCTCAGTGTCTCAGTCTCTGTGTCTCAGTGTCTCTGTGTCTCAGTGTCTCAGTCTCTGTGTCTCAGTCTCTGTGTCTCAGTGCCTCAGTGTCTCAGCGTCTCAAAGTATGTGTGTCTCAGTGTCTCTGTGTCTCTTTTTCTCAGACTCTCAGTGTCTCTGTGTCCCAGTGTCTCTGTGTCTCTGTGTCACAGAGAATCAGTGCCTCAGTGTCTCTCTGTCTGAGTGTCTCTGTGCCTCAGTGTCACAGTGTCTCAGTGTCTCAGTGTCTCAGAGTCTCAGTGTCTCTGTGTCTCAGTGTCTCAGTGTATCAGTGAGTCAGAGACTCAGTGTCTCTTTGTCTCTGTGTCTGAGTGTCTCTGTGCCCCAGTGTCACACTGTCTCAGTGTCTCTGTGCCTCTGTGTCTCAGTGTCTCGTGTCTCAGTGTCTCTGTGCCTCTGAGTTTCAGAGTCTCAGTGTGTCAGTGTCTCAGAGACTCAGTGTCTCTTTGTCTCTGAGTTTGAGTGTCTCTGTTTCTCAGTGTCACAGTGTGTCTGTGCCTCAGTGTCTCTGTGCCTCAGTGTCTTAGTATCTCAAAGTCTCAGTGTCTCAGTGTCGCTGTGTCACAGTGTCTCTGTGTCTCAGTGTCTCAGTGTCTCAATGTCTTTGTGTCTCAGTGTCTCAGTGTCTCTGACTCTCAGTGTCTCTGTGTCCAATTGTCTCTGTGTCTCAGTGTATTTCTGTCTGAGAGTCTCTGTGCCTCAGTGTCACAGTGTCTCTGTGTCTCAGATTATCAGTGTCTCAGAGTCTCAGTGAGACTGTCTCTGTGTCTCTGTGTCTCAGTGTCTCTGTGCCTCAGTGTATCTGTGCCTCATAGTCTCTGTGCCTCAGTGTCTCTATGTCTCTGTGTCTCAGTGTCTCACTGCCTCTGTGCCTCAGTGTCTCTGTGTCTCAGTGCCTCAGTGTCTCAGTGTCTCTGTGCGTCAGTGTCTCAGAGTCTCAGTGTCTCTGTGTCTCAGTGTCTCAAAGTATCTGTATTCAGTGCCTCAGAGTCTCAGTGTCTCTGTGTCCCAGTGTCTCTGTGTCTCAGTGTCTCTGTGACTAAGTGTCTCAGTGTCTCTGTGTCTAAGTGTCTCTGAGTCACAGTGTCTCAGTGTCTCTGTGCCTCAGCGTCTCAGTGTCTCAGAGTGTCTGTGTCTCAGTGTCTCTGTGCCTCAGTGTCTCAGTGTCTCTGTGTCTTTGTGTGTCAGTGTCTCAGAGACTCAGTGTCTCTGTGTCACAGTGTGTCAGTGTCTCAGAGACTCAGTGTCTCTTTGTCTCTGAGTCTGAGTGTCTCTGTGCGTCAATGTCACAGTGTCTCAGTGTCCCAGTGTCTCCGTGCCTCAGTGTCTCTGTGTCTCAGTGTCTCAGAGTCACAGTGCCTCATTGTCTCAGTGTCTCAATGTCTCAGAGTCTCTGTGTCTCAGTGTCTCAGTGTCTCAGAGTCTCATAGTCTCTGTGTCTCTGTGCCTCAGTGTCTGAGTGTCTCTGTGTCTCAGTGTCTCAGAGTCTCAGTGTCTCTGTGTCTCAGTGTCTCTGTGGCTCTGTGTCTCAGTGTCACAGTGTCACAGTGTCTCAGTGTCTCTTTGTCTCAGTGTCTCGAAGTCTTTGTGTCTCAGTGTCTCTGTGTCTCAGTGTCTCTGTGTCTCAGAGACTCAGTGTCTCTGTGTCTCAGAAACTCAGTGTCTCTGTGTCTCTGTATCTCAGAGTCTCAGAGTCTCTGTTTCTCAGTGTCTCAGTGTCTCTATGTTTCTGTGCCTCAGTGTCTGAGAGTCTCAGTGTCTCTGTGTCTCAAGGTCTCTGTGTCTCAGTGTCTGTGCCTCAGTCTCTGTGTGCCTCAGTGTCCAGTGTCTCAGAGTCTCACCGTCTCTGTGTCACAGTGTTTCAGCGTCTCAGAGTCTCAGTGTCTCTGTGTCTCAGTGTCTCTGTGTCTCTGTGTCTCAGTGTCACTGTGGCTCAGTGTCTCGAAGTCTTTGTGTCTCAGTGTCTCTGTGTCTCAGAGTCACAGTGTCTCTGTGTCTCTGTGCCTCAGTGTCTAAGTATCTCAAAGTCTCAGTGTCTCAGTGTCTCTGTGTCACAGTGTCTCTGTGTCTCAGTGTCTCAGTGTCTCTGTGTCTCCGTGTCTCAGTGTCTCAGTGTCTCAAAGTCTTTGTGTCTCAGTGTCTCAGTGTCTCTGACTCTCAGTGTCTCTGTGTCCAATTGTCTCTGTGTTTCTGTGTATTTCTGTCTGAGTGTCTCTGTGCCTCAGTGTCACAGTGTCTCAGTGTCTCAGATTATCAGTGTCTCAGAGTCTCAGTGAGACTGTCTCTGTGTCTCTGTGTCTCAGTGTCTCTGTGCCTCAGTGTATCTGTGCCTCAGAGTCTCTGTGCCTCAGTGTCTCTATGTCTCTGTGTCTCAGTGTCTCACTGCCTCTGTGCCTAAGTGTCTCCGAGTCTCAGTGTCTCTGTGTCTCAGTGTCTCTGTGTCTCAGTGTATCAGCGTCTCAGTGTATCAGTGTCTCAGAGATTCAGTGTCTCTTTGTCTCTGTGTCTGAATGTCTCTGTGCCCCAGTGTCACAGTGTCTCAGTGTCTCGTGTCTCAGTGTCTCTGTGCCTCTGAGTCTCAGAGTCTCAGAGTTTCAGTGTCTCAGAGTCTCAGTGTCTCTGTGTCACTGTGCGTCAGTGTCTCAGAGACTCAGTGTCTCTTTGTCTCTGAGTCTGAGTGTCTCTTTGCCTCCGTGTCACAGTGTCCCAATGTCTCTGTGCGTCAGTGCATCAGGGTCTCAGTGTCTCGGTGTCTCAGTGTCTCAAAGTATTTGTATTCAGTGCCTCAGAGTCTCAGTGTCTCTGTGTCCCAGTGTCTCTGTGTCTCAGTGTCTCTGTGTCTATGTGTCTCAGTGTCTCTGTGTCTAAGTGTCTGTGAGTCACAGTGTCTCAGTGTCTCTGTGCCTCAGCGTCTCAGTGTCTCAGAGTGTCTGTGTCTCAGTGTCTCTGTGCCTCAGTGCCTCTGTGTCTCAGTGTCTCTGTGCCTCAGTGTCTGTGTGCCTCAGTGTCCAGTGTCTCAGAGTCTCACCGTCTCTGTGTCACAGTGTTTCAGCGTCTCAGAGTCTCAGTGTCTCTGTGCCTCAGTGTCTCTGTGTCTCAGTGTCTCTGTGTCTCTGTGTCTCTGTGTCTCTGTGTCTCTGTGTCTCTGTGTCTCAGTGTCTCTGTGTCTCAGTGTCTCGAAGTCTTTGTGTCTCAGTGTCTCTGTGTCTCAGAGTCACAGTGTCTCTGTGTCTCTGTGCCTCAGTGTCTTAGTATCTCAAAGTCTCAGTGTCTCAGTGTCTCTGTGTCACAGTGTTTCTGTGTCTCAGTGTCTCAGTGTCTCAAAGTCTTTGTGTCTCAGTGTCTCAGTGTCTCTGACTCTCAGTGTCTCTGTGTCCAATTGTCTCTGTGTCTCTGTGTATTTCTGTCTGAGTGTCTCTGTGCCTCAGTGTCACAGTGTCTCAGTGTCTCAGATTATCAGTGTCTCAGAGTCTCAGTGAGACTGTCTCTGTGTCTCTGTGTCTCAGTGTCTCTGTGCCTCAGTGTATCTGTGCCTCAGAGTCTCTGTGCCTCAGTGTCTCTATGTCTCTGTGTCTCAGTGTCTCACTGCCTCTGTGCCTCAGTGTCTCAGAGTCTCAGTGTCTCTGTGTCTCAGTGCCTCAGTGTCTCAGTGTCTCTGTGCGTCAGTGTCTCAGAGTCTCAGTGTCTCTGTGTCTCAGTGTCTCAAAGTATTTGTATTCAGTGCCTCAGAGTCTCAGTGTCTCTGTGTCCCAGTGTCTCTGTGTCTCTGTGTCTCAGTGTCTCTGTGTCTAAGTGTCTCAGTGTCTCTGTGTCTAAGTGTCTCTGAGTCACAGTGTCTCAGTGTCTCTGTGCCTCAGCGTCTCAGTGTCTCAGAGTGTCTGTGTCTCAGTGTCTCTGTGCCTCAGTGTCTCAGTGTCTCTGTGTCTTTGTGTGTCAGTATCTCAGAGACTCAGTGTCTCTGTGTCACAGTGTGTCAGTGTCTCAGAGACTCAGTGTCTCTTTGTCTCTGAGTCTGAGTGTCTCTCTGCGTCAATGTCACAGTGTCTCAGTGTCCCAGTGTCTCCGTGCCTCAGTGTCTCAGTGTCTCTGTGTCTCAGTGTCTCAGAGTCACAGTGCCTCATTGTCTCAGTGTCTCAATGTCTCAGAGTCTCTGTGTCTCAGTGTCTCAGAGTCTCATAGTCTCTGTGTCTCTGTGCCTCAGTGTCTGAGTGTCTCTGTGTCTCAGTGTCTCAGTGTCTCAGAGTCTCAGTGTCTCTGTGTCTCAGTGTCTCTGTGGCTCTGTGTCTCAGTGTCACAGTGTCTCAGTGTCTCTGTGTCTCAGTGTCTCGAAGTCTTTGTGTCTCAGTGTCTCAGAGTCTCATAGTCTCTGTGTCTCTGTGCCTCAGTGTCTGAGTGTCTCTGTGTCTCAGTGTCTCAGAGTCTCAGTGTCTCTGTGTCTCAGTGTCTCTCTGGCTCTGCGTCTCAGTGTCACAGTGTCACAGTGTCTCAGTGTCTCTTTGTCTCAGTGTCTCTTTGTCTCAGTGTCTCTTTGTCTCAGTGTCTCGAAGTCTTTGTGTCTCAGTGTCTCTGTGTCTCAGTGTCTCTGTGTCTCAGAGACTCAGTGTCTCTGTGTCTCAGAAACTCAGTGTCTCTGTGTCTCTGTATCTCAGAGTCTCAGAGTCTCTGTTTCTCAGTGTCTCTGTGTCTCAGTCTCTGTGTGCCTCAGTGTCCAGTGTCTCAGAGTCTCACCGTCTCTGTGTCACAGTGTTTCAGCGTCTCAGAGTCTCAGTGTCTCTGTGTCTCAGTGTCTCTGTGTCTCTGTGTCTCAGTGTCTCTGTGGCTCAGTGTCTCGAAGTCTTTGTGTCTCAGTGTCTCTGTGTCTCAGAGTCACAGTGTTTCTGTGTCTCTGTGCCTCAGTGTCTAAGTATCTCAAAGTCTCAGTGTCTCAGTGCCTCTGTGTCACAGTGTCTGTGTCTCAGTGTCTCAGTGTCTCTGTGTCTCAGTGTCTCAGTGTCTCAGTGTCTCAAAGTCTTTGTGTCTCAGTGTCTCTGACTCTCAGTGTCTCTGAGTCCAATTGTCTCTGTGTCTCTGTGTATTTCTGTCTGAGTGTCTCTGTGCCTCAGTGTCACAGTGTCTCAGTGTCTCAGATTATCAGTGTTTCAGAGTCTCAGTGAGACTGTCTCTGTGTCTCTGTGTCTCAGTGTCTCTGTGCCTCAGTGTATCTGTGCCTCAGAGTCTCTGTGCCTCAGTGTCTCTATGTCTCTGTGTCTCAGTGTCTCACTGCCTCTGTGCCTCAGTGTCTCAGAGTCTCAGTGTCTCTGTGTCTCAGTGCGTCAGTGTCTCACTGACTCAGTGTCTCCGAGTCTCAGTGTCTCTGTGTCTCAGTGTCTCTGTGCCTCTGTGTCTCAGAGTCTCAGAGACTCAGTGTCTCAGAGTCTCAGTGTCTCTGTGTCTCAGTGTCTCAGTGTCTCAGTGTATCAGCGTCTCAGTGTATCAGTGTCTCAGAGATTCAGTGTCTCTTTGTCTCTGTGTCTGAATGTCTCTGTGCCCCAGTGTCACAGTGTCTCAGTGTCTCGTGTCTCAGTGTCTCTGTGCCTCTGAGTCTCAGAGTCTCAGAGTTTCAGTGTCTCAGAGTCTCAGTGTCTCTGTGTCACTGTGCGTCAGTGTCTCAGAGACTCAGTGTCTCTTTGTCTCTGAGTCTGAGTGTCTCTTTGCCTCCGTGTCACAGTGTCTCAGTGTCCCAACGTCTCTCTGCGTCAGTGCATCAGGGTCTCAGTGTCTCTGTGTCTCAGTGTCTCAAAGTATTTGTATTCAGTGCCTCAGAGTCTCAGTGTCTCTGTGTCCCAGTGTCTCTGTGTCTCAGTGTCTCTGTGTCTAAGTGTCTCAGTGTCTCTGTGTCTAAGTGTCTCTGACTCACAGTGTCTCAGTGTCTCTGTGCCTCAGCGTCTCAGTGTCTCAGAGTGTCTGTGTCTCAGTGTCTCTGTGCCTCAGTGTCTCTGTGTCTCAGTGTCTCTCTGTCTCTGTGTCTTAGTGTCTCAGTGTCTCTGTGTCTCAGTGTCTCGAAGTCTTTGTGTCTCAGTGTCTCTGTGTCTCAGAGTCACAGTGTCTCTGTGTCACAGTGTTTCAGCGTCTCAGAGTCTCAGTGTCTCTGTGCCTCAGTGTCTCTGTGTCTCAGTGTCTCTGTGTCTCTGTGTCTCTGTGTCTCTGTGTCTTAGTGTCTCAGTGTCTCTGTGTCTCAGTGTATCAAAGTCTTTGTGTCTCAGTGTCTGTTTCTCAGACTCTCAATGTCTCAGTGCCTCAGTGTCTCTGTGCCTCAGTGTCTTAGTATCTCAAAGTCTCAGTGTCTCAGTGTCTCTGTGCCTCAGTGTCTCTGTGCCTCAGTGTCTAAGTATCTCAAAGTCTCAGTGTCTCAGTGTCTCTGTGTCTCAGTGTCTCAAAGTTTTGTGTCCCAGTGTCTCTGTGTCCAAGTGTCTCTGTGTCTCAGTGTCTCAGAGTCACTGTGTCTCAGTGTCTCTGTGTCCAAGTGTCCCTGTGTCTCTCTGTCTGAGTGTCTCTGTGCCTCAGTGTCACAGTGTCTCAGATTATCAGTGTCTCAGAGTCTCAGTGAGTCTGTCTCTGTGTCTCTGTGTCTCAGTGTCTCTGTGTCTCAGTGTATCTGTGCCTCAGAGTCTCTGTGCCTCAGTGTCTCTATGTCTCTGTGTCTCAGTGTCTCAGAGTCTCAGTGTCTCAGTGTCTCCGTGTCTCTGTGCCTCAGAGTCTCAGTGTCTCAGTGTCTCTGTGTCTCAGTGTATCTGTGCCTCAGAGTCTCTGTGCCTCAGTGTCTCTATGTCTCTGTGTCTCAGTGTCTCACTGCCTCTGTGCCTCAGTGCCTCAGTGTCTCAGACTCTCAGTGTCTCAGAGTCTCAGTGTCTCAGTGTCTTTGTGTCTCTGTGCCTCAGAGTCTCAGTGTCTCAGTGTCTCTGTGTCTCAGTGTATCAGCGTCTCAGTGTATCAGTGTCTCAGAGACTCAGTGTCTCTTTGTGTCTGTTTCTGAGTGTCTCTGTGCCTCAGTGTCTCAGTCTCTGTGTCTCAGTGCCTCAGTGTCTCAGCGTCTCAAAGTATGTGTGTCTCAGTGTCTCTGTGTCTCTTTTTCTCAGACTCTCAGTGTCTCTGTGTCTCAGTGTCTCTGTGTCTCTGTGTCTCAGTGCCTCAGGGCCTCAGTAAATCTGTGTCTCAGTGTCTCAGTGTCTCATTGTCTCTGTGTCTCTGTGTCTCTGTGTCTCACTGCCTCAGTGTCACAGTGTCTCAGTGTCTCAGATTATCAGTGTCTCAGGGTCTCAGTGAGTCTGTCTCTGTGTCTCTGTGTCTCAGTGCCTCTGTGTCTCAGTGTATCTGTGCCTCAGAGTCTCTGTGCCTCAGTGTCTCTATGTCTCTGTGTCTCAGTGTCTCACTGCCTCTGTGCCTCAGTGCCTCAGAGTCTCAGTGTCTCAGAGTCTCAGTGTCTCAGTGTCTCAGTGTCTCTGTGTCTCTGTGCCTCAGTGTCTCAGTGTCTCAGTGTCTCAGTGTATCTGTGCGTCAGAGTCTCTGTGCCTCAGTGTCTCTATGTCTCTGTGTCTCAGTGTCTCACTGCCTCTGTGCCTCAGTGCCTCAGTGTCTCAGAGTCTCAGTGTCTCAGAGTCTCAGTGTCTCAGTGTCTCTGTGTCTCTGTGCCTCAGAGTCTCAGTGTCTCTGTGTCTCAGTGTATCAGCGTCTCAGTGTATCAGTGTCTCAGAGATTCAGTGTCTCTTTGTGTCTGTTTCTGAGTGTCTCTGTGCCTCAGTGTCTCAGTCTCTGTGTCTCAGTGTCTCTGTGTCTCAGTGTCTCAGTCTCTGTGTCTCAGTCTCTGTGTCTCAGTGCCTCAGTGTCTCAGCGTCTCAAAGTATGTGTGTCTCAGTGTCTCTGTGTCTCTTTTTCTCAGACTCTCAGTGTCTCTGTGTCCCAGTGTCTCTGTGTCTCTGTGTCACAGAGAATCAGTGCCTCAGTGTCTCTCTGTCTGAGTGTCTCTGTGCCTCAGTGTCACAGTGTCTCAGTGTCTCAGTGTCTCAGAGTCTCAGTGTCTCTGTGTCTCAGTGTCTCAGTGTATCAGTGAGTCAGAGACTCAGTGTCTCTTTGTCTCTGTGTCTGAGTGTCTCTGTGCCCCAGTGTCACACTGTCTCAGTGTCTCTGTGCCTCTGTGTCTCAGTGTCTCGTGTCTCAGTGTCTCTGTGCCTCTGAGTTTCAGAGTCTCAGTGTGTCAGTGTCTCAGAGACTCAGTGTCTCTTTGTCTCTGAGTTTGAGTGTCTCTGTTTCTCAGTGTCACAGTGTGTCTGTGCCTCAGTGTCTCTGTGCCTCAGTGTCTTAGTATCTCAAAGTCTCAGTGTCTCAGTGTCGCTGTGTCACAGTGTCTCTGTGTCTCAGTGTCTCAGTGTCTCAATGTCTTTGTGTCTCAGTGTCTCAGTGTCTCTGACTCTCAGTGTCTCTGTGTCCAATTGTCTCTGTGTCTCAGTGTATTTCTGTCTGAGAGTCTCTGTGCCTCAGTGTCACAGTGTCTCTGTGTCTCAGATTATCAGTGTCTCAGAGTCTCAGTGAGACTGTCTCTGTGTCTCTGTGTCTCAGTGTCTCTGTGCCTCAGTTTATCTGTGCCTCATAGTCTCTGTGCCTCAGTGTCTCTATGTCTCTGTGTCTCAGTGTCTCACTGCCTCTGTGCCTCAGTGTCTCTGTGTCTCAGTGCCTCAGTGTCTCAGTGACTCTGTGCGTCAGTGTCTCAGAGTCTCAGTGTCTCTGTGTCTCAGTGTCTCAAAGTATCTGTATTCAGTGCCTCAGAGTCTCAGTGTCTCTGTGTCCCAGTGTCTCTGTGTCTCAGTGTCTCTGTGACTAAGTGTCTCAGTGTCTCTGTGTCTAAGTGTCTCTGAGTCACAGTGTCTCAGTGTCTCTGTGCCTCAGCGTCTCAGTGTCTCAGAGTGTCTGTGTCTCAGTGTCTCTGTGCCTCAATGTCTCAGTGTCTCTGTGTCTTTGTGTGTCAGTGTCTCAGAGACTCAGTGTCTCTGTGTCACAGTGTGTCAGTGTCTCAGAGACTCAGTGTCACTTTGTCTCTGAGTCTGAGTGTCTCTGTGCGTCAATGTCACAGTGTCTCAGTGTCCCAGTGTCTCCGTGCCTCAGTGTCTCTGTGTCTCAGTGTCTCAGAGTCACAGTGCCTCATTGTCTCAGTGTCTCAATGTCTCAGAGTCTCTGTGTCTCAGTGTCTCAGTGTCTCAGAGTCTCATAGTCTCTGTGTCTCTGTGCCTCAGTGTCTGAGTGTCTCTGTGTCTCAGTGTCTCAGAGTCTCAGTGTCTCTGTGTCTCAGTGTCTCTGTGGCTCTGTGTCTCAGTGTCACAGTGTCACAGTGTCTCAGTGTCTCTTTGTCTCAGTGTCTCGAAGTCTTTGTGTCTCAGTGTCTCTGTGTCTCAGTGTCTCTGTGTCTCAGAGACTCAGTGTCTCTGTGTCTCAGAAACTCAGTGTCTCTGTGTCTCTGTATCTCAGAGTCTCAGAGTCTCTGTTTCTCAGTGTCTCAGTGTCTCTATGTTTCTGTGCCTCAGTGTCTGAGAGTCTCAGTGTCTCTGTGTCTCAAGGTCTCTGTGCCTCAGTGTCTCTGTGCCTCAGTCTCTGTGTGCCTCAGTGTCCAGTGTCTCAGAGTCTCACCGTCTCTGTGTCACAGTGTTTCAGCGTCTCAGAGTCTCAGTGTCTCTGTGTCTCAGTGTCTCTGTGTCTCTGTGTCTCAGTGTCACTGTGGCTCAGTGTCTCGAAGTCTTTGTGTCTCAGTGTCTCTGTGTCTCAGAGTCACAGTGTCTCTGTGTCTCTGTGCCTCAGTGTCTAAGTATCTCAAAGTCTCAGTGTCTCAGTGTCTCTGTGTCACAGTGTCTCTGTGTCTCAGTGTCTCAGTGTCTCTGTGTCTCCGTGTCTCAGTGTCTCAGTGTCTCAAAGTCTTTGTGTCTCAGTGTCTCAGTGTCTCTGACTCTCAGTGTCTCTGTGTCCAATTGTCTCTGTGTTTCTGTGTATTTCTGTCTGAGTGTCTCTGTGCCTCAGTGTCACAGTGTCTCAGTGTCTCAGATTATCAGTGTCTCAGAGTCTCAGTGAGACTGTCTCTGTGTCTCTGTGTCTCAGTGTCTCTGTGCCTCAGTGTATCTGTGCCTCAGAGTCTCTGTGCCTCAGTGTCTCTATGTCTCTGTGTCTCAGTGTCTCACTGCCTCTGTGCCTAAGTGTCTCCGAGTCTCAGTGTCTCTGTGTCTCAGTGTCTCTGTGTCTCAGTGTATCAGCGTCTCAGTGTATCAGTGTCTCAGAGATTCAGTGTCTCTTTGTCTCTGTGTCTGAATGTCTCTGTGCCCCAGTGTCACAGTGTCTCAGTGTCTCGTGTCTCAGTGTCTCTGTGCCTCTGAGTCTCAGAGTCTCAGAGTTTCAGTGTCTCAGAGTCTCAGTGTCTCTGTGTCACTGTGCGTCAGTGTCTCAGAGACTCAGTGTCTCTTTGTCTCTGAGTCTGAGTGTCTCTTTGCCTCCGTGTCACAGTGTCCCAATGTCTCTGTGCGTCAGTGCATCAGGGTCTCAGTGTCTCGGTGTCTCAGTGTCCCAGTGTCTCTGTGTCTCAGTGTCTCTGTGTCTATGTGTCTCAGTGTCTCTGTGTCTAAGTGTCTGTGAGTCACAGTGTCTCAGTGTCTCTGTGCCTCAGTGCCTCTGTGTCTCAGTGTCTCTGTGCCTCAGTGTCTGTGTGCCTCAGTGTCCAGTGTCTCAGAGTCTCACCGTCTCTGTGTCACAGTGTTTCAGCGTCTCAGAGTCTGTGTCTCTGTGCCTCAGTGTCTCTGTGTCTCAGTGTCTCTGTGTCTCTGTGTCTCTGTGTCTCAGTGTCTCTGTGTCTCAGTGTCTCGAAGTCTTTGTGTCTCAGTGTCTCTGTGTCTCAGAGTCACAGTGTCTCTGTGTCTCTGTGCCTCAGTGTCTTAGTATCTCAAAGTCTCAGTGTCTCAGTGTCTCTGTGTCACAGTGTTTCTGTGTCTCAGTGTCTCAGTGTCTCAAAGTCTTTGTGTCTCAGTGTCTCAGTGTCTCTGACTCTCAGTGTCTCTGTGTCCAATTGTCTCTGTGTCTCTGTGTATTTCTGTCTGAGTGTCTCTGTGCCTCAGTGTCACAGTGTCTCAGTGTCTCAGATTATCAGTGTCTCAGAGTCTCAGTGAGACTGTCTCTGTGTCTCTGTGTCTCAGTGTCTCTGTGCCTCAGTGTATCTGTGCCTCAGAGTCTCTGTGCCTCAGTGTCTCTATGTCTCTGTGTCTCAGTGTCTCACTGCCTCTGTGCCTCAGTGTCTCAGAGTCTCAGTGTCTCTGTGTCTCAGTGCCTCAGTGTCTCAGTGTCTCTGTGCGTCAGTGTCTCAGAGTCTCAGTGTCTCTGTGTCTCAGTGTCTCAAAGTATTTGTATTCAGTGCCTCAGAGTCTCAGTGTCTCTGTGTCCCAGTGTCTCTGTGTCTCTGTGTCTCAGTGTCTCTGTGTCTAAGTGTCTCAGTGTCTCTGTGTCTAAGTGTCTCTGAGTCACAGTGTCTCAGTGTCTCTGTGCCTCAGCGTCTCAGTGTCTCAGAGTGTCTGTGTCTCAGTGTCTCTGTGCCTCAGTGTCTCAGTGTCTCTGTGTCTTTGTGTGTCAGTATCTCAGAGACTCAGTGTCTCTGTGTCACAGTGTGTCAGTGTCTCAGAGACTCAGTGTCTCTTTGTCTCTGAGTCTGAGTGTCTCTCTGCGTCAATGTCACAGTGTCTCAGTGTCCCAGTGTCTCCGTGCCTCAGTGTCTCAGTGTCTCTGTGTCTCAGTGTCTCAGAGTCACAGTGCCTCATTGTCTCAGTGTCTCAATGTCTCAGAGTCTCTGTGTCTCAGTGTCTCAGAGTCTCATAGTCTCTGTGTCTCTGTGCCTCAGTGTCTGAGTGTCTCTGTGTCTCAGTGTCTCAGTGTCTCAGAGTCTCAGTGTCTCTGTGTCTCAGTGTCTCTGTGGCTCTGTGTCTCAGTGTCACAGTGTCTCAGTGTCTCTGTGTCTCAGTGTCTCGAAGTCTTTGTGTCTCAGTGTCTCAGAGTCTCATAGTCTCTGTGTCTCTGTGCCTCAGTGTCTGAGTGTCTCTGTGTCTCAGTGTCTCAGAGTCTCAGTGTCTCTGTGTCTCAGTGTCTCTCTGGCTCTGCGTCTCAGTGTCACAGTGTCACAGTGTCTCAGTGTCTCTTTGTCTCAGTGTCTCTTTGTCTCAGTGTCTCGAAGTCTTTGTGTCTCAGTGTCTCTGTGTCTCAGTGTCTCTGTGTCTCAGAGACTCAGTGTCTCTGTGTCTCAGAAACTCAGTGTCTCTGTGTCTCTGTATCTCAGAGTCTCAGAGTCTCTGTTTCTCAGTGTCTCTGTGTCTCAGTCTCTGTGTGCCTCAGTGTCCAGTGTCTCAGAGTCTCACCGTCTCTGTGTCACAGTGTTTCAGCGTCTCAGAGTCTCAGTGTCTCTGTGTCTCAGTGTCTCTGTGTCTCTGTGTCTCAGTGTCTCTGTGGCTCAGTGTCTCGAAGTCTTTGTGTCTCAGTGTCTCTGTGTCTCAGAGTCACAGTGTTTCTGTGTCTCTGTGCCTCAGTGTCTAAGTATCTCAAAGTCTCAGTGTCTCAGTGCCTCTGTGTCACAGTGTCTGTGTCTCAGTGTCTCAGTGTCTCTGTGTCTCAGTGTCTCAGTGTCTCAGTGTCTCAAAGTCTTTGTGTCTCAGTGTCTCTGACTCTCAGTGTCTCTGAGTCCAATTGTCTCTGTGTCTCTGTGTATTTCTGTCTGAGTGTCTCTGTGCCTCAGTGTCACAGTGTCTCAGTGTCTCAGATTATCAGTGTTTCAGAGTCTCAGTGAGACTGTCTCTGTGTCTCTGTGTCTCAGTGTCTCTGTGCCTCAGTGTATCTGTGCCTCAGTGTCTCTGTGCCTCAGTGTCTCTATGTCTCTGTGTCTCAGTGTCTCACTGCCTCTGTGCCTCAGTGTCTCAGAGTCTCAGTGTCTCTGTGTCTCAGTGCGTCAGTGTCTCACTGACTCAGTGTCTCCGAGTCTCAGTGTCTCTGTGTCTCAGTGTCTCTGTGCCTCTGTGTCTCAGAGTCTCAGAGACTCAGTGTCTCAGAGTCTCAGTGTCTCTGTGTCTCAGTGTCTCAGTGTCTCAGTGTATCAGCGTCTCAGTGTATCAGTGTCTCAGAGATTCAGTGTCTCTTTGTCTCTGTGTCTGAATGTCTCTGTGCCCCAGTGTCACAGTGTCTCAGTGTCTCGTGTCTCAGTGTCTCTGTGCCTCTGAGTCTCAGAGTCTCAGAGTTTCAGTGTCTCAGAGTCTCAGTGTCTCTGTGTCACTGTGCGTCAGTGTCTCAGAGACTCAGTGTCTCTTTGTCTCTGAGTCTGAGTGTCTCTTTGCCTCCGTGTCACAGTGTCTCAGTGTCCCAACGTCTCTCTGCGTCAGTGCATCAGGGTCTCAGTGTCTCTGTGTCTCAGTGTCTCAAAGTATTTGTATTCAGTGCCTCAGAGTCTCAGTGTCTCTGTGTCCCAGTGTCTCTGTGTCTCAGTGTCTCTGTGTCTAAGTGTCTCAGTGTCTCTGTGTCTAAGTGTCTCTGACTCACAGTGTCTCAGTGTCTCTGTGCCTCAGCGTCTCAGTGTCTCAGAGTGTCTGTGTCTCAGTGTCTCTGTGCCTCAGTGTCTCTGTGTCTCAGTGTCTCTGTGTCTCTGTGTCTTAGTGTCTCAGTGTCTCTGTGTCTCAGTGTCTCGAAGTCTTTGTGTCTCAGTGTCTCTGTGTCTCAGAGTCACAGTGTCTCTGTGTCACAGTGTTTCAGCGTCTCAGAGTCTCAGTGTCTCTGTGCCTCAGTGTCTCTGTGTCTCAGTGTCTCTGTGTCTCTGTGTCTCTGTGTCTCTGTGTCTTAGTGTCTCAGTGTCTCTGTGTCTCAGTGTCTCGAAGTCTTTGTGTCTCAGTGTCTCTGTGTCTCAGAGTCACAGTGTCTCTGTGTCTCTGTGCCTCAGTGTCTTAGTATCTCAAAGTCTCAGTGTCTCAGTGTCTCTGTGTCACAGTGTCTCTGTGTCTCAGTGTCTCAGTGTCTCAGTGTCTCAAAGTCTTTGTGTCTCATTGTCTCAGTGTCTCTGACTCTCAGTGTCTCTGTGTCCAATTGTCTTTGTGTCTCTGTGTATTTCTGTCTGAGTGTCTCTGTGCCTCAGTGTCACAGTGTCTCAGTGTCTCAGATTATCAGTGTCTCAGAGTCTCAGTGAGACTGTCTCTGTGTCTCAGTGTCTCTGTGCCTCAGTGTATCTGTGCCTCAGAGTCTCTGTGCCTCAGTGTCTCTATGTCTCTGTGTCTCAGTGTCTCACTGCCTCTGTGCCTCAGTGTCTCAGAGTCTCAGTGTCTCTGTGTCTCAGTGCCTCAGTGTCTCAGTGTCTCTGTGCGTCTGTGTCTCAGAGTCTCAGTGTCTCTGTGCCTCAGTGTCTCAAATTATTTGTATTCAGTGCCTCAGAGTCTCAGTGTCTCTGTGTCCCAGTGTCTCTGTGTCTCTGTGTCTCTGTGTCTCAGTGTCTCTGTGTCTAAGTGTCTCAGTGTCTCTGTGCCTCAGTGTCTCAGTGTCTCTGTGCGTCTGTGTCTCAGAGTCTCAGTGTCTCTGTGTCTCAGTGCCTCAGTGTCTCAGTGTCTCTGTGCGTCTGTGTCTCAGAGTCTCAGTGTCTCTGTGCCTCAGTGTCTCAAAGTATTTTTATTCAGTGCCTCAGAGTCTCAGTGTCTCTGTGTCCCAGTGTCTCTGTGTCTCTGAGTCACAGTGTCTCAGTGTCTCTGTGCCTCAGCGTCTCAGTGTCTCAGAGTGTCTGTGTCTCAGTGTCTCTGTGCCTCAGTGTCTCAGTGTCTCTGTGTCTTTGTGTGTCAGTGTCTCAGAGACTCAGTGTCTCTGTGTCACAGTGTGTCAGTGTCTCAGAGACTCAGTGTCTCTTTGTCTCTGAGTCTGAGTGTCTCTGTGCGTCAATGTCACAGTGTCTCAGTGTCCCAGTGTCTCCGTGCCTCAGTGTCTCAGTGTCTCTGTGTCTCAGTGTCTCAGAGTCACAATGCCTCATTGTCTCAGTGTCTCAATGTCTCAGAGTCTCTGTGTCTCAGTGTCTCAGAGTTTCATAGTCTCTGTGTCTCTGTGCCTCAGTGTCTGAGTGTCTCTGTGTCTCAGTGTCTCAGAGTCTCAGTGTCTCTGTGTCTCAGTGTCTCTGTGGCTCTGTGTCTCAGTGTCACAGTGTCTCAGTGTCTCTGTGTCTCAGTGTCTCGAAGTCTTTGTGTCTCAGTGTCTCTGTGTCTCAGTGTCTCTCTGTCTCAGAGACTCAGTGTCTCTGTGTCTCAGAGACTCAGTGTCTCTGTGTCTCAGAAACTCAGTGTCTCTGTGTCTCTGTATCTCAGAGTCTCAGAGTCTCTGTGCCTCAGTGTCTGAGAGTCTCAGTGTCTCTGTGTCTCAAGGTCCCTGTGTCTCAGTGTCTCTGTGCCTCAGTCTCTGTGTGCCTCAGTGTCCAGTGTCTCAGAGTCTCACCGTCTCTGTGTCACAGTGTTTCAGCGTCTCAGAGTCTCAGTGTCTCTGTGTCTCAGTGTCTCTGTGTCTCTGTGTCTCAGTGTCTCTGTGGCTCAGTGTCTCGAAGTCTTTGTGTCTCAGTGTCTCTGTGTCTCAGAGTCACAGTGTCTCTGTGTCTCTGTGTCTCTGTGCCTCAGTGTCTAAGTATCTCAAAGTCTCAGTGTCTCAGTGTCTCTGTGTCACAGTGTCTCTGTGTCTCAGTGTCTCAGTGTCTCAGTGTCTCTGTGTCTCAGTGTCTCAGTGTCTCAAAGTCTTTGTGTCTCAGTGTCTCAGTGTCTCTGACTCTCAGTGTCTCTGTGTCCAAGTGTCTCTGTGTCTCAGTGTCTCAGAGTCACAGTGTCTCTGTGTCTCAGCGTCTCTGTACCTCAGTGTCTCTGTGTCTCAGCGTCTCTGTGCCTCATTGTCTCTGTGTCTCTGTGTCGCAGTGTGTCAGTGTCTCTGTGCCTCAGTGTCTCTATGCCTCAGTGTCTCAGATTCTCACTGTTTCTGTGCTCTAAGTCTCAGTGCATCTGTGTCTCATCGTCTCAGAGTCTCAGTGTCTCTGTGTCTCAGTGTCTCTGTGCCTCATTGTCTCTGTGTCTCTGTGTCTCAGTGTCTCTGTGCCTCATTGTCTCTGTGTCTCTGTGTCTCAGTGTCTCTGATTTTCACTGTCTCTGTGTCTCTGTGTCTCAGTGTCTCAGCGTCACTGTGCCTCATTGTCTCTGTGTCTCTGTGTCTCAGTGTCTCAGAGTCTCTGTGTCTTGGTGCCTCAGTGTCTCAGTGTCTCTGTGCCTCAGTCTATCAGACTCTCAGTGTCTCTGTGTCTCAGTGTCTCTGTGTCTCAGAGACTCAGTGTCTCTGTGTCTCAGTGTCTTAGTATCTCAAAGTCTCAGTGTCACAGTGTCTCTGTGTCTCAGTGTCTCAACGTCTTTGTGTCTCAGTGTCTCAGTGTCTCAGTGTCTCTGACTCTCAGTGTCTCTGTGTCCAGGTGTCTCTGTGTCTCAGAGTCACAGTGTCTCTGTGTCTCAGCGTCTCTGTACCTCAGTGTCTCTGTGTCTCAGCGCCTCTGTGCCTCATTGTCTCTGTGTCTCTGTGTCTCAGAGTCTCAGTCTATCAGACTCTCAATGTCTCTGTGTCTCTGTGTCTCAGAGACTCAGTGTCTCTGTGTCTCAGTGTCTTAGTATCTCAAAGTTTCAGTGTCCAAGTGTCTCAGTGTCTCAGAGTCACAGTGTCTCTGTGTCTCAGTGTATCAGTGTCTCAGAGACTCAATGTCTCTGTGTGTCTCTGTCTGAGTGTCTCTGTGCCTCACTGTCACAGTGTCTCAGTGTCTCAGATTATCAGTATCTCAGTGCCTCAGAGTCTCAGTGAGTCTGTCTCTGTGTCTCTGTATCTCTGTGTCTCAGTGTCTCTGTGCCTCAGTGTCATAGAGTCTCAGAGTCTCTGTGTCTCAGTGCCTCAGAGTCTCAGTGTCTCTGTGTCTAAGTGTCTCAGTGTCTCTGTGTCTCAATGTCTCAGTGTCTCAGTGTCTCTGTGCCTCAGTGTCTCGAAGTCTTTGTGTCTAAATGTCTCTGTGTCTCAGAGTAACAGTGTCTCTGTGTCTCAGTGTATCAGTGTCTCTTTGTCTCTGTGTCGGAGTGTCTCTGTGCCTCAGTGTCTCAGTGACTCAGTGTCTCTGTGTCTCAGTGTATCAAAGTCTTTGTGTCTCAGTGTCTGTTTCTCACACTCTCAATGTCTCAGTATCTCTATGTTTCTGTGTCTCAGTGTCTCTGTGCCTCAGTGTCTGAAAGTCTCAGTGTCTCTGTGTCTCAGTGTCTCTGTGTCTCAGTGTCTCTGTGCCTCAGTGTCTGTGTGCCTCAGTGTCGAGTGTCTCAGAGTCTCATCGTCTCTGTGTCACAGTGTTTCAGCGTCTCAGAGTCTCAGTGTCTCTGTGTCTCAGTGTCTCTGTGGCTCTGCGTCTCAGTGTCACAGTGTCACAGTGTCTCAGTGTCTCTTTGTCTCAGTGTCTCTTTGTCTCAGTGTCTCTTTGTCTCAGTGTCTCGAAGTCTTTGTGTCTCAGTGTCTCTGTGTCTCAGTGTCTCTGTGTCTCAGAGACTCAGTGTCTCTGTGTCTCAGAAACTCAGTGTCTCTGTGTCTCTGTATCTCAGAGTCTCAGAGTCTCTGTTTCTCAGTGTCTCTGTGTCTCAGTCTCTGTGTGCCTCAGTGTCCAGTGTCTCAGAGTCTCACCGTCTCTGTGTCACAGTGTTTCAGCGTCTCAGAGTCTCAGTGTCTCTGTGTCTCAGTGTCTCTGTGTCTCTGTGTCTCAGTGTCTCTGTGGCTCAGTGTCTCGAAGTCTTTGTGTCTCAGTGTCTCTGTGTCTCAGAGTCACAGTGTTTCTGTGTCTCTGTGCCTCAGTGTCTAAGTATCTCAAAGTCTCAGTGTCTCAGTGCCTCTGTGTCACAGTGTCTGTGTCTCAGTGTCTCAGTGTCTCTGTGTCTCAGTGTCTCAGTGTCTCAGTGTCTCAAAGTCTTTGTGTCTCAGTGTCTCTGACTCTCAGTGTCTCTGAGTCCAATTGTCTCTGTGTCTCTGTGTATTTCTGTCTGAGTGTCTCTGTGCCTCAGTGTCACAGTGTCTCAGTGTCTCAGATTATCAGTGTTTCAGAGTCTCAGTGAGACTGTCTCTGTGTCTCTGTGTCTCAGTGTCTCTGTGCCTCAGTGTATCTGTGCCTCAGAGTCTCTGTGCCTCAGTGTCTCTATGTCTCTGTGTCTCAGTGTCTCACTGCCTCTGTGCCTCAGTGTCTCAGAGTCTCAGTGTCTCTGTGTCTCAGTGCGTCAGTGTCTCACTGACTCAGTGTCTCCGAGTCTCAGTGTCTCTGTGTCTCAGTGTCTCTGTGCCTCTGTGTCTCAGAGTCTCAGAGACTCAGTGTCTCAGAGTCTCAGTGTCTCTGTGTCTCAGTGTCTCAGTGTCTCAGTGTATCAGCGTCTCAGTGTATCAGTGTCTCAGAGATTCAGTGTCTCTTTGTCTCTGTGTCTGAATGTCTCTGTGCCCCAGTGTCACAGTGTCTCAGTGTCTCGTGTCTCAGTGTCTCTGTGCCTCTGAGTCTCAGAGTCTCAGAGTTTCAGTGTCTCAGAGTCTCAGTGTCTCTGTGTCACTGTGCGTCAGTGTCTCAGAGACTCAGTGTCTCTTTGTCTCTGAGTCTGAGTGTCTCTTTGCCTCCGTGTCACAGTGTCTCAGTGTCCCAACGTCTCTCTGCGTCAGTGCATCAGGGTCTCAGTGTCTCTGTGTCTCAGTGTCTCAAAGTATTTGTATTCAGTGCCTCAGAGTCTCAGTGTCTCTGTGTCCCAGTGTCTCTGTGTCTCAGTGTCTCTGTGTCTAAGTGTCTCAGTGTCTCTGTGTCTAATTGTCTCTGACTCACAGTGTCTCAGTGTCTCTGTGCCTCAGCGTCTCAGTGTCTCAGAGTGTCTGTGTCTCAGTGTCTCTGTGCCTCAGTGTCTCTGTGTCTCAGTGTCTCTGTGTCTCTGTGTCTTAGTGTCTCAGTGTCTCTGTGTCTCAGTGTCTCGAAGTCTTTGTGTCTCAGTGTCTCTGTGTCTCAGAGTCACAGTGTCTCTGTGTCACAGTGTTTCAGCGTCTCAGAGTCTCAGTGTCTCTGTGCCTCAGTGTCTCTGTGTCTCAGTGTCTCTGTGTCTCTGTGTCTCTGTGTCTCTGTGTCTTAGTGTCTCAGTGTCTCTGTGTCTCAGTGTCTCGAAGTCTTTGTGTCTCAGTGTCTCTGTGTCTCAGAGTCACAGTGTCTCTGTGTCTCTGTGCCTCAGTGTCTTAGTATCTCAAAGTCTCAGTGTCTCAGTGTCTCTGTGTCACAGTGTCTCTGTGTCTCAGTGTCTCAGTGTCTCAGTGTCTCAAAGTCTTTGTGTCTCATTGTCTCAGTGTCTCTGACTCTCAGTGTCTCTGTGTCCAATTGTCTTTGTGTCTCTGTGTATTTCTGTCTGAGTGTCTCTGTGCCTCAGTGTCACAGTGTCTCAGTGTCTCAGATTATCAGTGTCTCAGAGTCTCAGTGAGACTGTCTCTGTGTCTCAGTGTCTCTGTGCCTCAGTGTATCTGTGCCTCAGAGTCTCTGTGCCTCAGTGTCTCTATGTCTCTGTGTCTCAGTGTCTCACTGCCTCTGTGCCTCAGTGTCTCAGAGTCTCAGTGTCTCTGTGTCTCAGTGCCTCAGTGCCTCAGTGTCTCAGTGTCTCTGTGCGTCTGTGTCTCAGAGTCTCAGTGTCTCTGTGCCTCAGTGTCTCAAATTATTTGTATTCAGTGCCTCAGAGTCTCAGTGTCTCTGTGTCCCAGTGTCTCTGTGTCTCTGTGTCTCTGTGTCTCAGTGTCTCTGTGTCTAAGTGTCTCAGTGTCTCTGTGCCTCAGTGTCTCAGTGTCTCTGTGCGTCTGTGTCTCAGAGTCTCAGTGTCTCTGTGTCTCAGTGCCTCAGTGTCTCAGTGTCTCTGTGCGTCAGTGCCTCAGAGTCTCAGTGTCTCTGTGTCCCAGTGTCTCTGTGTCTCTGAGTCACAGTGTCTCAGTGTCTCTGTGCCTCAGTGTCTCAGTGTCTCAGAGTGTCTGTGTCTCAGTGTCTCTGTGCCTCAGTGTCTCAGTGTCTCTGTGTCTTTGTGTGTCAGTGTCTCAGAGACTCAGTGTCTCTGTGTCACAGTGTGTCAGTGTCTCAGAGACTCAGTGTCTCTTTGTCTCTGAGTCTGAGTGTCTCTGTGCGTCAATGTCACAGTGTCTCAGTGTCCCAGTGTCTCCGTGCCTCAGTGTCTCAGTGTCTCTGTGTCTCAGTGTCTCAGAGTCACAATGCCTCATTGTCTCAGTGTCTCAATGTCTCAGAGTCTCTGTGTCTCAGTGTCTCAGTGTCTCAGAGTCTCATAGTCTCTGTGTCTCTGTGCCTCAGTGTCTGAGTGTCTCTGTGTCTCAGTGTCTCAGAGTCTCAGTGTCTCTGTGTCTCAGTGTCTCTGTGGCTCTGTGTCTCAGTGTCACAGTGTCTCAGTGTCTCTGTGTCTCAGTGTCTCGAAGTCTTTGTGTCTCAGTGTCTCTGTGTCTCAGTGTCTCTCTGTCTCAGAGACTCAGTGTCTCTGTGTCTCAGAGACTCAGTGTCTCTGTGTCTCAGAAACTCAGTGTCTCTGTGTCTCTGTATCTCAGAGTCTCAGAGTCTCTGTGCCTCAGTGTCTGAGAGTCTCAGTGTCTCTGTGTCTCAAGGTCCCTGTGTCTCAGTGTCTCTGTGCCTCAGTCTCTGTGTGCCTCAGTGTCCAGTGTCTCAGAGTCTCACCGTCTCTGTGTCACAGTGTTTCAGCGTCTCAGAGTCTCAGTGTCTCTGTGTCTCAGTGTCTCTGTGTCTCTGTGTCTCAGTGTCTCTGTGGCTCAGTGTCTCGAAGTCTTTGTGTCGCAGTGTCTCTGTGTCTCAGAGTCACAGTGTCTCTGTGTCTCTGTGTCTCTGTGCCTCAGTGTCTAAGTATCTCAAAGTCTCAGTGTCTCAGTGTCTCTGTGTCACAGTGTCTCTGTGTCTCAGTGTCTCAGTGTCTCAGTGTCTCTGTGTCTCAGTGTCTCAGTGTCTCAAAGTCTTTGTGTCTCAGTGTCTCAGTGTCTCTGACTCTCAGTGTCTCTGTGTCCAAGTGTCTCTGTGTCTCAGTGTCTCAGAGTCACAGTGTCTCTGTGTCTCAGCGTCTCTGTACCTCAGTGTCTCTGTGTCTCAGCGTCTCTGTGCCTCATTGTCTCTGTGTCTCTGTGTCTCAGTGTGTCAGTGTCTCTGTGCCTCAGTGTCTCTATGCCTCAGTGTCTCAGATTCTCACTGTTTCTGTGCTCTAAGTCTCAGTGCATCTGTGTCTCATCGTCTCAGAGTCTCAGTGTCTCTGTGTCTCAGTGTCTCTGTGCCTCATTGTCTCTGTGTCTCTGTGTCTCAGTGTCTCTGTGCCTCATTGTCTCTGTGTCTCTGTGTCTCAGTGTCTCTGATTTTCACTGTCTCTGTGTCTCTGTGTCTCAGTGTCTCAGCGTCACTGTGCCTCATTGTCTCTGTGTCTCTGTGTCTCAGTGTCTCAGAGTCTCTGTGTCTTGGTGCCTCAGTGTCTCAGTGTCTCTGTGCCTCAGTCTATCAGACTCTCAGTGTCTCTGTGTCTCAGTGTCTCTGTGTCTCAGAGACTCAGTGTCTCTGTGTCTCAGTGTCTTAGTATCTCAAAGTCTCAGTGTCACAGTGTCTCTGTGTCTCAGTGTCTCAACGTCTTTGTGTCTCAGTGTCTCTGACTCTCAGTGTCTCTGTGTCCAGGTGTCTCTGTGTCTCAGAGTCACAGTGTCTCTGTGTCTCAGCGTCTCTGTACCTCAGTGTCTCTGTGTCTCAGCGCCTCTGTGCCTCATTGTCTCTGTGTCTCTGTGTCTCAGAGTCTCAGTCTATCAGACTCTCAATGTCTCTGTGTCTCTGTGTCTCAGAGACTCAGTGTCTCTGTGTCTCAGTGTCTTAGTATCTCAAAGTTTCAGTGTCCAAGTGTCTCAGTGTCTCAGAGTCACAGTGTCTCTGTGTCTCAGTGTATCAGTGTCTCAGAGACTCAATGTCTCTGTGTGTCTCTGTCTGAGTGTCTCTGTGCCTCAGTGTCACAGTGTCTCAGTGTCTCAGATTATCAGTATCTCAGTGCCTCAGAGTCTCAGTGAGTCTGTCTCTGTGTCTCTGTATCTCTGTGTCTCAGTGTCTCTGTGCCTCAGTGTCATAGAGTCTCAGAGTCTCTGTGTCTCAGTGCCTCAGAGTCTCAGTGTCTCTGTGTCTAAGTGTCTCAGTGTCTCTGTGTCTCAATGTCTCAGTGTCTCAGTGTCTCTGTGCCTCAGTGTCTCGAAGTCTTTGTGTCTAAATGTCTCTGTGTCTCAGAGTAACAGTGTCTCTGTGTCTCAGTGTATCAGTGTCTCTTTGTCTCTGTGTCGGAGTGTCTCTGTGCCTCAGTGTCTCAGTGACTCAGTGTCTCTGTGTCTCAGTGTATCAAAGTCTTTGTGTCTCAGTGTCTGTTTCTCACACTCTCAATGTCTCAGTATCTCTATGTTTCTGTGTCTCAGTGTCTCTGTGCCTCAGTGTCTGAAAGTCTCAGTGTCTCTGTGTCTCAGTGTCTCTGTGTCTCAGTGTCTCTGTGCCTCAGTGTCTGTGTGCCTCAGTGTCGAGTGTCTCAGAGTCTCATCGTCTCTGTGTCACAGTGTTTCAGCGTCTCAGAGTCTCAGTGTCTCTGTGTCTCAGTGCCTCTGTGTCTCTGTGTCTCAGTGTCTCTGTGTCTCAGCATCTCTGTGCCTCAGAGTCTCTGTGTCTCTGTGTCTCAGTGTCTCTGTGTCTCAGTGTCTCTGTGCCTCATAGTTTCTGTGCCTCAGTGTCTCAGTCTCTCAGTGTCTCAGTGTATCAAAGTCTTTGTGTCTCAGTGTCTGTTTCTCAGACTCTCAGTGTCTCAGAGTCTCAGTGTCTCTGTGTCTCAGTGCCTCTGTGTCTCTGTGTCTCAGTGTCTCAGTGTCTCTGTGTCTCTGTGTCTCTGTGACTCAGTGTCTCTGTGTCTCTGTGTCTCAGTGTCTCTGTGCCTCATAGTTTCTGTGTCTCAGTGTCTCTGTATCTCAGTGTCTCGAAGTCTTTGTGTCTCAGTGTCTCTGTGTCTCAGTGTATCAGTGTCTCTTTGTCTCTGTGTCTGAGTGTCTCTTTGCCTCAGTGTCTCAGTCTCTCAGTGTCTCAGTGTATCAAAGTCTTTGTGTCTCAGTGTCTGTTTCTCAGACTCTCAATGTCTCAGTGCCTCAGTGTCTCTGTGCCTCAGTGTCTCTGAACCTAAGTGTCTTAGTATCTCAAAGTCTCAGTGTCTCAGTGTCTCTGTGTCTCTGTATCTCAGAGTCTCAGAGTCTCTGTTTCTCAGTGTCTCAGTGTCTCTGTGCCTCAGTGTCTCTGTGCCTCAGTGTCTCTGTGCCTCAGTGTCTTAGTATCTCAAAGTCTCAGTGTCTCAGTGTCTCTGTGTCTCAGTTTCTCAAAGTTTTGTGTCCCAGTGTCTCTGTGTGCAAGTGTCTCTGTGTCTCAGTGTCTCAGAGTCACTGTGTCTCAGTGCCTCTGCGTCCGAGTGTCCCTGTGTCTCTCTGTCTGAGTGTCTCTGTGCCTCAGTGTCACAGTGTCTCAGATTATCAGTGTCTCAGAGTCTCAGTGAGTCTGTCTCTGTGTCTCAGTGTCTCTGTGTCTCAGTGTATCTGTGCCTCAGAGTCTCTGTGCCTCAGTGTCTCTATGTCTCTGTGTCTCAGTGTCTCTCTGCCTCTGTGCCTCAGTGCATCAGTGCCTCAGAGTCTCAGTGTCACAGAGTCTCAGTGTCTCAGTGTCTCTGTGTCTCTGTGTCTCAGTGTGTCAGTGTCTCTGTGCCTCAGTGTCTCTATGCCTCAGTGTCTCAGATTCTCACTGTTTCTGTGCTCTAAGTCTCAGTGCATCTGTGTCTCATCGTCTCAGAGTCTCAGTGTCTCTGTGTCTCAGTGTCTCTGTGCCTCATTGTCTCTGTGTCTCTGTGTCTCAGTGTCTCTGTGCCTCATTGTCTCTGTGTCTCTGTGTCTCAGTGTCTCTGATTTTCACTGTCTCTGTGTCTCTGTGTCTCAGTGTCTCAGCGTCACTGTGCCTCATTGTCTCTGTGTCTCTGTGTCTCAGTGTCTCAGAGTCTCTGTGTCTTGGTGCCTCAGTGTCTCAGTGTCTCTGTGCCTCAGTCTATCAGACTCTCAGTGTCTCTGTGTCTCAGTGTCTCTGTGTCTCAGAGACTCAGTGTCTCTGTGTCTCAGTGTCTTAGTATCTCAAAGTCTCAGTGTCACAGTGTCTCTGTGTCTCAGTGTCTCAACGTCTTTGTGTCTCAGTGTCTCTGACTCTCAGTGTCTCTGTGTCCAGGTGTCTCTGTGTCTCAGAGTCACAGTGTCTCTGTGTCTCAGCGTCTCTGTACCTCAGTGTCTCTGTGTCTCAGCGCCTCTGTGCCTCATTGTCTCTGTGTCTCTGTGTCTCAGAGTCTCAGTCTATCAGACTCTCAATGTCTCTGTGTCTCTGTGTCTCAGAGACTCAGTGTCTCTGTGTCTCAGTGTCTTAGTATCTCAAAGTTTCAGTGTCCAAGTGTCTCAGTGTCTCAGAGTCACAGTGTCTCTGTGTCTCAGTGTATCAGTGTCTCAGAGACTCAATGTCTCTGTGTGTCTCTGTCTGAGTGTCTCTGTGCCTCAGTGTCACAGTGTCTCAGTGTCTCAGATTATCAGTATCTCAGTGCCTCAGAGTCTCAGTGAGTCTGTCTCTGTGTCTCTGTATCTCTGTGTCTCAGTGTCTCTGTGCCTCAGTGTCATAGAGTCTCAGAGTCTCTGTGTCTCAGTGCCTCAGAGTCTCAGTGTCTCTGTGTCTAAGTGTCTCAGTGTCTCTGTGTCTCAATGTCTCAGTGTCTCAGTGTCTCTGTGCCTCAGTGTCTCGAAGTCTTTGTGTCTAAATGTCTCTGTGTCTCAGAGTAACAGTGTCTCTGTGTCTCAGTGTATCAGTGTCTCTTTGTCTCTGTGTCGGAGTGTCTCTGTGCCTCAGTGTCTCAGTGACTCAGTGTCTCTGTGTCTCAGTGTATCAAAGTCTTTGTGTCTCAGTGTCTGTTTCTCACACTCTCAATGTCTCAGTATCTCTATGTTTCTGTGTCTCAGTGTCTCTGTGCCTCAGTGTCTGAAAGTCTCAGTGTCTCTGTGTCTCAGTGTCTCTGTGTCTCAGTGTCTCTGTGCCTCAGTGTCTGTGTGCCTCAGTGTCGAGTGTCTCAGAGTCTCATCGTCTCTGTGTCACAGTGTTTCAGCGTCTCAGAGTCTCAGTGTCTCTGTGTCTCAGTGCCTCTGTGTCTCTGTGTCTCAGTGTCTCTGTGTCTCAGCATCTCTGTGCCTCAGAGTCTCTGTGTCTCTGTGTCTCAGTGTCTCTGTGTCTCAGTGTCTCTGTGCCTCATAGTTTCTGTGCCTCAGTGTCTCAGTCTCTCAGTGTCTCAGTGTATCAAAGTCTTTGTGTCTCAGTGTCTGTTTCTCAGACTCTCAGTGTCTCAGAGTCTCAGTGTCTCTGTGTCTCAGTGCCTCTGTGTCTCTGTGTCTCAGTGTCTCAGTGTCTCTGTGTCTCTGTGTCTCTGTGACTCAGTGTCTCTGTGTCTCTGTGTCTCAGTGTCTCTGTGCCTCATAGTTTCTGTGTCTCAGTGTCTCTGTATCTCAGTGTCTCGAAGTCTTTGTGTCTCAGTGTCTCTGTGTCTCAGTGTATCAGTGTCTCTTTGTCTCTGTGTCTGAGTGTCTCTTTGCCTCAGTGTCTCAGTCTCTCAGTGTCTCAGTGTATCAAAGTCTTTGTGTCTCAGTGTCTGTTTCTCAGACTCTCAATGTCTCAGTGCCTCAGTGTCTCTGTGCCTCAGTGTCTCTGAACCTAAGTGTCTTAGTATCTCAAAGTCTCAGTGTCTCAGTGTCTCTGTGTCTCTGTATCTCAGAGTCTCAGAGTCTCTGTTTCTCAGTGTCTCAGTGTCTCTGTGCCTCAGTGTCTCTGTGCCTCAGTGTCTCTGTGCCTCAGTGTCTTAGTATCTCAAAGTCTCAGTGTCTCAGTGTCTCTGTGTCTCAGTTTCTCAAAGTTTTGTGTCCCAGTGTCTCTGTGTGCAAGTGTCTCTGTGTCTCAGTGTCTCAGAGTCACTGTGTCTCAGTGCCTCTGCGTCCGAGTGTCCCTGTGTCTCTCTGTCTGAGTGTCTCTGTGCCTCAGTGTCACAGTGTCTCAGATTATCAGTGTCTCAGAGTCTCAGTGAGTCTGTCTCTGTGTCTCAGTGTCTCTGTGTCTCAGTGTATCTGTGCCTCAGAGTCTCTGTGCCTCAGTGTCTCTATGTCTCTGTGTCTCAGTGTCTCTCTGCCTCTGTGCCTCAGTGCATCAGTGCCTCAGAGTCTCAGTGTCACAGAGTCTCAGTGTCTCAGTGTCTCTGTGTCTCTGTGTCTCTGTGCCTCAGAGTCTCAGTGACTCAGTGTCTCTGTGTCTCAATGTATCTGTGCCTCAGAGTCTCTGTGCCTCAGTGTCTCTATGTCTCTGTGTCTCAGTGTCTCACTGCCTCTGTGCCTCAGTGTCTCAGAGTCTCAGTGTCTCAGAGTCTCAGTGTCTCAGTGTCTCTGTGTCTCTGTGTCTCAGTGTCTCTGTGCCTCATAGTTTCTGTGTCTCAGTGTCTCTGTATCTCAGTGTCTCGAAGTCTTTGTGTCTCAGTGTCTCTGTGTCTCAGTGTATCAGTGTCTCTTTGTCTCTGTGTCTGAGTGTCTCTTTGCCTCAGTGTCTCAGTCTCTCAGTGTCTCAGTGTATCAAAGTCTTTGTGTCTCAGTGTCTGTTTCTCAGACTCTCAATGTCTCAGTGCCTCAGTGTCTCTGTGCCTCAGTGTCTCTGAACCTAAGTGTCTTAGTATCTCAAAGTCTCAGTGTCTCAGTGTCTCTGTGTCTCTGTATCTCAGAGTCTCAGAGTCTCTGTTTCTCAGTGTCTCAGTGTCTCTGTGCCTCAGTGTCTCTGTGCCTCAGTGTCTCTGTGCCTCAGTGTCTTAGTATCTCAAAGTCTCAGTGTCTCAGTGTCTCTGTGTCTCAGTGTCTCAGAGTCACTGTGTCTCAGTGCCTCTGCGTCCGAGTGTCCCTGTGTCTCTCTGTCTGAGTGTCTCTGTGCCTCAGTGTCACAGTGTCTCAGATTATCAGTGTCTCAGAGTCTCAGTGAGTCTGTCTCTGTGTCTCAGTGTCTCTGTGTCTCAGTGTATCTGTGCCTCAGAGTCTCTGTGCCTCAGTGTCTCTATGTCTCTGTGTCTCAGTGTCTCTCTGCCTCTGTGCCTCAGTGCATCAGTGCCTCAGAGTCTCAGTGTCACAGAGTCTCAGTGTCTCAGTGTCTCTGTGTCTCTGTGCCTCAGAGTCTCAGTGACTCAGTGTCTCTGTGTCTCAATGTATCTGTGCCTCAGAGTCTCTGTGCCTCAGTGTCTCTATGTCTCTGTGTCTCAGTGTCTCACTGCCTCTGTGCCTCAGTGTCTCAGAGTCTCAGTGTCTCAGAGTCTCAGTGTCTCAGTGTCTCTGTGTCTCTGTGCCTCAGAGTCTCAGTGTCTCAGTGTCTCTGTGTCTCAGTGTATCAGTATCTCAGAGACTCAGTTTCTCTTTGTGTCTGTTTCTGAGTGTCTCTGTGCCTCAGTGTCTCAGTCTCTGTGTCTCAGTGTCTCTGTGTCTCAGTGTCTCAGTCTCTGTGTCTCAGTCTCTGTGTCTCAGTGCCTCAGTGTCTCAGCGTCTCAAAGTATGTGTGTCTCAGTGTCTCTGTGTCTCTTTTTCTCAGACTCTCAGTGTCTCTGTGTCCCAGTGTCTCTGTGTCTCTGTGTCACAGAGAATCAGTGCCTCAGTGTCTCTCTGTCTGAGTGTCTCTGTGCCTCAGTGTCACAGTGTCTCAGTGTCTCAGAGTCTCAGTGTCTCTGTGTCTCTGTGTCTCAGTGTCTCAGTGTATCAGTGAGTCAGAGACTCAGTGTCTCTTTGTCTCTGTGTCTGAGTGTCTCTGTGCCCCAGTGTCACAGTGTTTCAGTGTCTCTGTGCCTCTGTGTCTCAGTGTCTCGTGTCTCAGTGTCTCTGTGCCTCTGAGTTTCAGAGTCTCAGTGTGTCAGTGTCTCAGAGACTCAGTGTCTCTTTGTCTCTGAGTCTGAGTGTCTCTGTTTCTCAGTGTCACAGTGTCTCAGTGCCTCAGTGTCTCTGTGTCTCAGAGACTCAGTGTCTCTGTGCCTCAGTGTCTTAGTATCTCAAAGTCTCAGTGTCTCAGTGTCGCTGTGTCACAGTGTCTCTGTGTCTCAGTGTCTCTGTGTCTCAGTGTCTCAGTGTCTCAAAGTCTTTGTGTCTCAGTGTCTCAGTGTCTCTGACTCTCAGTGTCTCTGTGTCCAATTGTCTCTGTGTCTCAGTGTATTTCTGTCTGAGTGTCTCTGTGCCTCAGTGTCACAGTGTCTCAGTGTCTCAGTGTCTCAGATTATCAGTGTCTCAGAGTCTCAGTGAGACTGTCTCTGTGTCTCTGTGTCTCAGTGTCTCTGTGCCCCAGTGTATCTGTGCCTCAGAGTCTCTGTGCCTCAGTGTCTCTATGTCTCTGTGTCTCAGTGTCTCACTGCCTCTGTGCCTCAGTGTCTCAGAGACTCAGTGTCTCTGTGTCTCAGTGCCTCAGTGTCTCATTGACTCAGAGTCTCCGAGTCTCAGTGTCTCTGTGTCTCAGTGTCTCTGTGCCTCTGTGTCTCAGAGTCTCAGGGTCTCAGAGTCTCAGTGTCTCTGTGTCTCAGTGTCTCAGCGTCTCAGTGTATCAGTGTCTCAGAGACTCAGTGTCTCTTTGTCTCTGTGTCTGAATGTCTCTGTGCCCCAGTGTCTCAGTGTCTCTGTGTCTCCGTGTCTCAGTGTCTCAGTGTCCAAGTGTCCCTGTGTCTCTCTGTCTGAGTGTCTCTGTGCCTCAGTGTCACAGTGTCTCAGATTATCAGTCTCTCAGAGTCTCAGTGAGTCTGTCTCTGTGTCTCTGTGTCTCAGTGTCTCTGTGTCTCAGTGTATCTGTGCCTCAGAGTCTCTGTGCCTCAGTGTCTCTATGTCTCTGTGTCTCAGTGTCTCACTGCCTCTGTGCCTCAGTGCCTCAGTGTCTCAGAGTCTCAGTGTCTCAGAGTCTCAGTGTCTCAGTGTCTCAGTGTCTCTGTGTCTCAGTGTATCAGCGTCTCAGTGTATCAGTGTCTCAGAGACTCAGTGTCTCTTTGTGTCTGTTTCTGAGTGTCTCTGTGCCTCAGTGTCTCAGTCTCTGTGTCTCAGTGCCTCAGTGTCTCAGCGTCTCAAAGTATGTGTGTCTCAGTGTCTCTGTGTCTCTTTTTCTCAGACTCTCAGTGTCTCTGTGTCCCAGTGTCTCTGTGTCACAGAGAATCAGTGCCTCAGTGTCTCTCTGTCTGAGTGTCTCTGTGCCTCAGTGTCACAGTGTCTCAGTGTCTCAGAGTCTCAGTGTCTCTGTGTCTCTGTGTCTCAGTGTCTCAGTGTATCAGTGAGTCAGAGACTCAGTGTCTCTTTGTCTCTGTGTCTGAGTGTCTCTGTGCCCCAGTGTCACAGTGTCTCAGTGTCTCTGGGCCTCTGTGTCTCAGTGTCTCGTGTCTCAGTGTCTCTGTGCCTCTGAGTTTCAGAGTCTCAGTGTGTCAGTGTCTCAGAGACTCAGTGTCTCTTTGTCTCTGAGTCTGAGTGTCTCTGTTTCTCAGTGTCACAGTGTCTCAGTGCCTCAGTGTCTCTGTGTCTCAGAGACTCAGTGTCTCTGTGCCTCAGTGTCTTAGTATCTCAAAGTCTCAGTGTCTCAGTGTCTCAGTGTCGCTGTGTCACAGTGTCTCTGTGTCTCAGTGTCTCAGTGTCTCTGTGTCTCAGTGTCTCAGTGTCTCTGACTCTCAGTGTCTCTGTGTCCAATTGTCTCTGTGTCTCAGTGTATTTCTGTCTGAGTGTCTCTGTGCCTCAGTGTCACAGTGTCTCAGTGTCTCAGATTATCAGTGTCTCAGAGTCTCAGTGAGACTGTCTCTGTGTCTCTGTGTCTCAGTGTCTCTGTGCCTCAGTGTATCTGTGCCTCAGAGTCTCTGTGCCTCAGTGTCTCTATGTCTCTGTGTCTCAGTGTCTCACTGCCTCTGTGCCTCAGTGTCTCAGAGTCTCAGTGTCTCTGTGTCTCAGTGCCTCAGTGTCTCATTGACTCAGAGTCTCCGAGTCTCAGTGTCTCTGTGTCTCAGTGTCTCTGTGTCTCAGTGGCTCTGTGTCTCAGTGTCTCTGTGCCTCAGTGTCTGTGTGCCTCAGTGTCCAGTGTCTCAGAGTCTCACCATCTCTGTGTCACAGTGTTTCAGCGTCTCAGAGTCTCAGTGTCTCTGTGCCTCAGTGTCTCTGTGTCTCAGTGTCTCTGTGTCTCTGTGTCTCAGTGTCTCTGTGTTTCAGTGCCTCGAAGTCTTTGTGTCTCAGTGTCTCTGTGTCTCAGAGTCACAGTGTCTCTGTGTCTCTGTGTCTCTGTGCCTCAGTGTTTTAGTATCTCAAAGTCTCAGTGTCTCAGTGTCTCAGTGTCTCAAAGTCTTTGTGTCTCAATGTCTCAGTGTCTCTGACTCTCAGTGTCTCTGTGTCCAATTGTCTCTGTGTCTCAGTGTATTTCTGTCTGAGTGTCTCTGTGCCTCAGTGTCAGAGTGTCTCTGTGTCTCAGTGTTGCAGTGTCTCTATGTCTCAGTGTCTCAGTGTTTCTCTATCTCTGTGGCTCAATGTCTCAGTGTCTCAGACTCTCAATGTCTCTGTGTCTCAGTTTATCAGTGTCTCAGAGACTCAGTGTCTCTGTGTTTCTCTGTCTGAGTGCCTCTGCGCCTCAGTGTCTCAGTGTCTCAGAGTCTCAGTGAATCTGTGTCTCTGTGTCTCTGTGTCTCAGTGTCTCTGTGCCTCAGTGTATCTGTGTCTCTGTATCTCAGAGTCTCAGTGTCTCTGTGCCTCAGTGTCTCTGTGCCTCAGTGTTTCATGTTTCAGAGTATCACCGTTTCTGTGTCACAGTGTCTCTCTGTCTCTGTGTCTCAGTGTCTCTGTGTCTCAGTGTTTCAGCGTCTCAGTGTATCAGTGAGTCAGAGACTCAGTTTCTCTTTGTCTCTGTGTCTGAATGTCTCTGTGCCCCAGTGTCTCAGTGTCTCTGTGTCTCTGTGTCTCAGTGTCTCAGTGTCCAAGTGTCCCTGTGTCTCTCTGTCTGAGTGTCTCTGTGCCTCAGTGTCACAGTGTCTCAGATTATCAGTGTCTCAGAGTCTCAGTGAGTCTGTCTCTGTGTCTCTGTGTCTCAGTGTCTCAGTGTATCTGTGCCTCAGAGTCTCTGTGCCTCAGTGTCTCTATGTCTCTGTGTCTCAGTGTCTCACTGCCTCTGTGCCTCAGTGCCTCAGTGTCTCAGAGTCTCAGTGTCTCAGAGTCTCAGTGTCTCAGTGTCTCAGTGTCTCTGTGTCTCAGTGTATCAGCGTCTCAGTGTATCAGTGTCTCAGAGACTCAGTGTCTCTTTGTGTCTGTTTCTGAGTGTCTCTGTGCCTCAGTGTCTCAGTCTCTGTGTCTCAGTGCCTCAGTGTCTCAGCGTCTCAAAGTATGTGTGTCTCAGTGTCTCTGTGTCTCTTTTTCTCAGACTCTCAGTGTCTCTGTGTCCCAGTGTCTCTGTGTCACAGAGAATCAGTGCCTCAGTGTCTCTCTGTCTGAGTGTCTCTGTGCCTCAGTGTCACAGTGTCTCAGTGTCTCAGAGTCTCAGTGTCTCTGTGTCTCTGTGTCTCAGTGTCTCAGTGTATCAGTGAGTCAGAGACTCAGTGTCTCTTTGTCTCTGTGTCTGAGTGTCTCTGTGCCCCAGTGTCACAGTGTCTCAGTGTCTCTGGGCCTCTGTGTCTCAGTGTCTCGTGTCTCAGTGTCTCTGTGCCTCTGAGTTTCAGAGTCTCAGTGTGTCAGTGTCTCAGAGACTCAGTGTCTCTTTGTCTCTGAGTCTGAGTGTCTCTGTTTCTCAGTGTCACAGTGTCTCAGTGCCTCAGTGTCTCTGTGTCTCAGAGACTCAGTGTCTCTGTGCCTCAGTGTCTTAGTATCTCAAAGTCTCAGTGTCTCAGTGTCTCAGTGTCGCTGTGTCACAGTGTCTCTGTGTCTCAGTGTCTCAGTGTCTCTGTGTCTCAGTGTCTCAGTGTCTCTGACTCTCAGTGTCTCTGTGTCCAATTGTCTCTGTGTCTCAGTGTATTTCTGTCTGAGTGTCTCTGTGCCTCAGTGTCACAGTGTCTCAGTGTCTCAGATTATCAGTGTCTCAGAGTCTCAGTGAGACTGTCTCTGTGTCTCTGTGTCTCAGTGTCTCTGTGCCTCAGTGTATCTGTGCCTCAGAGTCTCTGTGCCTCAGTGTCTCTATGTCTCTGTGTCTCAGTGTCTCACTGCCTCTGTGCCTCAGTGTCTCAGAGTCTCAGTGTCTCTGTGTCTCAGTGCCTCAGTGTCTCATTGACTCAGAGTCTCCGAGTCTCAGTGTCTCTGTGTCTCAGTGTCTCTGTGTCTCAGTGGCTCTGTGTCTCAGTGTCTCTGTGCCTCAGTGTCTGTGTGCCTCAGTGTCCAGTGTCTCAGAGTCTCACCATCTCTGTGTCACAGTGTTTCAGCGTCTCAGAGTCTCAGTGTCTCTGTGCCTCAGTGTCTCTGTGTCTCAGTGTCTCTGTGTCTCTGTGTCTCAGTGTCTCTGTGTTTCAGTGCCTCGAAGTCTTTGTGTCTCAGTGTCTCTGTGTCTCAGAGTCACAGTGTCTCTGTGTCTCTGTGTCTCTGTGCTTCAGTGTTTTAGTATCTCAAAGTCTCAGTGTCTCAGTGTCTCAGTGTCTCAAAGTCTTTGTGTCTCAATGTCTCAGTGTCTCTGACTCTCAGTGTCTCTGTGTCCAATTGTCTCTGTGTCTCAGTGTATTTCTGTCTGAGTGTCTCTGTGCCTCAGTGTCAGAGTGTCTCTGTGTCTCAGTGTTGCAGTGTCTCTATGTCTCAGTGTCTCAGTGTTTCTCTATCTCTGTGGCTCAATGTCTCAGTGTCTCAGACTCTCAATGTCTCTGTGTCTCAGTTTATCAGTGTCTCAGAGACTCAGTGTCTCTGTGTTTCTCTGTCTGAGTGCCTCTGCGCCTCAGTGTCTCAGTGTCTCAGAGTCTCAGTGAATCTGTGTCTCTGTGTCTCTGTGTCTCAGTGCCTCTGTGCCTCAGTGTATCTGTGTCTCTGTATCTCAGAGTCTCAGTGTCTCTGTGCCTCAGTGTCTCTGTGCCTCAGTGTTTCATGTTTCAGAGTATCACCGTTTCTGTGTCACAGTGTCTCTCTGTCTCTGTGTCTCAGTGTCTCTGTGTCTCAGTGTTTCAGCGTCTCAGAGTCGCAGTGTCTCTGTGTCTCAGTGTCTCTGTGCCTCAGTGTCTCTGTGTCTCAGTGTCTCAGTGTCTCAAAGTCTTTGTGTCTCAGTGTCTCAGTGTCTCTGACTCTCAGTGTCTCTGTGTCCAATTGTCTCTGTGTCTCAGTGTATTTCTGTCTGAGTGTCTCTGTGCCTCAGTGTCACAGTGTCTCAGTGTCTCAGATTATCAGTGTCTCAGAGTCTCAGTGAGACTGTCTCTGTGTCTCTGTGTCTCAGTGTCTCTGTGCCCCAGTGTATCTGTGCCTCAGAGTCTCTGTGCCTCAGTGTCTCTATGTCTCTGTGTCTCAGTGTCTCACTGCCTCTGTGCCTCAGTGTCTCAGAGTCTCAGTGTCTCTGTGTCTCAGTGCCTCAGTGTCTCATTGACTCAGAGTCTCCGAGTCTCAGTGTCTCTGTGTCTCAGTGTCTCTGTGCCTCTGTGTCTCAGAGTCTCAGTGTCTCAGAGTCTCAGTGTCTCTGTGTCTCAGTGTCTCTGTGTCTCAGTGTATCAGCGTCTCAGTGTATCAGTGTCTCAGAGACTCAGTGTCTCTTTGTCTCTGTGTCTGAATGTCTCTGTGCCCCAGTGTCACAGTGTTTCTGTGTCTCTGTGTCTCAGTGTCTCAGTGTCCAAGTGTCCCTGTGTCTCTCTGTCTGAGTGTCTCTGTGCCTCAGTGTCACAGTGTCTCAGATTATCAGTGTCTCAGAGTCTCAGTGAGTCTGTCTCTGTGTCTCTGTGTCTCAGTGTCTCTGTGTCTCAGTGTATCTGTGCCTCAGAGTCTCTGTGCCTCAGTGTCTCTATGTCTCTGTGTCTCAGTGTCTCACTGCCTCTGTGCCTCAGTGCCTCAGTGTCTCAGAGTCTCAGTGTCTCAGAGTCTCAGTGTCTCAGTGTCTCAGTGTCTCTGTGTCTCAGTGTATCAGCGTCTCAGTGTATCAGTGTCTCAGAGACTCAGTGTCTCTTTGTGTCTGTTTCTGAGTGTCTCTGTGCCTCAGTGTCTCAGTCTCTGTGTCTCAGTGCCTCAGTGTCTCAGCGTCTCAAAGTATGTGTGTCTCAGTGTCTCTGTGTCTCTTTTTCTCAGACTCTCAATGTCTCTGTGTCCCAGTGTCTCTGTGTCTCTGTGTCACAGAGAATCAGTGCCTCAGTGTCTCTCTGTCTGAGTGTCTCTGTGCCTCAGTGTCACAGTGTCTCAGTGTCTCAGAGTCTCAGTGTCTCTGTGTCTCAGTGTCTCAGTGTATCAGTGAGTCAGAGACTCAGTGTCTCTTTGTCTCTGTGTCTGAGTGTCTCTGTGCCCCAGTGTCACAGTGTCTCACTGCCTCTGTGCCTCAGTGCCTCAGTGTCTCAGTGTCTCAGAGTCTCAGTGTCTCAGTGTCTCAGTGTCTCTGTGTCTCAGTGTATCAGCGTCTCAGTGTATCAGTGTCTCAGAGACTCAGTGTCTCTTTGTGTCTGTTTCTGAGTGTCTCTGTGCCTCAGTGTCTCAGTCTCTGTGTCCCAGTGTCTCTGTGTCTCTGTGTCACAGAGAATCAGTGCCTCAGTGTCTCTCTGTCTGAGTGTCTCTGTGCCTCAGTGTCACAGTGTCTCAGTGTCTCAGAGTCTCAGTGTCTCTGTGTCTCAGTGTCTCAGTGTATCAGTGAGTCAGAGACTCAGTGTCTCTTTGTCTCTGTGCCTGAGTGTCTCTGTGCCCCAGTGTCACAGTGTCTCAGTGTCTCTGTGCCTCTGTGTCTCAGTGTCTCGTGTCTCAGTGTCTCTGTGCCTCTGAGTTTCAGAGTCTCAGTGTGTCAGTGTCTCAGAGACTCAGTGTCTCTTTGTCTCTGAGTCTGAGTGTCTCTGTTTCTCAGTGTCACAGTGTCTCAGTGCCTCAGTGTCTCTGTGTCTCAGAGACTCAGTGTCTCTGTGCCTCAGTGTCTTAGTATCTCAAAGTCTCAGTGTCTCAGTGTCTCAGTGTCTCAGTGCCGCTGTGTCACAGTGTCTCTGTGTCTCAGTGTCTCAGTGTCTCTGTGTCTCAGTGTCTCAGTGTCTCTGACTCTCAGTGTCTCTGTGTCCAATTGTCTCTGTGTCTCAGTGTATTTCTGTCTGAGTGTCTCTGTGCCTCAGTGTCACAGTGTCTCAGTGTCTCAGATTATCAGTGTCTCAGAGTCTCAGTGAGACTGTCTCTGTGTCTCTGTGTCTCAGTGTCTCTGTGCCTCAGTGTATCTGTGCCTCAGAGTCTCTGTGCCTCAGTGTCTCTATGTCTCTGTGTCTCAGTGTCTCACTGCCTCTGTGCCTCAGTGTCTCAGAGTCTCAGTGTCTCTGTGTCTCAGTGCCTCAGTGTCTCATTGACTCAGAGCCTCCGAGTCTCAGTGTCTCTGTGTCACAGTGTCTCTGTGTCTCAGTGTCTCAGTGTCTCAGTGTCTCTGTGTCTCAGTGTCTCAGTGTCTCAAAGTCTTTGTGTCTCAGTGTCTCAGTGTCTCTGACTCTCAGTGTCTCTGTGTCCAAGTGTCTCTGTGTCTCAGTGTCTCAGAGTCACAGTGTCTCTGTGTCTCAGCGTCTCTGTACCTCAGTGTCTCTGTGTCTCAGCGTCTCTGTGCCTCATTGTCTCTGTGTCTCTGTGTCTCAGTGTGTCAGTGTCTCTGTGCCTCAGTGTCTCTATGCCTCAGTGTCTCAGATTCTCACTGTTTCTGTGCTCTAAGTCTCAGTGCATCTGTGTCTCATCGTCTCAGAGTCTCAGTGTCTCTGTGTCTCAGTGTCTCTGTGCCTCATTGTCTCTGTGTCTCTGTGTCTCAGTGTCTCTGTGCCTCATTGTCTCTGTGTCTCTGTGTCTCAGTGTCTCTGATTTTCACTGTCTCTGTGTCTCTGTGTCTCAGTGTCTCAGCGTCACTGTGCCTCATTGTCTCTGTGTCTCTGTGTCTCAGTGTCTCAGAGTCTCTGTGTCTTGGTGCCTCAGTGTCTCAGTGTCTCTGTGCCTCAGTCTATCAGACTCTCAGTGTCTCTGTGTCTCAGTGTCTCTGTGTCTCAGAGACTCAGTGTCTCTGTGTCTCAGTGTCTTAGTATCTCAAAGTCTCAGTGTCACAGTGTCTCTGTGTCTCAGTGTCTCAACGTCTTTGTGTCTCAGTGTCTCAGTGTCTCTGACTCTCAGTGTCTCTGTGTCCAGGTGTCTCTGTGTCTCAGAGTCACAGTGTCTCTGTGTCTCAGCGTCTCTGTACCTCAGTGTCTCTGTGTCTCAGCGCCTCTGTGCCTCATTGTCTCTGTGTCTCTGTGTCTCAGAGTCTCAGTCTATCAGACTCTCAATGTCTCTGTGTCTCTGTGTCTCAGAGACTCAGTGTCTCTGTGTCTCAGTGTCTTAGTATCTCAAAGTTTCAGTGTCCAAGTGTCTCAGTGTCTCAGAGTCACAGTGTCTCTGTATCTCAGTGTATCAGTGTCTCAGAGACTCAATGTCTCTGTGTGTCTCTGTCTGAGTGTCTCTGTGCCTCAGTGTCACAGTGTCTCAGTGTCTCAGATTATCAGTATCTCAGTGCCTCAGAGTCTCAGTGAGTCTGTCTCTGTGTCTCTGTATCTCTGTGTCTCAGTGTCTCTGTGCCTCAGTGTCATAGAGTCTCAGAGTCTCTGTGTCTCAGTGCCTCAGAGTCTCAGTGTCTCTGTGTCTAAGTGTCTCAGTGTCTCTGTGTCTCAATGTCTCAGTGTCTCAGTGTCTCTGTGCCTCAGTGTCTCGAAGTCTTTGTGTCTAAATGTCTCTGTGTCTCAGAGTAACAGTGTCTCTGTGTCTCAGTGTATCAGTGTCTCTTTGTCTCTGTGTCGGAGTGTCTCTGTGCCTCAGTGTCTCAGTGACTCAGTGTCTCTGTGTCTCAGTGTATCAAAGTCTTTGTGTCTCAGTGTCTGTTTCTCACACTCTCAATGTCTCAGTATCTCTATGTTTCTGTGTCTCAGTGTCTCTGTGCCTCAGTGTCTGAAAGTCTCAGTGTCTCTGTGTCTCAGTGTCTCTGTGTCTCAGTGTCTCTGTGCCTCAGTGTCTGTGTGCCTCAGTGTCGAGTGTCTCAGAGTCTCATCGTCTCTGTGTCACAGTGTTTCAGCGTCTCAGAGTCTCAGTGTCTCAGTGCCTCTGTGTCTCTGTGTCTCAGTGTCTCTGTGTCTCAGCGTCTCTGTGCCTCAGAGTCTCTGTGTCTCTGTGTCTCAGTGTCTCTGTGTCTCAGTGTCTCTGTGCCTCATAGTTTCTGTGCCTCAGTGTCTCAGTCTCTCAGTGTCTCAGTGTATCAAAGTCTTTGTGTCTCAGTGTCTGTTTCTCAGACTCTCAGTGTCTCAGAGTCTCAGTGTCTCTGTGTCTCAGTGCCTCTGTTTCTCTGTGTCTCAGTGTCTCAGTGTCTCTGTGTCTCTGTGTCTATGTGACTCAGTGTCTCTGTGTCTCTGTGTCTCAGTGTCTCTGTGCCTCATAGTTTCTGTGTCTCAGTGTCTCTGTATCTCAGTGTCTCGAAGTCTTTGTGTCTCAGTGTCTCTGTGTCTCAGTGTATCAGTGTCTCTTTGTCTCTGTGTCTGAGTGTCTCTTTGCCTCAGTGTCTCAGTCTCTCAGTGTCTCAGTGTCTCAGTGTATCAAAGTCTTTGTGTCTCAGTGTCTGTTTCTCAGACTCTCAATGTCTCAGTGCCTCAGTGTCTCTGTGCCTCAGTGTCTCTGAACCTAAGTGTCTTAGTATCTCAAAGTCTCAGTGTCTCAGTGTCTCTGTGTCTCTGTATCTCAGAGTCTCAGAGTCTCTGTTTCTCAGTGTCTCAGTGTCTCTGTGCCTCAGTGTCTCTGTGCCTCAGTGTCTCTGTGCCTCAGTGTCTTAGTATCTCAAAGTCTCAGTGTCTCAGTGTCTCTGTGTCTCAGTTTCTCAAAGTTTTGTGTCCCAGTGTCTCTGTGTGCAAGTGTCTCTGTGTGTCAGTGTCTCAGAGTCACTGTGTCTCAGTGCCTCTGCGTCCGAGTGTCCCTGTGTCTCTCTGTCTGAGTGTCTCTGTGCCTCAGTGTCACAGTGTCTCAGATTATCAGTGTCTCAGAGTCTCAGTGAGTCTGTCTCTGTGTCTCAGTGTCTCTGTGTCTCAGTGTATCTGTGCCTCAGAGTCTCTGTGCCTCAGTGTCTCTATGTCTCTGTGTCTCAGTGTCTCTCTGCCTCTGTGCCTCAGTGCATCAGTGCCTCAGAGTCTCAGTGTCACAGAGTCTCAGTGTCTCAGTGTCTCTGTGTCTCTGTGCCTCAGAGTCTCAGTGACTCAGTGTCTCTGTGTCTCAATGTATCTGTGCCTCAGAGTCTCTGTGCCTCAGTGTCTCTATGTCTCTGTGTCTCAGTGTCTCACTGCCTCTGTGCCTCAGTGTCTCAGAGTCTCAGTGTCTCAGAGTCTCAGTGTCTCAGTGTCTCTGTGTCTCTGTGCCTCAGAGTCTCAGTGTCTCAGTGTCTCTGTGTCTCAGTGTATCAGTATCTCAGAGACTCAGTTTCTCTTTGTGTCTGTTTCTGAGTGTCTCTGTGCCTCAGTGTCTCAGTCTCTGTGTCTCAGTGTCTCTGTGTCTCAGTGTCTCAGTCTCTGTGTCTCAGTCTCTGTGTCTCAGTGCCTCAGTGTCTCAGCGTCTCAAAGTATGTGTGTCTCAGTGTCTCTGTGTCTCTTTTTCTCAGACTCTCAGTGTCTCTGTGTCCCAGTGTCTCTGTGTCTCTGTGTCACAGAGAATCAGTGCCTCAGTGTCTCTCTGTCTGAGTGTCTCTGTGCCTCAGTGTCACAGTGTCTCAGTGTCTCAGAGTCTCAGTGTCTCTGTGTCTCTGTGTCTCAGTGTCTCAGTGTATCAGTGAGTCAGAGACTCAGTGTCTCTTTGTCTCTGTGTCTGAGTGTCTCTGTGCCCCAGTGTCACAGTGTTTCAGTGTCTCTGTGCCTCTGTGTCTCAGTGTCTCATGTCTCAGTGTCTCTGTGCCTCTGAGTTTCAGAGTCTCAGTGTGTCAGTGTCTCAGAGACTCAGTGTCTCTTTGTCTCTGAGTCTGAGTGTCTCTGTTTCTCAGTGTCACAGTGTCTCAGTGCCTCAGTGTCTCTGTGTCTCAGAGACTCAGTGTCTCTGTGCCTCAGTGTCTTATTATCTCAAAGTCTCAGTGTCTCAGTGTCTCAGTGTCGCTGTGTCACAGTGTCTCTGTGTCTCAGTGTCTCTGTGTCTCAGTGTCTCAGTGTCTCAAAGTCTTTGTGTCTCAGTGTCTCAGTGTCTCTGACTCTCAGTGTCTCTGTGTCCAATTGTCTCTGTGTCTCAGTGTATTTCTGTCTGAGTGTCTCTGTGCCTCAGTGTCACAGTGTCTCAGTGTCTCAGTGTCTCAGATTATCAGTGTCTCAGAGTCTCAGTGAGACTGTCTCTGTGTCTCTGTGTCTCAGTGTCTCTGTGCCCCAGTGTATCTGTGCCTCAGAGTCTCTGTGCCTCAGTGTCTCTATGTCTCTGTGTCTCAGTGTCTCACTGCCTCTGTGCCTCAGTGTCTCAGAGACTCAGTGTCTCTGTGTCTCAGTGCCTCAGTGTCTCATTGACTCAGAGTCTCCGAGTCTCAGTGTCTCTGTGTCTCTGTGTCTCTGTGCCTCTGTGTCTCAGAGTCTCAGGGTCTCAGAGTCTCAGTGTCTCTGTGTCTCAGTGTCTCAGCGTCTCAGTGTATCAGTGTCTCAGAGACTCAGTGTCTCTTTGTCTCTGTGTCTGAATGTCTCTGTGCCCCAGTGTCTCAGTGTCTCTGTGTCTCTGTGTCTCAGTGTCTCAGTGTCCAAGTGTCCCTGTGTCTCTCTGTCTGAGTGTCTCTGTGCCTCAGTGTCACAGTGTCTCAGATTATCAGTGTCTCAGAGTCTCAGTGAGTCTGTCTCTGTGTCTCTGTGTCTCAGTGTCTCTGTGTCTCAGTGTATCTGTGCCTCAGAGTCTCTGTGCCTCAGTGTCTCTATGTCTCTGTGTCTCAGTGTCTCACTGCCTCTGTGCCTCAGTGCCTCAGTGTCTCAGAGTCTCAGTGTCTCAGAGTCTCAGTGTCTCAGTGTCTCAGTGTCTCTGTGTCTCAGTGTATCAGCGTCTCAGTGTATCAGTGTCTCAGAGACTCAGTGTCTCTTTGTGTCTGTTTCTGAGTGTCTCTGTGCCTCAGTGTCTCAGTCTCTGTGTCTCAGTGCCTCAGTGTCTCAGCGTCTCAAAGTATGTGTGTCTCAGTGTCTCTGTGTCTCTTTTTCTCAGACTCTCAGTGTCTCTGTGTCCCAGTGTCTCTGTGTCACAGAGAATCAGTGCCTCAGTGTCTCTCTGTCTGAGTGTCTCTGTGCCTCAGTGTCACAGTGTCTCAGTGTCTCAGAGTCTCAGAGTCTCTGTGTCTCTGTGTCTCAGTGTCTCAGTGTATCAGTGAGTCAGAGACTCAGTGTCTCTTTGTCTCTGTGTCTGAGTGTCTCTGTGCCCCAGTGTCACAGTGTCTCAGTGTCTCTGGGCCTCTGTGTCTCAGTGTCTCGTGTCTCAGTGTCTCTGTGCCTCTGAGTTTCAGAGTCTCAGTGTGTCAGTGTCTCAGAGACTCAGTGTCTCTTTGTCTCTGAGTCTGAGTGTCTCTGTTTCTCAGTGTCACAGTGTCTCAGTGCCTCAGTGTCTCTGTGTCTCAGAGACTCAGTGTCTCTGTGCCTCAGTGTCTTAGTATCTCAAAGTCTCAGTGTCTCAGTGTCTCAGTGTCGCTGTGTCACAGTGTCTCTGTGTCTCAGTGTCTCAGTGTCTCTGTGTCTCAGTGTCTCAGTGTCTCTGACTCTCAGTGTCTCTGTGTCCAATTGTCTCTGTGTCTCAGTGTATTTCTGTCTGAGTGTCTCTGTGCCTCAGTGTCACAGTGTCTCAGTGTCTCAGATTATCAGTGTCTCAGAGTCTCAGTGAGACTGTCTCTGTGTCTCTGTGTCTCAGTGTCTCTGTGCCTCAGTGTATCTGTGCCTCAGAGTCTCTGTGCCTCAGTGTCTCTATGTCTCTGTGTCTCAGTGTCTCTCTGCCTCTGTGCCTCAGTGCATCAGTGCCTCAGAGTCTCAGTGTCACAGAGTCTCAGTGTCTCAGTGTCTCTGTGTCTCTGTGTCTCTGTGCCTCAGAGTCTCAGTGACTCAGTGTCTCTGTGTCTCAATGTATCTGTGCCTCAGAGTCTCTGTGCCTCAGTGTCTCTATGTCTCTGTGTCTCAGTGTCTCACTGCCTCTGTGCCTCAGTGTCTCAGAGTCTCAGTGTCTCAGTGTCTCAGAGTCTCATAGTCTCTGTGTCTCTGTGCCTCAGTGTCTGAGTGTCTCTGTGTCTCAGTGTCTCAGAGTCTCAGTGTCTCTGTGTCTCAGTGTCTCTGTGGCTCTGTGTCTCAGTGTCACAGTGTCTCAGTGTCTCTGTGTCTCAGTGTCTCGAAGTCTTTGTGTCTCAGTGTCTCTGTGTCTCAGTGTCTCTCTGTCTCAGAGACTCAGTGTCTCTGTGTCTCAGAGACTCAGTGTCTCTGTGTCTCAGAAACTCAGTGTCTCTGTGTCTCTGTATCTCAGAGTCTCAGAGTCTCTGTGCCTCAGTGTCTGAGAGTCTCAGTGTCTCTGTGTCTCAAGGTCCCTGTGTCTCAGTGTCTCTGTGCCTCAGTCTCTGTGTGCCTCAGTGTCCAGTGTCTCAGAGTCTCACCGTCTCTGTGTCACAGTGTTTCAGCGTCTCAGAGTCTCAGTGTCTCTGTGTCTCAGTGTCTCTGTGTCTCTGTGTCTCAGTGTCTCTGTGGCTCAGTGTCTCGAAGTCTTTGTGTCGCAGTGTCTCTGTGTCTCAGAGTCACAGTGTCTCTGTGTCTCTGTGTCTCTGTGCCTCAGTGTCTAAGTATCTCAAAGTCTCAGTGTCTCAGTGTCTCTGTGTCACAGTGTCTCTGTGTCTCAGTGTCTCAGTGTCTCAGTGTCTCTGTGTCTCAGTGTCTCAGTGTCTCAAAGTCTTTGTGTCTCAGTGTCTCAGTGTCTCTGACTCTCAGTGTCTCTGTGTCCAAGTGTCTCTGTGTCTCAGTGTCTCAGAGTCACAGTGTCTCTGTGTCTCAGCGTCTCTGTACCTCAGTGTCTCTGTGTCTCAGCGTCTCTGTGCCTCATTGTCTCTGTGTCTCTGTGTCTCAGTGTGTCAGTGTCTCTGTGCCTCAGTGTCTCTATGCCTCAGTGTCTCAGATTCTCACTGTTTCTGTGCTCTAAGTCTCAGTGCATCTGTGTCTCATCGTCTCAGAGTCTCAGTGTCTCTGTGTCTCAGTGTCTCTGTGCCTCATTGTCTCTGTGTCTCTGTGTCTCAGTGTCTCTGTGCCTCATTGTCTCTGTGTCTCTGTGTCTCAGTGTCTCTGATTTTCACTGTCTCTGTGTCTCTGTGTCTCAGTGTCTCAGCGTCACTGTGCCTCATTGTCTCTGTGTCTCTGTGTCTCAGTGTCTCAGAGTCTCTGTGTCTTGGTGCCTCAGTGTCTCAGTGTCTCTGTGCCTCAGTCTATCAGACTCTCAGTGTCTCTGTGTCTCAGTGTCTCTGTGTCTCAGAGACTCAGTGTCTCTGTGTCTCAGTGTCTTAGTATCTCAAAGTCTCAGTGTCACAGTGTCTCTGTGTCTCAGTGTCTCAACGTCTTTGTGTCTCAGTGTCTCTGACTCTCAGTGTCTCTGTGTCCAGGTGTCTCTGTGTCTCAGAGTCACAGTGTCTCTGTGTCTCAGCGTCTCTGTACCTCAGTGTCTCTGTGTCTCAGCGCCTCTGTGCCTCATTGTCTCTGTGTCTCTGTGTCTCAGAGTCTCAGTCTATCAGACTCTCAATGTCTCTGTGTCTCTGTGTCTCAGAGACTCAGTGTCTCTGTGTCTCAGTGTCTTAGTATCTCAAAGTTTCAGTGTCCAAGTGTCTCAGTGTCTCAGAGTCACAGTGTCTCTGTGTCTCAGTGTATCAGTGTCTCAGAGACTCAATGTCTCTGTGTGTCTCTGTCTGAGTGTCTCTGTGCCTCAGTGTCACAGTGTCTCAGTGTCTCAGATTATCAGTATCTCAGTGCCTCAGAGTCTCAGTGAGTCTGTCTCTGTGTCTCTGTATCTCTGTGTCTCAGTGTCTCTGTGCCTCAGTGTCATAGAGTCTCAGAGTCTCTGTGTCTCAGTGCCTCAGAGTCTCAGTGTCTCTGTGTCTAAGTGTCTCAGTGTCTCTGTGTCTCAATGTCTCAGTGTCTCAGTGTCTCTGTGCCTCAGTGTCTCGAAGTCTTTGTGTCTAAATGTCTCTGTGTCTCAGAGTAACAGTGTCTCTGTGTCTCAGTGTATCAGTGTCTCTTTGTCTCTGTGTCGGAGTGTCTCTGTGCCTCAGTGTCTCAGTGACTCAGTGTCTCTGTGTCTCAGTGTATCAAAGTCTTTGTGTCTCAGTGTCTGTTTCTCACACTCTCAATGTCTCAGTATCTCTATGTTTCTGTGTCTCAGTGTCTCTGTGCCTCAGTGTCTGAAAGTCTCAGTGTCTCTGTGTCTCAGTGTCTCTGTGTCTCAGTGTCTCTGTGCCTCAGTGTCTGTGTGCCTCAGTGTCGAGTGTCTCAGAGTCTCATCGTCTCTGTGTCACAGTGTTTCAGCGTCTCAGAGTCTCAGTGTCTCTGTGTCTCAGTGCCTCTGTGTCTCTGTGTCTCAGTGTCTCTGTGTCTCAGCATCTCTGTGCCTCAGAGTCTCTGTGTCTCTGTGTCTCAGTGTCTCTGTGTCTCAGTGTCTCTGTGCCTCATAGTTTCTGTGCCTCAGTGTCTCAGTCTCTCAGTGTCTCAGTGTATCAAAGTCTTTGTGTCTCAGTGTCTGTTTCTCAGACTCTCAGTGTCTCAGAGTCTCAGTGTCTCTGTGTCTCAGTGCCTCTGTGTCTCTGTGTCTCAGTGTCTCAGTGTCTCTGTGTCTCTGTGTCTCTGTGACTCAGTGTCTCTGTGTCTCTGTGTCTCAGTGTCTCTGTGCCTCATAGTTTCTGTGTCTCAGTGTCTCTGTATCTCAGTGTCTCGAAGTCTTTGTGTCTCAGTGTCTCTGTGTCTCAGTGTATCAGTGTCTCTTTGTCTCTGTGTCTGAGTGTCTCTTTGCCTCAGTGTCTCAGTCTCTCAGTGTCTCAGTGTATCAAAGTCTTTGTGTCTCAGTGTCTGTTTCTCAGACTCTCAATGTCTCAGTGCCTCAGTGTCTCTGTGCCTCAGTGTCTCTGAACCTAAGTGTCTTAGTATCTCAAAGTCTCAGTGTCTCAGTGTCTCTGTGTCTCTGTATCTCAGAGTCTCAGAGTCTCTGTTTCTCAGTGTCTCAGTGTCTCTGTGCCTCAGTGTCTCTGTGCCTCAGTGTCTCTGTGCCTCAGTGTCTTAGTATCTCAAAGTCTCAGTGTCTCAGTGTCTCTGTGTCTCAGTTTCTCAAAGTTTTGTGTCCCAGTGTCTCTGTGTGCAAGTGTCTCTGTGTCTCAGTGTCTCAGAGTCACTGTGTCTCAGTGCCTCTGCGTCCGAGTGTCCCTGTGTCTCTCTGTCTGAGTGTCTCTGTGCCTCAGTGTCACAGTGTCTCAGATTATCAGTGTCTCAGAGTCTCAGTGAGTCTGTCTCTGTGTCTCAGTGTCTCTGTGTCTCAGTGTATCTGTGCCTCAGAGTCTCTGTGCCTCAGTGTCTCTATGTCTCTGTGTCTCAGTGTCTCTCTGCCTCTGTGCCTCAGTGCATCAGTGCCTCAGAGTCTCAGTGTCACAGAGTCTCAGTGTCTCAGTGTCTCTGTGTCTCTGTGTCTCTGTGCCTCAGAGTCTCAGTGACTCAGTGTCTCTGTGTCTCAATGTATCTGTGCCTCAGAGTCTCTGTGCCTCAGTGTCTCTATGTCTCTGTGTCTCAGTGTCTCACTGCCTCTGTGCCTCAGTGTCTCAGAGTCTCAGTGTCTCAGAGTCTCAGTGTCTCAGTGTCTCTGTGTCTCTGTGTCTCAGTGTCTCTGTGCCTCATAGTTTCTGTGTCTCAGTGTCTCTGTATCTCAGTGTCTCGAAGTCTTTGTGTCTCAGTGTCTCTGTGTCTCAGTGTATCAGTGTCTCTTTGTCTCTGTGTCTGAGTGTCTCTTTGCCTCAGTGTCTCAGTCTCTCAGTGTCTCAGTGTATCAAAGTCTTTGTGTCTCAGTGTCTGTTTCTCAGACTCTCAATGTCTCAGTGCCTCAGTGTCTCTGTGCCTCAGTGTCTCTGAACCTAAGTGTCTTAGTATCTCAAAGTCTCAGTGTCTCAGTGTCTCTGTGTCTCTGTATCTCAGAGTCTCAGAGTCTCTGTTTCTCAGTGTCTCAGTGTCTCTGTGCCTCAGTGTCTCTGTGCCTCAGTGTCTCTGTGCCTCAGTGTCTTAGTATCTCAAAGTCTCAGTGTCTCAGTGTCTCTGTGTCTCAGTGTCTCAGAGTCACTGTGTCTCAGTGCCTCTGCGTCCGAGTGTCCCTGTGTCTCTCTGTCTGAGTGTCTCTGTGCCTCAGTGTCACAGTGTCTCAGATTATCAGTGTCTCAGAGTCTCAGTGAGTCTGTCTCTGTGTCTCAGTGTCTCTGTGTCTCAGTGTATCTGTGCCTCAGAGTCTCTGTGCCTCAGTGTCTCTATGTCTCTGTGTCTCAGTGTCTCTCTGCCTCTGTGCCTCAGTGCATCAGTGCCTCAGAGTCTCAGTGTCACAGAGTCTCAGTGTCTCAGTGTCTCTGTGTCTCTGTGTCTCTGTGCCTCAGAGTCTCAGTGACTCAGTGTCTCTGTGTCTCAATGTATCTGTGCCTCAGAGTCTCTGTGCCTCAGTGTCTCTATGTCTCTGTGTCTCAGTGTCTCACTGCCTCTGTGCCTCAGTGTCTCAGAGTCTCAGTGTCTCAGAGTCTCAGTGTCTCAGTGTCTCTGTGTCTCTGTGCCTCAGAGTCTCAGTGTCTCAGTGTCTCTGTGTCTCAGTGTATCAGTATCTCAGAGACTCAGTTTCTCTTTGTGTCTGTTTCTGAGTGTCTCTGTGCCTCAGTGTCTCAGTCTCTGTGTCTCAGTGTCTCTGTGTCTCAGTGTCTCAGTCTCTGTGTCTCAGTCTCTGTGTCTCAGTGCCTCAGTGTCTCAGCGTCTCAAAGTATGTGTGTCTCAGTGTCTCTGTGTCTCTTTTTCTCAGACTCTCAGTGTCTCTGTGTCCCAGTGTCTCTGTGTCTCTGTGTCACAGAGAATCAGTGCCTCAGTGTCTCTCTGTCTGAGTGTCTCTGTGCCTCAGTGTCACAGTGTCTCAGTGTCTCAGAGTCTCAGTGTCTCTGTGTCTCTGTGTCTCAGTGTCTCAGTGTATCAGTGAGTCAGAGACTCAGTGTCTCTTTGTCTCTGTGTCTGAGTGTCTCTGTGCCCCAGTGTCACAGTGTTTCAGTGTCTCTGTGCCTCTGTGTCTCAGTGTCTCGTGTCTCAGTGTCTCTGTGCCTCTGAGTTTCAGAGTCTCAGTGTGTCAGTGTCTCAGAGACTCAGTGTCTCTTTGTCTCTGAGTCTGAGTGTCTCTGTTTCTCAGTGTCACAGTGTCTCAGTGCCTCAGTGTCTCTGTGTCTCAGAGACTCAGTGTCTCTGTGCCTCAGTGTCTTAGTATCTCAAAGTCTCAGTGTCTCAGTGTCGCTGTGTCACAGTGTCTCTGTGTCTCAGTGTCTCTGTGTCTCAGTGTCTCAGTGTCTCAAAGTCTTTGTGTCTCAGTGTCTCAGTGTCTCTGACTCTCAGTGTCTCTGTGTCCAATTGTCTCTGTGTCTCAGTGTATTTCTGTCTGAGTGTCTCTGTGCCTCAGTGTCACAGTGTCTCAGTGTCTCAGTGTCTCAGATTATCAGTGTCTCAGAGTCTCAGTGAGACTGTCTCTGTGTCTCTGTGTCTCAGTGTCTCTGTGCCCCAGTGTATCTGTGCCTCAGAGTCTCTGTGCCTCAGTGTCTCTATGTCTCTGTGTCTCAGTGTCTCACTGCCTCTGTGCCTCAGTGTCTCAGAGACTCAGTGTCTCTGTGTCTCAGTGCCTCAGTGTCTCATTGACTCAGAGTCTCCGAGTCTCAGTGTCTCTGTGTCTCAGTGTCTCTGTGCCTCTGTGTCTCAGAGTCTCAGGGTCTCAGAGTCTCAGTGTCTCTGTGTCTCAGTGTCTCAGCGTCTCAGTGTATCAGTGTCTCAGAGACTCAGTGTCTCTTTGTCTCTGTGTCTGAATGTCTCTGTGCCCCAGTGTCTCAGTGTCTCTGTGTCTCCGTGTCTCAGTGTCTCAGTGTCCAAGTGTCCCTGTGTCTCTCTGTCTGAGTGTCTCTGTGCCTCAGTGTCACAGTGTCTCAGATTATCAGTGTCTCAGAGTCTCAGTGAGTCTGTCTCTGTGTCTCTGTGTCTCAGTGTCTCTGTGTCTCAGTGTATCTGTGCCTCAGAGTCTCTGTGCCTCAGTGTCTCTATGTCTCTGTGTCTCAGTGTCTCACTGCCTCTGTGCCTCAGTGCCTCAGTGTCTCAGAGTCTCAGTGTCTCAGAGTCTCAGTGTCTCAGTGTCTCAGTGTCTCTGTGTCTCAGTGTATCAGCGTCTCAGTGTATCAGTGTCTCAGAGACTCAGTGTCTCTTTGTGTCTGTTTCTGAGTGTCTCTGTGCCTCAGTGTCTCAGTCTCTGTGTCTCAGTGCCTCAGTGTCTCAGCGTCTCAAAGTATGTGTGTCTCAGTGTCTCTGTGTCTCTTTTTCTCAGACTCTCAGTGTCTCTGTGTCCCAGTGTCTCTGTGTCACAGAGAATCAGTGCCTCAGTGTCTCTCTGTCTGAGTGTCTCTGTGCCTCAGTGTCACAGTGTCTCAGTGTCTCAGAGTCTCAGTGTCTCTGTGTCTCTGTGTCTCAGTGTCTCAGTGTATCAGTGAGTCAGAGACTCAGTGTCTCTTTGTCTCTGTGTCTGAGTGTCTCTGTGCCCCAGTGTCACAGTGTCTCAGTGTCTCTGGGCCTCTGTGTCTCAGTGTCTCGTGTCTCAGTGTCTCTGTGCCTCTGAGTTTCAGAGTCTCAGTGTGTCAGTGTCTCAGAGACTCAGTGTCTCTTTGTCTCTGAGTCTGAGTGTCTCTGTTTCTCAGTGTCACAGTGTCTCAGTGCCTCAGTGTCTCTGTGTCTCAGAGACTCAGTGTCTCTGTGCCTCAGTGTCTTAGTATCTCAAAGTCTCAGTGTCTCAGTGTCTCAGTGTCGCTGTGTCACAGTGTCTCTGTGTCTCAGTGTCTCAGTGTCTCTGTGTCTCAGTGTCTCAGTGTCTCTGACTCTCAGTGTCTCTGTGTCCAATTGTCTCTGTGTCTCAGTGTATTTCTGTCTGAGTGTCTCTGTGCCTCAGTGTCACAGTGTCTCAGTGTCTCAGATTATCAGTGTCTCAGAGTCTCAGTGAGACTGTCTCTGTGTCTCTGTGTCTCAGTGTCTCTGTGCCTCAGTGTATCTGTGCCTCAGAGTCTCTGTGCCTCAGTGTCTCTATGTCTCTGTGTCTCAGTGTCTCACTGCCTCTGTGCCTCAGTGTCTCAGAGTCTCAGTGTCTCTGTGTCTCAGTGCCTCAGTGTCTCATTGACTCAGAGTCTCCGAGTCTCAGTGTCTCTGTGTCTCAGTGTCTCTGTGTCTCAGTGGCTCTGTGTCTCAGTGTCTCTGTGCCTCAGTGTCTGTGTGCCTCAGTGTCCAGTGTCTCAGAGTCTCACCATCTCTGTGTCACAGTGTTTCAGCGTCTCAGAGTCTCAGTGTCTCTGTGCCTCAGTGTCTCTGTGTCTCAGTGTCTCTGTGTCTCTGTGTCTCAGTGTCTCTGTGTTTCAGTGCCTCGAAGTCTTTGTGTCTCAGTGTCTCTGTGTCTCAGAGTCACAGTGTCTCTGTGTCTCTGTGTCTCTGTGCCTCAGTGTTTTAGTATCTCAAAGTCTCAGTGTCTCAGTGTCTCAGTGTCTCAAAGTCTTTGTGTCTCAATGTCTCAGTGTCTCTGACTCTCAGTGTCTCTGTGTCCAATTGTCTCTGTGTCTCAGTGTATTTCTGTCTGAGTGTCTCTGTGCCTCAGTGTCAGAGTGTCTCTGTGTCTCAGTGTTGCAGTGTCTCTATGTCTCAGTGTCTCAGTGTTTCTCTATCTCTGTGGCTCAATGTCTCAGTGTCTCAGACTCTCAATGTCTCTGTGTCTCAGTTTATCAGTGTCTCAGAGACTCAGTGTCTCTGTGTTTCTCTGTCTGAGTGCCTCTGCGCCTCAGTGTCTCAGTGTCTCAGAGTCTCAGTGAATCTGTGTCTCTGTGTCTCTGTGTCTCAGTGTCTCTGTGCCTCAGTGTATCTGTGTCTCTGTATCTCAGAGTCTCAGTGTCTCTGTGCCTCAGTGTCTCTGTGCCTCAGTGTTTCATGTTTCAGAGTATCACCGTTTCTGTGTCACAGTGTCTCTCTGTCTCTGTGTCTCAGTGTCTCTGTGTCTCAGTGTTTCAGCGTCTCAGTGTATCAGTGAGTCAGAGACTCAGTTTCTCTTTGTCTCTGTGTCTGAATGTCTCTGTGCCCCAGTGTCTCAGTGTCTCTGTGTCTCTGTGTCTCAGTGTCTCAGTGTCCAAGTGTCCCTGTGTCTCTCTGTCTGAGTGTCTCTGTGCCTCAGTGTCACAGTGTCTCAGATTATCAGTGTCTCAGAGTCTCAGTGAGTCTGTCTCTGTGTCTCTGTGTCTCAGTGTCTCAGTGTATCTGTGCCTCAGAGTCTCTGTGCCTCAGTGTCTCTATGTCTCTGTGTCTCAGTGTCTCACTGCCTCTGTGCCTCAGTGCCTCAGTGTCTCAGAGTCTCAGTGTCTCAGAGTCTCAGTGTCTCAGTGTCTCAGTGTCTCTGTGTCTCAGTGTATCAGCGTCTCAGTGTATCAGTGTCTCAGAGACTCAGTGTCTCTTTGTGTCTGTTTCTGAGTGTCTCTGTGCCTCAGTGTCTCAGTCTCTGTGTCTCAGTGCCTCAGTGTCTCAGCGTCTCAAAGTATGTGTGTCTCAGTGTCTCTGTGTCTCTTTTTCTCAGACTCTCAGTGTCTCTGTGTCCCAGTGTCTCTGTGTCACAGAGAATCAGTGCCTCAGTGTCTCTCTGTCTGAGTGTCTCTGTGCCTCAGTGTCACAGTGTCTCAGTGTCTCAGAGTCTCAGTGTCTCTGTGTCTCTGTGTCTCAGTGTCTCAGTGTCTCAGTGTATCAGTGAGTCAGAGACTCAGTGTCTCTTTGTCTCTGTGTCTGAGTGTCTCTGTGCCCCAGTGTCACAGTGTCTCAGTGTCTCTGGGCCTCTGTGTCTCAGTGTCTCGTGTCTCAGTGTCTCTGTGCCTCTGAGTTTCAGAGTCTCAGTGTGTCAGTGTCTCAGAGACTCAGTGTCTCTTTGTCTCTGAGTCTGAGTGTCTCTGTTTCTCAGTGTCACAGTGTCTCAGTGCCTCAGTGTCTCTGTGTCTCAGAGACTCAGTGTCTCTGTGCCTCAGTGTCTTAGTATCTCAAAGTCTCAGTGTCTCAGTGTCTCAGTGTCGCTGTGTCACAGTGTCTCTGTGTCTCAGTGTCTCAGTGTCTCTGTGTCTCAGTGTCTCAGTGTCTCTGACTCTCAGTGTCTCTGTGTCCAATTGTCTCTGTGTCTCAGTGTATTTCTGTCTGAGTGTCTCTGTGCCTCAGTGTCACAGTGTCTCAGTGTCTCAGATTATCAGTGTCTCAGAGTCTCAGTGAGACTGTCTCTGTGTCTCTGTGTCTCAGTGTCTCTGTGCCTCAGTGTATCTGTGCCTCAGAGTCTCTGTGCCTCAGTGTCTCTATGTCTCTGTGTCTCAGTGTCTCACTGCCTCTGTGCCTCAGTGTCTCAGAGTCTCAGTGTCTCTGTGTCTCAGTGCCTCAGTGTCTCATTGACTCAGAGTCTCCGAGTCTCAGTGTCTCTGTGTCTCAGTGTCTCTGTGTCTCAGTGGCTCTGTGTCTCAGTGTCTCTGTGCCTCAGTGTCTGTGTGCCTCAGTGTCCAGTGTCTCAGAGTCTCACCATCTCTGTGTCACAGTGTTTCAGCGTCTCAGAGTCTCAGTGTCTCTGTGCCTCAGTGTCTCTGTGTCTCAGTGTCTCTGTGTCTCTGTGTCTCAGTGTCTCTGTGTTTCAGTGCCTCGAAGTCTTTGTGTCTCAGTGTCTCTGTGTCTCAGAGTCACAGTGTCTCTGTGTCTCTGTGTCTCTGTGCCTCAGTGTTTTAGTATCTCAAAGTCTCAGTGTCTCAGTGTCTCAGTGTCTCAAAGTCTTTGTGTCTCAATGTCTCAGTGTCTCTGACTCTCAGTGTCTCTGTGTCCAATTGTCTCTGTGTCTCAGTGTATTTCTGTCTGAGTGTCTCTGTGCCTCAGTGTCAGAGTGTCTCTGTGTCTCAGTGTTGCAGTGTCTCTATGTCTCAGTGTCTCAGTGTTTCTCTATCTCTGTGGCTCAATGTCTCAGTGTCTCAGACTCTCAATGTCTCTGTGTCTCAGTTTATCAGTGTCTCAGAGACTCAGTGTCTCTGTGTTTCTCTGTCTGAGTGCCTCTGCGCCTCAGTGTCTCAGTGTCTCAGAGTCTCAGTGAATCTGTGTCTCTGTGTCTCTGTGTCTCAGTGCCTCTGTGCCTCAGTGTATCTGTGTCTCTGTATCTCAGAGTCTCAGTGTCTCTGTGCCTCAGTGTCTCTGTGCCTCAGTGTTTCATGTTTCAGAGTATCACCGTTTCTGTGTCACAGTGTCTCTCTGTCTCTGTGTCTCAGTGTCTCTGTGTCTCAGTGTTTCAGCGTCTCAGAGTCGCAGTGTCTCTGTGTCTCAGTGTCTCTGTGCCTCAGTGTCTCTGTGTCTCAGTGTCTCAGTGTCTCAAAGTCTTTGTGTCTCAGTGTCTCAGTGTCTCTGACTCTCAGTGTCTCTGTGTCCAATTGTCTCTGTGTCTCAGTGTATTTCTGTCTGAGTGTCTCTGTGCCTCAGTGTCACAGTGTCTCAGTGTCTCAGATTATCAGTGTCTCAGAGTCTCAGTGAGACTGTCTCTGTGTCTCTGTGTCTCAGTGTCTCTGTGCCCCAGTGTATCTGTGCCTCAGAGTCTCTGTGCCTCAGTGTCTCTATGTCTCTGTGTCTCAGTGTCTCACTGCCTCTGTGCCTCAGTGTCTCAGAGTCTCAGTGTCTCTGTGTCTCAGTGCCTCAGTGTCTCATTGACTCAGAGTCTCCGAGACTCAGTGTCTCTGTGTCTCAGTGTCTCTGTGCCTCTGTGTCTCAGAGTCTCAGTGTCTCAGAGTCTCAGTGTCTCTGTGTCTCAGTGTCTCTGTGTCTCAGTGTATCAGCGTCTCAGTGTATCAGTGTCTCAGAGACTCAGTGTCTCTTTGTCTCTGTGTCTGAATGTCTCTGTGCCCCAGTGTCTCAGTGTTTCTGTGTCTCTGTGTCTCAGTGTCTCAGTGTCCAAGTGTCCCTGTGTCTCTCTGTCTGAGTGTCTCTGTGCCTCAGTGTCACAGTGTCTCAGATTATCAGTGTCTCAGAGTCTCAGTGAGTCTGTCTCTGTGTCTCTGTGTCTCAGTGTCTCAGTGTCTCAGTGTATCTGTGCCTCAGAGTCTCTGTGCCTCAGTGTCTCTATGTCTCTGTGTCTCAGTGTCTCACTGCCTCTGTGCCTCAGTGCCTCAGTGTCTCAGAGTCTCAGTGTCTCAGAGTCTCAGTGTCTCAGTGTCTCAGTGTCTCTGTGTCTCAGTGTATCAGCGTCTCAGTGTATCAGTGTCTCAGAGACTCAGTGTCTCTTTGTGTCTGTTTCTGAGTGTCTCTGTGCCTCAGTGTCTCAGTCTCTGTGTCTCAGTGCCTCAGTGTCTCAGCGTCTCAAAGTATGTGTGTCTCAGTGTCTCTGTGTCTCTTTTTCTCAGACTCTCAATGTCTCTGTGTCCCAGTGTCTCTGTGTCTCTGTGTCACAGAGAATCAGTGCCTCAGTGTCTCTCTGTCTGAGTGTCTCTGTGCCTCAGTGTCACAGTGTCTCAGTGTCTCAGAGTCTCAGTGTCTCTGTGTCTCAGTGTCTCAGTGTATCAGTGAGTCAGAGACTCAGTGTCTCTTTGTCTCTGTGTCTGAGTGTCTCTGTGCCCCAGTGTCACAGTGTCTCACTGCCTCTGTGCCTCAGTGCCTCAGTGTCTCAGAGTCTCAGTGTCTCAGAGTCTCAGTGTCTCAGTGTCTCAGTGTCTCTGTGTCTCAGTGTATCAGCGTCTCAGTGCCTCAGTACCTCAGTGTCTCAGAGTCTCAGTGTCTCAGTGTCTCAGTGTCTCAGTGTCTCAGTGTCTCTGTGTCTCAGTGTATCAGCGTCTCAGTGTATCAGTGTCTCAGAGACTCAGTGTCTCTTTGTGTCTGTTTCTGAGTGTCTCTGTGCCTCAGTGTCTCAGTCTCTGTGTCCCAGTGTCTCTGTGTCTCTGTGTCACAGAGAATCAGTGCCTCAGTGTCTCTCTGTCTGAGTGTCTCTGTGCCTCAGTGTCACAGTGTCTCAGTGTCTCAGAGTCTCAGTGTCTCTGTGTCTCAGTGTCTCAGTGTATCAGTGAGTCAGAGACTCAGTGTCTCTTTGTCTCTGTGTCTGAGTGTCTCTGTGCCCCAGTGTCACAGTGTCTCAGTGTCTCTGTGCATCTGTGTCTCAGTGTCTCGTGTCTCAGTGTCTCTGTGCCTCTGAGTTTCAGAGTCTCAGTGTGTCAGTGGCTCAGAGACTCAGTGTCTCTTTGTCTCTGAGTCTGAGTGTCTCTGTTTCTCAGTGTCACAGTGTCTCAGTGCCTCAGTGTCTCTGTGTCTCAGAGACTCAGTGTCTCTGTGCCTCAGTGTCTTAGTATCTCAAAGTCTCAGTGTCTCAGTGTCTCAGTGTCTCAGTGTCGCTGTGTCACAGTGTCTCTGTGTCTCAGTGTCTCAGTGTCTCTGTGTCTCAGTGTCTCAGTGTCTCTGACTCTCAGTGTCTCTGTGTCTGAGTGTCTCTGTGCCTCAGTGTCACAGTGTCTCAGTGTCTCAGATTATCAGTGTCTCAGAGTCTCAGTGAGACTGTCTCTGTGTCTCTGTGTCTCAGTGTCTCTGTGCCTCAGTGTATCTGTGCCTCAGAGTCTCTGTGCCTCAGTGTCTCTATGTCTCTGTGTCTCAGTGTCTCACTGCCTCTGTGCCTCAGTGTCTCAGAGTCTCAGTGTCTCTGTGTCTCAGTGCCTCAGTGTCTCATTGACTCAGAGCCTCCGAGTCTCAGTGTCTCTGTGTCTCAGTGTCTCTGTGTCTCAGTGTCTTTGTGTCTCAGTGTCTCTGTGCCTCAGTGTCTGTGTGCCTCAGTATCCAGTGTCTCAGAGTCTCACCATCTCTGTGTCACAGTGTTTCAGCGTCTCAGAGTCTCAGTGTCTCTGTGCCTCAGTGTCTCTGTGTCTCAGTGTCTCTGTGTCTCTGTGTCTCAGTGTCTCTGTGTTTCAGTGCCTCGAAGTCTTTGTGTCTCAGTGTCTCTGTGTCTCAGAGTCACAGTGTCTCTGTGTCTCTGTGCCTCAGTGTCTTAGTATCTCAAAGTCTCAGTGTCTCAGTGTCTCTGTGTCACAGTGTCTCTGTGCCTCAGTGTCTCAGTGTCTCTGTGTCTCAGTGTCTCAGTGTCTCAAAGTCTTTGTGTCTCAATGTCTCAGTGTCTCTGACTCTCAGTGTCTCTGTGTCCAATTGTCTCTGTGTCTCTGTGTATTTCTGTCTGAGTGTCTCTGTGCCTCAGTGTCACACTGTCTCAGTGTCTCAGATTATCAGTGTCTCAGAGTCTCAGTGAGATTGTCTCTGTGTCACAGTGTCTCTGTGTCTCAGTGTCTCTGTGCCTCAGTGTATCTGTGCCTCAGAGTTTCTGTGCCTCAGTGTCTCTCTGTCTCTGTGTCTCAGTGTCTCACTGCCTCTGTGCATCAGTGTCTCAGAGTCTCAGTGACTCTGTGTCTCTGTGTATCAGTTTCTCAGTGTATCAGTGTGTCAGAGACGCAGTGTCTCTTTGTCTCTGTGTCTGAGTTTCTCTGTGCCCCAGTGTCACAGTGTCTCAGTGTCTCTGCGTCTCAGTGTCTCGTGTCTCAGTGTCACTGTGCCTCTAAGTCTCAGAGTCTCAGTGTATCAGTGTGTCAGTGTCTCAGATTCTCAGTGTCCCAGTGTCCCAGCGTCTCTGTGCCCCTGAGTCTCAGAGTCTCCGAGTTTCAGCGTCTCAGAGACTCAGTGTCTCTTTGTCTCTGAGTCTCAGTGTCTCTGTGCGTCAGTGTCTCAGAGTCTCAGTGTCTCAGTGTCCCAGAGTCTCAGTGTCTCAGAGTCTCAGTGTCTCTGTGTCTCTGTGTCTCAGTGTCTCAAAGTCTTTGTATTCAGTGCCTCAGAGTCTCAGTGTCTCTGTGTCCCAGTGTCTCAGTGTCTCAGTGTCTATGTGTCTCTGAGTCACAGTGTCTCAGTGTCTCTGTGCCTCAGTGTCTCAGTGTCTCTGTGTCTTTGTGTGTCAGTGTCTCTGTGTCTCAGTGTCTCTGTGCCTCAGTGTTTCACTGCCTCAGTGTCTCAGAGTCTCAGTGTCTTTGTGTCAGTGTGTCAGCGTCTCAGAGACTCAGTGTCTCTTTGTCTCTGAGTCTGAGTGTCTCTGTGCGTCAGTGTCACAGTGTCTCAGTGTCCCAGTGTCTCTGTGCCTCAGTGTCTCAGTGTCTCTGTGTCTCAGTGTCTCAGAGTCTCAGTGTCTCTGTGTCAGTGTCTCAGTGTCTCTGTGCCTCAGTGTCTCATTGCCTCAGAGTCTCAGTGTCTCAGTGTCTCTGTGTCTCAGTGTCTCGAATTCTTTGTGTCTCAGTGTTTCAGTGTCTCTGACTCTCAGTGTCTCTGTGTCCAAGTTTCTCTGTGTCTCAGAGTCACAGTTTCTCTGTGTCTCAGTGTATCAGTGTCTCTCTGTCTGATTGTCTCTGTGTCTCAGTGTCTCAGATTATCATTGTCTCAGTGTCTCAGAGACTCATTATCTCAGTGTTTCTGAGTCTCAGTGTCTCAGAGTCTCAGTGAATCTGTCTCTGTGTCTCTGTGTCTCAGTGTCTCTGTGCCTCAGTGTATCTGTGGCTCAGAGTTTCAGTGTCTCTATGTCTCTGTGTTTCTGTGTCACAGTGTCTCAGTGTCTCAGTGTCTCATCGTCTCAGAGTCTCAGTGTCTCTCTGTCTCTGTCTCTCAGTGTCTCAGAGTCTCAGTGTCTCAGAGTCTCTGTGTATTGGTACCTCAGTGTCTCCATGTCTCTGTGCCTCAGTCTATCAGACTCTCAGTGTCTCTGTGTCTCAGTGTCTCAGTGTCTCTTTGTCTCAGAGACTCAGTGTCTCTATGCCTGAGTGTCTTAATATCTCAAAGTCTCAGTGTCTCAGTGTGTCAGAGACTCAGTGTCCCTTTGTCTCTGTGTCTGAGTGTCTCTGTGCCTCAGTGTCACAGTGTCTCTGTGTCTCAGTGTTGCAGTGTCTCTATGTCTCAGTGTCTCAGTGTTTCTCTATCTCTGTGGCTCAGTGTCTCAGTGTCTCAGACTCTCAATGTCTCTGTGTCTCAGTTTATCAGTGTCTCAGAGACTCAGTGTCTCTGTGTTTTTCTGTCTGAGTGCCTCTGTGCCTCAGTGTCTCAGTGTCTCAGAGTCTCAGTGAATCTGTGTCTCTGTGTCTCTGTGTCTCAGTGTCTCTGTGCCTCAGTGTATCTGTGTCTCTGTATCTCAGAGTCTCAGAGTCTCTGTGTCTCAGTGTTTCTGTGTCTCAGTGTCTCTGTGCCTCAGTGTCTCTGTGCCTCAGTGTTTCATGTTTCAGAGTATCACCGTTTCTGTGTCACAGTGTCTCTCTGTCTCTGTGTCTCAGTGTCTCTGTGTCTCAGTGTTTCAGCGTCTCAGAGTCGCAGTGTCTCTGTGTCTCAGTGTCTCTGTGCCTCAGTGTCTCTGTGCCTCATTGTCTCTGTGCCTCAGTGTCTCTCTGTCTCAGTTTCTCTGTGCCTCAGTGTATCTGTGTCTCAGTGTCTCTGTGTCTCAGTGTCTCTGTGTCTCAGTGTATCAGAGTCTCAGAGTCTCCGTGTCTCAGAGTCTCTGTGTCTTGGTGCCTCAGTGTCTCAGTGTCTCTGCGTCTCAGTCTATCAGACTCTCAGTGTTTCTGTGTCACAGTCTCAGTGCCTCAGTGTCTCTGTGTCTCAGAGACTCAGTGTCTCTGTGCCTCAGTGTCTCTGTGCCTCAGTGTCTTAGTATCTCAAAGTCTCAGTGTATCAGTTTCTCTGTGTCACAGTGTCTCTGTGTCTCAGTGTCTGAACGTTTTGTGTCTCAGTGTCTCTGTGTCTCAGAGTCACTGTTTCTCGTGTCTCTGTGTCTTAGTGTCTCAAAGTCTTTGTGTCTCAGTGTCTCCGTGTCTCTGACTCTCAGTGTCTCTGTGTCCAAGTGTCTCAGTTTCTCAGATTATCAGTGTCTCAGTGTCTCAGAGTCTCAGTGAGTCTATCGCTGTGTCTCTGTTTTTCAGTGTCTCTGTGCCTCAGTGTATCTGTGCCTCAGAGTCTCTGTGCCTCAGTGTCTCTATGTCTCTGTATCTCAGTGTCTCACTGTCTCTGTGTTTCAGTGTCTCAGAGTCTCAGATTATCAGTGTCTCAGTGTCTCAGTTTCAGTGAATCTGTGTCTCTGTGTCTCTGTGCCTCAGTGTATCTGTGTCTCTGTATCTCAGAGTCTCAGAGTCACAGATTCTCTGTGTCTCAGTGTCTCAGTGTCTCTGTGTCTCAGTGTCTCTGTGCCTCAGTGTCTCTGTGCCTCAGTGTTTCATGTTTCAGAGTCTCACCGTTTCTGTGTCACAGTGTCTCTCTGTCTCTGTGTCTCAGTGTCTCTGTGTCTCACTGTTTCAGCGTCTCAGAGTCGCAGTGTCTCTGTGTCTCAGTGTCGCTGTGCCTCATTGTCTCTGTGTCTCAGTGTCTCTGTTCTCAGTGTCTCTGTGCCTCATTGTCTCTGTGCCTCAGTGTCTCTGTGTCTCTGTGTCTCAGTGTCTCAGAGTCTCAGTGTCTCAGTGTCTCTGTGTCTCAGTGTATCAGCGTCTCAGTGACTCATTGTCTCTGTGTCTGAGTGTCTCTGTGCCTCAGTGTCTCAGTGTTTCTGTGTCTCATTTTCTCAGACTCTCAGTGTCTCTGTGTCCCAGTGCCTCTGTGTCTCTGCGTCACAGAGAATCAGTGCCTCGGTGTCTCTCTGTATGAGTGTCTCTGTGCCTCAGTGTCAGAGTGTCTCAGTGTCTCTGTGTCTCTGTGTATCAGTTTCTCAGTGTCTCTGTGCCCCAGTGTCTGAATGTCTCTGTGCCTCAGTGTCTCAGTGTCTCACTGTCTCTATCTCTGTGTCTCAGTGCCTCAGTGTCTCAGAGTCTCAGTGTGTATGTGTCTCACTTTCTCAGACTCTCAGTGACTCTGTGTCCCAGTGCCTCTGTGTCTCTGTGTCACAGAGAATCAGTGCCTCAGTGTCTCTCTGTCTGAGTGTCTCTGTGCCTCAGTGTCACAGTGTCTCAGTGTATCAGTTTCTCAGTGTCTCTGTGCCCCAGTGTCACAGTGTCTCAGTGTCTCTGTTTCTCAGTGTCACAGTGCCTCAGTGCCTCAGTGTCTCTGTGTCTCAGAGACTCAGTGTCTCTGTGCCTCAGTGTCTTAGTATCTCAAAGTCTCAGTGTCTCAGTGTCTCAGTGTCGCTGTGTCACAGTGTCTCTGTGCCTCAGTGTCTCTATGTCTCTGTGTCTCAGTGTCTCACTGCCTCTGTGCCTCAGTGCCTCAGTGTCTCAGCGTCTCAAAGTATGTGTGTCTCAGTGTCTCTGTGTCTCTTTTTCTCAGACTCTCAGTGTCTCTGTGTCCCAGTGTCTCTGTGTCTCTGTGTCACAGAGAATCAGTGCCTCAGTGTCTCTCTGTCTGAGTGTCTCTGTGCCTCAGTGTCACAGTGTCTCAGTGTCTCAGAGTCTCAGTGTCTCTGTGTCTCTGTGTCTCAGTGTCTCAGTGTATCAGTGAGTCAGAGACTCAGTGTCTCTTTGTCTCTGTGTCTGAGTGTCTCTGTGCCCCAGTGTCACAGTGTCTCAGTGTCTCTGGGCCTCTGTGTCTCAGTGTCTCGTGTCTCAGTGTCTCTGTGCCTCTGAGTTTCAGAGTCTCAGTGTGTCAGTGTCTCAGAGACTCAGTGTCTCTTTGTCTCTGAGTCTGAGTGTCTCTGTTTCTCAGTGTCACAGTGTCTCAGTGCCTCAGTGTCTCTGTGTCTCAGAGACTCAGTGTCTCTGTGCCTCAGTGTCTTAGTATCTCAAAGTCTCAGTGTCTCAGTGTCTCAGTGTCGCTGTGTCACAGTGTCTCTGTGTCTCAGTGTCTCAGTGTCTCTGTGTCTCAGTGTCTCAGTGTCTCTGACTCTCAGTGTCTCTGTGTCCAATTGTCTCTGTGTCTCAGTGTATTTCTGTCTGAGTGTCTCTGTGCCTCAGTGTCACAGTGTCTCAGTGTCTCAGATTATCAGTGTCTCAGAGTCTCAGTGAGACTGTCTCTGTGTCTCTGTGTCTCAGTGTCTCTGTGCCTCAGTGTATCTGTGCCTCAGAGTCTCTGTGCCTCAGTGTCTCTATGTCTCTGTGTCTCAGTGTCTCACTGCCTCTGTGCCTCAGTGTCTCAGAGTCTCAGTGTCTCTGTGTCTCAGTGCCTCAGTGTCTCATTGACTCAGAGTCTCCGAGTCTCAGTGTCTCTGTGTCTCAGTGTCTCTGTGTCTCAGTGGCTCTGTGTCTCAGTGTCTCTGTGCCTCAGTGTCTGTGTGCCTCAGTGTCCAGTGTCTCAGAGTCTCACCATCTCTGTGTCACAGTGTTTCAGCGTCTCAGAGTCTCAGTGTCTCTGTGCCTCAGTGTCTCTGTGTCTCAGTGTCTCTGTGTCTCTGTGTCTCAGTGTCTCTGTGTTTCAGTGCCTCGAAGTCTTTGTGTCTCAGTGTCTCTGTGTCTCAGAGTCACAGTGTCTCTGTGTCTCTGTGTCTCTGTGCCTCAGTGTCTTAGTATCTCAAAGTCTCAGTGTCTCAGTGTCTCAGTGTCTCAAAGTCTTTGTGTCTCAATGTCTCAGTGTCTCTGACTCTCAGTGTCTCTGTGTCCAATTGTCTCTGTGTCTCAGTGTATTTCTGTCTGAGTGTCTCTGTGCCTCAGTGTCAGAGTGTCTCTGTGTCTCAGTGTTGCAGTGTCTCTATGTCTCAGTGTCTCAGTGTTTCTCTATCTCTGTGGCTCAATGTCTCAGTGTCTCAGACTCTCAATGTCTCTGTGTCTCAGTTTATCAGTGTCTCAGAGACTCAGTGTCTCTGTGTTTCTCTGTCTGAGTGCCTCTGCGCCTCAGTGTCTCAGTGTCTCAGAGTCTCAGTGAATCTGTGTCTCTGTGTCTCTGTGTCTCAGTGTCTCTGTGCCTCAGTGTATCTGTGTCTCTGTATCTCAGAGTCTCAGAGTCTCTGTGTCTCAGTGTTTCTGTGTCTCAGTGTCTCTGTGCCTCAGTGTCTCTGTGCCTCAGTGTTTCATGTTTCAGAGTATCACCGTTTCTGTGTCACAGTGTCTCTCTGTCTCTGTGTCTCAGTGTCTCTGTGTCTCAGTGTTTCAGCGTCTCAGAGTCGCAGTGTCTCTGTGTCTCAGTGTCTCTGTGCCTCAGTGTCTCTGTGTCTCAGTGTCTCAGTGTCTCAAAGTCTTTGTGTCTCAGTGTCTCAGTGTCACAGTGTCTCTGTGTCTCAGTGTCTCAGTGTCTCAGTGTCTCTGTGTCTCAGTGTCTCAGTGTCTCAAAGTCTTTGTGTCTCAGTGTCTCAGTGTCTCTGACTCTCAGTGTCTCTGTGTCCAAGTGTCTCTGTGTCTCAGTGTCTCAGAGTCACAGTGTCTCTGTGTCTCAGCGTCTCTGTACCTCAGTGTCTCTGTGTCTCAGCGTCTCTGTGCCTCATTGTCTCTGTGTCTCTGTGTCTCAGTGTGTCAGTGTCTCTGTGCCTCAGTGTCTCTATGCCTCAGTGTCTCAGATTCTCACTGTTTCTGTGCTCTAAGTCTCAGTGCATCTGTGTCTCATCGTCTCAGAGTCTCAGTGTCTCTGTGTCTCAGTGTCTCTGTGCCTCATTGTCTCTGTGTCTCTGTGTCTCAGTGTCTCTGTGCCTCATTGTCTCTGTGTCTCTGTGTCTCAGTGTCTCTGATTTTCACTGTCTCTGTGTCTCTGTGTCTCAGTGTCTCAGCGTCACTGTGCCTCATTGTCTCTGTGTCTCTGTGTCTCAGTGTCTCAGAGTCTCTGTGTCTTGGTGCCTCAGTGTCTCAGTGTCTCTGTGCCTCAGTCTATCAGACTCTCAGTGTCTCTGTGTCTCAGTGTCTCTGTGTCTCAGAGACTCAGTGTCTCTGTGTCTCAGTGTCTTAGTATCTCAAAGTCTCAGTGTCACAGTGTCTCTGTGTCTCAGTGTCTCAACGTCTTTGTGTCTCAGTGTCTCTGACTCTCAGTGTCTCTGTGTCCAGGTGTCTCTGTGTCTCAGAGTCACAGTGTCTCTGTGTCTCAGCGTCTCTGTACCTCAGTGTCTCTGTGTCTCAGCGCCTCTGTGCCTCATTGTCTCTGTGTCTCTGTGTCTCAGAGTCTCAGTCTATCAGACTCTCAATGTCTCTGTGTCTCTGTGTCTCAGAGACTCAGTGTCTCTGTGTCTCAGTGTCTTAGTATCTCAAAGTTTCAGTGTCCAAGTGTCTCAGTGTCTCAGAGTCACAGTGTCTCTGTGTCTCAGTGTATCAGTGTCTCAGAGACTCAATGTCTCTGTGTGTCTCTGTCTGAGTGTCTCTGTGCCTCAGTGTCACAGTGTCTCAGTGTCTCAGATTATCAGTATCTCAGTGCCTCAGAGTCTCAGTGAGTCTGTCTCTGTGTCTCTGTATCTCTGTGTCTCAGTGTCTCTGTGCCTCAGTGTCATAGAGTCTCAGAGTCTCTGTGTCTCAGTGCCTCAGAGTCTCAGTGTCTCTGTGTCTCAATGTCTCAGTGTCTCAGTGTCTCTGTGCCTCAGTGTCTCGAAGTCTTTGTGTCTAAATGTCTCTGTGTCTCAGAGTAACAGTGTCTCTGTGTCTCAGTGTATCAGTGTCTCTTTGTCTCTGTGTCGGAGTGTCTCTGTGCCTCAGTGTCTCAGTGACTCAGTGTCTCTGTGTCTCAGTGTATCAAAGTCTTTGTGTCTCAGTGTCTGTTTCTCACACTCTCAATGTCTCAGTATCTCTATGTTTCTGTGTCTCAGTGTCTCTGTGCCTCAGTGTCTGAAAGTCTCAGTGTCTCTGTGTCTCAGTGTCTCTGTGTCTCAGTGTCTCTGTGCCTCAGTGTCTGTGTGCCTCAGTGTCGAGTGTCTCAGAGTCTCATCGTCTCTGTGTCACAGTGTTTCAGCGTCTCAGAGTCTCAGTGTCTCTGTGTCTCAGTGCCTCTGTGTCTCTGTGTCTCAGTGTCTCTGTGTCTCAGCGTCTCTGTGCCTCAGAGTCTCTGTGTCTCTGTGTCTCAGTGTCTCTGTGTCTCAGTGTCTCTGTGCCTCATAGTTTCTGTGCCTCAGTGTCTCAGTCTCTCAGTGTCTCAGTGTATCAAAGTCTTTGTGTCTCAGTGTCTGTTTCTCAGACTCTCAGTGTCTCAGAGTCTCAGTGTCTCTGTGTCTCAGTGCCTCTGTGTCTCTGTGTCTCAGTGTCTCAGTGTCTCTGTGTCTCTGTGTCTCTGTGACTCAGTGTCTCTGTGTCTCTGTGTCTCTGTGTCTCAGTGTCTCTGTGCCTCATAGTTTCTGTGTCTCAGTGTCTCTGTATCTCAGTGTCTCGAAGTCTTTGTGTCTCAGTGTCTCTGTGTCTCAGTGTATCAGTGTCTCTTTGTCTCTGTGTCTGAGTGTCTCTTTGCCTCAGTGTCTCAGTCTCTCAGTCTCTCAGTGTCTCAGTGTATCAAAGTCTTTGTGTCTCAGTGTCTGTTTCTCAGACTCTCAATGTCTCAGTGCCTCAGTGTCTCTGTGCCTCAGTGTCTCTGAACCTATGTGTCTTAGTATCTCAAAGTCTCAGTGTCTCAGTGTCTCTGTGTCTCTGTATCTCAGAGTCTCAGAGTCTCTGTTTCTCAGTGTCTCAGTGTCTCTGTGCCTCAGTGTCTCTGTGCCTCAGTGTCTCTGTGCCTCAGTGTCTTAGTATCTCAAAGTCTCAGTGTCTCAGTGTCTCTGTGTCTCAGTTTCTCAAAGTTTTGTGTTCCAGTGTCTCTGTGTGCAAGTGTCTCTGTGTCTCAGTGTCTCAGAGTCACTGTGTCTCAGTGCCTCTGCGTCCGAGTGTCCCTGTGTCTCTCTGTCTGAGTGTCTCTGTGCCTCAGTGTCACAGTGTCTCAGATTATCAGTGTCTCAGAGTCTCAGTGAGTCTGTCTCTGTGTCTCAGTGTCTCTGTGTCTCAGTGTATCTGTGCCTCAGAGTCTCTGTGCCTCAGTGTCTCTATGTCTCTGTGTCTCAGTGTCTGTCTGCCTCTGTGCCTCAGTGCATCAGTGCCTCAGAGTCTCAGTGTCACAGAGTCTCAGTGTCTCAGTGTCTCTGTGTCTCTGTGCCTCAGAGTCTCAGTGACTCAGTGTCTCTGTGTCTCAATGAATCTGTGCCTCAGAGTCTCTGTGCCTCAGAGTCTCTATGTCTCTGTGTCTCAGTGTCTCTCTGCCTCTGTGCCTCAGTGTCTCAGAGTCTCAGTGTCTCAGAGTCTCAGTGTCTCAGTGTCTCTGTGTCTCTGTGCCTCAGAGTCTCAGTGTCTCAGTGTCTCTGTGTCTCAGTGTATCAGTATCTCAGAGACTCAGTTTCTCTTTGTGTCTGTTTCTGAGTGTCTCTGTGCCTCAGTGTCTCAGTCTCTGTGTCTCAGTGTCTCTGTGTCTCAGTGTCTCAGTCTCTGTGTCTCAGTCTCTGTGTCTCAGTGCCTCAGTGTCTCAGCGTCTCAAAGTATGTGTGTCTCAGTGTCTCTGTGTCTCTTTTTCTCAGACTCTCAGTGTCTCTGTGTCCCAGTGTCTCTGTGTCTCTGTGTCACAGAGAATCAGTGCCTCAGTGTCTCTCTGTCTGAGTGTCTCTGTGCCTCAGTGTCACAGTGTCTCAGTGTCTCAGAGTCTCAGTGTCTCTGTGTCTCTGTGTCTCAGTGTCTCAGTGTATCAGTGAGTCAGAGACTCAGTGTCTCTTTGTCTCTGTGTCTGAGTGTCTCTGTGCCCCAGTGTCACAGTGTTTCAGTGTCTCTGTGCCTCTGTGTCTCAGTGTCTCGTGTCTCAGTGTCTCTGTGCCTCTGAGTTTCAGAGTCTCAGTGTGTCAGTGTCTCAGAGACTCAGTGTCTCTTTGTCTCTGAGTCTGAGTGTCTCTGTTTCTCAGTGTCACAGTGTCTCAGTGCCTCAGTGTCTCTGTGTCTCAGAGACTCAGTGTCTCTGTGCCTCAGTGTCTTAGTATCTCAAAGTCTCAGTGTCTCAGTGTCTCAGTGTCGCTGTGTCACAGTGTCTCTGTGTCTCAGTGTCTCTGTGTCTCAGTGTCTCAGTGTCTCAAAGTCTTTGTGTCTCAGTGTCTCAGTGTCTCTGACTCTCAGTGTCTCTGTGTCCAATTGTCTCTGTGTCTCAGTGTATTTCTGTCTGAGTGTCTCTGTGCCTCAGTGTCACAGTGTCTCAGTGTCTCAGTGTCTCAGATTATCAGTGTCTCAGAGTCTCAGTGAGACTGTCTCTGTGTCTCTGTGTCTCAGTGTCTCTGTGCCCCAGTGTATCTGTGCCTCAGAGTCTCTGTGCCTCAGTGTCTCTATGTCTCTGTGTCTCAGTGTCTCACTGCCTCTGTGCCTCAGTGTCTCAGAGACTCAGTGTCTCTGTGTCTCAGTGCCTCAGTGTCTCATTGACTCAGAGTCTCCGAGTCTCAGTGTCTCTGTGTCTCAGTGTCTCTGTGCCTCTGTGTCTCAGAGTCTCAGGGTCTCAGAGTCTCAGTGTCTCTGTGTCTCAGTGTCTCAGCGTCTCAGTGTATCAGTGTCTCAGAGACTCAGTGTCTCTTTGTCTCTGTGTCTGAATGTCTCTGTGCCCCAGTGTCTCAGTGTCTCTGTGTCTCTGTGTCTCAGTGTCTCAGTGTCCAAGTGTCCCTGTGTCTCTCTGTCTGAGTGTCTCTGTGCCTCAGTGTCACAGTGTCTCAGATTATCAGTGTCTCAGAGTCTCAGTGAGTCTGTCTCTGTGTCTCTGTGTCTCAGTGTCTCTGTGTCTCAGTGTATCTGTGCCTCAGAGTCTCTGTGCCTCAGTGTCTCTATGTCTCTGTGTCTCAGTGTCTCACTGCCTCTGTGCCTCAGTGCCTCAGTGTCTCAGAGTCTCAGTGTCTCAGAGTCTCAGTGTCTCAGTGTCTCAGTGTCTCTGTGTCTCAGTGTATCAGCGTCTCAGTGTATCAGTGTCTCAGAGACTCAGTGTCTCTTTGTGTCTGTTTCTGAGTGTCTCTGTGCCTCAGTGTCTCAGTCTCTGTGTCTCAGTGCCTCAGTGTCTCAGCGTCTCAAAGTATGTGTGTCTCAGTGTCTCTGTGTCTCTTTTTCTCAGACTCTCAGTGTCTCTGTGTCCCAGTGTCTCTGTGTCACAGAGAATCAGTGCCTCAGTGTCTCTCTGTCTGAGTGTCTCTGTGCCTCAGTGTCACAGTGTCTCAGTGTCTCAGAGTCTCAGTGTCTCTGTGTCTCTGTGTCTCAGTGTCTCAGTGTATCAGTGAGTCAGAGACTCAGTGTCTCTTTGTCTCTGTGTCTGAGTGTCTCTGTGCCCCAGTGTCACAGTGTCTCAGTGTCTCTGGGCCTCTGTGTCTCAGTGTCTCGTGTCTCAGTGTCTCTGTGCCTCTGAGTTTCAGAGTCTCAGTGTGTCAGTGTCTCAGAGACTCAGTGTCTCTTTGTCTCTGAGTCTGAGTGTCTCTGTTTCTCAGTGTCACAGTGTCTCAGTGCCTCAGTGTCTCTGTGTCTCAGAGACTCAGTGTCTCTGTGCCTCAGTGTCTTAGTATCTCAAAGTCTCAGTGTCTCAGTGTCTCAGTGTCGCTGTGTCACAGTGTCTCTGTGTCTCAGTGTCTCAGTGTCTCTGTGTCTCAGTGTCTCAGTGTCTCTGACTCTCAGTGTCTCTGTGTCCAATTGTCTCTGTGTCTCAGTGTATTTCTGTCTGAGTGTCTCTGTGCCTCAGTGTCACAGTGTCTCAGTGTCTCAGATTATCAGTGTCTCAGAGTCTCAGTGAGACTGTCTCTGTGTCTCTGTGTCTCAGTGTCTCTGTGCCTCAGTGTATCTGTGCCTCAGAGTCTCTGTGCCTCAGTGTCTCTATGTCTCTGTGTCTCAGTGTCTCACTGCCTCTGTGCCTCAGTGTCTCAGAGTCTCAGTGTCTCTGTGTCTCAGTGGCTCTGTGTCTCAGTGTCTCTGTGCCTCAGTGTCTGTGTGCCTCAGTGTCCAGTGTCTCAGAGTCTCACCATCTCTGTGTCACAGTGTTTCAGCGTCTCAGAGTCTCAGTGTCTCTGTGCCTCAGTGTCTCTGTGTCTCAGTGTCTCTGTGTCTCTGTGTCTCAGTGTCTCTGTGTTTCAGTGCCTCGAAGTCTTTGTGTCTCAGTGTCTCTGTGTCTCAGAGTCACAGTGTCTCTGTGTCTCTGTGTCTCTGTGCTTCAGTGTTTTAGTATCTCAAAGTCTCAGTGTCTCAGTGTCTCAGTGTCTCAAAGTCTTTGTGTCTCAATGTCTCAGTGTCTCTGACTCTCAGTGTCTCTGTGTCCAATTGTCTCTGTGTCTCAGTGTATTTCTGTCTGAGTGTCTCTGTGCCTCAGTGTCAGAGTGTCTCTGTGTCTCAGTGTTGCAGTGTCTCTATGTCTCAGTGTCTCAGTGTTTCTCTATCTCTGTGGCTCAATGTCTCAGTGTCTCAGACTCTCAATGTCTCTGTGTCTCAGTTTATCAGTGTCTCAGAGACTCAGTGTCTCTGTGTTTCTCTGTCTGAGTGCCTCTGCGCCTCAGTGTCTCAGTGTCTCAGAGTCTCAGTGAATCTGTGTCTCTGTGTCTCTGTGTCTCAGTGCCTCTGTGCCTCAGTGTATCTGTGTCTCTGTATCTCAGAGTCTCAGTGTCTCTGTGCCTCAGTGTCTCTGTGCCTCAGTGTTTCATGTTTCAGAGTATCACCGTTTCTGTGTCACAGTGTCTCTCTGTCTCTGTGTCTCAGTGTCTCTGTGTCTCAGTGTTTCAGCGTCTCAGAGTCGCAGTGTCTCTGTGTCTCAGTGTCTCTGTGCCTCAGTGTCTCTGTGTCTCAGTGTCTCAGTGTCTCAAAGTCTTTGTGTCTCAGTGTCTCAGTGTCTCTGACTCTCAGTGTCTCTGTGTCCAATTGTCTCTGTGTCTCAGTGTATTTCTGTCTGAGTGTCTCTGTGCCTCAGTGTCACAGTGTCTCAGTGTCTCAGATTATCAGTGTCTCAGAGTCTCAGTGAGTCTGTCTCTGTGTCTCTGTGTCTCAGTGTCTCTGTGCCCCAGTGTATCTGTGCCTCAGAGTCTCTGTGCCTCAGTGTCTCTATGTCTCTGTGTCTCAGTGTCTCACTGCCTCTGTGCCTCAGTGTCTCAGAGTCTCAGTGTCTCTGTGTCTCAGTGCCTCAGTGTCTCATTGACTCAGAGTCTCCGAGTCTCAGTGTCTCTGTGTCTCAGTGTCTCTGTGCCTCTGTGTCTCAGAGTCTCAGTGTCTCAGAGTCTCAGTGTCTCTGTGTCTCAGTGTCTCTGTGTCTCAGTGTATCAGCGTCTCAGTGTATCAGTGTCTCAGAGACTCAGTGTCTCTTTGTCTCTGTGTCTGAATGTCTCTGTGCCCCAGTGTCACAGTGTTTCTGTGTCTCTGTGTCTCAGTGTCTCAGTGTCCAAGTGTCCCTGTGTCTCTCTGTCTGAGTGTCTCTGTGCCTCAGTGTCACAGTGTCTCAGATTATCAGTGTCTCAGAGTCTCAGTGAGTCTGTCTCTGTGTCTCTGTGTCTCAGTGTCTCTGTGTCTCAGTGTATCTGTGCCTCAGAGTCTCTGTGCCTCAGTGTCTCTATGTCTCTGTGTCTCAGTGTCTCACTGCCTCTGTGCCTCAGTGCCTCAGTGTCTCAGAGTCTCAGTGTCTCAGAGTCTCAGTGTCTCAGTGTCTCAGTGTCTCTGTGTCTCAGTGTATCAGCGTCTCAGTGTATCAGTGTCTCAGAGACTCAGTGTCTCTTTGTGTCTGTTTCTGAGTGTCTCTGTGCCTCAGTGTCTCAGTCTCTGTGTCTCAGTGCCTCAGTGTCTCAGCGTCTCAAAGTATGTGTGTCTCAGTGTCTCTGTGTCTCTTTTTCTCAGACTCTCAATGTCTCTGTGTCCCAGTGTCTCTGTGTCTCTGTGTCACAGAGAATCAGTGCCTCAGTGTCTCTCTGTCTGAGTGTCTCTGTGCCTCAGTGTCACAGTGTCTCAGTGTCTCAGAGTCTCAGTGTCTCTGTGTCTCAGTGTCTCAGTGTATCAGTGAGTCAGAGACTCAGTGTCTCTTTGTCTCTGTGTCTGAGTGTCTCTGTGCCCCAGTGTCACAGTGTCTCACTGCCTCTGTGCCTCAGTGCCTCAGTGTCTCAGTGTCTCAGAGTCTCAGTGTCTCAGTGTCTCAGTGTCTCTGTGTCTCAGTGTATCAGCGTCTCAGTGTATCAGTGTCTCAGAGACTCAGTGTCTCTTTGTGTCTGTTTCTGAGTGTCTCTGTGCCTCAGTGTCTCAGTCTCTGTGTCCCAGTGTCTCTGTGTCTCTGTGTCACAGAGAATCAGTGCCTCAGTGTCTCTCTGTCTGAGTGTCTCTGTGCCTCAGTGTCACAGTGTCTCAGTGTCTCAGAGTCTCAGTGTCTCTGTGTCTCAGTGTCTCAGTGTATCAGTGAGTCAGAGACTCAGTGTCTCTTTGTCTCTGTGCCTGAGTGTCTCTGTGCCCCAGTGTCACAGTGTCTCAGTGTCTCTGTGCCTCTGTGTCTCAGTGTCTCGTGTCTCAGTGTCTCTGTGCCTCTGAGTTTCAGAGTCTCAGTGTGTCAGTGTCTCAGAGACTCAGTGTCTCTTTGTCTCTGAGTCTGAGTGTCTCTGTTTCTCAGTGTCACAGTGTCTCAGTGCCTCAGTGTCTCTGTGTCTCAGAGACTCAGTGTCTCTGTGCCTCAGTGTCTTAGTATCTCAAAGTCTCAGTGTCTCAGTGTCTCAGTGTCTCAGTGCCGCTGTGTCACAGTGTCTCTGTGTCTCAGTGTCTCAGTGTCTCTGTGTCTCAGTGTCTCAGTGTCTCTGACTCTCAGTGTCTCTGTGTCCAATTGTCTCTGTGTCTCAGTGTATTTCTGTCTGAGTGTCTCTGTGCCTCAGTGTCACAGTGTCTCAGTGTCTCAGATTATCAGTGTCTCAGAGTCTCAGTGAGACTGTCTCTGTGTCTCTGTGTCTCAGTGTCTCTGTGCCTCAGTGTATCTGTGCCTCAGAGTCTCTGTGCCTCAGTGTCTCTATGTCTCTGTGTCTCAGTGTCTCACTGCCTCTGTGCCTCAGTGTCTCAGAGTCTCAGTGTCTCTGTGTCTCAGTGCCTCAGTGTCTCATTGACTCAGAGCCTCCGAGTCTCAGTGTCTCTGTGTCACAGTGTCTCTGTGTCTCAGTGTCTCAGTGTCTCAGTGTCTCTGTGTCTCAGTGTCTCAGTGTCTCAAAGTCTTTGTGTCTCAGTGTCTCAGTGTCTCTGACTCTCAGTGTCTCTGTGTCCAAGTGTCTCTGTGTCTCAGTGTCTCAGAGTCACAGTGTCTCTGTGTCTCAGCGTCTCTGTACCTCAGTGTCTCTGTGTCTCAGAGTCTCTGTGCCTCATTGTCTCTGTGTCTCTGTGTCTCAGTGTGTCAGTGTCTCTGTGCCTCAGTGTCTCTATGCCTCAGTGTCTCAGATTCTCACTGTTTCTGTGCTCTAAGTCTCAGTGCATCTGTGTCTCATCGTCTCAGAGTCTCAGTGTCTCTGTGTCTCAGTGTCTCTGTGCCTCATTGTCTCTGTGTCTCTGTGTCTCAGTGTCTCTGTGCCTCATTGTCTCTGTGTCTCTGTGTCTCAGTGTCTCTGATTTTCACTGTCTCTGTGTCTCTGTGTCTCAGTGTCTCAGCGTCACTGTGCCTCATTGTCTCTGTGTCTCTGTGTCTCAGTGTCTCAGAGTCTCTGTGTCTTGGTGCCTCAGTGTCTCAGTGTCTCTGTGCCTCAGTCTATCAGACTCTCAGTGTCTCTGTGTCTCAGTGTCTCTGTGTCTCAGAGACTCAGTGTCTCTGTGTCTCAGTGTCTTAGTATCTCAAAGTCTCAGTGTCACAGTGTCTCTGTGTCTCAGTGTCTCAACGTCTTTGTGTCTCAGTGTCTCAGTGTCTCTGACTCTCAGTGTCTCTGTGTCCAGGTGTCTCTGTGTCTCAGAGTCACAGTGTCTCTGTGTCTCAGCGTCTCTGTACCTCAGTGTCTCTGTGTCTCAGCGCCTCTGTGCCTCATTGTCTCTGTGTCTCTGTGTCTCAGAGTCTCAGTCTATCAGACTCTCAATGTCTCTGTGTCTCTGTGTCTCAGAGACTCAGTGTCTCTGTGTCTCAGTGTCTTAGTATCTCAAAGTTTCAGTGTCCAAGTGTCTCAGTGTCTCAGAGTCACAGTGTCTCTGTATCTCAGTGTATCAGTGTCTCAGAGACTCAATGTCTCTGTGTGTCTCTGTCTGAGTGTCTCTGTGCCTCAGTGTCACAGTGTCTCAGTGTCTCAGATTATCAGTATCTCAGTGCCTCAGAGTCTCAGTGAGTCTGTCTCTGTGTCTCTGTATCTCTGTGTCTCAGTGTCTCTGTGCCTCAGTGTCATAGAGTCTCAGAGTCTCTGTGTCTCAGTGCCTCAGAGTCTCAGTGTCTCTGTGTCTAAGTGTCTCAGTGTCTCTGTGTCTCAATGTCTCAGTGTCTCAGTGTCTCTGTGCCTCAGTGTCTCGAAGTCTTTGTGTCTAAATGTCTCTGTGTCTCAGAGTAACAGTGTCTCTGTGTCTCAGTGTATCAGTGTCTCTTTGTCTCTGTGTCGGAGTGTCTCTGTGCCTCAGTGTCTCAGTGACTCAGTGTCTCTGTGTCTCAGTGTATCAAAGTCTTTGTGTCTCAGTGTCTGTTTCTCACACTCTCAATGTCTCAGTATCTCTATGTTTCTGTGTCTCAGTGTCTCTGTGCCTCAGTGTCTGAAAGTCTCAGTGTCTCTGTGTCTCAGTGTCTCTGTGTCTCAGTGTCTCTGTGCCTCAGTGTCTGTGTGCCTCAGTGTCGAGTGTCTCAGAGTCTCATCGTCTCTGTGTCACAGTGTTTCAGCGTCTCAGAGTCTCAGTGTCTCTGTGTCTCAGTGCCTCTGTGTCTCTGTGTCTCAGTGTCTCTGTGTCTCAGCGTCTCTGTGCCTCAGAGTCTCTGTGTCTCTGTGTCTCAGTGTCTCTGTGTCTCAGTGTCTCTGTGCCTCATAGTTTCTGTGCCTCAGTGTCTCAGTCTCTCAGTGTCTCAGTGTATCAAAGTCTTTGTGTCTCAGTGTCTGTTTCTCAGACTCTCAGTGTCTCAGAGTCTCAGTGTCTCTGTGTCTCAGTGCCTCTGTTTCTCTGTGTCTCAGTGTCTCAGTGTCTCTGTGTCTCTGTGTCTATGTGACTCAGTGTCTCTGTGTCTCTGTGTCTCAGTGTCTCTGTGCCTCATAGTTTCTGTGTCTCAGTGTCTCTGTATCTCAGTGTCTCGAAGTCTTTGTGTCTCAGTGTCTCTGTGTCTCAGTGTATCAGTGTCTCTTTGTCTCTGTGTCTGAGTGTCTCTTTGCCTCAGTGTCTCAGTCTCTCAGTGTCTCAGTGTCTCAGTGTATCAAAGTCTTTGTGTCTCAGTGTCTGTTTCTCAGACTCTCAATGTCTCAGTGCCTCAGTGTCTCTGTGCCTCAGTGTCTCTGAACCTAAGTGTCTTAGTATCTCAAAGTCTCAGTGTCTCAGTGTCTCTGTGTCTCTGTATCTCAGAGTCTCAGAGTCTCTGTTTCTCAGTGTCTCAGTGTCTCTGTGCCTCAGTGTCTCTGTGCCTCAGTGTCTCTGTGCCTCAGTGTCTTAGTATCTCAAAGTCTCAGTGTCTCAGTGTCTCTGTGTCTCAGTTTCTCAAAGTTTTGTGTCCCAGTGTCTCTGTGTGCAAGTGTCTCTGTGTCTCAGTGTCTCAGAGTCACTGTGTCTCAGTGCCTCTGCGTCCGAGTGTCCCTGTGTCTCTCTGTCTGAGTGTCTCTGTGCCTCAGTGTCACAGTGTCTCAGATTATCAGTGTCTCAGAGTCTCAGTGAGTCTGTCTCTGTGTCTCAGTGTCTCTGTGTCTCAGTGTATCTGTGCCTCAGAGTCTCTGTGCCTCAGTGTCTCTATGTCTCTGTGTCTCAGTGTCTCTCTGCCTCTGTGCCTCAGTGCATCAGTGCCTCAGAGTCTCAGTGTCACAGAGTCTCAGTGTCTCAGTGTCTCTGTGTCTCTGTGCCTCAGAGTCTCAGTGACTCAGTGTCTCTGTGTCTCAATGTATCTGTGCCTCAGAGTCTCTGTGCCTCAGTGTCTCTATGTCTCTGTGTCTCAGTGTCTCACTGCCTCTGTGCCTCAGTGTCTCAGAGTCTCAGTGTCTCAGAGTCTCAGTGTCTCAGTGTCTCTGTGTCTCTGTGCCTCAGAGTCTCAGTGTCTCAGTGTCTCTGTGTCTCAGTGTATCAGTATCTCAGAGACTCAGTTTCTCTTTGTGTCTGTTTCTGAGTGTCTCTGTGCCTCAGTGTCTCAGTCTCTGTGTCTCAGTGTCTCTGTGTCTCAGTGTCTCAGTCTCTGTGTCTCAGTCTCTGTGTCTCAGTGCCTCAGTGTCTCAGCGTCTCAAAGTATGTGTGTCTCAGTGTCTCTGTGTCTCTTTTTCTCAGACTCTCAGTGTCTCTGTGTCCCAGTGTCTCTGTGTCTCTGTGTCACAGAGAATCAGTGCCTCAGTGTCTCTCTGTCTGAGTGTCTCTGTGCCTCAGTGTCACAGTGTCTCAGTGTCTCAGAGTCTCAGTGTCTCTGTGTCTCTGTGTCTCAGTGTCTCAGTGTATCAGTGAGTCAGAGACTCAGTGTCTCTTTGTCTCTGTGTCTGAGTGTCTCTGTGCCCCAGTGTCACAGTGTTTCAGTGTCTCTGTGCCTCTGTGTCTCAGTGTCTCGTGTCTCAGTGTCTCTGTGCCTCTGAGTTTCAGAGTCTCAGTGTGTCAGTGTCTCAGAGACTCAGTGTCTCTTTGTCTCTGAGTCTGAGTGTCTCTGTTTCTCAGTGTCACAGTGTCTCAGTGCCTCAGTGTCTCTGTGTCTCAGAGACTCAGTGTCTCTGTGCCTCAGTGTCTTAGTATCTCAAAGTCTCAGTGTCTCAGTGTCTCAGTGTCGCTGTGTCACAGTGTCTCTGTGTCTCAGTGTCTCTGTGTCTCAGTGTCTCAGTGTCTCAAAGTCTTTGTGTCTCAGTGTCTCAGTGTCTCTGACTCTCAGTGTCTCTGTGTCCAATTGTCTCTGTGTCTCAGTGTATTTCTGTCTGAGTGTCTCTGTGCCTCAGTGTCACAGTGTCTCAGTGTCTCAGTGTCTCAGATTATCAGTGTCTCAGAGTCTCAGTGAGACTGTCTCTGTGTCTCTGTGTCTCAGTGTCTCTGTGCCCCAGTGTATCTGTGCCTCAGAGTCTCTGTGCCTCAGTGTCTCTATGTCTCTGTGTCTCAGTGTCTCACTGCCTCTGTGCCTCAGTGTCTCAGAGACTCAGTGTCTCTGTGTCTCAGTGCCTCAGTGTCTCATTGACTCAGAGTCTCCGAGTCTCAGTGTCTCTGTGTCTCAGTGTCTCTGTGCCTCTGTGTCTCAGAGTCTCAGGGTCTCAGAGTCTCAGTGTCTCTGTGTCTCAGTGTCTCAGCGTCTCAGTGTATCAGTGTCTCAGAGACTCAGTGTCTCTTTGTCTCTGTGTCTGAATGTCTCTGTGCCCCAGTGTCTCAGTGTCTCTGTGTCTCTGTGTCTCAGTGTCTCAGTGTCCAAGTGTCCCTGTGTCTCTCTGTCTGAGTGTCTCTGTGCCTCAGTGTCACAGTGTCTCAGATTATCAGTGTCTCAGAGTCTCAGTGAGTCTGTCTCTGTGTCTCTGTGTCTCAGTGTCTCTGTGTCTCAGTGTATCTGTGCCTCAGAGTCTCTGTGCCTCAGTGTCTCTATGTCTCTGTGTCTCAGTGTCTCACTGCCTCTGTGCCTCAGTGCCTCAGTGTCTCAGAGTCTCAGTGTCTCAGAGTCTCAGTGTCTCAGTGTCTCAGTGTCTCTGTGTCTCAGTGTATCAGCGTCTCAGTGTATCAGTGTCTCAGAGACTCAGTGTCTCTTTGTGTCTGTTTCTGAGTGTCTCTGTGCCTCAGTGTCTCAGTCTCTGTGTCTCAGTGCCTCAGTGTCTCAGCGTCTCAAAGTATGTGTGTCTCAGTGTCTCTGTGTCTCTTTTTCTCAGACTCTCAGTGTCTCTGTGTCCCAGTGTCTCTGTGTCACAGAGAATCAGTGCCTCAGTGTCTCTCTGTCTGAGTGTCTCTGTGCCTCAGTGTCACAGTGTCTCAGTGTCTCAGAGTCTCAGTGTCTCTGTGTCTCTGTGTCTCAGTGTCTCAGTGTATCAGTGAGTCAGAGACTCAGTGTCTCTTTGTCTCTGTGTCTGAGTGTCTCTGTGCCCCAGTGTCACAGTGTCTCAGTGTCTCTGGGCCTCTGTGTCTCAGTGTCTCGTGTCTCAGTGTCTCTGTGCCTCTGAGTTTCAGAGTCTCAGTGTGTCAGTGTCTCAGAGACTCAGTGTCTCTTTGTCTCTGAGTCTGAGTGTCTCTGTTTCTCAGTGTCACAGTGTCTCAGTGCCTCAGTGTCTCTGTGTCTCAGAGACTCAGTGTCTCTGTGCCTCAGTGTCTTAGTATCTCAAAGTCTCAGTGTCTCAGTGTCTCAGTGTCGCTGTGTCACAGTGTCTCTGTGTCTCAGTGTCTCAGTGTCTCTGTGTCTCAGTGTCTCAGTGTCTCTGACTCTCAGTGTCTCTGTGTCCAATTGTCTCTGTGTCTCAGTGTATTTCTGTCTGAGTGTCTCTGTGCCTCAGTGTCACAGTGTCTCAGTGTCTCAGATTATCAGTGTCTCAGAGTCTCAGTGAGACTGTCTCTGTGTCTCTGTGTCTCAGTGTCTCTGTGCCTCAGTGTATCTGTGCCTCAGAGTCTCTGTGCCTCAGTGTCTCTATGTCTCTGTGTCTCAGTGTCTCACTGCCTCTGTGCCTCAGTGTCTCAGAGTCTCAGTGTCTCTGTGTCTCAGTGCCTCAGTGTCTCATTGACTCAGAGTCTCCGAGTCTCAGTGTCTCTGTGTCTCAGTGTCTCTGTGTCTCAGTGGCTCTGTGTCTCAGTGTCTCTGTGCCTCAGTGTCTGTGTGCCTCAGTGTCCAGTGTCTCAGAGTCTCACCATCTCTGTGTCACAGTGTTTCAGCGTCTCAGAGTCTCAGTGTCTCTGTGCCTCAGTGTCTCTGTGTCTCAGTGTCTCTGTGTCTCTGTGTCTCAGTGTCTCTGTGTTTCAGTGCCTCGAAGTCTTTGTGTCTCAGTGTCTCTGTGTCTCAGAGTCACAGTGTCTCTGTGTCTCTGTGTCTCTGTGCTTCAGTGTTTTAGTATCTCAAAGTCTCAGTGTCTCAGTGTCTCAGTGTCTCAAAGTCTTTGTGTCTCAATGTCTCAGTGTCTCTGACTCTCAGTGTCTCTGTGTCCAATTGTCTCTGTGTCTCAGTGTATTTCTGTCTGAGTGTCTCTGTGCCTCAGTGTCAGAGTGTCTCTGTGTCTCAGTGTTGCAGTGTCTCTATGTCTCAGTGTCTCAGTGTTTCTCTATCTCTGTGGCTCAATGTCTCAGTGTCTCAGACTCTCAATGTCTCTGTGTCTCAGTTTATCAGTGTCTCAGAGACTCAGTGTCTCTGTGTTTCTCTGTCTGAGTGCCTCTGCGCCTCAGTGTCTCAGTGTCTCAGAGTCTCAGTGAATCTGTGTCTCTGTGTCTCTGTGTCTCAGTGCCTCTGTGCCTCAGTGTATCTGTGTCTCTGTATCTCAGAGTCTCAGTGTCTCTGTGCCTCAGTGTCTCTGTGCCTCAGTGTTTCATGTTTCAGAGTATCACCGTTTCTGTGTCACAGTGTCTCTCTGTCTCTGTGTCTCAGTGTCTCTGTGTCTCAGTGTTTCAGCGTCTCAGAGTCGCAGTGTCTCTGTGTCTCAGTGTCTCTGTGCCTCAGTGTCTCTGTGTCTCAGTGTCTCAGTGTCTCAAAGTCTTTGTGTCTCAGTGTCTCAGTGTCTCTGACTCTCAGTGTCTCTGTGTCCAATTGTCTCTGTGTCTCAGTGTATTTCTGTCTGAGTGTCTCTGTGCCTCAGTGTCACAGTGTCTCAGTGTCTCAGATTATCAGTGTCTCAGAGTCTCAGTGAGACTGTCTCTGTGTCTCTGTGTCTCAGTGTCTCTGTGCCCCAGTGTATCTGTGCCTCAGAGTCTCTGTGCCTCAGTGTCTCTATGTCTCTGTGTCTCAGTGTCTCACTGCCTCTGTGCCTCAGTGTCTCAGAGTCTCAGTGTCTCTGTGTCTCAGTGCCTCAGTGTCTCATTGACTCAGAGTCTCCGAGTCTCAGTGTCTCTGTGTCTCAGTGTCTCTGTGCCTCTGTGTCTCAGAGTCTCAGTGTCTCAGAGTCTCAGTGTCTCTGTGTCTCAGTGTCTCTGTGTCTCAGTGTATCAGCGTCTCAGTGTATCAGTGTCTCAGAGACTCAGTGTCTCTTTGTCTCTGTGTCTGAATGTCTCTGTGCCCCAGTGTCACAGTGTTTCTGTGTCTCTGTGTCTCAGTGTCTCAGTGTCCAAGTGTCCCTGTGTCTCTCTGTCTGAGTGTCTCTGTGCCTCAGTGTCACAGTGTCTCAGATTATCAGTGTCTCAGAGTCTCAGTGAGTCTGTCTCTGTGTCTCTGTGTCTCAGTGTCTCTGTGTCTCAGTGTATCTGTGCCTCAGAGTCTCTGTGCCTCAGTGTCTCTATGTCTCTGTGTCTCAGTGTCTCACTGCCTCTGTGCCTCAGTGCCTCAGTGTCTCAGAGTCTCAGTGTCTCAGAGTCTCAGTGTCTCAGTGTCTCAGTGTCTCTGTGTCTCAGTGTATCAGCGTCTCAGTGTATCAGTGTCTCAGAGACTCAGTGTCTCTTTGTGTCTGTTTCTGAGTGTCTCTGTGCCTCAGTGTCTCAGTCTCTGTGTCTCAGTGCCTCAGTGTCTCAGCGTCTCAAAGTATGTGTGTCTCAGTGTCTCTGTGTCTCTTTTTCTCAGACTCTCAATGTCTCTGTGTCCCAGTGTCTCTGTGTCTCTGTGTCACAGAGAATCAGTGCCTCAGTGTCTCTCTGTCTGAGTGTCTCTGTGCCTCAGTGTCACAGTGTCTCAGTGTCTCAGAGTCTCAGTGTCTCTGTGTCTCAGTGTCTCAGTGTATCAGTGAGTCAGAGACTCAGTGTCTCTTTGTCTCTGTGTCTGAGTGTCTCTGTGCCCCAGTGTCACAGTGTCTCACTGCCTCTGTGCCTCAGTGCCTCAGTGTCTCAGTGTCTCAGAGTCTCAGTGTCTCAGTGTCTCAGTGTCTCTGTGTCTCAGTGTATCAGCGTCTCAGTGTATCAGTGTCTCAGAGACTCAGTGTCTCTTTGTGTCTGTTTCTGAGTGTCTCTGTGCCTCAGTGTCTCAGTCTCTGTGTCCCAGTGTCTCTGTGTCTCTGTGTCACAGAGAATCAGTGCCTCAGTGTCTCTCTGTCTGAGTGTCTCTGTGCCTCAGTGTCACAGTGTCTCAGTGTCTCAGAGTCTCAGTGTCTCTGTGTCTCAGTGTCTCAGTGTATCAGTGAGTCAGAGACTCAGTGTCTCTTTGTCTCTGTGCCTGAGTGTCTCTGTGCCCCAGTGTCACAGTGTCTCAGTGTCTCTGTGCCTCTGTGTCTCAGTGTCTCGTGTCTCAGTGTCTCTGTGCCTCTGAGTTTCAGAGTCTCAGTGTGTCAGTGTCTCAGAGACTCAGTGTCTCTTTGTCTCTGAGTCTGAGTGTCTCTGTTTCTCAGTGTCACAGTGTCTCAGTGCCTCAGTGTCTCTGTGTCTCAGAGACTCAGTGTCTCTGTGCCTCAGTGTCTTAGTATCTCAAAGTCTCAGTGTCTCAGTGTCTCAGTGTCTCAGTGCCGCTGTGTCACAGTGTCTCTGTGTCTCAGTGTCTCAGTGTCTCTGTGTCTCAGTGTCTCAGTGTCTCTGACTCTCAGTGTCTCTGTGTCCAATTGTCTCTGTGTCTCAGTGTATTTCTGTCTGAGTGTCTCTGTGCCTCAGTGTCACAGTGTCTCAGTGTCTCAGATTATCAGTGTCTCAGAGTCTCAGTGAGACTGTCTCTGTGTCTCTGTGTCTCAGTGTCTCTGTGCCTCAGTGTATCTGTGCCTCAGAGTCTCTGTGCCTCAGTGTCTCTATGTCTCTGTGTCTCAGTGTCTCACTGCCTCTGTGCCTCAGTGTCTCAGAGTCTCAGTGTCTCTGTGTCTCAGTGCCTCAGTGTCTCATTGACTCAGAGCCTCCGAGTCTCAGTGTCTCTGTGTCACAGTGTCTCTGTGTCTCAGTGTCTCAGTGTCTCAGTGTCTCTGTGTCTCAGTGTCTCAGTGTCTCAAAGTCTTTGTGTCTCAGTGTCTCAGTGTCTCTGACTCTCAGTGTCTCTGTGTCCAAGTGTCTCTGTGTCTCAGTGTCTCAGAGTCACAGTGTCTCTGTGTCTCAGCGTCTCTGTACCTCAGTGTCTCTGTGTCTCAGCGTCTCTGTGCCTCATTGTCTCTGTGTCTCTGTGTCTCAGTGTGTCAGTGTCTCTGTGCCTCAGTGTCTCTATGCCTCAGTGTCTCAGATTCTCACTGTTTCTGTGCTCTAAGTCTCAGTGCATCTGTGTCTCATCGTCTCAGAGTCTCAGTGTCTCTGTGTCTCAGTGTCTCTGTGCCTCATTGTCTCTGTGTCTCTGTGTCTCAGTGTCTCTGTGCCTCATTGTCTCTGTGTCTCTGTGTCTCAGTGTCTCTGATTTTCACTGTCTCTGTGTCTCTGTGTCTCAGTGTCTCAGCGTCACTGTGCCTCATTGTCTCTGTGTCTCTGTGTCTCAGTGTCTCAGAGTCTCTGTGTCTTGGTGCCTCAGTGTCTCAGTGTCTCTGTGCCTCAGTCTATCAGACTCTCAGTGTCTCTGTGTCTCAGTGTCTCTGTGTCTCAGAGACTCAGTGTCTCTGTGTCTCAGTGTCTTAGTATCTCAAAGTCTCAGTGTCACAGTGTCTCTGTGTCTCAGTGTCTCAACGTCTTTGTGTCTCAGTGTCTCAGTGTCTCTGACTCTCAGTGTCTCTGTGTCCAGGTGTCTCTGTGTCTCAGAGTCACAGTGTCTCTGTGTCTCAGCGTCTCTGTACCTCAGTGTCTCTGTGTCTCAGCGCCTCTGTGCCTCATTGTCTCTGTGTCTCTGTGTCTCAGAGTCTCAGTCTATCAGACTCTCAATGTCTCTGTGTCTCTGTGTCTCAGAGACTCAGTGTCTCTGTGTCTCAGTGTCTTAGTATCTCAAAGTTTCAGTGTCCAAGTGTCTCAGTGTCTCAGAGTCACAGTGTCTCTGTATCTCAGTGTATCAGTGTCTCAGAGACTCAATGTCTCTGTGTGTCTCTGTCTGAGTGTCTCTGTGCCTCAGTGTCACAGTGTCTCAGTGTCTCAGATTATCAGTATCTCAGTGCCTCAGAGTCTCAGTGAGTCTGTCTCTGTGTCTCTGTATCTCTGTGTCTCAGTGTCTCTGTGCCTCAGTGTCATAGAGTCTCAGAGTCTCTGTGTCTCAGTGCCTCAGAGTCTCAGTGTCTCTGTGTCTAAGTGTCTCAGTGTCTCTGTGTCTCAATGTCTCAGTGTCTCAGTGTCTCTGTGCCTCAGTGTCTCGAAGTCTTTGTGTCTAAATGTCTCTGTGTCTCAGAGTAACAGTGTCTCTGTGTCTCAGTGTATCAGTGTCTCTTTGTCTCTGTGTCGGAGTGTCTCTGTGCCTCAGTGTCTCAGTGACTCAGTGTCTCTGTGTCTCAGTGTATCAAAGTCTTTGTGTCTCAGTGTCTGTTTCTCACACTCTCAATGTCTCAGTATCTCTATGTTTCTGTGTCTCAGTGTCTCTGTGCCTCAGTGTCTGAAAGTCTCAGTGTCTCTGTGTCTCAGTGTCTCTGTGTCTCAGTGTCTCTGTGCCTCAGTGTCTGTGTGCCTCAGTGTCGAGTGTCTCAGAGTCTCATCGTCTCTGTGTCACAGTGTTTCAGCGTCTCAGAGTCTCAGTGTCTCAGTGCCTCTGTGTCTCTGTGTCTCAGTGTCTCTGTGTCTCAGCGTCTCTGTGCCTCAGAGTCTCTGTGTCTCTGTGTCTCAGTGTCTCTGTGTCTCAGTGTCTCTGTGCCTCATAGTTTCTGTGCCTCAGTGTCTCAGTCTCTCAGTGTCTCAGTGTATCAAAGTCTTTGTGTCTCAGTGTCTGTTTCTCAGACTCTCAGTGTCTCAGAGTCTCAGTGTCTCTGTGTCTCAGTGCCTCTGTTTCTCTGTGTCTCAGTGTCTCAGTGTCTCTGTGTCTCTGTGTCTATGTGACTCAGTGTCTCTGTGTCTCTGTGTCTCAGTGTCTCTGTGCCTCATAGTTTCTGTGTCTCAGTGTCTCTGTATCTCAGTGTCTCGAAGTCTTTGTGTCTCAGTGTCTCTGTGTCTCAGTGTATCAGTGTCTCTTTGTCTCTGTGTCTGAGTGTCTCTTTGCCTCAGTGTCTCAGTCTCTCAGTGTCTCAGTGTCTCAGTGTATCAAAGTCTTTGTGTCTCAGTGTCTGTTTCTCAGACTCTCAATGTCTCAGTGCCTCAGTGTCTCTGTGCCTCAGTGTCTCTGAACCTAAGTGTCTTAGTATCTCAAAGTCTCAGTGTCTCAGTGTCTCTGTGTCTCTGTATCTCAGAGTCTCAGAGTCTCTGTTTCTCAGTGTCTCAGTGTCTCTGTGCCTCAGTGTCTCTGTGCCTCAGTGTCTCTGTGCCTCAGTGTCTTAGTATCTCAAAGTCTCAGTGTCTCAGTGTCTCTGTGTCTCAGTTTCTCAAAGTTTTGTGTCCCAGTGTCTCTGTGTGCAAGTGTCTCTGTGTGTCAGTGTCTCAGAGTCACTGTGTCTCAGTGCCTCTGCGTCCGAGTGTCCCTGTGTCTCTCTGTCTGAGTGTCTCTGTGCCTCAGTGTCACAGTGTCTCAGATTATCAGTGTCTCAGAGTCTCAGTGAGTCTGTCTCTGTGTCTCAGTGTCTCTGTGTCTCAGTGTATCTGTGCCTCAGAGTCTCTGTGCCTCAGTGTCTCTATGTCTCTGTGTCTCAGTGTCTCTCTGCCTCTGTGCCTCAGTGCATCAGTGCCTCAGAGTCTCAGTGTCACAGAGTCTCAGTGTCTCAGTGTCTCTGTGTCTCTGTGCCTCAGAGTCTCAGTGACTCAGTGTCTCTGTGTCTCAATGTATCTGTGCCTCAGAGTCTCTGTGCCTCAGTGTCTCTATGTCTCTGTGTCTCAGTGTCTCACTGCCTCTGTGCCTCAGTGTCTCAGAGTCTCAGTGTCTCAGAGTCTCAGTGTCTCAGTGTCTCTGTGTCTCTGTGCCTCAGAGTCTCAGTGTCTCAGTGTCTCTGTGTCTCAGTGTATCAGTATCTCAGAGACTCAGTTTCTCTTTGTGTCTGTTTCTGAGTGTCTCTGTGCCTCAGTGTCTCAGTCTCTGTGTCTCAGTGTCTCTGTGTCTCAGTGTCTCAGTCTCTGTGTCTCAGTCTCTGTGTCTCAGTGCCTCAGTGTCTCAGCGTCTCAAAGTATGTGTGTCTCAGTGTCTCTGTGTCTCTTTTTCTCAGACTCTCAGTGTCTCTGTGTCCCAGTGTCTCTGTGTCTCTGTGTCACAGAGAATCAGTGCCTCAGTGTCTCTCTGTCTGAGTGTCTCTGTGCCTCAGTGTCACAGTGTCTCAGTGTCTCAGAGTCTCAGTGTCTCTGTGTCTCTGTGTCTCAGTGTCTCAGTGTATCAGTGAGTCAGAGACTCAGTGTCTCTTTGTCTCTGTGTCTGAGTGTCTCTGTGCCCCAGTGTCACAGTGTTTCAGTGTCTCTGTGCCTCTGTGTCTCAGTGTCTCATGTCTCAGTGTCTCTGTGCCTCTGAGTTTCAGAGTCTCAGTGTGTCAGTGTCTCAGAGACTCAGTGTCTCTTTGTCTCTGAGTCTGAGTGTCTCTGTTTCTCAGTGTCACAGTGTCTCAGTGCCTCAGTGTCTCTGTGTCTCAGAGACTCAGTGTCTCTGTGCCTCAGTGTCTTATTATCTCAAAGTCTCAGTGTCTCAGTGTCTCAGTGTCGCTGTGTCACAGTGTCTCTGTGTCTCAGTGTCTCTGTGTCTCAGTGTCTCAGTGTCTCAAAGTCTTTGTGTCTCAGTGTCTCAGTGTCTCTGACTCTCAGTGTCTCTGTGTCCAATTGTCTCTGTGTCTCAGTGTATTTCTGTCTGAGTGTCTCTGTGCCTCAGTGTCACAGTGTCTCAGTGTCTCAGTGTCTCAGATTATCAGTGTCTCAGAGTCTCAGTGAGACTGTCTCTGTGTCTCTGTGTCTCAGTGTCTCTGTGCCCCAGTGTATCTGTGCCTCAGAGTCTCTGTGCCTCAGTGTCTCTATGTCTCTGTGTCTCAGTGTCTCACTGCCTCTGTGCCTCAGTGTCTCAGAGACTCAGTGTCTCTGTGTCTCAGTGCCTCAGTGTCTCATTGACTCAGAGTCTCCGAGTCTCAGTGTCTCTGTGTCTCTGTGCCTCTGTGTCTCAGAGTCTCAGGGTCTCAGAGTCTCAGTGTCTCTGTGTCTCAGTGTCTCAGCGTCTCAGTGTATCAGTGTCTCAGAGACTCAGTGTCTCTTTGTCTCTGTGTCTGAATGTCTCTGTGCCCCAGTGTCTCAGTGTCTCTGTGTCTCTGTGTCTCAGTGTCTCAGTGTCCAAGTGTCCCTGTGTCTCTCTGTCTGAGTGTCTCTGTGCCTCAGTGTCACAGTGTCTCAGATTATCAGTGTCTCAGAGTCTCAGTGAGTCTGTCTCTGTGTCTCTGTGTCTCAGTGTCTCTGTGTCTCAGTGTATCTGTGCCTCAGAGTCTCTGTGCCTCAGTGTCTCTATGTCTCTGTGTCTCAGTGTCTCACTGCCTCTGTGCCTCAGTGCCTCAGTGTCTCAGAGTCTCAGTGTCTCAGAGTCTCAGTGTCTCAGTGTCTCAGTGTCTCTGTGTCTCAGTGTATCAGCGTCTCAGTGTATCAGTGTCTCAGAGACTCAGTGTCTCTTTGTGTCTGTTTCTGAGTGTCTCTGTGCCTCAGTGTCTCAGTCTCTGTGTCTCAGTGCCTCAGTGTCTCAGCGTCTCAAAGTATGTGTGTCTCAGTGTCTCTGTGTCTCTTTTTCTCAGACTCTCAGTGTCTCTGTGTCCCAGTGTCTCTGTGTCACAGAGAATCAGTGCCTCAGTGTCTCTCTGTCTGAGTGTCTCTGTGCCTCAGTGTCACAGTGTCTCAGTGTCTCAGAGTCTCAGAGTCTCTGTGTCTCTGTGTCTCAGTGTCTCAGTGTATCAGTGAGTCAGAGACTCAGTGTCTCTTTGTCTCTGTGTCTGAGTGTCTCTGTGCCCCAGTGTCACAGTGTCTCAGTGTCTCTGGGCCTCTGTGTCTCAGTGTCTCGTGTCTCAGTGTCTCTGTGCCTCTGAGTTTCAGAGTCTCAGTGTGTCAGTGTCTCAGAGACTCAGTGTCTCTTTGTCTCTGAGTCTGAGTGTCTCTGTTTCTCAGTGTCACAGTGTCTCAGTGCCTCAGTGTCTCTGTGTCTCAGAGACTCAGTGTCTCTGTGCCTCAGTGTCTTAGTATCTCAAAGTCTCAGTGTCTCAGTGTCTCAGTGTCGCTGTGTCACAGTGTCTCTGTGTCTCAGTGTCTCAGTGTCTCTGTGTCTCAGTGTCTCAGTGTCTCTGACTCTCAGTGTCTCTGTGTCCAATTGTCTCTGTGTCTCAGTGTATTTCTGTCTGAGTGTCTCTGTGCCTCAGTGTCACAGTGTCTCAGTGTCTCAGATTATCAGTGTCTCAGAGTCTCAGTGAGACTGTCTCTGTGTCTCTGTGTCTCAGTGTCTCTGTGCCTCAGTGTATCTGTGCCTCAGAGTCTCTGTGCCTCAGTGTCTCTATGTCTCTGTGTCTCAGTGTCTCACTGCCTCTGTGCCTCAGTGTCTCAGAGTCTCAGTGTCTCTGTGTCTCAGTGCCTCAGTGTCTCATTGACTCAGAGTCTCCGAGTCTCAGTGTCTCTGTGTCTCAGTGTCTCTGTGTCTCAGTGGCTCTGTGTCTCAGTGTCTCTGTGCCTCAGTGTCTGTGTGCCTCAGTGTCCAGTGTCTCAGAGTCTCACCATCTCTGTGTCACAGTGTTTCAGCGTCTCAGAGTCTCAGTGTCTCTGTGCCTCAGTGTCTCTGTGTCTCAGTGTCTCTGTGTCTCTGTGTCTCAGTGTCTCTGTGTTTCAGTGCCTCGAAGTCTTTGTGTCTCAGTGTCTCTGTGTCTCAGAGTCACAGTGTCTCTGTGTCTCTGTGTCTCTGTGCCTCAGTGTTTTAGTATCTCAAAGTCTCAGTGTCTCAGTGTCTCAAAGTCTTTGTGTCTCAATGTCTCAGTGTCTCTGACTCTCAGTGTCTCTGTGTCCAATTGTCTCTGTGTCTCAGTGTATTTCTGTCTGAGTGTCTCTGTGCCTCAGTGTCAGAGTGTCTCTGTGTCTCAGTGTTGCAGTGTCTCTATGTCTCAGTGTCTCAGTGTTTCTCTATCTCTGTGGCTCAATGTCTCAGTGTCTCAGACTCTCAATGTCTCTGTGTCTCAGTTTATCAGTGTCTCAGAGACTCAGTGTCTCTGTGTTTCTCTGTCTGAGTGCCTCTGCGCCTCAGTGTCTCAGTGTCTCAGAGTCTCAGTGAATCTGTGTCTCTGTGTCTCTGTGTCTCAGTGTCTCTGTGCCTCAGTGTATCTGTGTCTCTGTATCTCAGAGTCTCTGTGTCTCAGTGTTTCTGTGTCTCAGTGTCTCTGTGCCTCAGTGTCTCTGTGCCTCAGTGTTTCATGTTTCAGAGTATCACCGTTTCTGTGTCACAGTGTCTCTCTGTCTCTGTGTCTCAGTGTCTCTGTGTCTCAGTGTTTCAGCGTCTCAGAGTCACAGTGTCTCTGTGTCTCAGTGTCTCTGTGCCTCAGTGTCTCTGTGTCTCAGTGTCTCAGTGTCTCAAAGTCTTTGTGTCTCAGTGTCTCAGTGTCTCTGACTCTCAGTGTCTCTGTGTCCAATTGTCTCTGTGTCTCAGTGTATTTCTGTCTGAGTGTCTCTGTGCCTCAGTGTCACAGTGTCTCAGTGTCTCAGATTATCAGTGTCTCAGAGTCTCAGTGAGACTGTCTCTGTGTCTCTGTGTCTCAGTGTCTCTGTGCCCCAGTGTATCTGTGCCTCAGAGTCTCTGTGCCTCAGTGTCTCTATGTCTCTGTGTCTCAGTGTCTCACTGCCTCTGTGCCTCAGTGTCTCAGAGTCTCAGTGTCTCTGTGTCTCAGTGCCTCAGTGTCTCATTGACTCAGAGTCTCCGAGTCTCAGTGTCTCTGTGTCTCAGTGTCTCTGTGCCTCTGTGTCTCAGAGTCTCAGTGTCTCAGAGTCTCAGTGTCTCTGTGTCTCAGTGTCTCTGTGTCTCAGTGTATCAGCGTCTCAGTGTATCAGTGTCTCAGAGACTCAGTGTCTCTTTGTCTCTGTGTCTGAATGTCTCTGTGCCCCAGTGTCTCAGTGTCTCTGTGTCTCTGTGTCTCAGTGTCTCAGTGTCCAAGTGTCCCTGTGTCTCTCTGTCTGAGTGTCTCTGTGCCTCAGTGTCACAGTGTCTCAGATTATCAGTGTCTCAGAGTCTCAGTGAGTCTGTCTCTGTGTCTCTGTGTCTCAGTGTCTCTGTGTCTCAGTGTATCTGTGCCTCAGAGTCTCTGTGCCTCAGTGTCTCTATGTCTCTGTGTCTCAGTGTCTCACTGCCTCTGTGCCTCAGTGCCTCAGTGTCTCAGAGTCTCAGTGTCTCAGAGTCTCAGTGTCTCAGTGTCTCAGTGTCTCTGTGTCTCAGTGTATCAGCGTCTCAGTGTATCAGTGTCTCAGAGACTCAGTGTCTCTTTGTGTCTGTTTCTGAGTGTCTCTGTGCCTCAGTGTCTCAGTCTCCGTGTCCCAGTGTCTCTGTGTCTCTGTGTCACAGAGAATCAGTGCCTCAGTGTCTCTCTGTCTGAGTGTCTCTGTGCCTCAGTGTCACAGTGTCTCAGTGTCTCAGAGTCTCAGTGTCTCTGTGTCTCAGTGTCTCAGTGTATCAGTGAGTCAGAGACTCAGTGTCTCTTTGTCTCTGTGTCTGAGTGTCTCTGTGCCCCAGTGTCACAGTGTCTCAGTGTCTCTGTGCCTCTGTGTCTCAGTGTCTCGTGTCTCAGTGTCTCTGTGCCTCTGAGTTTCAGAGTCTCAGTGTGTCAGTGTCTCAGAGACTCAGTGTCTCTTTGTCTCTGAGTCTGAGTGTCTCTGTTTCTCAGTGTCACAGTGTCTCAGTGCCTCAGTGTCTCTGTGTCTCAGAGACTCAGTGTCTCTGTGCCTCAGTGTCTTAGTATCTCAAAGTCTCAGTGTCTCAGTGTCTCAGTGTCTCAGTGTCGCTGTGTCACAGTGTCTCTGTGTCTCAGTGTCTCAGTGTCTCTGTGTCTCAGTGTCTCAGTGTCTCTGACTCTCAGTGTCTCTGTGTCCAATTGTCTCTGTGTCTCAGTGTATTTCTGTCTGAGTGTCTCTGTGCCTCAGTGTCACAGTGTCTCAGTGTCTCAGATTATCAGTGTCTCAGAGTCTCAGTGAGACTGTCTCTGTGTCTCTGTGTCTCTGTGTCTCAGTGTCTCTGTGCCTCAGTGTATCTGTGCCTCAGAGTCTCTGTGCCTCAGTGTCTCTATGTCTCTGTGTCTCAGTGTCTCACTGCCTCTGTGCCTCAGTGTCTCAGAGTCTCAGTGTCTCTGTGTCTCAGTGCCTCAGTGTCTCATTGACTCAGAGCCTCCGAGTCTCAGTGTCTCTGTGTCTCAGTGTCTCTGTGTCTCAGTGTCTTTGTGTCTCAGTGTCTCTGTGCCTCAGTGTCTGTGTGCCTCAGTGTCCAGTGTCTCAGAGTCTCACCATCTCTGTGTCACAGAGTCTCAGTGTCTCTGTGTCTCTGTGTCTCTTTGTCTCAGTGTCTCTGTGTTTCAGTGCCTCGAAGTCTTTGTGTCTCAGTGTCTCTGTGTCTCAGAGTCACAGTGTCTCTGTGTCTCTGTGTCTCTGTGCCTCAGTGTCTTAGTATCTCAAAGTCTCAGTGTCTCAGTGTCTCTGTGTCACAGTGTCTCTGTGCCTCAGTGTCTCAGTGTCTCTGTGTCTCAGTGTCTCAGTGTCTCAAAGTCTTTGTGTCTCAATGTCTCAGTGTCTCTGACTCTCAGTGTCTCTGTGTCCAATTGTCTCTGTGTCTCTGTGTATTTCTGTCTGAGTGTCTCTGTGCCTCAGTGTCACAGTGTCTCAGTGTCTCAGATTATCAGTGTCTCAGAGTCTCAGTGAGATTGTCTCTGTGTCACAGTGTCTCTGTGTCTCAGTGTCTCTGTGCCTCAGTGTATCTGTGCCTCAGAGTTTCTGTGCCTCAGTGTCTCTCTGTCTCTGTGTCTCAGTGTCTCACTGCCTCTGTGCATCAGTGTCTCAGAGTCTCAGTGACTCTGTGTCTCTGTGTATCAGTTTCTCAGTGTATCAGTGTGTCAGAGACGCAGTGTCTCTTTGTCTCTGTGTCTGAGTTTCTCTGTGCCCCAGTGTCACAGTGTCTCAGTGTCTCTGCGTCTCAGTGTCTCGTGTCTCAGTGTCACTGTGCCTCTAAGTCTCAGAGTCTCAGTGTATCAGTGTGTCAGTGTCTCAGATTCTCAGTGTCCCAGTGTCCCAGCGTCTCTGTGCCCCTGAGTCTCAGAGTCTCCGAGTTTCAGCGTCTCAGAGACTCAGTGTCTCTTTGTCTCTGAGTCTCAGTGTCTCTGTGCGTCAGTGTCTCAGAGTCTCAGTGTCTCAGTGTCCCAGAGTCTCAGTGTCTCAGAGTCTCAGTGTCTCTGTGTCTCTGTGTCTCAGTGTCTCAAAGTCTTTGTATTCAGTGCCTCAGAGTCTCAGTGTCTCTGTGTCCCAGTGTCTCAGTGTCTCAGTGTCTATGTGTCTCTGAGTCACAGTGTCTCAGTGTCTCTGTGCCTCAGTGTCTCAGTGTCTCTGTGTCTTTGTGTGTCAGTGTCTCTGTGTCTCAGTGTCTCTGTGCCTCAGTGTTTCACTGCCTCAGTGTCTCAGAGTCTCAGTGTCTTTGTGTCAGTGTGTCAGCGTCTCAGAGACTCAGTGTCTCTTTGTCTCTGAGTCTGAGTGTCTCTGTGCGTCAGTGTCACAGTGTCTCAGTGTCCCAGTGTCTCTGTGCCTCAGTGTCTCAGAGTCTCAGTGTCTCTGTGTCTCAGTGTCTCAGAGTCTCAGTGTCTCTGTGTCAGTGTCTCAGTGTCTCTGTGCCTCAGTGTCTCATTGCCTCAGAGTCTCTGTGTCTCAGTGTCTCTGTGTCTCAGTGTCTCGAATTCTTTGTGTCTCAGTGTTTCAGTGTCTCTGACTCTCAGTGTCTCTGTGTCCAAGTTTCTCTGTGTCTCAGAGTCACAGTTTCTCTGTGTCTCAGTGTATCAGTGTCTCTCTGTCTGATTGTCTCTGTGTCTCAGTGTCTCAGATTATCATTGTCTCAGTGTCTCAGAGACTCATTATCTCAGTGTTTCTGAGTCTCAGTGTCTCAGAGTCTCAGTGAATCTGTCTCTGTGTCTCTGTGTCTCAGTGTTTCTGTGCCTCAGTGTATCTGTGGCTCAGAGTTTCAGTGTCTCTATGTCTCTGTGTTTCTGTGTCACAGTGTCTCAGTGTCTCAGTGTCTCATCGTCTCAGAGTCTCAGTGTCTCTCTGTCTCTGTCTCTCAGTGTCTCAGAGTCTCAGTGTCTCAGAGTCTCTGTGTATTGGTACCTCAGTGTCTCCATGTCTCTGTGCCTCAGTCTATCAGACTCTCAGTGTCTCTGTGTCTCAGTGTCTCAGTGTCTCTTTGTCTCAGAGACTCAGTGTCTCTATGCCTGAGTGTCTTAATATCTCAAAGTCTCAGTGTCTCAGTGTGTCAGAGACTCAGTGTCCCTTTGTCTCTGTGTCTGAGTGTCTCTGTGCCTCAGTGTCACAGAGTCTCTGTGTCTCAGTGTTGCAGTGTCTCTATGTCTCAGTGTCTCAGTGTTTCTCTATCTCTGTGGCTCAGTGTCTCAGTGTCTCAGACTCTCAATGTCTCTGTGTCTCAGTTTATCAGTGTCTCAGAGACTCAGTGTCTCTGTGTTTTTCTGTCTGAGTGCCTCTGTGCCTCAGTGTCTCAGTGTCTCAGAGTCTCAGTGAATCTGTGTCTCTGTGTCTCTGTGTCTCAGTGTCTCTGTGCCTCAGTGTATCTGTGTCTCTGTATCTCAGAGTCTCAGAGTCTCTGTGTCTCAGTGTTTCTGTGTCTCAGTGTCTCTGTGCCTCAGTGTCTCTGTGCCTCAGTGTTTCATGTTTCAGAGTATCACCGTTTCTGTGTCACAGTGTCTCTCTGTCTCTGTGTCTCAGTGTCTCTGTGTCTCAGTGTTTCAGCGTCTCAGAGTCGCAGTGTCTCTGTGTCTCAGTGTCTCTGTGCCTCAGTGTCTCTGTGCCTCATTGTCTCTGTGCCTCAGTGTCTCTGTGCCTCATTGTCTCTGTGCCTCAGTGTCTCTCTGTCTCAGTTTCTCTGTGCCTCAGTGTATCTGTGTCTCAGTGTCTCTGTGTCTCAGTGTCTCTGTGTCTCAGTGTATCAGAGTCTCAGAGTCTCCGTGTCTCAGAGTCTCTGTGTCTTGGTGCCTCAGTGTCTCAGTGTCTCTGCGTCTCAGTCTATCAGACTCTCAGTGTTTCTGTGTCACAGTCTCAGTGCCTCAGTGTCTCTGTGTCTCAGAGACTCAGTGTCTCTGTGCCTCAGTGTCTCTGTGCCTCAGTGTCTTAGTATCTCAAAGTCTCAGTGTATCAGTTTCTCTGTGTCACAGTGTCTCTGTGTCTCAGTGTCTGAACGTTTTGTGTCTCAGTGTCTCTGTGTCTCAGAGTCACTGTTTCTCGTGTCTCTGTGTCTTAGTGTCTCAAAGTCTTTGTGTCTCAGTGTCTCCGTGTCTCTGACTCTCAGTGTCTCTGTGTCCAAGTGTCTCAGTTTCTCAGATTATCAGTGTCTCAGTGTCTCAGAGTCTCAGTGAGTCTATCGCTGTGTCTCTGTTTTTCAGTGTCTCTGTGCCTCAGTGTATCTGTGCCTCAGAGTCTCTGTGCCTCAGTGTCTCTATGTCTCTGTATCTCAGTGTCTCACTGTCTCTGTGTTTCAGTGTCTCAGAGTCTCAGATTATCAGTGTCTCAGTGTCTCAGTTTCAGTGAATCTGTGTCTCTGTGTCTCTGTGCCTCAGTGTATCTGTGTCTCTGTATCTCAGAGTCTCAGAGTCACAGATTCTCTGTGTCTCAGTGTCTCAGTGTCTCTGTGTCTCAGTGTCTCTGTGCCTCAGTGTCTCTGTGCCTCAGTGTTTCATGTTTCAGAGTCTCACCGTTTCTGTGTCACAGTGTCTCTCTGTCTCTGTGTCTCAGTGTCTCTGTGTCTCACTGTTTCAGCGTCTCAGAGTCGCAGTGTCTCTGTGTCTCAGTGTCGCTGTGCCTCATTGTCTCTGTGTCTCAGTGTCTCTGTTCTCAGTGTCTCTGTGCCTCATTGTCTCTGTGCCTCAGTGTCTCTGTGTCTCTGTGTCTCAGTGTCTCTGAGTCTCAATGTCTCAGTGTCTCTGTGTCTCAGTGTATCAGCGTCTCAGTGACTCATTGTCTCTGTGTCTGAGTGTCTCTGTGCCTCAGTGTCTCAGTGTTTCTGTGTCTCATTTTCTCAGACTCTCAGTGTCTCTGTGTCCCAGTGCCTCTGTGTCTCTGCGTCACAGAGAATCAGTGCCTCGGTGTCTCTCTGTATGAGTGTCTCTGTGCCTCAGTGTCAGAGTGTCTCAGTGTCTCTGTGTCTCTGTGTATCAGTTTCTCAGTGTCTCTGTGCCCCAGTGTCTGAATGTCTCTGTGCCTCAGTGTCTCAGTGTCTCACTGTCTCTATCTCTGTGTCTCAGTGCCTCAGTGTCTCAGAGTCTCAGTGTGTATGTGTCTCACTTTCTCAGACTCTCAGTGACTCTGTGTCCCAGTGCCTCTGTGTCTCTGTGTCACAGAGAATCAGTGCCTCAGTGTCTCTCTGTCTGAGTGTCTCTGTGCCTCAGTGTCACAGTGTCTCAGTGTATCAGTTTCTCAGTGTCTCTGTGCCCCAGTGTCACAGTGTCTCAGTGTCTCTGTTTCTCAGTGTCACAGTGCCTCAGTGCCTCAGTGTCTCTGTGTCTCAGAGACTCAGTGTCTCTGTGCCTCAGTGTCTTAGTATCTCAAAGTCTTAGTGTCTCAGTGTCTCAGTGTCGCTGTGTCACAGTGTCTCTGTGCCTCAGTGTCTCTATGTCTCTGTGTCTCAGTGTCTCACTGCCTCTGTGCCTCAGTGCCTCAGTGTCTCAGCGTCTCAAAGTATGTGTGTCTCAGTGTCTCTGTGTCTCTTTTTCTCAGACTCTCAGTGTCTCTGTGTCCCAGTGTCTCTGTGTCTCTGTGTCACAGAGAATCAGTGCCTCAGTGTCTCTCTGTCTGAGTGTCTCTGTGCCTCAGTGTCACAGTGTCTCAGTGTCTCAGAGTCTCAGTGTCTCTGTGTCTCTGTGTCTCAGTGTCTCAGTGTATCAGTGAGTCAGAGACTCAGTGTCTCTTTGTCTCTGTGTCTGAGTGTCTCTGTGCCCCAGTGTCACAGTGTCTCAGTGTCTCTGGGCCTCTGTGTCTCAGTGTCTCGTGTCTCAGTGTCTCTGTGCCTCTGAGTTTCAGAGTCTCAGTGTGTCAGTGTCTCAGAGACTCAGTGTCTCTTTGTCTCTGAGTCTGAGTGTCTCTGTTTCTCAGTGTCACAGTGTCTCAGTGCCTCAGTGTCTCTGTGTCTCAGAGACTCAGTGTCTCTGTGCCTCAGTGTCTTAGTATCTCAAAGTCTCAGTGTCTCAGTGTCTCAGTGTCGCTGTGTCACAGTGTCTCTGTGTCTCAGTGTCTCAGTGTCTCTGTGTCTCAGTGTCTCAGTGTCTCTGACTCTCAGTGTCTCTGTGTCCAATTGTCTCTGTGTCTCAGTGTATTTCTGTCTGAGTGTCTCTGTGCCTCAGTGTCACAGTGTCTCAGTGTCTCAGATTATCAGTGTCTCAGAGTCTCAGTGAGACTGTCTCTGTGTCTCTGTGTCTCAGTGTCTCTGTGCCTCAGTGTATCTGTGCCTCAGAGTCTCTGTGCCTCAGTGTCTCTATGTCTCTGTGTCTCAGTGTCTCACTGCCTCTGTGCCTCAGTGTCTCAGAGTCTCAGTGTCTCTGTGTCTCAGTGCCTCAGTGTCTCATTGACTCAGAGTCTCCGAGTCTCAGTGTCTCTGTGTCTCAGTGTCTCTGTGTCTCAGTGGCTCTGTGTCTCAGTGTCTCTGTGCCTCAGTGTCTGTGTGCCTCAGTGTCCAGTGTCTCAGAGTCTCACCATCTCTGTGTCACAGTGTTTCAGCGTCTCAGAGTCTCAGTGTCTCTGTGCCTCAGTGTCTCTGTGTCTCAGTGTCTCTGTGTCTCAGTGTCTCTGTGTTTCAGTGCCTCGAAGTCTTTGTGTCTCAGTGTCTCTGTGTCTCAGAGTCACAGTGTCTCTGTGTCTCTGTGTCTCTGTGCCTCAGTGTCTTAGTATCTCAAAGTCTCAGTGTCTCAGTGTCTCAGTGTCTCAAAGTCTTTGTGTCTCAATGTCTCAGTGTCTCTGACTCTCAGTGTCTCTGTGTCCAATTGTCTCTGTGTCTCAGTGTATTTCTGTCTGAGTGTCTCTGTGCCTCAGTGTCAGAGTGTCTCTGTGTCTCAGTGTTGCAGTGTCTCTATGTCTCAGTGTCTCAGTGTTTCTCTATCTCTGTGGCTCAATGTCTCAGTGTCTCAGACTCTCAATGTCTCTGTGTCTCAGTTTATCAGTGTCTCAGAGACTCAGTGTCTCTGTGTTTCTCTGTCTGAGTGCCTCTGCGCCTCAGTGTCTCAGTGTCTCAGAGTCTCAGTGAATCTGTGTCTCTGTGTCTCTGTGTCTCAGTGTCTCTGTGCCTCAGTGTATCTGTGTCTCTGTATCTCAGAGTCTCAGAGTCTCTGTGTCTCAGTGTTTCTGTGTCTCAGTGTCTCTGTGCCTCAGTGTCTCTGTGCCTCAGTGTTTCATGTTTCAGAGTATCACCGTTTCTGTGTCACAGTGTCTCTCTGTCTCTGTGTCTCAGTGTCTCTGTGTCTCAGTGTTTCAGCGTCTCAGAGTCGCAGTGTCTCTGTGTCTCAGTGTCTCTGTGCCTCAGTGTCTCTGTGTCTCAGTGTCTCAGTGTCTCAGTGTCTCAGTGTCTCAAAGTCTTTGTGTCTCAGTGTCTCAGTGTCTCTGACTCTCAGTGTCTCTGTGTCCAATTGTCTCTGTGTCTCAGTGTATTTCTGTCTGAGTGTCTCTGTGCCTCAGTGTCACAGTGTCTCAGTGTCTCAGATTATCAGTGTCTCAGAGTCTCAGTGAGACTGTCTCTGTGTCTCTGTGTCTCAGTGTCTCTGTGCCCCAGTGTATCTGTGCCTCAGAGTCTCTGTGCCTCAGTGTCTCTATGTCTCTGTGTCTCAGTGTCTCACTGCCTCTGTGCCTCAGTGTCTCAGAGTCTCAGTGTCTCTGTGTCTCAGTGCCTCAGTGTCTCATTGACTCAGTGTCTCAGAGTCTCAGTGTCTCTGTGTCTCAGTGTCTCTGTGTCTCAGTGTATCAGCGTCTCAGTGTATCAGTGTCTCAGAGACTCAGTGTCTCTTTGTCTCTGTGTCTGAATGTCTCTGTGCCCCAGTGTCTCAGTGTCTCTGTGTCTCTGTGTCTCAGTGTCTCAGTGTCCAAGTGTCCCTGTGTCTCTCTGTCTGAGTGTCTCTGTGCCTCAGTGTCACAGTGTCTCAGATTATCAGTGTCTCAGAGTCTCAGTGAGTCTGTCTCTGTGTCTCTGTGTCTCAGTGTCTCTGTGTCTCAGTGTATCTGTGCCTCAGAGTCTCTGTGCCTCAGTGTCTCTATGTCTCTGTGTCTCAGTGTCTCACTGCCTCTGTGCCTCAGTGCCTCAGTGTCTCAGAGTCTCAGTGTCTCAGAGTCTCAGTGTCTCAGTGTCTCAGTGTCTCTGTGTCTCAGTGTATCAGCGTCTCAGTGTATCAGTGTCTCAGAGACTCAGTGTCTCTTTGTGTCTGTTTCTGAGTGTCTCTGTGCCTCAGTGTCTCAGTCTCTGTGTCCCAGTGTCTCTGTGTCTCTGTGTCACAGAGAATCAGTGCCTCAGTGTCTCTCTGTCTGAGTGTCTCTGTGCCTCAGTGTCACAGTGTCTCAGTGTCTCAGAGTCTCAGTGTCTCTGTGTCTCAGTGTCTCAGTGTATCAGTGAGTCAGAGACTCAGTGTCTCTTTGTCTCTGTGTCTGAGTGTCTCTGTGCCCCAGTGTCACAGTGTCTCAGTGTCTCTGTGCCTCTGTGTCTCAGTGTCTCGTGTCTCAGTGTCTCTGTGCCTCTGAGTTTCAGAGTCTCAGTGTGTCAGTGTCTCAGAGACTCAGTGTCTCTTTGTCTCTGAGTCTGAGTGTCTCTGTTTCTCAGTGTCACAGTGTCTCAGTGCCTCAGTGTCTCTGTGTCTCAGAGACTCAGTGTCTCTGTGCCTCAGTGTCTTAGTATCTCAAAGTCTCAGTGTCTCAGTGTCTCAGTGTCTCAGTGTCGCTGTGTCACAGTGTCTCTGTGTCTCAGTGTCTCAGTGTCTCTGTGTCTCAGTGTCTCAGTGTCTCTGACTCTCAGTGTCTCTGTGTCCAATTGTCTCTGTGTCTCAGTGTATTTCTGTCTGAGTGTCTCTGTGCCTCAGTGTCACAGTGTCTCAGTGTCTCAGATTATCAGTGTCTCAGAGTCTCAGTGAGACTGTCTCTGTGTCTCTGTGTCTCAGTGTCTCTGTGCCTCAGTGTATCTGTGCCTCAGAGTCTCTGTGCCTCAGTGTCTCTATGTCTCTGTGTCTCAGTGTCTCACTGCCTCTGTGCCTCAGTGTCTCAGAGTCTCAGTGTCTCTGTGTCTCAGTGCCTCAGTGTCTCATTGACTCAGAGTCTCCGAGTCTCAGTGTCTCTGTGTCTCAGTGTCTCTGTGTCTCAGTGTCTTTGTGTCTCAGTGTCTCTGTGCCTCAGTGTCTGTGTGCCTCAGTTTCCAGTGTCTCAGAGTCTCACCATCTCTGTGTCACAGTGTTTCAGCGTCTCAGAGTCTCAGTGTCTCTGTGCCTCAGTGTCTCTGTGTCTCAGTGTCTCTGTGTCTCTGTGTCTCTGTGTCTCAGTGTCTCTGTGTTTCAGTGCCTCGAAGTCTTTGTGTCTCAGTGTCTCTGTGTCTCAGAGTCACAGTGTCTCTGTGTCTCTGTGTCTCTGTGCCTCAGTGTCTTAGTATCTCAAAGTCTCAGTGTCTCAGTGTCTCTGTGTCACAGTGTCTCTGTGCCTCAGTGTCTCAGTGTCTCTGTGTCTCAGTGTCTCAGTGTCTCAAAGTCTTTGTGTCTCAATGTCTCAGTGTCTCTGACTCTCAGTGTCTCTGTGTCCAATTGTCTCTGTGTCTCTGTGTATTTCTGTCTGAGTGTCTCTGTGCCTCAGTGTCACACTGTCTCAGTGTCTCAGATTATCAGTGTCTCAGAGTCTCAGTGAGATTGTCTCTGTGTCACAGTGTCTCTGTGTCTCAGTGCCTCAGTGTATCTGTGCCTCAGAGTTTCTGTGCCGCAGTGTCTCTCTGTCTCTGTGTCTCAGTGTCTCACTGCCTCTGTGCATCAGTGTCTCAGAGTCTCAGTGACTCTGTGTCTCTGTGTATCAGTTTCTCAGTGTATCAGTGTGTCAGTGACGCAGTGTCTCTTTGTCTCTGTGTCTGAGTTTCTCTGTGCCCCAGTGTCACAGTGTCTCAGTGTCTCTGCGTCTCAGTGTCTCGTGTCTCAGTGTCACTGTGCCTCTAAGTCTCAGAGTCTCAGTGTATCAGTGTGTCAGTGTCTCAGATTCTCAGTGTCCCAGTGTCCCAGCGTCTCTGTGCCCCTGAGTCTCAGAGTCTCCGAGTTTCAGCGTCTCAGAGACTCAGTGTCTCTTTGTCTCTGAGTCTCAGTGTCTCTGTGCGTCAGTGTCTCAGAGTCTCAGTGTCTCAGTGTCCCAGAGTCTCAGTGTCTCAGAGTCTCAGTGTCTCTGTGTCTCTGTGTCTCAGTGTCTCAAAGTCTTTGTATTCAGTGCCTCAGAGTCTCAGTGTCTCTGTGTCCCAGTGTCTCAGTGTCTCAGTGTCTATGTGTCTCTGAGTCACAGTGTCTCAGTGTCTCTGTGCCTCAGTGTCTCAGTGTCTCTGTGTCTTTGTGTGTCAGTGTCTCTGTGTCTCAGTGTCTCTGTGCCTCAGTGTTTCACTGCCTCAGTGTCTCAGAGTCTCAGTGTCTTTGTGTCAGTGTGTCAGCGTCTCAGAGACTCAGTGTCTCTTTGTCTCTGAGTCTGAGTGTCTCTGTGCGTCAGTGTCACAGTGTCTCAGTGTCCCAGTGTCTCTGTGCCTCAGTGTCTCAGAGTCTCAGTGTCTCTGTGTCTCAGTGTCTCAGAGTCTCAGTGTCTCTGTGTCAGTGTCTCAGTGTCTCTGTGCCTCAGTGTCTCATTGCCTCAGAGTCTCTGTGTCTCAGTGTCTCTGTGTCTCAGTGTCTCGAATTCTTTGTGTCTCAGTGTTTCAGTGTCTCTGACTCTCAGTGTCTCTGTGTCCAAGTTTCTCTGTGTCTCAGAGTCACAGTTTCTCTGTGTCTCAGTGTATCAGTGTCTCTCTGTCTGATTGTCTCTGTGTCTCAGTGTCTCAGATTATCATTGTCTCAGTGTCTCAGAGACTCATTATCTCAGTGTTTCTGAGTCTCAGTGTCTCAGAGTCTCAGTGAATCTGTCTCTGTGTCTCTGTGTCTCAGTGTCTCTGTGCCTCAGTGTATCTGTGGCTCAGAGTTTCAGTGTCTCTATGTCTCTGTGTTTCTGTGTCACAGTGTCTCAGTGTCTCAGTGTCTCATCGTCTCAGAGTCTCAGTGTCTCTCTGTCTCTGTCTCTCAGTGTCTCAGAGTCTCAGTGTCTCAGAGTCTCTGTGTATTGGTACCTCAGTGTCTCCATGTCTCTGTGCCTCAGTCTATCAGACTCTCAGTGTCTCTGTGTCTCAGTGTCTCAGTGTCTCTTTGTCTCAGAGACTCAGTGTCTCTATGCCTGAGTGTCTTAATATCTCAAAGTCTCAGTGTCTCAGTGTGTCAGAGACTCAGTGTCCCTTTGTCTCTGTGTCTGAGTGTCTCTGTGCCTCAGTGTCACAGTGTCTCTGTGTCTCAGTGTTGCAGTGTCTCTATATCTCAGTGTCTCAGTGTTTCTCTATCTCTGTGGCTCAGTGTCTCAGTGTCTCAGACTCTCAATGTCTCTGTGTCTCAGTTTATCAGTGTCTCAGAGACTCAGTGTCTCTGTGTTTTTCTGTCTGAGTGCCTCTGTGCCTCAGTGTCTCAGTGTCTCAGAGTCTCAGTGAATCTGTGTCTCTGTGTCTCTGTGTCTCAGTGTCTCTGTGCCTCAGTGTATCTGTGTCTCTGTATCTCAGAGTCTCAGAGTCTCTGTGTCTCAGTGTTTCTGTGTCTCAGTGTCTCTGTGCCTCAGTGTCTCTGTGCCTCAGTGTTTCATGTTTCAGAGTATCACCGTTTCTGTGTCACAGTGTCTCTCTGTCTCTGTGTCTCAGTGTCTCTGTGTCTCAGTGTTTCAGCATCTCAGAGTCGCAGTGTCTCTGTGTCTCAGTGTCTCTGTGCCTCAGTGTCTCTGTGCCTCATTGTCTCTGTGCCTCAGTGTCTCTCTGTCTCAGTTTCTCTGTGCCTCAGTGTATCTGTGTCTCAGTGTCTCTGTGTCTCAGTGTCTCTCTGTCTCTGTGTCTCAGTGTCTCACTGCCTCTGTGCATCAGTGTCTCAGAGTCTCAGTGACTCTGTGTCTCTGTGTATCAGTTTCTCAGTGTATCAGTGTGTCAGAGACGCAGTGTCTCTTTGTCTCTGTGTCTGAGTTTCTCTGTGCCCCAGTGTCACAGTGTCTCAGTGTCTCTGCGTCTCAGTGTCTCGTGTCTCAGTGTCACTGTGCCTCTAAGTCTCAGAGTCTCAGTGTATCAGTGTGTCAGTGTCTCAGATTCTCAGTGTCCCAGTGTCCCAGCGTCTCTGTGCCCCTGAGTCTCAGAGTCTCCGAGTTTCAGCGTCTCAGAGACTCAGTGTCTCTTTGTCTCTGAGTCTCAGTGTCTCTGTGCGTCAGTGTCTCAGAGTCTCAGTGTCTCAGTGTCCCAGAGTCTCAGTGTCTCAGAGTCTCAGTGTCTCTGTGTCTCTGTGTCTCAGTGTCTCAAAGTCTTTGTATTCAGTGCCTCAGAGTCTCAGTGTCTCTGTGTCCCAGTGTCTCAGTGTCTCAGTGTCTATGTGTCTCTGAGTCACAGTGTCTCAGTGTCTCTGTGCCTCAGTGTCTCAGTGTCTCTGTGTCTTTGTGTGTCAGTGTCTCTGTGTCTCAGTGTCTCTGTGCCTCAGTGTTTCACTGCCTCAGTGTCTCAGAGTCTCAGTGTCTTTGTGTCAGTGTGTCAGCGTCTCAGAGACTCAGTGTCTCTTTGTCTCTGAGTCTGAGTGTCTCTGTGCGTCAGTGTCACAGTGTCTCAGTGTCCCAGTGTCTCTGTGCCTCAGTGTCTCAGAGTCTCAGTGTCTCTGTGTCTCAGTGTCTCAGAGTCTCAGTGTCTCTGTGTCAGTGTCTCAGTGTCTCTGTGCCTCAGTGTCTCATTGCCTCAGAGTCTCTGTGTCTCAGTGTCTCTGTGTCTCAGTGTCTCGAATTCTTTGTGTCTCAGTGTTTCAGTGTCTCTGACTCTCAGTGTCTCTGTGTCCAAGTTTCTCTGTGTCTCAGAGTCACAGTTTCTCTGTGTCTCAGTGTATCAGTGTCTCTCTGTCTGATTGTCTCTGTGTCTCAGTGTCTCAGATTATCATTGTCTCAGTGTCTCAGAGACTCATTATCTCAGTGTTTCTGAGTCTCAGTGTCTCAGAGTCTCAGTGAATCTGTCTCTGTGTCTCTGTGTCTCAGTGTCTCTGTGCCTCAGTGTATCTGTGGCTCAGAGTTTCAGTGTCTCTATGTCTCTGTGTTTCTGTGTCACAGTGTCTCAGTGTCTCATCGTCTCAGAGTCTCAGTGTCTCTCTGTCTCTGTCTCTCAGTGTCTCAGAGTCTCAGTGTCTCAGAGTCTCTGTGTATTGGTACCTCAGTGTCTCCATGTCTCTGTGCCTCAGTCTATCAGACTCTCAGTGTCTCTGTGTCTCAGTGTCTCAGTGTCTCTTTGTCTCAGAGACTCAGTGTCTCTATGCCTGAGTGTCTTAATATCTCAAAGTCTCAGTGTCTCAGTGTGTCAGAGACTCAGTGTCCCTTTGTCTCTGTGTCTGAGTGTCTCTGTGCCTCAGTGTCACAGTGTCTCTGTGTCTCAGTGTTGCAGTGTCTCTATGTCTCAGTGTCTCAGTGTTTCTCTATCTCTGTGGCTCAGTGTCTCAGTGTCTCAGACTCTCAATGTCTCTGTGTCTCAGTTTATCAGTGTCTCAGAGACTCAGTGTCTCTGTGTTTTTCTGTCTGAGTGCCTCTGTGCCTCAGTGTCTCAGTGTCTCAGAGTCTCAGTGAATCTGTGTCTCTGTGTCTCTGTGTCTCAGTGTCTCTGTGCCTCAGTGTATCTGTGTCTCTGTATCTCAGAGTCTCAGAGTCTCTGTGTCTCAGTGTTTCTGTGTCTCAGTGTCTCTGTGCCTCAGTGTCTCTGTGCCTCAGTGTTTCATGTTTCAGAGTATCACCGTTTCTGTGTCACAGTGTCTCTCTGTCTCTGTGTCTCAGTGTCTCTGTGTCTCAGTGTTTCAGCGTCTCAGAGTCGCAGTGTCTCTGTGTCTCAGTGTCTCTGTGCCTCAGTGTCTCTGTGCCTCATTGTCTCTGTGCCTCAGTGTCTCTCTGTCTCAGTTTCTCTGTGCCTCAGTGTATCTGTGTCTCAGTGTCTCTGTGTCTCAGTGTCTCTGTGTCTCAGTGTATCAGAGTCTCAGAGTCTCCGTGTCTCAGAGTCTCTGTGTCTTGGTGCCTCAGTGCCTCAGTGTCTCTGCGTCTCAGTCTATCAGACTCTCAGTGTTTCTGTGTCACAGTCTCAGTGCCTCAGTGTCTCTGTGTCTCAGAGACTCAGTGTCTCTGTGCCTCAGTGTCTCTGTGCCTCAGTGTCTTAGTATCTCAAAGTCTCAGTGTGTCAGTTTCTCTGTGTCACAGTGTCTCTGTGTCTCAGTGTCTGAACGTTTTGTGTCTCAGTGTCTCTGTGTCTCAGAGTCACTGTTTCTCGTGTCTCTGTGTCTTAGTGTCTCAAAGTCTTTGTGTCTCAGTGTCTCCGTGTCTCTGACTCTCAGTGTCTCTGTGTCCAAGTGTCTCAGTTTCTCAGATTATCAGTGTCTCAGTGTCTCAGAGTCTCAGTGAGTCTATCGCTGTGTCTCTGTTTTTCAGTGTCTCTGTGCCTCAGTGTATCTGTGCCTCAGAGTCTCTGTGCCTCAGTGTCTCTATGTCTCTGTATCTCAGTGTCTCACTGTCTCTGTGTTTCAGTGTCTCAGAGTCTCAGATTATCAGTGTCTCAGTGTCTCAGTTTCAGTGAATCTGTGTCTCTGTGTCTCTGTGCCTCAGTGTATCTGTGTCTCTGTATCTCAGAGTCTCAGAGTCACAGATTCTCTGTGTCTCAGTGTCTCAGTGTATCAGTGTCTCTGTGTCTCAGTGTTTCATGTTTCAGAGTCTCACCGTTTCTGTGTCACAGTGTCTCTCTGTCTCTGTGTCTCAGTGTCTCTGTGTCTCACTGTTTCAGCGTCTCAGAGTCGCAGTGTCTCTGTGTCTCAGTGTCGCTGTGCCTCATTGTCTCTGTGTCTCAGTGTCTCTGTTCTCAGTGTCTCTGTGCCTCATTGTCTCTGTGCCTCAGTGTCTCTGTGTCTCTGTGTCTCAGTGTCTCTGAGTCTCAGTGTCTCAGTGTCTCTGTGTCTCAGTGTATCAGCGTCTCAGTGACTCATTGTCTCTGTGTCTGAGTGTCTCTGTGCCTCAGTGTCTCAGTGTTTCTGTGTCTCATTTTCTCAGACTCTCAGTGTCTCTGTGTCCCAGTGCCTCTGTGTCTCTGCGTCACAGAGAATCAGTGCCTCGGTGTCTCTCTGTATGAGTGTCTCTGTGCCTCAGTGTCAGAGTGTCTCAGTGTCTCTGTGTCTCTGTGTATCAGTTTCTCAGTGTCTCTGTGCCCCAGTGTCTGAATGTCTCTGTGCCTCAGTGTCTCAGTGTCTCACTGTCTCTATCTCTGTGTCTCAGTGCCTCAGTGTCTCAGAGTCTCAGTGTGTCTGTGTCTCACTTTCTCAGACTCTCAGTGACTCTGTGTCCCAGTGCCTCTGTGTCTCTGTGTCACAGAGAATCAGTGCCTCAGTGTCTCTCTGTCTGAGTGTCTCTGTGCCTCAGTGTCACAGTGTCTCAGTGTATCAGTTTCTCAGTGTCTCTGTGCCCCAGTGTCACAGTGTCTCAGTGTCTCTGTTTCTCAGTGTCACAGTGCCTCAGTGTCTCTGTGTCTCAGAGACTCAGTGTCTCTGTGCCTCAGTGTCTTAGTATCTCAAAGTCTCATTGTCTCAGTGTCTCAGTGTCGCTGTGTCACAGTGTCTCTGTGCCTCAGTGTCTCTATGTCTCTGTGTCTCAGTGTCTCACTGCCTCTGTGCCTCAGTGCCTCAGTGTCTCAGCGTCTCAAAGTATGTGTGTCTCAGTGTCTCTGTGTCTCTTTTTCTCAGACTCTCAGTGTCTCTGTGTCCCAGTGTCTCTGTGTCTCTGTGTCACAGAGAATCAGTGCCTCAGTGTCTCTCTGTCTGAGTGTCTCTGTGCCTCAGTGTCACAGTGTCTCAGTGTCTCAGAGTCTCAGTGTCTCTGTGTCTCTGTGTCTCAGTGTCTCAGTGTATCAGTGAGTCAGAGACTCAGTGTCTCTTTGTCTCTGTGTCTGAGTGTCTCTGTGCCCCAGTGTCACAGTGTCTCAGTGTCTCTGGGCCTCTGTGTCTCAGTGTCTCGTGTCTCAGTGTCTCTGTGCCTCTGAGTTTCAGAGTCTCAGTGTGTCAGTGTCTCAGAGACTCAGTGTCTCTTTGTCTCTGAGTCTGAGTGTCTCTGTTTCTCAGTGTCACAGTGTCTCAGTGCCTCAGTGTCTCTGTGTCTCAGAGACTCAGTGTCTCTGTGCCTCAGTGTCTTAGTATCTCAAAGTCTCAGTGTCTCAGTGTCTCAGTGTCGCTGTGTCACAGTGTCTCTGTGTCTCAGTGTCTCAGTGTCTCTGTGTCTCAGTGTCTCAGTGTCTCTGACTCTCAGTGTCTCTGTGTCCAATTGTCTCTGTGTCTCAGTGTATTTCTGTCTGAGTGTCTCTGTGCCTCAGTGTCACAGTGTCTCAGTGTCTCAGATTATCAGTGTCTCAGAGTCTCAGTGAGACTGTCTCTGTGTCTCTGTGTCTCAGTGTCTCTGTGCCCCAGTGTATCTGTGCCTCAGAGTCTCTGTGCCTCAGTGTCTCTATGTCTCTGTGTCTCAGTGTCTCACTGCCTCTGTGCCTCAGTGTCTCAGAGTCTCAGTGTCTCTGTGTCTCAGTGCCTCAGTGTCTCATTGACTCAGAGTCTCCGAGTCTCAGTGTCTCTGTGTCTCAGTGTCTCTGTGTCTCAGTGGCTCTGTGTCTCAGTGTCTCTGTGCCTCAGTGTCTGTGTGCCTCAGTGTCCAGTGTCTCAGAGTCTCACCATCTCTGTGTCACAGTGTTTCAGCGTCTCAGAGTCTCAGTGTCTCTGTGCCTCAGTGTCTCTGTGTCTCAGTGTCTCTGTGTCTCTGTGTCTCAGTGTCTCTGTGTTTCAGTGCCTCGAAGTCTTTGTGTCTCAGTGTCTCTGTGTCTCAGAGTCACAGTGTCTCTGTGTCTCTGTGTCTCTGTGCCTCAGTGTCTTAGTATCTCAAAGTCTCAGTGTCTCAGTGTCTCAGTGTCTCAAAGTCTTTGTGTCTCAATGTCTCAGTGTCTCTGACTCTCAGTGTCTCTGTGTCCAATTGTCTCTGTGTCTCAGTGTATTTCTGTCTGAGTGTCTCTGTGCCTCAGTGTCAGAGTGTCTCTGTGTCTCAGTGTTGCAGTGTCTCTATGTCTCAGTATCTCAGTGTTTCTCTATCTCTGTGGCTCAATGTCTCAGTGTCTCAGACTCTCAATGTCTCTGTGTCTCAGTTTATCAGTGTCTCAGAGTCTCAGTGAATCTGTGTCTATGTGTCTCTGTGTCTCAGTGTCTCTGTGCCTCAGTGTATCTGTGTCTCTGTATCTCAGAGTCTCAGAGTCTCTGTGTCTCAGTGTTTCTGTGTCTCAGTGTCTCTGTGCCTCAGTGTCTCTGTGCCTCAGTGTTTCATGTTTCAGAGTATCACCGTTTCTGTGTCACAGTGTCTCTCTGTCTCTGTGTCTCAGTGTCTCTGTGTCTCAGTGTTTCAGCGTCTCAGAGTCGCAGTGTCTCTGTGTCTCAGTGTCTCTGTGCCTCAGTGTCTCTGTGTCTCAGTGTCTCAGTGTCTCAAAGTCTTTGTGTCTCAGTGTCTCAGTGTCTCTGACTCTCAGTGTCTCTGTGTCCAACTGTCTCTGTGTCTCAGTGTATTTCTGTCTGAGTGTCTCTGTGCCTCAGTGTCACAGTGTCTCAGTGTCTCAGATTATCAGTGTCTCAGAGTCTCAGTGAGACTGTCTCTGTGTCTCTGTGTCTCAGTGTCTCTGTGCCCCAGTGTATCTGTGCCTCAGAGTCTCTGTGCCTCAGTGTCTCTATGTCTCTGTGTCTCAGTGTCTCACTGCCTCTGTGCCTCAGTGTCTCAGAGTCTCAGTGTCTCTGTGTCTCAGTGCCTCAGTGTCTCATTGACTCAGAGTCTCCGAGTCTCAGTGTCTCTGTGTCTCAGTGTCTCTGTGCCTCTGTGTCTCAGAGTCTCAGTGTCTCAGAGTCTCAGTGTCTCTGTGTCTCAGTGTCTCTGTGTCTCAGTGTATCAGCGTCTCAGTGTATCAGTGTCTCAGAGACTCAGTGTCTCTTTGTCTCTGTGTCTGAATGTCTCTGTGCATCAGTGTCTCAGTGTCTCTGTGTCTCTGTGTCTCAGTGTCTCAGTGTCCAAGTGTCCCTGTGTCTCTCTGTCTGAGTGCCTCTGTGCCTCAGTGTCACAGTGTCTCAGATTATCAGTGTCTCAGAGTCTCAGTGAGTCTGTCTCTGTGTCTCTGTGTCTCAGTGTCTCTGTGTCTCAGTGTATCTGTGCCTCAGAGTCTCTGTGCCTCAGTGTCTCTATGTCTCTGTGTCTCAGTGTCTCACTGCCTCTGTGCCTCAGTGCCACAGTGTCTCAGAGTCTCAGTGTCTCAGAGTCTCAGTGTCTCAGTGTCTCAGTGTCTCTGTGTCTCAGTGTATCAGCGTCTCAGTGTATCAGTGTCTCAGAGACTCAGTGTCTCTTTGTGTCTGTTTCTGAGTGTCTCTGTGCCTCAGTGTCTCAGTCTCTGTCTCCCAGTGTCTCTGTGTCTCTGTGTCACAGAGAATCAGTGCCTCAGTGTCTCTCTGTCTGAGTGTCTCTGTGCCTCAGTGTCACAGTGTCTCAGTGTCTCAGAGTCTCAGTGTCTCTGTGTCTCAGTGTCTCAGTGTATCAGTGAGTCAGAGACTCAGTGTCTCTTTGTCTCTGTGTCTGAGTGTCTCTGTGCCCCAGTGTCACAGTGTCTCAGTGTCTCTGTGCCTCTGTGTCTCAGTGTCTCGTGTCTCAGTGTCTCTGTGCCTCTGAGTTTCAGAGTCTCAGTGTGTCAGTGTCTCAGAGACTCAGTGTCTCTTTGTCTCTGAGTCTGAGTGTCTCTGTTTCTCAGTGTCACAGTGTCTCAGTGCCTCAGTGTCTCTGTGTCTCAGAGACTCAGTGTCTCTGTGCCTCAGTGTCTTAGTATCTCAAAGTCTCAGTGTTTCAGTGTCTCAGTGTCTCAGTGTCGCTGTGTCACAGTGTCTCTGTGTCTCAGTGTCTCAGTGTCTCTGTGTCTCAGTGTCTCAGTGTCTCTGACTCTCAGTGTCTCTGTGTCCAATTGTCTCTGTGTCTCAGTGTATTTCTGTCTGAGTGTCTCTGTGCCTCAGTGTCACAGTGTCTCAGTGTCTCAGATTATCAGTGTCTCAGAGTCTCAGTGAGACTGTCTCTGTGTCTCTGTGTCTCAGTGTCTCTGTGCCTCAGTGTATCTGTGCCTCAGAGTCTCTGTGCCTCAGTGTCTCTATGTCTCTGTGTCTCAGTGTCTCACTGCCTCTGTGCCTCAGTGTCTCAGAGTCTCAGTGTCTCTGTGTCTCAGTGCCTCAGTGTCTCATTGACTCAGAGCCTCCGAGTCTCAGTGTCTCTGTGTCTCAGTGTCTCTGTGTCTCAGTGTCTTTGTGTCTCAGTGTCTCTGTGCCTCAGTGTCTGTGTGCCTCAGTGTCCAGTGTCTCAGAGTCTCACCATCTCTGTGTCACAGTGTTTCAGCGTCTCAGAGTCTCAGTGTCTCTGTGCCTCAGTGTCTCTGTGTCTCAGTGTCTCTGTGTCTCTGTGTCTCAGTGTCTCTGTGTTTCAGTGCCTCGAAGTCTTTGTGTCTCAGTGTCTCTGTGTCTCAGAGTCACAGTGTCTCTGTGTCTCTGTGTCTCTGTGCCTCAGTGTCTTAGTATCTCAAAGTCTCAGTGTCTCAGTGTCTCTGTGTCACAGTGTCTCTGTGCCTCAGTGTCTCAGTGTCTCTGTGTCTCAGTGTCTCAGTGTCTCAAAGTCTTTGTGTCTCAATGTCTCAGTGTCTCTGACTCTCAGTGTCTCTGTGTCCAATTGTCTCTGTGTCTCTGTGTATTTCTGTCTGAGTGTCTCTGTGCCTCAGTGTCACAGTGTCTCAGTGTCTCAGATTATCAGTGTCTCAGAGTCTCAGTGAGATTGTCTCTGTGTCACAGTGTCTCTGTGTCTCAGTGTCTCTGTGCCTCAGTGTATCTGTGCCTCAGAGTTTCTGTGCCTCAGTGTCTCTCTGTCTCTGTGTCTCAGTGTCTCACTGCCTCTGTGCATCAGTGTCTCATAGTCTCAGTGACACTGTGTCTCTGTGTATCAGTTTCTCAGTGTATCAGTGTGTCAGAGACGCAGTGTCTCTTTGTCTCTGTGTCTGAGTTTCTCTGTGCCCCAGTGTCACAGTGTCTCAGTGTCTCTGCGTCTCAGTGTCTCGTGTCTCAGTGTCACTGTGCCTCTAAGTCTCAGAGTCTCAGTGTATCAGTGTGTCAGTGTCTCAGATTCTCAGTGTCCCAGCGTCTCTGTGCCCCTGAGTCTCAGAGTCTCCGAGTTTCAGCGTCTCAGAGACTCAGTGTCTCTTTTTCTCTGAGTCTCAGTGTCTCTGTGCGTCAGTGTCTCAGAGTCTCAGTGTCTCAGTGTCCCAGAGTCTCAGTGTCTCAGAGTCTCAGTGTCTCTGTGTCTCTGTGTCTCAGTGTCTCAAAGTCTTTGTATTCAGTGCCTCAGAGTCTCAGTGTCTCTGTGTCCCAGTGTCTCAGTGTCTCAGTGTCTATGTGTCTCTGAGTCACAGTGTCTCAGTGTCTCTGTGCCTCAGTGTCTCAGTGTCTCTGTGTCTTTGTGTGTCAGTGTCTCTGTGTCTCAGTGTCTCTGTGCCTCAGTGTTTCACTGCCTCAGTGTCTCAGAGTCTCAGTGTCTTTGTGTCAGTGTGTCAGCGTCTCAGAGACTCAGTGTCTCTTTGTCTCTGAGTCTGAGTGTCTCTGTGCGTCAGTGTCACAGTGTCTCAGTGTCCCAGTGTCTCTGTGCCTCAGTGTCTCAGAGTCTCAGTGTCTCTGTGTCTCAGTGTCTCAGAGTCTCAGTGTCTCTGTGTCAGTGTCTCAGTGTCTCTGTGCCTCAGTGTCTCATTGCCTCAGAGTCTCTGTGTCTCAGTGTCTCTGTGTCTCAGTGTCTCGAATTCTTTGTGTCTCAGTGTTTCAGTGTCTCTGACTCTCAGTGTCTCTGTGTCCAAGTTTCTCTGTGTCTCAGAGTCACAGTTTCTCTGTGTCTCAGTGTATCAGTGTCTCTCTGTCTGATTGTCTCTGTGTCTCAGTGTCTCAGATTATCATTGTCTCAGTGTCTCAGAGACTCATTATCTCAGTGTTTCTGAGTCTCAGTGTCTCAGAGTCTCAGTGAATCTGTCTCTGTGTCTCTGTGTCTCAGTGTCTCTGTGCCTCAGTGTATCTGTGGCTCAGAGTTTCAGTGTCTCTATGTCTCTGTGTTTCTGTGTCACAGTGTCTCAGTGTCTCAGTGTCTCATCGTCTCAGAGTCTCAGTGTCTCTCTGTCTCTGTCTCTCAGTGTCTCAGAGTCTCAGTGTCTCAGAGTCTCTGTGTATTGGTACCTCAGTGTCTCCATGTCTCTGTGCCTCAGTCTATCAGACTCTCAGTGTCTCTGTGTCTCAGTGTCTCAGTGTCTCTTTGTCTCAGAGACTCAGTGTCTCTATGCCTGAGTGTCTTAATATCTCAAAGTCTCAGTGTCTCAGTGTGTCAGAGACTCAGTGTCCCTTTGTCTCTGTGTCTGAGTGTCTCTGTGCCTCAGTGTCACAGTGTCTCTGTGTCTCAGTGTTGCAGTGTCTCTATGTCTCAGTGTCTCAGTGTTTCTCTATCTCTGTGGCTCAGTGTCTCAGTGTCTCAGACTCTCAATGTCTCTGTGTCTCAGTTTATCAGTGTCTCAGAGACTCAGTGTCTCTGTGTTTTTCTGTCTGAGTGCCTCTGTGCCTCAGTGTCTCAGTGTCTCAGAGTCTCAGTGAATCTGTGTCTCTGTGTCTCTGTGTCTCAGTGTCTCTGTGCCTCAGTGTATCTGTGTCTCTGTATCTCAGAGTCTCAGAGTCTCTGTGTCTCAGTGTTTCTGTGTCTCAGTGTCTCTGTGCCTCAGTGTCTCTGTGCCTCAGTGTTTCATGTTTCAGAGTATCACCGTTTCTGTGTCACAGTGTCTCTCTGTCTCTGTGTCTCAGTGTCTCTGTGTCTCAGTGTTTCAGCGTCTCAGAGTCGCAGTGTCTCTGTGTCTCAGTGTCTCTGTGCCTCAGTGTCTCTGTGCCTCATTGTCTCTGTGCCTCAGTGTCTCTCTGTCTCAGTTTCTCTGTGCCTCAGTGTATCTGTGTCTCAGTGTCTCTGTGTCTCAGTGTCTCCGTGTCTCAGAGTCTCTGTGTCTTGGTGCCTCAGTGTCTCAGTGTCTCTGCGTCTCAGTCTATCAGACTCTCAGTGTTTCTGTGTCACAGTCTCAGTGCCTCAGTGTCTCTGTGTCTCAGAGACTCAGTGTCTCTGTGCCTCATTGTCTCTGTGCCTCAGTGTCTTAGTATCTCAAAGTCTCAGTGTATCAGTTTCTCTGTGTCACAGTGTCTCTGTGTCTCAGTGTCTGAACGTTTTGTGTCTCAGTGTCTCAGTGTCTCTGTGTCTCAGAGTCACTGTTTCTCGTGTCTCTGTGTCTTAGTGTCTCAAAGTCTTTGTGTCTCAGTGTCTCCGTGTCTCTGACTCTCAGTGTCTCTGTGTCCAAGTGTCTCAGTTTCTCAGATTATCAGTGTCTCAGTGTCTCAGAGTCTCAGTGAGTCTATCGCTGTGTCTCTGTTTTTCAGTGTCTCTGTGCCTCAGTGTATCTGTGCCTCAGAGTCTCTGTGCCTCAGTGTCTCTATGTCTCTGTATCTCAGTGTCTCACTGTCTCTGTGCCTCAGTGTCTCAGAGTCTCAGATTATCAGTGTCTCAGTGTCTCAGTTTCAGTGAATCTGTGTCTCTGTGTCTCTGTGCCTCAGTGTATCTGTGTCTCTGTATCTCAGAGTCTCAGAGTCACAGATTCTCTGTGTCTCAGTGTCTCAGTGTCTCTGTGTCTCAGTGTCTCTGTTTTTCAGTGTCTCTGTGCCTCAGTGTATCTGTGCCTCAGAGTCTCTGTGCCACAGTGTCTCTATGTCTCTGTATCTCAGTGTCTCACTGTCTCTGTGCCTCAGTGTCTCAGAGTCTCAGATTATCAGTGTCTCAGTGTCTCAGTTTCAGTGAATCTGTGTCTCTGTGTCTCTGTGCCTCAGTGTATCTGTGTCTCTGTATCTCAGAGTCTCAGGGTCACAGATTCTCTGTGTCTCAGTGTTTCTGTGTCTCAGTGTCTCTGTGCCTCAGTGTCTCTGTGCCTCAGTGTTTCATGTTTCAGAGTATCACCGTTTCTGTGTCACAGTGTCTCTCTGTCTCTGTGTCTCAGTGTCTCTGTGTCTCAGTGTTTCAGCGTCTCAGAGTCGCAGTGTCTCTGTGTCTCAGTGTCTCTGTGCCTCAGTGTCTCTGTGTCTCAGTGTCTCAAAGTCTTTGTGTCTCAGTGTCTCAGTGTCTCTGACTCTCAGTGTCTCTGTGTCCAATTGTCTCTGTGTCTCAGTGTATTTCTGTCTGAGTGTCTCTGTGCCTCAGTGTCACAGTGTCTCAGTGTCTCAGATTATCAGTGTCTCAGAGTCTCAGTGAGACTGTCTCTGTGTCTCTGTGTCTCAGTGTCTCTGTGCCCCAGTGTATCTGTGCCTCAGAGTCTCTGTGCCTCAGTGTCTCTATGTCTCTGTGTCTCAGTGTCTCACTGCCTCTGTGCCTCAGTGTCTCAGAGTCTCAGTGTCTCTGTGTCTCAGTGCCTCAGTGTCTCATTGACTCAGAGTCTCCGAGTCTCAGTGTCTCTGTGCCTCTGTGTCTCAGAGTCTCAGAGTCTCAGTGTCTCTGTGTCTCAGTGTCTCTGTGTCTCAGTGTATCAGCGTCTCAGTGTATCAGTGTCTCAGAGACTCAGTGTCTCTTTGTCTCTGTGTCTGAATGTCTCTGTGCCCCAGTGTCTCAGTGTCTCTGTGTCTCTGTGTCTCAGTGTCTCAGTGTCCAAGTGTCCCTGTGTCTCTCTGTCTGAGTGTCTCTGTGCCTCAGTGTCACAGTGTCTCAGATTATCAGTGTCTCAGAGTCTCAGTGAGTCTGTCTCTGTGTCTCTGTGTCTCAGTGTCTCTGTGTCTCAGTGTATCTGTGCCTCAGAGTCTCTGTGCCTCAGTGTCTCTATGTCTCTGTGTCTCAGTGTCTCACTGCCTCTGTGCCTCAGTGCCTCAGTGTCTCAGAGTCTCAGTGTCTCAGAGTCTCAGTGTCTCAGTGTCTCAGTGTCTCTGTGTCTCAGTGTAACAGCGTCTCAGTGTATCAGTGTCTCAGAGACTCAGTGTCTCTTTGTGTCTGTTTCTGAGTGTCTCTGTGCCTCAGTGTCTCAGTCTCTGTGTCCCAGTGTCTCTGTGTCTCTGTGTCACAGAGAATCAGTGCCTCAGTGTCTCTCTGTCTGAGTGTCTCTGTGCCTCAGTGTCACAGTGTCTCAGTGTCTCAGAGTCTCAGTGTCTCTGTGTCTCAGTGTCTCAGTGTATCAGTGAGTCAGAGACTCAGTGTCTCTTTGTCTCTGTGTCTGAGTGTCTCTGTGCCCCAGTGTCACAGTGTCTCAGTGTCTCTGTGCCTCTGTGTTTCAGTGTCTCGTGTCTCAGTGTCTCTGTGCCTCTGAGTTTCAGAGTCTCAGTGTGTCAGTGTCTCAGAGACTCAGTGTCTCTTTGTCTCTGAGTCTGAGTGTCTCTGTTTCTCAGTGTCACAGTGTCTCAGTGCCTCAGTGTCTCTGTGTCTCAGAGACTCAGTGTCTCTGTGCCTCAGTGTCTTAGTATCTCAAAGTCTCAGTGTCTCAGTGTCTCAGTGTCGCTGTGTCACAGTGTCTCTGTGTCTCAGTGTCTCAGTGTCTCTGTGTCTCAGTGTCTCAGTGTCTCAGTGTCTCTGACTCTCAGTGTCTCTGTGTCCAATTGTCTCTGTGTCTCAGTGTATTTCTGTCTGAGTGTCTCTGTGCCTCAGTGTCACAGTGTCTCAGTGTCTCAGATTATCAGTGTCTCAGAGTCTCAGTGAGACTGTCTCTGTGTCTCTGTGTCTCTGTGTCTCAGTGTCTCTGTGCCTCAGTGTATCTGTGCCTCAGAGTCTCTGTGCCTCAGTGTCTCTATGTCTCTGTGTCTCAGTGTCTCACTGCCTCTGTGCCTCAGTGTCTCAGAGTCTCAGTGTCTCTGTGTCTCAGTGCCTCAGTGTCTCATTGACTCAGAGCCTCCGAGTCTCAGTGTCTCTGTGTCTCAGTGTCTCTGTGTCTCAGTGTCTTTGTGTCTCAGTGTCTCTGTGCCTCAGTGTCTGTGTGCCTCAGTGTCCAGTGTCTCAGAGTCTCACCATCTCTGTGTCACAGAGTCTCAGTGTCTCTGTGTCTCTGTGTCTCTGTGTCTCAGTGTCTCTGTGTTTCAGTGCCTCGAAGTCTTTGTGTCTCAGTGTCTCTGTGCCTCAGAGTCACAGTGTCTCTGTGTCTCTGTGTCTCTGTGCCTCAGTGTCTTAGTATCTCAAAGTCTCAGTGTCTCAGTGTCTCTGTGTCACAGTGTCGCTGTGCCTCAGTGTCTCAGTGTCTCTGTGTCTCAGTGTCTCAGTGTCTCAAAGTCTTTGTGTCTCAATGTCTCAGTGTCTCTGACTCTCAGTGTCTCTGTGTCCAATTGTCTCTGTGTCTCTGTGTATTTCTGTCTGAGTGTCTCTGTGCCTCAGTGTCACAGTGTCTCAGTGTCTCAGATTATCAGTGTCTCAGAGTCTCAGTGAGATTGTCTCTGTGTCACAGTGTCTCTGTGTCTCAGTGTCTCTGTGCCTCAGTGTATCTGTGCCTCAGAGTTTCTGTGCCTCAGTGTCTCTCTGTCTCTGTGTCTCAGTGTCTCACTGCCTCTGTGCATCAGTGTCTCAGAGTCTCAGTGACTCTGTGTCTCTGTGTATCAGTTTCTCAGTGTATCAGTGTGTCAGAGACGCAGTGTCTCTTTGTCTCTGTGTCTGAGTTTCTCTGTGCCCCAGTGTCACAGTGTCTCAGTGTCTCTGCGTCTCAGTGTCTCGTGTCTCAGTGTCACTGTGCCTCTAAGTCTCAGAGTCTCAGTGTATCAGTGTGTCAGTGTCTCAGATTCTCAGTGTCCCAGTGTCCCAGCGTCTCTGTGCCCCTGAGTCTCAGAGTCTCCGAGTTTCAGCGTCTCAGAGACTCAGTGTCTCTTTGTCTCTGAGTCTCAGTGTCTCTGTGCGTCAGTGTCTCAGAGTCTCAGTGTCTCAGTGTCCCAGAGTCTCAGTGTCTCAGAGTCTCAGTGTCTCTGTGTCTCTGTGTCTCAGTGTCTCAAAGTCTTTGTATTCAGTGCCTCAGAGTCTCAGTGTCTCTGTGTCCCAGTGTCTCAGTGTCTCAGTGTCTATGTGTCTCTGAGTCACAGTGTCTCAGTGTCTCTGTGCCTCAGTGTCTCAGTGTCTCTGTGTCTTTGTGTGTCAGTGTCTCTGTGTCTCAGTGTCTCTGTGCCTCAGTGTTTCACTGCCTCAGTGTCTCAGAGTCTCAGTGTCTTTGTGTCAGTGTGTCAGCGTCTCAGAGACTCAGTGTCTCTTTGTCTCTGAGTCTGAGTGTCTCTGTGCGTCAGTGTCACAGTGTCTCAGTGTCCCAGTGTCTCTGTGCCTCAGTGTCTCAGAGTCTCAGTGTCTCTGTGTCTCAGTGTCTCAGAGTCTCAGTGTCTCTGTGTCAGTGTCTCAGTGTCTCTGTGCCTCAGTGTCTCATTGCCTCAGAGTCTCTGTGTCTCAGTGTCTCTGTGTCTCAGTGTCTCGAATTCTTTGTGTCTCAGTGTTTCAGTGTCTCTGACTCTCAGTGTCTCTGTGTCCAAGTTTCTCTGTGTCTCAGAGTCACAGTTTCTCTGTGTCTCAGTGTATCAGTGTCTCTCTGTCTGATTGTCTCTGTGTCTCAGTGTCTCAGATTATCATTGTCTCAGTGTCTCAGAGACTCATTATCTCAGTGTTTCTGAGTCTCAGTGTCTCAGAGTCTCAGTGAATCTGTCTCTGTGTCTCTGTGTCTCAGTGTCTCTGTGCCTCAGTGTATCTGTGGCTCAGAGTTTCAGTGTCTCTATGTCTCTGTGTTTCTGTGTCACAGTGTCTCAGTGTCTCATCGTCTCAGAGTCTCAGTGTCTCTCTGTCTCTGTCTCTCAGTGTCTCAGAGTCTCAGTGTCTCAGAGTCTCTGTGTATTGGTACCTCAGTGTCTCCATGTCTCTGTGCCTCAGTCTATCAGACTCTCAGTGTCTCTGTGTCTCAGTGTCTCAGTGTCTCTTTGTCTCAGAGACTCAGTGTCTCTATGCCTGAGTGTCTTAATATCTCAAAGTCTCAGTGTCTCAGTGTGTCAGAGACTCAGTGTCCCTTTGTCTCTGTGTCACAGTGTCTCTGTGTCTCAGTGTTGCAGTGTCTCTATGTCTCAGTGTCTCAGTGTTTCTCTATCTCTGTGGCTCAGTGTCTCAGTGTCTCAGACTCTCAATGTCTCTGTGTCTCAGTTTATCAGTGTCTCAGAGACTCAGTGTCTCTGTGTTTTTCTGTCTGAGTGCCTCTGTGCCTCAGTGTCTCAGTGTCTCAGAGTCTCAGTGAATCTGTGTCTCTGTGTCTCAGTGTCTCTGTGCCTCAGTGTATCTGTGTCTCTGTATCTCAGAGTCTCAGAGTCTCTGTGTCTCAGTGTTTCTGTGTCTCAGTGTCTCTGTGCCTCAGTGTCTCTGTGCCTCAGTGTTTCATGTTTCAGAGTATCACCGTTTCTGTGTCACAGTGTCTCTCTGTCTCTGTGTCTCAGTGTCTCTGTGTCTCAGTGTTTCAGCGTCTCAGAGTCGCAGTGTCTCTGTGTCTCAGTGTCTCTGTGCCTCAGTGTCTCTGTGCCTCATTGTCTCTGTGCCTCAGTGTCTCTCTATCTCAGTTTCTCTGTGCCTCAGTGTATCTGTGTCTCAGTGTCTCTGTGTCTCAGTGTCTCCGTGTCTCAGAGTCTCTGTGTCTTGGTGCCTCAGTGTCTCAGTGTCTCTGCGTCTCAGTCTATCAGACTCTCAGTGTTTCTGTGTCACAGTCTCAGTGCCTCAGTGTCTCTGTGTCTCAGAGACTCAGTGTCTCTGTGCCTCATTGTCTCTGTGCCTCAGTGTCTTAGTATCTCAAAGTCTCAGTGTATCAGTTTCTCTGTGTCACAGTGTCTCTGTGTCTCAGTGTCTGAACGTTTTGTGTCTCAGTGTCTCTGTGTCTCAGAGTCACTGTTTCTCGTGTCTCTGTGTCTTAGTGTCTCAAAGTCTTTGTGTCTCAGTGTCTCCGTGTCTCTGACTCTCAGTGTCTCTGTGTCCAAGTGTCTCAGTTTCTCAGATTATCAGTGTCTCAGTGTCTCAGAGTCTCAGTGAGTCTATCGCTGTGTCTCTGTTTTTCAGTGTCTCTGTGCCTCAGTGTATCTGTGCCTCAGAGTCTCTGTGCCTCAGTGTCTCTATGTCTCTGTATCTCAGTGTCTCACTGTCTCTGTGCCTCAGTGTCTCAGAGTCTCAGATTATCAGTGTCTCAGTTTCAGTGAATCTGTGTCTCTGTGTCTCTGTGCCTCAGTGTATCTGTGTCTCTGTATCTCAGAGTCTCAGAGTCACAGATTCTCTGTGTCTCAGTGTCTCAGTGTCTCTGTGTCTCAGTGTCTCTGTTTTTCAGTGTCTCTGTGCCTCAGTGTATCTGTGCCTCAGAGTCTCTGTGCCTCAGTGTCTCCATGTCTCTGTATCTCAGTGTCTCACTGTCTCTGTGCCTCAGTGTCTCAGAGTCTCAGATTATCAGTGTCTCAGTGTCTCAGTTTCAGTGAATCTGTGTCTCTGTGTCTCTGTGCCTCAGTGTATCTGTGTCTCTGTATCTCAGAGTCTCAGGGTCACAGATTCTCTGTGTCTCAGTGTCTCAGTGTCTCAGTGTCTCTGTGTCTCAGTGTCTCTGTGCCTCAGTGTCTCTGTGCCTCAGTGTTTCATGTTTCAGAGTCTCACCGTTTCTGTGTCACAGTGTCTCTCTGTCTCTGTGTCTCAGTGTCTCTGTGTCTCACTGTTTCAGCGTCTCAGAGTCGCAGTGTCTCTGTGTCTCAGTGCCGCTGTGCCTCATTGTCTCTGTGTCTCAGTGTCTCTGTTCTCAGTGTCTCTGTGCCTCAGTGTCTCTGTGTCTCTGTGTCACAGAGAATCAGTGCCTCAGTGTCTCTCTGTCTGAGTGTCTCTGTGCCTCAGTGTCACAGTGTCTCAGTGTATCAGTTTCTCAGTGTCTCTGTGCCCCAGTGTCACAGTGTCTCAGTGTCTCTGTTTCTCAGTGTCACAGTGTCTCAGTGCCTCAGTGTCTCTGTGTCTCAGAGACTCAGTGTCTCTGTGCCTCAGTGTCTTAGTATCTCAAAGTCTCAGTGTCTCAGTGTCGCTGTGTCACAGTGTCTCTGTGTCTCAGTGTCTCAGTGTCTCAGTGTCTCTGTGTCTCAGTGTCTCAGTGTCTCTGACTCTCAGTGTCTCTGTGTCCAATTGTCTCTGTGTCTCAGTGTATTTCTGTCTGAGTGTCTCTGTGCCTCAGTGTCACAGTGTCTCAGTGTCTCAGATTATCAGTGTCTCAGAGTCTCAGTGAGACTGTCTCTGTGTCTCTGTGTCTCAGTGTCTCTGTGCCTCAGTGTATCTGTGCCTCAGAGTCTCTGTGCCTCAGTGTCTCTATGTCTCTGTGTCTCAGTGTCTCACTGCCTCTGTGCCTCAGTGTCTCAGAGTCTCAGTGTCTCTGTGTCTCAGTGCCTCAGTGTCTCATTGACTCAGAGTCTCCGAGTCTCAGTGTCTCTGTGTCTCAGTGTCTCTGTGTCTCAGTGTCTCTGTGTCTCAGTGTCTCTGTGCCTCAGTGTCTGTGTGCCTCAGTGTCCAGTGTCTCAGAGCCTCACCATCTCTGTGTCACAGTGTTTCAGCGTCTCAGCGTCTCAGTGTCTCTGTGCCTCAGTGTCTCTGTGTCTCAGTGTCTCTGTGTCTCTGTGTCTCAGTGTCTCTGTGTCTCAGAGTCACAGTGTCTCTGTGTCTCTGTGTCTCTGTGCCTCAGTGTCTTAGTATCTCAAAGTCTCAGTGTCTCAGTGTCTCTGTGTCACAGTGTCTCTGTGTCTCAGTGTCTCAGTGTCTCAGTGTCTCAAAGTCTTTGTGTCTCAATGTCTCAGTGTCTCTGACTCTCAGTGTCTCTGTGTCCAATTGTCTCTGTGTCTCTGTGTATTTCTGTCTGAGTGTCTCTGTGCCTCAGTGTCACAGTGTCTCAGTGTTTCAGATTATCAGTGTCTCAGAGTCTCAGTGAGATTGTCTCTGTGTCACAGTGTTTCTGTGTCTCAGTGTCTCTGTGCCTCAGTGTATCTGTGCCTCAGAGTTTCTGTGCCTCAGTGTCTCTCTGTCTCTGTGTCTCAGTGTCTCACTGCCTCTGTGCATCAGTGTCTCAGAGTCTCAGTGACTCTGTGTCTCTGTGTATCAGTTTCTCAGTGTATCAGTGTGTCAGAGACGCAGTGTCTCTTTGTCTCTGTGTCTGAGTTTCTCTGTGCCCCAGTGTCACAGTGTCTCAGTGTCTCTGCGTCTCAGTGTCTCGTGTCTCAGTGTCACTGTGCCTCTAAGTCTCAGAGTCTCAGTGTATCAGTGTGTCAGTGTCTCAGATTCTCAGTGTCCCAGTGTCCCAGCGTCTCTGTGCCCCTGAGTCTCAGAGTCTCCGAGTTTCAGCGTTTCAGAGACTCAGTGTCTCTTTGTCTCTGAGTCTCGTGTCTCTGTGCGTCAGTGTCTCAGAGTCTCAGTGTCTCAGTGTCCCAGAGTCTCAGTGTCTCAGAGTCTCAGTGTCTCTGTGTCTCTGTGTCTCAGTGTCTCAAAGTCTTTGTATTCAGTGCCTCAGAGTCTCAGTGTTTCTGTGTCCCAGTGTCTCAGTGTCTCAGTGTCTATGTGTCTCTGAGTCACAGTGTCTCAGTGTCTCTGTGCCTCAGTGTCTCAGTGTCTCTGTGTCTTTGTGTGTCAGTGTCTCTGTGTCTCAGTGTCTCTGTGCCTCAGTGTTTCACTGCCTCAGTGTCTCAGAGTCTCAGTGTCTTTGTGTCAGTGTGTCAGCGTCTCAGAGACTCAGTGTCTCTTTGTCTCTGAGTCTGAGTGTCTTTGTGCGTCAGTGTCACAGAGTCTCAGTGTCCCAGTGTCTCTGTGCCTCAGTTTCTCAGAGTCTCAGTGTCTCTGTGTCTCAGTGTCTCAGAGTCTCAGTGTCTCTGTGTCAGTGTCTCAGTGTCTCTGTGCCTCAGTGTCTCATTGCCTCAGAGTCTCTGTGTCTCAGTGTCTCTGTGTCTCAGTGTCTCAAATTCTTTGTGTCTCAGTGTTTCAGTGTCTCTGACTCTCAGTGTCTCTGTGTCCAAGTTTCTCTGTGTCTCAGAGTCACAGTTTCTCTGTGTCTCAGTGTATCAGTGTCTCTCTGTCTGATTGTCTCTGTGTCTCAGTGTCTCAGATTATCATTGTCTCAGTGTCTCAGAGACTCATTATCTCAGTGTTTCTGAGTCTCAGTGTCTCAGAGTCTCAGTGAATCTGTCTCTGTGTCTCTGTGTCTCAGTGTCTCTGTGCCTCAGTGTATCTGTGGCTCAGAGTTTCAGTGTCTCTATGTCTCTGTGTTTCTGTGTCACAGTGTCTCAGTGTCTCATCGTCTCAGAGTCTCAGTGTCTCTCTGTCTCTGTCTCTCAGTGTCTCAGAGTCTCAGTGTCTCAGAGTCTCTGTGTATTGGTACCTCAGTGTCTCCATGTCTCTGTGCCTCAGTCTATCAGACTCTCAGTGTCTCTGTGTCTCAGTGTCTCTTTGTCTCAGAGACTCAGTGTCTCTATGCCTGAGTGTCTTAATATCTCAAAGTCTCAGTGTCTCAGTGTGTCAGAGACTCAGTGTCCCTTTGTCTCTGTGTCTGAGTGTCTCTGTGCCTCAGTGTCACAGTGTCTCTGTGTCTCAGTGTTGCAGTGTCTCTATGTCTCAGTGTCTCTGTGCCTCAGTGTATCTGTGTCTCTGTATCTCAGAGTCTCAGAGTCTCTGTGTCTCAGTGTTTCTGTGTCTCAGTGTCTCTGTGCCTCAGTGTCTCTGTGCCTCAGTGTTTCATGTTTCAGAGTATCACCGTTTCTGTGTCACAGTGTCTCTCTGTCTCTGTGTCTCAGTGTCTCTGTGTCTCAGTGTCTCTGTGTCTCAGTGTCTCTGTGCCTCAGTGTCTCTCTGTCTCAGTTTCTCTGTGCCTCAGTGTATCTGTGTCTCAGTGTCTCTGTGTCTCAGTGTCTCTGTGTCTCAGTGTATCAGAGTCTCAGAGTCTCCGTGTCTCAGAGTCTCTGTGTCTTGGTGCCTCAGAGTCTCAGTGTCTCTGCGTCTCAGTCTATCAGACTCTCAGTGTCTCTGTGTCACAGTCTCAGTGCCTCAGTGTCTCTGTGTCTCAGAGACTCAGTGTCTCTGTGCCTCAGTGTCTCTGTGCCTCAGTGTCTTAGTATCTCAAAGTCTCAGTGTGTCAGTTTCTCTGTGTCACAGTGTCTCTGTGTCTCAGTGTCTGAACGTTTTGTGTCTCAGTGTCTCTGTGTCTCAGTGTCTCAGAGTCACTGTGTCTCGTGTCTCTGTGTCTTAGTGTCTCAAAGTCTTTGTGTCTCAGTGTCTCCGTGTCTCTGACTCTCAGTGTCTCTGTGTCCAAGTGTCTCAGTTTCTCAGATTATCAGTGTCTCAGTGTCTCAGAGTCTCAGTGAGTCAATCTCTGTGTCTCTGTGTTTCAGTGTCTCTGTGCCTCAGTGTATCTGTGCCTCAGAGTCTCTGTGCCTCAGTGTCTCTATGTCTCTGTATCTCAGTGTCTCACTGTCTCTGTGCCTCAGTGTCTCAGAGTCTCAGATTATCAGTGTCTCAGTGTCTCAGAGTTTCAGTGAATCTGGTCTCTGTGTCTCTGTGCCTCAGTGTATCTGTGTCTCTGTATCTCAGAGTCTCAGAGTCACAGATTCTCTGTGTCTCAGTGTCTCTGTGTCTCAGTGTCTCTGTGCCTCAGTGTCTCTGTGCCTCAGTGTTTCATGTTTCAGAGTCTCACCGTTTCTGTGTCACAGTGTCTCTCTGTCTCTGTGTCTCAGTGTCTCTGTGTCTCACTGTTTCAGCGTCTCAGAGTCACAGTGTCTCTGTGTCTCAGTGTCGCTGTGCCTCATTGTCTCTGTGTCTCAGTGTCTCTGTTCTCAGTGTCTCTGTGCCTCATTGTCTCTGTGCCTCAGTGTCTCTGTGTCTCTGTGTCTCAGTGTCTCAGCGTCTCAGTGTCTCAGTGTCTCTGTGTCTCAGTGTATCAGCGTCTCAGTGACTCATTGTCTCTGTGTCTGAGTGTCTCTGTGCCTCAGTGTCTCAGTGTTTCTGTGTCTCATTTTCTCAGACTCTCAGTGTCTCTGTGTCCCAGTGCCTCTGTGTCTTTGCGTCACAGAGAATCAGTGCCTCGGTGTCTCTCTGTATGAGTGTCTCTGTGCCTCAGTGTCAGAGTGTCTCAGTGTCTCTGTGTCTCTGTGTATCAGTTTCTCAGTGTCTCTGTGCCCCAGTGTCTGAATGTCTCTGTGCCTCAGTGTCTCAGTGTCTCACTGTCTCTATCTCTGTGTCTCAGTGCCTCAGTGTCTCAGAGTCTCAGTGTGTCTGTGTCTCACTTTCTCAGACTCTCAGTGACTCTGTGTCCCAGTGCCTCTGTGTCTCTGTGTCACAGAGAATCAGTGCCTCAGTGTCTCTCTGTCTGAGTGTCTCTGTGCCTCAGTGTCACAGTGTCTCAGTGTATCAGTTTCTCAGTGTCTCTGTGCCCCAGTGTCACAGTGTCTCAGTGTCTCTGCGTCTCAGTGTCTCGTGTCTCAGTGTCTCGGTGCCTCTGAGTCTCAGAGTCTCAGTGTCCCAGTGTCCCAGCGTCTCTGTGCCTCTGAGTCTCAGAGTCTCTGAGTTTCAGTGTCCCAGTGTCTCTGTGCCTCTGAGTCTCAGAGTCTCAGAGTTTCAGCGTCTCAGAGACTCAGTGTCTCTTTGTCTCTGCGTCTCAGTGTCCCTATGCGTCAGTGTCTCAGAGTCTCAGTGTCTCAGTGTCCCAGAGTCTCAGTGTCTCAGAGTCTCAGTGTCTCTGTGTCTCAAAGTCTTTGTATTCAGTGCCTCAGAGTCTCAGTGTCTCTGTGTCCCAGTGTCTCTGTGTCTCAGTGTCTAAGTGTCTCTGAGTCACAGTGTCTCAGTGTCTCTGTGCCTTAGTGTCTCTGTGTCTTTGTGTGTCAGTGTCTCTGTGTCTCAGTGTCTCTGTGCCTCAGTGTTTCACTGCCTCAGTGTCTCAGAGTCTCAGGGTCTTTGTGTCAGTGTGCCAGCGTCTCAGAGACTCAGTGTCTCTTTGTCTCTGAGTCTGAGTGTCTCTGTGTGTCAGTGTCACAGTGTCTCAGTGTCTCTGTGTCAGTGTCTCAGTGTCTCTATGCCTCAGTGTCTCAGAGTCTCAGTGTCTCTGTGTCTCAGTGTCTCAGAGTCTCAGTGTCTCTGTGTCAGTGTCTCAGTGTCTCTGTGCCTCAGTGTCTCATTGCCGCTGTGTCTCAGTGTTTCTGTGTCTCTGTGTCTCAGTGTCTCAGTGTCTCTGTGTCTCAGTGTTTCTGTGTCTCTGTGTCTCAGTGTCACAGTGTCTCAGTGTCTCTGTGTCTCAGTGTTTCAGTGTCTCTGACTCTCAGTGTCTCTGTGTCCAAGTTTCTCTGTGTCTCAGAGTCTCAGTGTCTCAGAGACTCATTATCTCAGTGTCTCTGAGTCTCAGTGTCTCAGAGTCTCAGTGAATCTGTCTCTGTGTCTCTGTGTCTCAGTGTCTCTGTGCCTCAGTGTATCTGTGGCTCAGAGTTTCAGTGTCTCTATGTCTCTGTGTCTCAGTTTCTCAGAGTCTCACTGTCTCTGTGTTTCTGTGTCACAGTGTCTCAGTGTCTCATCGTCTCAGAGTCTCAGTGTCTCTCTGTCTCTGTGCCTCAGTCTATCAGACTCTCAGTGTCTCTTTGTCTCAGAGACTCAGTGTCTCTATGCCTGAGTGTCTTAATATCTCAAAGTCTCAGTGTCTCAGTGTGTCAGAGACTCAGTGTCCCTTTGTCTCTGTGTCTGAGTGTCTCTGTGCCTCAGTGTCACAGTGTCTCTGTGTCTCAGTGTCGCAGTGTCTCTGTGTCTCAGTGTCTCAGTGTTTCTCTATCTCTGTGGCTCAGTGTCTCAGACTCTCAATGTCTCTGTGTCTCAGTTTATCAGTGTCTCAGAGACTCAGTGTCTCTGTGTTTCTCTGTCTGAGTGCCTCTGTGCCTCAGTGTCTCAGTGTCTCAGATTATCAGTGTCTCAGTGTCTCAGTGTCTCAGAGTCTCAGTGAATCTGTGTCTCTGTATCTCAGAGTCTCAGAGTCACAGAGTCTCTGTGTCTCAGTGTCTCAGTGTCTCTGTGCCTCAGTGTCTCTGTGCCTCAGTGTTTCATGTTTCAGAGTCTCACCGTTTCTGTGTCACAGTGTCTCTCTGTCTCTGTGTCTCAGTGTCTCTGTGTCTCAGTGTTTCAGCGTCTCAGAGTTGCAGTGTCTCTGTGTCTCAGTGTCTCTGTGCCTCAGTGTCTCTGTGTCTCAGTGTCTCTGTGCCTCATTGTCTCTGTGCCTCAGTGTCTCTGTGTCTCTGTGCCTCAGTGTCTCTGTGTCTCAGTGTCTCTGTGTCTCAGTGTCTCTGTGCCTCAGTGTCTCAGTGTCTCTGTGTCTCAGTGTCTCAGAGTCTCAGTGTCTCAGTGTCTCTGTGTCTCTGTGTCTGAGTTTCTCTGTGCCCCAGTGTCACAGTGTCTCAGTGTCTCTGCGTCTCAGTGTCTCGTGTCTCAGATCACTGTGCCTCTAAGTCTCAGAGTCTCAGTGTCCCAGTGTCCCAGCGTCTCTGTGCCCCTAAGTCTCAGAGTCTCCGAGTTTCAGCGTCTCAGAGACTCAGTGTCTCTTTGTCTCTGAGTCTCAGTGTCTCTGTGTCTCAGTGTCTCAGTGCCTCAGTGTCTCTGTGTCTCAGAGTATGTGTGTCTCAGTGTCTCTGTGTCTCTTTTTCTCAGACTCTCAGTGTCTCTGTGTCCCAGTGTCTCTGTGTCTCTGTGTCACAGAGAATCAGTGCCTCAGTGTCTCTCTGTCTGAGTGTCTCTGTGCCTCAGTGTCACAGTGTCTCAGTGTCTCAGAGTCTCAGTGTCTCTGTGTCTCTGTGTCTCAGTGTCTCAGTGTATCAGTGAGTCAGAGACTCAGTGTCTCTTTGTCTCTGTGTCTGAGTGTCTCTGTGCCCCAGTGTCACAGTGTCTCAGTGTCTCTGTGCCTCTGTGTCTCAGTGTCTCGTGTCTCAGTGTCTCTGTACCTCTGAGTTTCAGAGTCTCAGTCTGTCAGTGTCTCAAAGACTCAGTGTCTCTTTGTCTCTGAGTCTGAGTGTCTCTGTTTCTCAGTGTCACAGTGTCTCAGTGCCTCAGTGTCTCTGTGCCTCAGTGTCTTAGTATCTCAAAGTCTCAGTGTCTCAGTGTCTCAGTGTCGCTGTGTCACAGTGTCTCTGTGTCTCAGTGTCTCAGTGTCTCAGTGTCTCTGTGTCTCAGTGTCTCAGTGTCTCTGACTCTCAGTGTCTCTGTGTCCAATTGTCTCTGTGTCTCAGTGTATTTCTGTCTGAGTGTCTCAGTGCCTCAGTGTCTCTGTGTCTCAGAGTATGTGTGTCTCAGTGTCTCTTTTTCTCAGACTCTCAGTGTCTCTGTGTCCCAGTGTCTCTGTGTCTCTGTGTCACAGAGAATCATTGCCTCAGTGTCTCTCTGTCTGAGTGTCTCTGTGCCTCAGTGTCACAGTGTCTCAGTGTCTCAGAGTCTCAGTGTCTCTGTGTCTCTGTGTCTCAGTGTCTCAGTGTATCAGTGAGTCAGAGACTCAGTGTCTCTTTGTCTCTGTGTCTGAGTGTCTCTGTGCCCCAGTGTCACAGTGTCTCAGTGTCTCTGTGCCTCAGTGTCTCAGTGTCTCTGTGTCTCAGTGTCTCAGAGTCTCAGTGTCTCAGTGTCTCTGTGTCTCTGTGCCTCAGTGTCTCTGTGTCTCAGTGTCTCTGTGTCTCTGTGTCTCAGTGTCTCAGTGTCTCTGTGTCTCAGTGTCTCTGTGCCTCATTGTCTCTGTGCCTCAGTGTCTCTGTGCCTCAGTGTCTCTGTGTCTCAGTGTCTCTGTGCCTCATTGTCTCTGCGCCTCATTGTCTCAGGGTCTCAGTGTCTCAGGGTCTCAGTCTCTCAGTCTCTCAGTCTCTCACTCTCTCAGTGTCTCAGTCTCTCAGTCTCATTCTCTCAGTGTCTCAGTGTCTCAGTGTCTCAGGGTCTCAGTGTCTCAGGGTCTCAGTGTCTCAGTGTCTAAGGGTCACCGTGTCTCAGTGTCTCAGTGTCTCAGTGTCTCAGTCTCTCAGTCTCTCAGTCACTCAGTCGCTCAGTCGCTCAGTCTCTCAGTCTCTCAGTGTATCAGTCTCTCAGTGTCTCAGTGTGTCAGGGTCTCTGGGTCTCACTCTCACAGTCTCTCAGTCTTTCAGTGTCTCAGTTTGTCAGGGACTCAGGGCCTTAGTCTCTCAGGCCCTCAGTGTCTCTGGGTCTCTGGGTCTCAGTCTCACAGTCTCTCAGTCTTTCAGTCTCTCAGTTTCTCAGTGTCTCAGTGTCTCAGGGTCTCAGGGTCTCAGGGTCTCGGGGTCTATGTCTCGCAGTCTCTTAGTCTCTTAGTCTCTCAGTCTCTCAGTGTCTCAGTGTCTCAGGTTCTCAGTGTCTCAGGGTCTCAGTGTCTCTGTTCTCAGTGTCTCTGTGCCTCATTGTCTCTGTGCCTCAGTGTCTCTGTGTCTCTGTGTCTCAGTGTCTCAGCGTCTCAGTGTCTCAGTGTCTCTGTGTCTCAGTGTATCAGCGTCTCAGTGACTCATTGTCTCTGTGTCTGAGTGTCTCTGTGCCTCAGTGTCTCAGTGTTTCTGTGTCTCATTTTCTCAGACTCTCAGTGTCTCTGTGTCCCAGTGCCTCTGTGTCTTTGCGTCACAGAGAATCAGTGCCTCGGTGTCTCTCTGTATGAGTGTCTCTGTGCCTCAGTGTCAGAGTGTCTCAGTGTCTCTGTGTCTCTGTGTATCAGTTTCTCAGTGTCTCTGTGCCCCAGTGTCTGAATGTCTCTGTGCCTCAGTGTCTCAGTGTCTCACTGTCTCTATCTCTGTGTCTCAGTGCCTCAGTGTCTCAGAGTCTCAGTGTGTCTGTGTCTCACTTTCTCAGACTCTCAGTGACTCTGTGTCCCAGTGCCTCTGTGTCTCTGTGTCACAGAGAATCAGTGCCTCAGTGTCTCTCTGTCTGAGTGTCTCTGTGCCTCAGTGTCACAGTGTCTCAGTGTATCAGTTTCTCAGTGTCTCTGTGCCCCAGTGTCACAGTGTCTCAGTGTCTCTGCGTCTCAGTGTCTCGTGTCTCAGTGTCTCGGTGCCTCTGAGTCTCAGAGTCTCAGTGTCCCAGTGTCCCAGCGTCTCTGTGCCTCTGAGTCTCAGAGTCTCTGAGTTTCAGTGTCCCAGTGTCTCTGTGCCTCTGAGTCTCAGAGTCTCAGAGTTTCAGCGTCTCAGAGACTCAGTGTCTCTTTGTCTCTGCGTCTCAGTGTCCCTATGCGTCAGTGTCTCAGAGTCTCAGTGTCTCAGTGTCCCAGAGTCTCAGTGTCTCAGAGTCTCAGTGTCTCTGTGTCTCAAAGTCTTTGTATTCAGTGCCTCAGAGTCTCAGTGTCTCTGTGTCCCAGTGTCTCTGTGTCTCAGTGTCTAAGTGTCTCTGAGTCACAGTGTCTCAGTGTCTCTGTGCCTTAGTGTCTCTGTGTCTTTGTGTGTCAGTGTCTCTGTGTCTCAGTGTCTCTGTGCCTCAGTGTTTCACTGCCTCAGTGTCTCAGAGTCTCAGGGTCTTTGTGTCAGTGTGCCAGCGTCTCAGAGACTCAGTGTCTCTTTGTCTCTGAGTCTGAGTGTCTCTGTGTGTCAGTGTCACAGTGTCTCAGTGTCTCTGTGTCAGTGTCTCAGTGTCTCTATGCCTCAGTGTCTCAGTGTCTCTGTGTCTCAGTGTCTCAGAGTCTCAGTGTCTCTGTGTCAGTGTCTCAGTGTCTCTGTGCCTCAGTGTCTCATTGCCGCTGTGTCTCAGTGTTTCTGTGTCTCTGTGTCTCAGTGTCTCAGTGTCTCTGTGTCTCAGTGTTTCTGTGTCTCTGTGTCTCAGTGTCACAGTGTCTCAGTGTCTCTGTGTCTCAGTGTTTCAGTGTCTCTGACTCTCAGTGTCTCTGTGTCCAAGTTTCTCTGTGTCTCAGAGTCTCAGTGTCTCAGAGACTCATTATCTCAGTGTCTCTGAGTCTCAGTGTCTCAGAGTCTCAGTGAATCTGTCTCTGTGTCTCTGTGTCTCAGTGTCTCTGTGCCTCAGTGTATCTGTGGCTCAGAGTTTCAGTGTCTCTATGTCTCTGTGTCTCAGTTTCTCAGAGTCTCACTGTCTCTGTGTTTCTGTGTCACAGTGTCTCAGTGTCTCATCGTCTCAGAGTCTCAGTGTCTCTCTGTCTCTGTGCCTCAGTCTATCAGACTCTCAGTGTCTCTTTGTCTCAGAGACTCAGTGTCTCTATGCCTGAGTGTCTTAATATCTCAAAGTCTCAGTGTCTCAGTGTGTCAGAGACTCAGTGTCCCTTTGTCTCTGTGTCTGAGTGTCTCTGTGCCTCAGTGTCACAGTGTCTCTGTGTCTCAGTGTCGCAGTGTCTCTGTGTCTCAGTGTCTCAGTGTTTCTCTATCTCTGTGGCTCAGTGTCTCAGACTCTCAATGTCTCTGTGTCTCAGTTTATCAGTGTCTCAGAGACTCAGTGTCTCTGTGTTTCTCTGTCTGAGTGCCTCTGTGCCTCAGTGTCTCAGTGTCTCAGATTATCAGTGTCTCAGTGTCTCAGTGTCTCAGAGTCTCAGTGAATCTGTGTCTCTGTATCTCAGAGTCTCAGAGTCACAGAGTCTCTGTGTCTCAGTGTCTCAGTGTCTCTGTGCCTCAGTGTCTCTGTGCCTCAGTGTTTCATGTTTCAGAGTCTCACCGTTTCTGTGTCACAGTGTCTCTCTGTCTCTGTGTCTCAGTGTCTCTGTGTCTCAGTGTTTCAGCGTCTCAGAGTTGCAGTGTCTCTGTGTCTCAGTGTCTCTGTGCCTCAGTGTCTCTGTGTCTCAGTGTCTCTGTGCCTCATTGTCTCTGTGCCTCAGTGTCTCTGTGTCTCTGTGCCTCAGTGTCTCTGTGTCTCAGTGTCTCTGTGTCTCAGTGTCTCTGTGCCTCAGTGTCTCAGTGTCTCTGTGTCTCAGTGTCTCAGAGTCTCAGTGTCTCAGTGTCTCTGTGTCTCTGTGTCTGAGTTTCTCTGTGCCCCAGTGTCACAGTGTCTCAGTGTCTCTGCGTCTCAGTGTCTCGTGTCTCAGATCACTGTGCCTCTAAGTCTCAGAGTCTCAGTGTCCCAGTGTCCCAGCGTCTCTGTGCCCCTAAGTCTCAGAGTCTCCGAGTTTCAGCGTCTCAGAGACTCAGTGTCTCTTTGTCTCTGAGTCTCAGTGTCTCTGTGTCTCAGTGTCTCAGTGCCTCAGTGTCTCTGTGTCTCAGAGTATGTGTGTCTCAGTGTCTCTGTGTCTCTTTTTCTCAGACTCTCAGTGTCTCTGTGTCCCAGTGTCTCTGTGTCTCTGTGTCACAGAGAATCAGTGCCTCAGTGTCTCTCTGTCTGAGTGTCTCTGTGCCTCAGTGTCACAGTGTCTCAGTGTCTCAGAGTCTCAGTGTCTCTGTGTCTCTGTGTCTCAGTGTCTCAGTGTATCAGTGAGTCAGAGACTCAGTGTCTCTTTGTCTCTGTGTCTGAGTGTCTCTGTGCCCCAGTGTCACAGTGTCTCAGTGTCTCTGTGCCTCTGTGTCTCAGTGTCTCGTGTCTCAGTGTCTCTGTACCTCTGAGTTTCAGAGTCTCAGTCTGTCAGTGTCTCAAAGACTCAGTGTCTCTTTGTCTCTGAGTCTGAGTGTCTCTGTTTCTCAGTGTCACAGTGTCTCAGTGCCTCAGTGTCTCTGTGCCTCAGTGTCTTAGTATCTCAAAGTCTCAGTGTCTCAGTGTCTCAGTGTCGCTGTGTCACAGTGTCTCTGTGTCTCAGTGTCTCAGTGTCTCAGTGTCTCTGTGTCTCAGTGTCTCAGTGTCTCTGACTCTCAGTGTCTCTGTGTCCAATTGTCTCTGTGTCTCAGTGTATTTCTGTCTGAGTGTCTCAGTGCCTCAGTGTCTCTGTGTCTCAGAGTATGTGTGTCTCAGTGTCTCTTTTTCTCAGACTCTCAGTGTCTCTGTGTCCCAGTGTCTCTGTGTCTCTGTGTCACAGAGAATCATTGCCTCAGTGTCTCTCTGTCTGAGTGTCTCTGTGCCTCAGTGTCACAGTGTCTCAGTGTCTCAGAGTCTCAGTGTCTCTGTGTCTCTGTGTCTCAGTGTCTCAGTGTATCAGTGAGTCAGAGACTCAGTGTCTCTTTGTCTCTGTGTCTGAGTGTCTCTGTGCCCCAGTGTCACAGTGTCTCAGTGTCTCTGTGCCTCAGTGTCTCAGTGTCTCTGTGTCTCAGTGTCTCAGAGTCTCAGTGTCTCAGTGTCTCTGTGTCTCTGTGCCTCAGTGTCTCTGTGTCTCAGTGTCTCTGTGTCTCTGTGTCTCAGTGTCTCAGTGTCTCTGTGTCTCAGTGTCTCTGTGCCTCATTGTCTCTGTGCCTCAGTGTCTCTGTGCCTCAGTGTCTCTGTGTCTCAGTGTCTCTGTGCCTCATTGTCTCTGCGCCTCATTGTCTCAGGGTCTCAGTGTCTCAGGGTCTCAGTCTCTCAGTCTCTCAGTCTCTCACTCTCTCAGTGTCTCAGTCTCTCAGTCTCATTCTCTCAGTGTCTCAGTGTCTCAGTGTCTCAGGGTCTCAGTGTCTCAGGGTCTCAGTGTCTCAGTGTCTAAGGGTCACCGTGTCTCAGTGTCTCAGTGTCTCAGTGTCTCAGTCTCTCAGTCTCTCAGTCACTCAGTCGCTCAGTCGCTCAGTCTCTCAGTCTCTCAGTGTATCAGTCTCTCAGTGTCTCAGTGTGTCAGGGTCTCTGGGTCTCACTCTCACAGTCTCTCAGTCTTTCAGTGTCTCAGTTTGTCAGGGACTCAGGGCCTTAGTCTCTCAGGCCCTCAGTGTCTCTGGGTCTCTGGGTCTCAGTCTCACAGTCTCTCAGTCTTTCAGTCTCTCAGTTTCTCAGTGTCTCAGTGTCTCAGGGTCTCAGGGTCTCAGGGTCTCGGGGTCTATGTCTCGCAGTCTCTTAGTCTCTTAGTCTCTCAGTCTCTCAGTGTCTCAGTGTCTCAGGTTCTCAGTGTCTCAGGGTCTCAGTGTCTCAGGGTCTCAGGGTCTCAGTGTCTCAGGGTCTCAGGGCCTTAGTCTCTCATGCCCTCAGTATCTCAGTCTCTCTGGGTCTCTTGGTCTCAGTCTCTCAGTCTCTCAACGTCTCAGTGTCTCAGTGTCTCAGTGTCTCAGTGTCTCAGGGTCTCAGTGTCTCATTGTCTCAGTGTCTCATTGTCTCAGGGTCTCAGTGTCTCAGGGTCTCAGGGTCTCAGGGTCTCAGGGTCTCAGTGCCTCAGAGTCACAGGGTCTCAGGGTCTCTGGGTCTCAGTCTCTCAGTGTCTCAGCGTTTCAGGGTCTCAGGGTCTCAGTGTCTCAGTGTCTCAGGGTCTCAGTGTCTCAGTGTCACAAGGACTCAGAGTCTCAGGGTCTCAGTCTCTCAGTCTCTCAGGGTCTCAGTGTCTCAGTGTCTCAGTTTCCCAGTTTCTCAGTGTCCCAGTCTCTCAGTCTCTCAGTCTCTCAGTCTCTGAGTCTCTCGGTGTCTCTGGGTCACAGTGTCTCAGTCTCTCAGTCTCTCAGTGTATCAGTCTCTCAGTCTCTCATTGTCTCAGTGTCTCAGTGTCTCAGTGTCTCAGGGTCTCAGTGTCTCAGTTTCTCAGTCTCTCAGGCCCTCAGTATCTCTGGGACTCTGGGTCTCAGTCTCACAGTCTCTCAGTCTTTCAGTCTCTCAGTTTCTCAGTGTCTCAGTGTCTCAGTGTCTCAGGGTCTCAGGGTCTCAGTCTCTCAGTCTCTTAGTCTCTCAGTCTCTCAGTGTCTCAGGTTCTCAGTGTCTCAGGGTCTCAGAGTCTCAATGTCTCAGGGTCTCAGGGCCTTAGTCTCTCATGCCCTCAGTATCTCAGTCGCTCTGGGTCTCTGGGTCTCAGTGTCTCAGTGTCTCAGTGTCTCAGGGTCTCAGTGTCTCAGGGTCTCAGGGTCTCAGGGTCTCAGTGTCTCAGGGTCTCTGGGTCTCAGTCTCTCAGTGTCTCAGTGTTTCAGAGTCTCAGTGTCTCAGTGTCTCAGGGTCCCAGTGCCTCAGTGTCACAGGTTCTCAGGGTCTCTGGTTCTCAGTCTCTCAGTGTCTCAGTCTCTCAGTCTCTCAGGGTCTCAGTGTGTCAGTTTCTCAGGGTCTCAGTATCCCAGTGTCTCGGTCTCTCAGTCTCTCAGTCTCTGAGTCGCTCAGTCTCTCAGTGTATCAGTCTCTCAGTCTCTCAGTGTCTCAGTGTCTCAGGGTCTCAGGGTCTCAGTGTCTCAGTGTCTCACTGTCTCAGAGTCTCAGGGCCTCAGTGTCTCAGGGTCTCAGTGTCTCAGTTTCTCAAATTCTCAGTCTCTCAGTCTCTCAGTCGCTCAGTCTCTCAGTCTCCCAACGTCTCAGTGTCTCATGGTCTCAGTGTCTCAGGGTCTCAGTGTCTCAGAGTCTCAGGGTCTCAGGGTCTCTGGGTCTCTGGGTCTCAGTCTCTCAGTGCCTCAGTGTCTCAGTGTCTCAGTGTCTCAGGGTCTCAGTCTCTCAGTGTCTCAGTGTCTCAGGGTCTCAGGATCTCAGGATCTCAGTGTCTCAGTGTCTCAGGGTCTCAGTGTCTCAGTTTCTCAGGGTCTCAGTGACTCAGTGTCTCAGTGTCTCCGGGTCTCAGTGTCTCAGGATCGCAGTGTCTCAGTGTCTCAGGGTCTCAGTGTCTCAATGTCTCAGGGTCTCAGGGCCTTAGTCTCTCAGGCCCTCAGTCTCTCAGTCTCTCAGGTCTCTGGGTCTCAGTCTCTCAGTCTCTCAGTGTCTCAGTCTCTCAGTCTCTCACTGTCTCAGGATCTCAGGGTCTCAGGGTCTCAGTGTCTCATTGTCTCAGGGTCTCAGTGTCTCAGTGTCTCAGTGTCTCAGGGTCTCAGGGCCTTAGCCTCTCATGCCCTCAGTCTCTCAGTCTCTTTGGGTCTCTGGGTCTCAGTGTCTCAGAGTCTCAGGGTCTCAGTGTCTCCTTGTCTCAGGGTCTCAGTGTCTCAGGGTCTCAGTGTCTCAGGGTCTCAGGGTCTCAGGGTCTCTGGGTCTCAGTCTCTCAGTGTCTCAGTGTTTCAGGGTCTTAGGGTCTCAGGGTCTCAGAGTCTCAGGGTGTCAGTCTCTCAGAGTCTCATTCTCTCAGTCTCTCAGGGTCTCAGTGTCTCAGTTTCTCAGGGATTCAGTGTCCCAGTGTCTCAGTCTCTCAGGCTCTCAGTCTCTCAGTCTCTCAGTGTATCAGTCTCTCAGTCTCTCAGTCTCTCAGTCTCTCAGTGTCTCAGTGTCTCAATGTCTCAGGGTCTCAGGGTCTCAGTGTCTCACTGTCTCAGTATCTCAGGGTCCCAGTGTCTCAGGGACTCAGTGTCTCAGGGTTGCAGTGTCTCAATCTCTCAGGGTCTCTGGGTCTCAGTGTCGCGGAGTCTCAGAGTCTCAGTGTCTCAGTGTCTCAGGGTCTCAGTGTCTCAGGGTCTCTGTGTCTCAGGGTATCAGGGTCTCAGTGTCTCATGTCCCAGTATCTCAGGGTCTCAGTTTCTCAGTGTCTCATGTCGCAGTATCTCAGGGTCTCGGTTTCTCAGTGTCTAAGGGTCTCAGTTTCTCAGTTTCTCAAGGTCATAGTGGAACAGAGCCTCTGGCTCTCTGGGTCTCAGATTCTCAGGGTCTCAGTGACTCAGTGTCTCAGTGTCTGAGAGACTCAGCGTCTCACTGTCTCAATGTTTCAGTGTCTCAGGGTCTCAGTGTCTCAGGGTCTCAGTGTCTCAGTGTCTCAGTGTCTCAGGGTCTCAGGGACTCAGGGTCTCAGTGTCTCAGGGTCGCAGGGCCTTAGTCTCTCAGGCCTTCAGTCTCTCAGTCTCTCAGGGTCTCTGGGTCTCTGGGTCTCAGTCTCTCAGTCTCTCAGTCTCTCAGTGTCTCAGTGTCTCAGGGTCTCAGGGACTCAGTGTCTCAGGGTCTCAGGGCCTTAGTCTCTCAGATCTTCAGTCTCTCAGTCTCTCAGGATCTCATGGTCTCAGGGTCTCAGGGTTTCAGTATCTCAGTGTCTCATTGTCTCAGGGTCTCAGGATCTCAGTGTCTCAGGGTCTCAGTGTCTCAGCGTCTCAGGGTCTCAGCGTCTCAGTGTCTCAGTTTCTCAGGGTCTCAGTGACTCAGTGTCTCAGTGTCTCAGGGTCTCAGTGTCTCAGGGTCTCAGTGTCTCAATGTCTCAGGGTCTCAGGGCTTTAGACTCTCAGGCCCTCAGTCTCTCAGCCTCTCAGGGCTCTGGGTCTCTGGGTCTCAGTCTCTCAGACTCTCAGTGTCTCAGTCTCTCAGTGTCTCAGTGTCTCAGACTCTCTGGGTCTCTGGGACTCAGTCTCTCAGTCTCTCACTGTCTCAGGATCTCAGGGTCTCAGGGTCTCAGTGTCTCATTGTCTCAGGGTCTCAGTGTCTCAGGGTCTCAGTGTCTCAGTGTCTCAGGGTCTCAGGGCCTTAGTCTCCCATGCCCTCAGTCTCTCAGTCTCTCTGGGTCTCTGGGTCTCAGTGTCTCATTGTCTCAGGGTCTCAGTGTCTCAGGGTCTCAGGGTCTCAGTGTCTCAGGGTCTCAGAGTCTCAGGGTCTCTGGGTCTCAGTCTCTCAGTGTCTCAGTGTTTCAGGGTCTTAGGGTCTCAGGGTCTCAGAGTCTCATGGTGTCAGTCTCTCAGAGTCTCATTCTCTCAGTCTCTCAAGGTCTCAGTGTCTCAGTTTCTCAGGGTTTCAGTGTCCCAGTGTCTCAGTCTCTCAGTGTATCAGTCTCTCAGTCTCTCAGTGTCTCAGTGTCTCAGGGTCTCAGGGTCTCAGTGTCTCACTGTCTCAGTATCTCAGGGTCCCAGTGTCTCAGGGTCTCAGTGTCTCAGGGTCTCAGGGTTGCAGTGTGCCAGTCTCCTAGTGTCTCAGGGTTTCAGGGTTGCAGTGTCTCAATCTCTCAGGGTCTCTGGGTCTCAGTGTCGCGGAGTCTCAGAGTCTCAGTGTCTCAGGGTCTCAGTGTCTCAGGGTCTCTGTGTCTCAGGGTCTCAGGGTCTCAGTGTCTCTGTGTCAGTGTCTCAGTGTCTCTATGCCTCAGTGTCTCAGAGTCTCAGTGTCTCTGTGTCTCAGTGTCTCAGAGTCTCAGTGTCTCTGTGTCAGTGTCTCAGTGTCTCTGTGCCTCAGTGTCTCATTGCCGCTGTGTCTCAGTGTTTCTGTGTCTCTGTGTCTCAGTGTCTCAGTGTCTCTGTGTCTCAGTGTTTCTGTGTCTCTGTGTCTCAGTGTCACAGTGTCTCAGTGTCTCTGTGTCTCAGTGTTTCAGTGTCTCTGACTCTCAGTGTCTCTGTGTCCAAGTTTCTCTGTGTCTCAGAGTCTCAGTGTCTCAGAGACTCATTATCTCAGTGTCTCTGAGTCTCAGTGTCTCAGAGTCTCAGTGAATCTGTCTCTGTGTCTCTGTGTCTCAGTGTCTCTGTGCCTCAGTGTATCTGTGGCTCAGAGTTTCAGTGTCTCTATGTCTCTGTGTCTCAGTTTCTCAGAGTCTCACTGTCTCTGTGTTTCTGTGTCACAGTGTCTCAGTGTCTCATCGTCTCAGAGTCTCAGTGTCTCTCTGTCTCTGTGCCTCAGTCTATCAGACTCTCAGTGTCTCTTTGTCTCAGAGACTCAGTGTCTCTATGCCTGAGTGTCTTAATATCTCAAAGTCTCAGTGTCTCAGTGTGTCAGAGACTCAGTGTCCCTTTGTCTCTGTGTCTGAGTGTCTCTGTGCCTCAGTGTCACAGTGTCTCTGTGTCTCAGTGTCGCAGTGTCTCTGTGTCTCAGTGTCTCAGTGTTTCTCTATCTCTGTGGCTCAGTGTCTCAGACTCTCAATGTCTCTGTGTCTCAGTTTATCAGTGTCTCAGAGACTCAGTGTCTCTGTGTTTCTCTGTCTGAGTGCCTCTGTGCCTCAGTGTCTCAGTGTCTCAGATTATCAGTGTCTCAGTGTCTCAGTGTCTCAGAGTCTCAGTGAATCTGTGTCTCTGTATCTCAGAGTCTCAGAGTCACAGAGTCTCTGTGTCTCAGTGTCTCAGTGTCTCTGTGCCTCAGTGTCTCTGTGCCTCAGTGTTTCATGTTTCAGAGTCTCACCGTTTCTGTGTCACAGTGTCTCTCTGTCTCTGTGTCTCAGTGTCTCTGTGTCTCAGTGTTTCAGCGTCTCAGAGTTGCAGTGTCTCTGTGTCTCAGTGTCTCTGTGCCTCAGTGTCTCTGTGTCTCAGTGTCTCTGTGCCTCATTGTCTCTGTGCCTCAGTGTCTCTGTGTCTCTGTGCCTCAGTGTCTCTGTGTCTCAGTGTCTCTGTGTCTCAGTGTCTCTGTGCCTCAGTGTCTCAGTGTCTCTGTGTCTCAGTGTCTCAGAGTCTCAGTGTCTCAGTGTCTCTGTGTCTCTGTGTCTGAGTTTCTCTGTGCCCCAGTGTCACAGTGTCTCAGTGTCTCTGCGTCTCAGTGTCTCGTGTCTCAGATCACTGTGCCTCTAAGTCTCAGAGTCTCAGTGTCCCAGTGTCCCAGCGTCTCTGTGCCCCTAAGTCTCAGAGTCTCCGAGTTTCAGCGTCTCAGAGACTCAGTGTCTCTTTGTCTCTGAGTCTCAGTGTCTCTGTGTCTCAGTGTCTCAGTGCCTCAGTGTCTCTGTGTCTCAGAGTATGTGTGTCTCAGTGTCTCTGTGTCTCTTTTTCTCAGACTCTCAGTGTCTCTGTGTCCCAGTGTCTCTGTGTCTCTGTGTCACAGAGAATCAGTGCCTCAGTGTCTCTCTGTCTGAGTGTCTCTGTGCCTCAGTGTCACAGTGTCTCAGTGTCTCAGAGTCTCAGTGTCTCTGTGTCTCTGTGTCTCAGTGTCTCAGTGTATCAGTGAGTCAGAGACTCAGTGTCTCTTTGTCTCTGTGTCTGAGTGTCTCTGTGCCCCAGTGTCACAGTGTCTCAGTGTCTCTGTGCCTCTGTGTCTCAGTGTCTCGTGTCTCAGTGTCTCTGTACCTCTGAGTTTCAGAGTCTCAGTCTGTCAGTGTCTCAAAGACTCAGTGTCTCTTTGTCTCTGAGTCTGAGTGTCTCTGTTTCTCAGTGTCACAGTGTCTCAGTGCCTCAGTGTCTCTGTGCCTCAGTGTCTTAGTATCTCAAAGTCTCAGTGTCTCAGTGTCTCAGTGTCGCTGTGTCACAGTGTCTCTGTGTCTCAGTGTCTCAGTGTCTCAGTGTCTCTGTGTCTCAGTGTCTCAGTGTCTCTGACTCTCAGTGTCTCTGTGTCCAATTGTCTCTGTGTCTCAGTGTATTTCTGTCTGAGTGTCTCAGTGCCTCAGTGTCTCTGTGTCTCAGAGTATGTGTGTCTCAGTGTCTCTTTTTCTCAGACTCTCAGTGTCTCTGTGTCCCAGTGTCTCTGTGTCTCTGTGTCACAGAGAATCATTGCCTCAGTGTCTCTCTGTCTGAGTGTCTCTGTGCCTCAGTGTCACAGTGTCTCAGTGTCTCAGAGTCTCAGTGTCTCTGTGTCTCTGTGTCTCAGTGTCTCAGTGTATCAGTGAGTCAGAGACTCAGTGTCTCTTTGTCTCTGTGTCTGAGTGTCTCTGTGCCCCAGTGTCACAGTGTCTCAGTGTCTCTGTGCCTCAGTGTCTCAGTGTCTCTGTGTCTCAGTGTCTCAGAGTCTCAGTGTCTCAGTGTCTCTGTGTCTCTGTGCCTCAGTGTCTCTGTGTCTCAGTGTCTCTGTGTCTCTGTGTCTCAGTGTCTCAGTGTCTCTGTGTCTCAGTGTCTCTGTGCCTCATTGTCTCTGTGCCTCAGTGTCTCTGTGCCTCAGTGTCTCTGTGTCTCAGTGTCTCTGTGCCTCATTGTCTCTGCGCCTCATTGTCTCAGGGTCTCAGTGTCTCAGGGTCTCAGTCTCTCAGTCTCTCAGTCTCTCACTCTCTCAGTGTCTCAGTCTCTCAGTCTCATTCTCTCAGTGTCTCAGTGTCTCAGTGTCTCAGGGTCTCAGTGTCTCAGGGTCTCAGTGTCTCAGTGTCTAAGGGTCACCGTGTCTCAGTGTCTCAGTGTCTCAGTGTCTCAGTCTCTCAGTCTCTCAGTCACTCAGTCGCTCAGTCGCTCAGTCTCTCAGTCTCTCAGTGTATCAGTCTCTCAGTGTCTCAGTGTGTCAGGGTCTCTGGGTCTCACTCTCACAGTCTCTCAGTCTTTCAGTGTCTCAGTTTGTCAGGGACTCAGGGCCTTAGTCTCTCAGGCCCTCAGTGTCTCTGGGTCTCTGGGTCTCAGTCTCACAGTCTCTCAGTCTTTCAGTCTCTCAGTTTCTCAGTGTCTCAGTGTCTCAGGGTCTCAGGGTCTCAGGGTCTCGGGGTCTATGTCTCGCAGTCTCTTAGTCTCTTAGTCTCTCAGTCTCTCAGTGTCTCAGTGTCTCAGGTTCTCAGTGTCTCAGGGTCTCAGTGTCTCAGGGTCTCAGGGTCTCAGTGTCTCAGGGTCTCAGGGCCTTAGTCTCTCATGCCCTCAGTATCTCAGTCTCTCTGGGTCTCTTGGTCTCAGTCTCTCAGTCTCTCAACGTCTCAGTGTCTCAGTGTCTCAGTGTCTCAGTGTCTCAGGGTCTCAGTGTCTCATTGTCTCAGTGTCTCATTGTCTCAGGGTCTCAGTGTCTCAGGGTCTCAGGGTCTCAGGGTCTCAGGGTCTCAGTGCCTCAGAGTCACAGGGTCTCAGGGTCTCTGGGTCTCAGTCTCTCAGTGTCTCAGCGTTTCAGGGTCTCAGGGTCTCAGTGTCTCAGTGTCTCAGGGTCTCAGTGTCTCAGTGTCACAAGGACTCAGAGTCTCAGGGTCTCAGTCTCTCAGTCTCTCAGGGTCTCAGTGTCTCAGTGTCTCAGTTTCCCAGTTTCTCAGTGTCCCAGTCTCTCAGTCTCTCAGTCTCTCAGTCTCTGAGTCTCTCGGTGTCTCTGGGTCACAGTGTCTCAGTCTCTCAGTCTCTCAGTGTATCAGTCTCTCAGTCTCTCATTGTCTCAGTGTCTCAGTGTCTCAGTGTCTCAGGGTCTCAGTGTCTCAGTTTCTCAGTCTCTCAGGCCCTCAGTATCTCTGGGACTCTGGGTCTCAGTCTCACAGTCTCTCAGTCTTTCAGTCTCTCAGTTTCTCAGTGTCTCAGTGTCTCAGTGTCTCAGGGTCTCAGGGTCTCAGTCTCTCAGTCTCTTAGTCTCTCAGTCTCTCAGTGTCTCAGGTTCTCAGTGTCTCAGGGTCTCAGAGTCTCAATGTCTCAGGGTCTCAGGGCCTTAGTCTCTCATGCCCTCAGTATCTCAGTCGCTCTGGGTCTCTGGGTCTCAGTGTCTCAGTGTCTCAGTGTCTCAGGGTCTCAGTGTCTCAGGGTCTCAGGGTCTCAGGGTCTCAGTGTCTCAGGGTCTCTGGGTCTCAGTCTCTCAGTGTCTCAGTGTTTCAGAGTCTCAGTGTCTCAGTGTCTCAGGGTCCCAGTGCCTCAGTGTCACAGGTTCTCAGGGTCTCTGGTTCTCAGTCTCTCAGTGTCTCAGTCTCTCAGTCTCTCAGGGTCTCAGTGTGTCAGTTTCTCAGGGTCTCAGTATCCCAGTGTCTCGGTCTCTCAGTCTCTCAGTCTCTGAGTCGCTCAGTCTCTCAGTGTATCAGTCTCTCAGTCTCTCAGTGTCTCAGTGTCTCAGGGTCTCAGGGTCTCAGTGTCTCAGTGTCTCACTGTCTCAGAGTCTCAGGGCCTCAGTGTCTCAGGGTCTCAGTGTCTCAGTTTCTCAAATTCTCAGTCTCTCAGTCTCTCAGTCGCTCAGTCTCTCAGTCTCCCAACGTCTCAGTGTCTCATGGTCTCAGTGTCTCAGGGTCTCAGTGTCTCAGAGTCTCAGGGTCTCAGGGTCTCTGGGTCTCTGGGTCTCAGTCTCTCAGTGCCTCAGTGTCTCAGTGTCTCAGTGTCTCAGGGTCTCAGTCTCTCAGTGTCTCAGTGTCTCAGGGTCTCAGGATCTCAGGATCTCAGTGTCTCAGTGTCTCAGGGTCTCAGTGTCTCAGTTTCTCAGGGTCTCAGTGACTCAGTGTCTCAGTGTCTCCGGGTCTCAGTGTCTCAGGATCGCAGTGTCTCAGTGTCTCAGGGTCTCAGTGTCTCAATGTCTCAGGGTCTCAGGGCCTTAGTCTCTCAGGCCCTCAGTCTCTCAGTCTCTCAGGTCTCTGGGTCTCAGTCTCTCAGTCTCTCAGTGTCTCAGTCTCTCAGTCTCTCACTGTCTCAGGATCTCAGGGTCTCAGGGTCTCAGTGTCTCATTGTCTCAGGGTCTCAGTGTCTCAGTGTCTCAGTGTCTCAGGGTCTCAGGGCCTTAGCCTCTCATGCCCTCAGTCTCTCAGTCTCTTTGGGTCTCTGGGTCTCAGTGTCTCAGAGTCTCAGGGTCTCAGTGTCTCCTTGTCTCAGGGTCTCAGTGTCTCAGGGTCTCAGTGTCTCAGGGTCTCAGGGTCTCAGGGTCTCTGGGTCTCAGTCTCTCAGTGTCTCAGTGTTTCAGGGTCTTAGGGTCTCAGGGTCTCAGAGTCTCAGGGTGTCAGTCTCTCAGAGTCTCATTCTCTCAGTCTCTCAGGGTCTCAGTGTCTCAGTTTCTCAGGGATTCAGTGTCCCAGTGTCTCAGTCTCTCAGGCTCTCAGTCTCTCAGTCTCTCAGTGTATCAGTCTCTCAGTCTCTCAGTCTCTCAGTCTCTCAGTGTCTCAGTGTCTCAATGTCTCAGGGTCTCAGGGTCTCAGTGTCTCACTGTCTCAGTATCTCAGGGTCCCAGTGTCTCAGGGACTCAGTGTCTCAGGGTTGCAGTGTCTCAATCTCTCAGGGTCTCTGGGTCTCAGTGTCGCGGAGTCTCAGAGTCTCAGTGTCTCAGTGTCTCAGGGTCTCAGTGTCTCAGGGTCTCTGTGTCTCAGGGTATCAGGGTCTCAGTGTCTCATGTCCCAGTATCTCAGGGTCTCAGTTTCTCAGTGTCTCATGTCGCAGTATCTCAGGGTCTCGGTTTCTCAGTGTCTAAGGGTCTCAGTTTCTCAGTTTCTCAAGGTCATAGTGGAACAGAGCCTCTGGCTCTCTGGGTCTCAGATTCTCAGGGTCTCAGTGACTCAGTGTCTCAGTGTCTGAGAGACTCAGCGTCTCACTGTCTCAATGTTTCAGTGTCTCAGGGTCTCAGTGTCTCAGGGTCTCAGTGTCTCAGTGTCTCAGTGTCTCAGGGTCTCAGGGACTCAGGGTCTCAGTGTCTCAGGGTCGCAGGGCCTTAGTCTCTCAGGCCTTCAGTCTCTCAGTCTCTCAGGGTCTCTGGGTCTCTGGGTCTCAGTCTCTCAGTCTCTCAGTCTCTCAGTGTCTCAGTGTCTCAGGGTCTCAGGGACTCAGTGTCTCAGGGTCTCAGGGCCTTAGTCTCTCAGATCTTCAGTCTCTCAGTCTCTCAGGATCTCATGGTCTCAGGGTCTCAGGGTTTCAGTATCTCAGTGTCTCATTGTCTCAGGGTCTCAGGATCTCAGTGTCTCAGGGTCTCAGTGTCTCAGCGTCTCAGGGTCTCAGCGTCTCAGTGTCTCAGTTTCTCAGGGTCTCAGTGACTCAGTGTCTCAGTGTCTCAGGGTCTCAGTGTCTCAGGGTCTCAGTGTCTCAATGTCTCAGGGTCTCAGGGCTTTAGACTCTCAGGCCCTCAGTCTCTCAGCCTCTCAGGGCTCTGGGTCTCTGGGTCTCAGTCTCTCAGACTCTCAGTGTCTCAGTCTCTCAGTGTCTCAGTGTCTCAGACTCTCTGGGTCTCTGGGACTCAGTCTCTCAGTCTCTCACTGTCTCAGGATCTCAGGGTCTCAGGGTCTCAGTGTCTCATTGTCTCAGGGTCTCAGTGTCTCAGGGTCTCAGTGTCTCAGTGTCTCAGGGTCTCAGGGCCTTAGTCTCCCATGCCCTCAGTCTCTCAGTCTCTCTGGGTCTCTGGGTCTCAGTGTCTCATTGTCTCAGGGTCTCAGTGTCTCAGGGTCTCAGGGTCTCAGTGTCTCAGGGTCTCAGAGTCTCAGGGTCTCTGGGTCTCAGTCTCTCAGTGTCTCAGTGTTTCAGGGTCTTAGGGTCTCAGGGTCTCAGAGTCTCATGGTGTCAGTCTCTCAGAGTCTCATTCTCTCAGTCTCTCAAGGTCTCAGTGTCTCAGTTTCTCAGGGTTTCAGTGTCCCAGTGTCTCAGTCTCTCAGTGTATCAGTCTCTCAGTCTCTCAGTGTCTCAGTGTCTCAGGGTCTCAGGGTCTCAGTGTCTCACTGTCTCAGTATCTCAGGGTCCCAGTGTCTCAGGGTCTCAGTGTCTCAGGGTCTCAGGGTTGCAGTGTGCCAGTCTCCTAGTGTCTCAGGGTTTCAGGGTTGCAGTGTCTCAATCTCTCAGGGTCTCTGGGTCTCAGTGTCGCGGAGTCTCAGAGTCTCAGTGTCTCAGGGTCTCAGTGTCTCAGGGTCTCTGTGTCTCAGGGTCTCAGGGTCTCAGTGTCTCATGTCCCAGTATCTCAGAGTCTCAGTTTCTCAGTGTCTCATGTCCCAGTATCTCAGGGTCTCGGTTTCTCAGTGTCTAAGGGTCTCAGTTTCTCAGGGTCTCAGTGGCACAGAGCCTCTGGCTTTCTGGGTCTCAGATTCTCAGGGTCTCATTGACTCAGTGTCTCAGTGTCTAAGAGTCCCAGCGTCTCACTGTCTCAATGTTTCAGTCTCAGGGTCTCAGTGTCTCAGGGTCTCAGTGTCTCAGTGTCTCAGGGTCTCAGGGTCTCACGGTCTCAGTGTCTCAGGGTCTCAGGGCCTTAGTCTCTCAGGCCTTCAGTCTCTCAGTCTCTCAGGGTCTCTGGGTCTCTGGGTCTCAGTCTCTCAGTCTCTCAGTGTCTCAGTGTCTCACTGTCTCAGGATCTCATGGTCTCAGGGTCTCAGGGTTTCAGTATCTCAGTGTCTCATTGTCTCAAGGTCTCAGTGTCTCAGGGTCTCAGGGTCTTATTCTCTCAGTCACTCAGTCTCTCAGTGTCTCTGGGCCTCAGTCTCTCAGTCTCTCAGTCTCTCAGTGTCTCAGTGCCTCAGGGTCTCAGCGTCTCAGTGTCTCAGTGTGTCAGTGTCTCAGGGTCTCAAGGTCTTAGGGTCTCAGGGTCTCAGAGTCTCAGGGTCTCAGTCTCTCAGCGTCTCAGTCTCTCAGCCTCTCAGGGTCTCAGTGTCTCAGTCTCTCAGGGTCTCAGTGTCTCAGTCTCTCAGTCTCTGAGTCGCTCAGTCTCTCAGTCTCTCAGTTTATCAGTCTCTCAGTCTCTCAGTGTCTCAGTGTCTCAGGGTCTCAGTGTCTCAGTCTCTCAGTCTCTCAGTCTCTCAGGTCTCAGTGTCTCAATGTCTCAGTCTCTCAGTGTCTCAGGGTCTCCGTGTCTCAGTGTACCAGGGTCTCAGTCTCTCACTGTCTCAGTCCCTCAGTGTGTCAGTCTCTCAGTCTCTCAGTCTCACAGTCTCTCAGTGTCTCAGTGTCTCAGTCTCTCAGTCTCTGAGTCGCTCAGTCTCTCAGTCTCTCAGTGTATCTGTCTCTCAGTCTCTCAGGTCTCAGTGTCTCAATGTCTCAGTGTCTCAGGGTTTCCGTGTCTCAGTGTCCCAGGGTCTCAGTCTCTCAGTGTCTCAGTCTCTCAGTGTCTCAGTCTCTCAGTCTCTCAGTCTCTCAGTGTCTCAGTGTCTCAGCGTCTCAGGGTCTCAGTGTCTCAGGATCTCAGTGTCACAATGTTTCTGTGTCTCTGGGGCCCTGGGACACTGGGTCTCCGTGTCTCAGTCTCTCAGTGTCTCAGCGTCTCTGGATCTCAGGGTGTCTGGGTCATTGGGTCTCAGTGTCTCTGGGTTTCTGTGTCTCATTGTCTCAGTCTCTCAGTGTCTCAGGGGCTCTAGATCTCTGATTCTCTGGGCCTCTTGGTCTGTAGGCCTCACTGTCTCTGGGTCTCGGCGTCTGCGTTTCTGAAGGTCTCAGGGTCACTGTGTCTCAGTGTCTCCGGGACACTGGGTCTCAGTATCTCAGTCTCTCAGTGTCTCAGGGTCTCAAAGTCTCAGGCTCTCTAGGTATCTGGGTCTCAGTGTCTCAGGGTCTCTGAATCTCAGTGTCTCTGTATCTCAGGGTCTCTGAGTCTCTGGGTCTCAGTTTCTCAATGTGTCTGTGTCTCAGTGTCTCAGGGTCCCAGTGTCTCAGGGACTCAGTGTCTCAGGGTTGCAGTGTCTCAATCTCTCAGGGTCTCTGGGTCTCAGTGTCGCGGAATCTCAGAGTCTCAGTGTCTCAGGGTCTCTGGGTCTCAGTGTCTCAGGGTCTCTGTGTCTCAGGGTCTCAGGGTCTCAGTGTCTCATGTCCCAGTATCTCAGGGTCTCAGTTTCTCAGTGTCTCATGTCCCAGTATATCAGGGTCTCGGTTTCTCAGTGTCTAAGGGTCTCAGTTTCTCAGTTTCTCAGGGTCATAGTGGCACAGAGCCTCTGGCTCTCTGGGTCTCAGATTCTCAGGGTCTCAGTGACTCAGTGTCTCAGTGTCTAAGAGACTCAGCGTCTCACTGTCTCAATGTTTCAGTGTCTCAGGGTCTCAGTGTCTCAGGGTCTCAGTGTCTCAGTGTCTCAGGGTCTCAGGGACTCAGGGTCTCAGTGTCTCAGGGTCTCAGGTCCTTAGTCTCTCAGGCCTTCAGTCTTTCAGTCTCTCAGAGTCTCTGGGTCTCAGGGTCTCAGTCTCTCAGTCTCTCAGTCTCTCAGTCTCTCAGTGTCTCAGGGTCTCAGGGACTCAGTGTCTCAGGGTCTCAGGGCCTTAGTCTCTCAGGTCTTCAGTCTCTCAGTCTCTCAGAATCTCATGGTCTCAGGGTCTCAGGGTTTCAGTATCTCAGTGTCTCATTGTCTCAGGGTCTCAGTGTCTCATTGTCTCAGGGTCTCAGGGTCTCAGGATCTCAGTGTCTCAGGGTCTCAGTGTCTCAGCGTCTCAGGGTCTCAGGGTCTCAGTGTCTCAGTTTCTCAGGGTCTCAGTGACTCAGTGTCTCAGGGTCTCAGTGTCTCAGGGTCTCAGTGTCTCAATGTCTCAGGGTCTCAGGGCTTTAGTCTCTCAGGCCCTCAGTCTCTCAGGCTCTCAGGGTCTCTGGGTCTCTGGGTCTCAGTCTCTCAGACTCTCAGTGTCTCAGTCTCTCAGTGTCTCAGTGTCTCAGGCTCTCTGGGTCTCTGGGACTCAGTCTCTCAGTCTCTCACTGTCTCAGGATCTCAGGGTCTCAGGGTCTCAGTGTCTCATTGTCTCAGGGTCTCAGTGTCTCAGGGTCTCAGTGTCTCAGTGTCTCAGGGACTCAGGGCCTTAGTCTCTCATGCCCTCAGTCTCTCAGTCTCTCTGGGTCTCTGGGTCTCAGTGTCTCATTGTCTCAGGGTCTCAGTGTCTCAGGGTCTCAGGGTCTTAGGGTCTCAGGGTCTCAGTGTCTCAGTGTCTCAGGGTCTCAGGGTCTCTGGGTCTCAGTCTCTCAGTGTCTCAGTGTTTCAGGGTCTTAGGGTCTCAGGGTCTCAGAGTCCCATGGTGTCAGTCTCTCAGAGTCTCATTCTCTCAGTCTCTCAGGGTCTCAGTTTCTCAGGGTTTCAGTGTCCCAGTGTCTCAGTCTCTCAGTCTCTCAGTGTATCAGTCTCTCAGTCTCTCAGTGTCTCAGTGTCTCAGGGTCTCAGTGTCTCACTGTCTCAGTATCTCAGGGTCCCAGTGTCTCAGGGTCTCAGTGTCTCAGGGTCTCAGGGTTGCAGGGTTGCAGTGTCTCAATCTCTCAGGGTCTCTGGGTCTCAGTGTCGCGGAGTCTCAGAGTCTCAGTGTCTCAGGGTCTCAGTGTCTCTGTGACTCAGGGTCTCAGGGTCTCAGTGTCTCATGTCCCAGTATCTCAGGGTCTCGGTTTCTCAGTGTCTAAGGGTCTCAGTTTCTCAGGGTCTCAGTGGCACAGAGCCTCTGGCTCTCTGGGCCTCAGATTCTCAGGGTCTCAGTGACTCAGTTTCTCAGTGTCTAAGAGTCTCAGCGTCTCACTGTCTCAATGTTTCAGTGTCTCAGGGTCTCAGGGTCTCAGGGTCTCAGTGTCTCAGGGTCTCAGGGTCTCAGTGTCTCAGGGTCTCAGGGCCTTAGTCTCTCAGGCCTTCAGTCTCTCAGTCTCTCAGGGTCTCTGAGTCTCAGTCTCTCAGTCTCTCAGTCTCTCAGTGTCTCAGTGTCTCACTGTCTCAGGATCTCATGGTCTCAGGGTCTCAGGGTTTCAGTATCTCAGTGTCTCATTGTCTCAGGGTCTCAGTGTCTCAGGGTCTCAGTGTCTTATTCTCTCAGTCACTGAGTCTCTCAGTGTCTCTGGGCCTCAGTCTCTCAGTCTCTCAGTCTCTCAGTGTCTCAGTGTCTCAGGGTCACTGTGTCTCAGTGTCTCAAGGTTTCAGGGTTGCAGTGTCTCAATCTCTCAGTGTCTCAGGGTCTCTGGGTCTCAGTGTCGCAGAGTCTCAGAGTATCAGTGTCTCAGGGTCTCTGGGTCTCAGTGTCGCAGAGTCTCAGAGTCTCAGTGTCTCAGTGTCTCAGTGTCTCAGGGTCTCAATGTCTCAGGGTCTCTGGGTCTCAGGGTCTCAGTGTCTCATGTCCCAGTATCTCAGGGTCTCAGTTTCTCAGTGTCTAAGGGTCTCAGTTTCTCAGTGTCTCAGGGTCTCAGTGGCTCAGAGCCTCTGGCTCTCTGGGTCTCAGATTCTCAGGATCTCAGTGACTCAGTGTCTCAGTGTCTAAGAGTCTCAGCGTCTCACTGTCTCAATGTTTCAGTGTCTCAGTGTCTCAGTATCTCACTATCTCACGGTCTCAGGGTCTCTAGTTCTCAGTTTCTCAGGGTCTCTGGTTCTCAGTTTCTCAGGGTCTCTGGTTCTCAGTTTCTCAGGGTCTCTGTGTATCAGTACCTCGGTGTCTCAGTGTCTCAGGGTCTCTGGGTCACTGCGTGTTTGGGCCTCATTGTATCAGGGTCGCAGGGGCTCTGGGTTTCAGTGTCTCAGTGTGTCAGGTTCTCTGGTTCTCAGGGTCTCAGTGTCTCAGCGTCTCAATGTCTCAGCGTCACAGGGTCTCTCTGTCTCTGGGTTCTGGGTCTAAGGATTTCAGGGTCTCAGTGTCTCAGGTTACCAGTGTCTCTGTATCTCATGGTCAAAGTGTCTCAGTGATTCAGAGACTCAGTGTCTCGCGGGCTCAGGTACTCAGGGTCTCAGTGTATCAGTGTCTCAGAGATTCAGTGTCTCGAGGACTCAGGGTCTCAGTGTATCAGTGTCTCAGAGATTCAGTGTCTCGAGGACTCAGGGACTCAGGGTCTCAAGGTCTCAGTGTCTCAGGGGCTCAGTGTCTAACTGTCTGAGTCTCAGGGTCTCAGTGTCTCAGGGTCTCAGTGTCTCAGGTCTCAGTGTCTCAGGGTCTCAGTGTCTCAGTATCTCAGCATCTCAGGGTGTCTGTGTCCCAGTGTCTGTCTCTCAGTGCCTCAGTGTCACTGTGTCTCAGTGTCACAGTGTCTCAGGGTCTCAGGGTCTCAGAGTCTCAGTGTCTCAGGGTTTCTGTGCCTCTGGACCTCTGGGTCTCAGGGTCTATGGGTCTCAGTTTCTCAGTGCCTTAGGGTCTCAGGGTCTCAGTCTCTCAGCGTCTCAGTGTCTCTGGGCCTCAGTGTCTTTATGTCTCAGGGTCTCAGTGTCTCAGTCTCCCAGTCTCTGAGTCACTCAGTCTCTCAGTCTCTCAGCCTCTCAGTGTATCTGTCTCCCAGTCTCTCAGTCTCTCAGTGTCTCAGTGTCTCAGGGTCTCAGGGTCTCAGTGTCTCAGTGTCTCAGGATCTCAGTGTCTCAATGTCTCAGAGTCTCTGGGCCCCTGGGACACTGGGTCTCAGTGTCTCAGTCTCTCAGTGTCTCAGCGTATCTGGGTCTCAGGGTGTCTGGGTCATTGGGTCTCAGTTTCTCTGGGTTTCTGTGTCTCATTGTCTCAGTCTCTCAGTGTCTCAGGGGCTCTAGATCTCTGATTCTCTGGACCTCTTGGTCTGTAGGCCTCACTGTCTCTGGGTCTCTGCGTCTGCGTTTCTGAAGGTCTCAGGGTCACTGTGTCTCAGTGTCTCCGGGACACTGGGTCTCAGTGTCTCAGTCTCTCGGTGTCTCAGTGTCTCAAAGTCTCAGGCTCTCTAGGTATCTGGGTCTCAGTGTCTCAGGGTCTCTGAATCTCAGTGTCTCTGTATCTCAGGGTCTCTGAGTCTCTGGGTCTCAGTTTCTCAATGTGTCTGTGTCTCAGTGTCTCAGGGTCCCAGTGTCTCAGGGACTCAGTGTCTCAGGGTCTCTGGGTCTCAGTATCTCAGGGTCTCAGGGTCTCTGGGTCTCAGGGTTGCAGTGTGCCAGTCTCCCAGTGTCTCAGGGTCTCAGGGTTTCAGGGTTGCAGTGTCTCAATCTCTCAGTGTCTCAGGGTCTCTGGGTCTCAGTGTTTCAGGGTCTCTGGGTCTCAGGGTCACTGGGTTACAGGGTCTCAGGGTTTCAGTGTCTCAGGGTCTCTGGGTCTCAGGGTCTCAGGGTCTCAGGGTCTCAGTATCTCATGTCCCAGTATCTCAGTTTCTCAGTGTCTCATGTCCCAGTATCTCAGGGTCTCAGTTTCAGTGTCTAAGGGTCTCAGTTTCTCAGTGTCTCAGGGTCTCAGTGGCTCAGAGCCTCTGGCTCTCTGGGTCTCAGTTTCTCAGGGTCTCTACGTTTCAGTTTCTCAGGGTCTCTGTGTATCAGTACCTCGGTGTCTCAGTTTCTCAGGGTCTCTGGGTCACTGCGTCTTTGGGCCTCATTGTATCAGGGTCGCAGGGGCTCTGGGTTTCAGTGTCTCAGTATGTCAGGTTCTCTGGTTCTCAGGGTCTCAGTGTCTCAGCGTCTCAATGTCTCAGCGTCACAGGGTCTCTCTGTCTCTGGGTTCTGGGTCTAAGGATTTCAGGGTCTCAGTGTCTCAGGTTACCAGTGTCTCCGTATCTCATGGTCACATTGTCTCAGTGATTCAGAGATTCAGTGTCTCGCGGGCACACGGTCTCAGGGTCTCAGGGTCTCAGAGATTCAGTGTCTCGAGGACTCAGGGTCTCAGTGTCTCAGTGTCTCAGGGATTCAGTGTCTCGAGGACTCAGGGACTCAGGGTCTCAAGGTCTCAGTGTCTCAGGGGCTCAGTGTCTAACTGTCTGAGACTCAGGGTCTCAGTGTATCAGGGTCTCAGTGTCTCAGTGTCTCAGTGTCTTAGTGTCTCAGCATCTCAGGGTGTCTGTGTCCCAGTGTGTCAGATTTGTCTGTCTCTCAGTGTCTCAGGTCACAGTGTCTCAGGGTCTCAGTGTCTCAGGTTCTCAGCTTCTCAGTGTCTCAGTGTCTCAGGGTTTCTGTGCCTCTGGACCTCTGGGTCTCAGGGTCTATGGGTCTCAGTGTCTCAGTGCCTTAGGGTCTCAGGGTCTCAGTCTCTCAGCGTCTCAGTGTCTCAGTGCCTCTGGTCCTCAGTGTCTTTATGTCTCTGTGTTCTGTGCCTTAGTGTCTCAGGGTCTCAGTATCTCAGTGTCTCAGTGTCTCAAGATCTCTTGGTCTCTGGGTCTCAGGGTCTCGGTGTCTCAGTGTCTCAGGTCCTCAGGATCTCAGTGTCTCAATGTCTCAGGTCTCTGGGTACCTGGGTCTCAGCGTCTCTGAGTCTCTGGGACACTGGGTCTCAGTGTCTCAGTCTCTCAGTGTCTCAGGGTCTCAGGATTTCTGGGTCTCTGGGTATCTGGATCTCTGGATTTCTGGGCTGCAGGTCTCTGGGTCTCTGGGTCTCTCAGTGTCTGGGTCACAGTGTCTCAGTTTCTCAGGATCTCTGGGTCTCTGTGAGTTATGGTCTCAGTCTCTCAGTCTCTCTGTGTCTCTATGTCTCTGTGTCTCAGTGTCTCAGTGTCTCAGCGCCTCATGGTGTCAGTGTCTCAGGGTCTCAGTGTCTCAGGGTCTCTGGGTCTCAGTGTCTCAGGGTCTCAGGGTCTCAGAGTTTCTGGGTTGCAGTATCTCAGTGTCTCAGGGTGTCTGTGTCTCAGTGTGTCATGGTTTTAGGATTGCAGTGTCTCAATCTCTCAGTGTCTCAGGGTCTCTGGGTCTCAGTGTCGCAGAGTCTCAATGTCTCAGTGTCTCAGGGCCTCTGGGTCTCAGGGTCACTGGGTCACTGGGTCTCAGGGTCTCAGTGTCTCAGGGTCTCTGGTTCCCGGGTCTCAGGGTCTCAGCGTCTCAGGGTCTCCGGTTCCCGGGTCTCAGGGTCTCAGTGTCTCATGTCCCAATATCTCAGGGTCTCAGGGGCTCAGTTTTCAGGGTCTCAGGGTCTCAGTGTCTCAGAGTCTCAGTGTCTCTGGGTCTCAGTCTCTAACTCTCTCAGTGTCTCAGGTTCTCAGTGACTCAGTGTCTCAGGGTCTCAGGGTCTCAGTGTCTCAGGGTCTCAGGGTCTCAGGGTCCCAGGGTCTCAGTGTCTCAGTGTCTCAGGGTCTCAGGGTCTCAGTGTCTCAGGGTCTCAGGATCTTAGTCTCTCAGGGCTTCAGTCTCTCAGGGTCTCTGGGTCTCAGTCTCTCAGTCTCTCATGATCTCAGTCTCTCAGTCTCTCAGTGTCTCAGTGTCTCAGGAGCTCAGTGTCTCAGTGTCTCATTGTCTCAGGGTCTCAGTATCTCAGGGTCTCAGGGTCTCAGTGTCTCAGTGTCTCAGGGTCTCTGGGTCTCAGTCTCTCAGTCTCTCAGTGTCTCAGTGTCTCAGGGTCTCAGTGTCTCAGTGTCTCAGGGTCTCAGTGTCTCAGGGTCTCAGCGTCTCAGTGTCTCAATGTCTCAGGGTCTCAGGGTCTCAGGGTCTCAGAGTCTCAGGTTCTCAGTGTCTCAGTCTCAGTCTCTCAGTCTCTCAGTCTCTCAGTCTCTCAGTGTCTCAGTTTCTCAGTCTCTCAGTCTCTATTTCTCTCAGTCTCTCAGTCTCTCAGTGTCTCAGGGTATCGGGGCATCAGTGTCTCAGTGTCTCAGGGTCTCAGTGTCTCAGGGTCTCAGTCTCTCAGTCTCTCAGTCGCTCAGTCTCTCAGTCTCTCAGTCTCTCATTGTATCAGTCTCTCAGTCTCTCAGTCTCTCAGTGTCTCAGTGTCTCAGTGTCTCAGGGTCTCAGGGTCTCAGGGCCTTATTCTCTCAGGCCTTCAGTCTCTCAGTGTCTCAGCCTCTCAGTGTCTCAGGGTCTCAGTGTCTCACTGTCTCAGGATCTCTGGGTCTCAGGGTCTCAGTGTCTCAGTGTCTCATTATCTCAGGGACTCAGTGTCTCAGTGTCTCAGGGTATCAGGGTCTCAGTGTCTCAGGTTCTCAGGGTCTCAGGGTCTTATTCTCTCAGTCACTCAGTCTCTCAGTGACTCAGTCTCTCAGTGTCTCAGGGTCTCTGGGTCTCAGTCTCTCACTCTCTCAGTGTCTCAGTGTCTCAGGGTCTCAGTGTCTCAGTGTCTCAGTGTCTCAGTGTCTCAGGTTCTCAAGGTCTTATGGTCTCAGGCTCTCAGAGTCTCAGGGTCTCATTCTCTCAGCATCTCAGTCTCTCAGGGTCTCAGTGTCTCAGTGTCTCAGTCTCTCAGTCTCTGAGTGCTCAGTCTCTCAGTCTCTCAGTGTATCAGTCTCTCAGTGTCTCTGTGTCTCAGTCTCTCAGTGTCTCAGTCTCTCAGTCTCTCAGCCGCTCAGTCTCTCAGTGTCTCAGAGTCTCAGTGTCTCAAGGTCTCAGTGTCTCAGTGTCTCAGGGTCTCAGGGTCTCAGAGTCTCAGGGTCTCAGGGTCGCAGGGTCTCTGGGACTCAGTCTCTCAGTGTCTCTGGGCCTCAGTCTCTCAGTCTCTCAGTCTCTCAGTCTCTCAGTGTCTCAGTGTCTCAGGGTCTCAGTGTCTCAAGGTTTCAGGGTTGCAGTGTCTCAATCTCTCAGTGTCTCAGGGTCTCTGGGTCTCAGTGTCGCAGAGTCTCAGAGTCTCAGTGTCTCAGTGTCTCTGGGTCTCAGTGTCGCAGAGTCTCAGAGTCTCAGTGTCTCAGTGTCTCAGTGTCTCAGGGTCTCAATGTCTCAGGGTCTCTGGGTCTCAGGGTCTCAGGGTCTCAGTGTCTCATGTCCCAGTATCTCAGGGTCTCAGTTTCTCAGTGTCTAAGGGTCTCAGTTTCTCAGTGTCTCAGGGTCTCAGTGGCTCAGAGCCTCTGGCTCTCTGGGTCTCAGATTCTCAGGGTCTCAGTGACTCAGTGTCTCAGTGTCTAAGAGTCTCAGCGTCTCACTGTCTCAATGTTTCAGTGTCTCAGTGTCTCAGTATCTCACTATCTCACGGTCTCAGGGTCTCTGGTTCTCAGTTTCTCAGGGTCTCTGGTTCTCAGTTTCTCAGGGTCTCTGGTTCTCAGTTTCTCAAGGTCTCTGTGTATCAGTACCTCGGTGTCTCAGTGTCTCAGGGTCTCTGGGTCACTGCGTGTTTGGGCCTCATTGTATCAGGGTCGCAGGGGCTCTGGGTTTCAGTGTCTCAGTGTGTCAGGTTCTCTGGTTCTCAGGGTCTCAGTGTCTCAGCGTCTCAATGTCTCAGCGTCACAGGGTCTCTCTGTCTCTGGGTTCTGGGTCTAAGGATTTCAGGGTCTCAGTGTCTCAGGTTACCAGTGTCTCTGTATCTCATGGTCACAGTGTCTCAGTGATTCAGAGACTCAGTGTCTCGCGGGCTCAGGGTCTCAGGGTCTCATTGTCTCAGTGTCTCAGAGATTCAGTGTCTCGAGGACTCAGGGACTCAGGGTCTCAAGGTCTCAGTGTCTCAGGGGCTCAGTGTCTAACTGTCTGAGTCTCAGGGTCTCAGTGTCTCAGGGTCTCAGTGTCTCAGGTCTCAGTGTCTCAGGGTCTCAGTGTCTCAGTATCTCAGCATCTCAGGGTGTCTGTGTCCCAGTGTCTGTCTCTCAGTGCCTCAGTGTCACTGTGTCTCAGTGTCACAGTGTCTCAGGGTCTCAGAGTCTCAGTGTCTCAGGGTTTCTGTGCCTCTGGACCTCTGGGTCTCAGGGTCTATGGGTCTCAGTTTCTCAGTGCCTTAGGGTCTCAGGGTCTCAGTCTCTCAGCGTCTCAGTGTCTCTGGGCCTCAGTGTCTTTATGTCTCAGTGTCTCAGGGTCTCAGTGTCTCAGTCTCCCAGTCTCTGAGTCGCTCAGTCTCTCAGTCTCTCAGCCTCTCAGTGTATCTGTCTCCCAGTCTCTCAGTCTCTCAGTGTCTCAGTGTCTCAGGGTCTCAGGGTCTCAGTGTCTCAGTGTCTCAGGATCTCAGTGTCTCAATGTCTCAGAGTCTCTGGGCCCCTGGGACACTGGGTCTCAGTGTCTCAGTCTCTCAGTGTCTCAGCGTATCTGGGTCTCAGGGTGTCTGGGTCATTGGGTCTCAGTGTCTCTGGGTTTCTGTGTCTCATTGTCTCAGTCTCTCAGTGTCTCAGGGGCTCTAGATCTCTGATTCTCTGGGCCTCTTGGTCTGTAGGCCTCACTGTCTCTGGGTCTCTGCGTCTGCGTTTCTGAAGGTCTCAGGGTCACTGTGTCTCAGTGTCTCCGGGACACTAGGTCTCAGTGTCTCAGTCTCTCGGTGTCTCAGGGTCTCAAAGTCTCAGGCTCTCTAGGTATCTGGGTCTCAGTGTCTCAGGGTCTCTGAATCTCAGTGTCTCTGTATCTCAGGGTCTCTGAGTCTCTGGGTCTCAGTTTCTCAATGTGTCTGTGTCTCAGTGTCTCAGGGTCCCAGTGTCTCAGGGACTCAGTGTCTCAGGGTCTCTGGGTCTCAGTATCTCAGGGTCTCAGGGTCTCTGGGTCTCAGGGTTGCAGTGTGCCAGTCTCCCAGTGTCTCAGGGTCTCAGGGTTTCAGGGTTGCAGTGTCTCAATCTCTCAGTGTCTCAGGGTCTCTGGGTCTCAGTGTTTCAGGGTCTCTGGGTCTCAGGGTCACTGGGTTACAGGGTCTCAGGGTTTCAGTGTCTCAGGGTCTCTGGGTCTCAGGGTCTCAGGGTCTCAGTATCTCATGTCCCAGTATCTCAGTTTCTCAGTGTCTCATATCCCAGTATCTCAGGGTCTCAGTTTCAGTGTCTAAGGGTCTCAGTTTCTCAGTGTCTCAGGGTCTCAGTGGCTCAGAGCCTCTGGCTCTCTGGGTCTCAGTTTCTCAGGGTCTCATGTCCCAGTATCTCAGGGTCTCAGTTTCAGTGTCTAAGGGTCTCAGTTTCTCAGTGTCTCAGGGTCTCAGTGGCTCAGAGCCTCTGGCTCTCTGGGTCTCAGTTTCTCAGGGTCTCTAGGTTTCAGTTTCTCAGGGTCTCTGTGTATCAGTACCTCGGTGTCTCAGTTTCTCAGGGTCTCTGGGTCACTGCGTCTTTGGGCCTCATTGTATCAGGGTCGCAGGGGCTCTGGGTTTCAGTGTCTCAGTATGTCAGGTTCTCTGGTTCTCAGGGTCTCAGTGTCTCAGCGTCTCAATGTCTCAGCGTCACAGGGTCTCTCTGTCTCTGGGTTCTGGGTCTAAGGATTTCAGGGTCTCAGTGTCTCAGGTTACCAGTGTCTCCGTATCTCATGGTCACAGTGTCTCAGTGATTCAGAGATTCAGTGTCTCGCGGGCACACGGTCTCAGGGTCTCAGGGATTCAGAGATTCAGTGTCTCGAGGACTCAGGGTCTCAGTGTCTCAGTGATTCAGAGATTCAGTGTCTCGCGGGCACACGGTCTCAGGGTCTCAGTGTCTCAGAGATTCAGTGTCTCGAGGACTCAGGGTCTCAGTGTCTCAGGGATTCAGTGTCTCGAGGACTCAGGGACTCAGGGTCTCAAGGTCTCAGTGTCTCAGGGGCTCAGTGTCTATCTGTCTGAGACTCAGGGTCTCAGTGTCTCAGGGTCTCAGTGTCTCAGTGTCTCAGTGTCTTAGTGTCTCAGCATCTCAGGGTGTCTGTGTCCCAGTGTGTCAGATTTGTCTGTCTCTCAGTGTCTCAGTGTCACAGTGTCTCAGGGTCTCAGTGTCTCAGGTTCTCAGCTTCTCAGTGTCTCAGTGTCTCAGGGTTCCTGTTCCTCTGGACCTCTGGGTCTCAGGGTCTATGGGTCTCAGTGTCTCAGTGCCTTAGGGTCTCAGGGTCTCAGTCTCTCAGCGTCTCAGTGTCTCAGTGCCTCTGGGCCTCAGTGTCTTTATGTCTCTGTGTTCTGTGCCTTAGTGTCTCAGGGTCTCAGTATCTCAGTGTCTCAGTGTCTCAAGATCTCTTGGTCTCTGGGTCTCAGGGTCTCGGTGTCTCAGTGTCTCAGGTCCTCAGGATCTCAGTGTCTCAATGTCTCAGGTGTCTGGGTACCTGGGTCTCAGCGTCTCTGAGTCTCTGGGACACTGGGTCTCAGTGTCTCAGTCTCTCAGTATCTCAGGGTCTCAGGATTTCTGGGTCTCTGGGTATCTGGATCTCTGGATTTCTGGGCTATAGGTCTCTGGGTCTCTGGGTCTCTCAGTGTCTGGGTCACAGTGTCTCAGTTTCTCAGGATCTCTGGGTCTCTGTGAGTTATGGTCTCAGTCTCTCAGTCTCTCTGTGTCTCTGTGTCTCTGTGTCTCAGTGTCTCAGTGTCTCAGCGCCTCATGGTCTCAGTGTCTCAGGGTCTCAGTGTCTCAGGGTCTCTGGGTCTCAGTGTCTCAGGGTCTCAGGGTCTCAGAGTTTCTGGGTTGCAGTATCTCAGTGTCTCAGGGTGTCTGTGTCTCAGTGTGTCATGGTTTTAGGATTGCAGTGTCTCAATCTCTCAGGGTCTCAGGGTCTCAGTGTCTCAGTGTCTCATTATCTCAGGGTCTCAGTGTCTCAGTGACTCAGGGTATCAGGGTCTCAGTGTCTCAGGTTCTCAGGGTCTCAGGGTCTTATTCTCTCAGTCACTCAGTCTCTCAGTGACTCAGTCTCTCGATGTCTCAGGGTCTCTGGGTCTCAGTCTCTCACTCTCTCAGTGTCTCAGTGTCTCAGGGTATCAGTGTCTCAGTGTCTCAGGTTCTCAAGGTCTTATGGTCTCAGGGTCTCAGAGTCTCAGGGTCTCATTCTCTCAGCATCTCAGTCTCTCAGGGTCTCAGTGTCTCAGTCTCTCAGTCTCTCAGTCTCTGAGTGCTCAGTCTCTCAGTCTCTCAGTGTATCAGTCTCTCAGTGTCTCTGTGTCTCAGTCTCTCAGTGTCTCAGTCTCTCAGTCTCTCAGCCGCTCAGTCTCTCAGTGTCTCAGAGTCTCAGTGTCTCAAGGTCTCAGTGTCTCAGTGTCTCAGGGTCTCAGGGTCTCAGAGTCTCAGGGTCTCAGGGTCGCAGGGTCTCTGGGTCTCAGTCTCTCAGTGTCTCAATGTCTCAGTGTCTCAGGGTCTCAGTGTCTCAGAGTCTCAGGGTCTGAGGGTCGCAGGGTCTCTGGGTCTCAGTCTCTCAGTGTCTCAATGTCTCAGTGTCTCAGTGTCCCAGTGTCTCAGTCTCTCAGTTTCTGAGTCGCTCAGTCTCTCAGTCTCTCAGTGTATCAGTCTCTCAGTCTCGCAGTGTCTCAGTGTCTCAGTGTCTCAGGGTCTCAGGGTCTCAGTGTCTCAGTGTCTCAGTCTCTCAGGGTCTCAGTGTCTCTGTCTCTCAGTCTCTGAGTGCTCAGTCTCACAGTCTCTCAGTGTATCAGTCCCTCAGTGTCTCAGTCTCTCAGTCTCTCAGTGTCTCAGTCTCTCAGTCTCTCAGCCGCTTAGTCTCTCAGTGTCTCAGAGTCTCAGTGTCACAAGGTCTCAGTGTCTCAGGGTCTCAGGGTCTCAGAGTCTCAGGGTCTCAGGGTCGCAGGGTCTCTGGGTCTCAGTCTCTCAGTGTCTCAATGTCTCAGTGTCTCAGGGTCTCAGGGTCTCAGTGTCTCAGAGTCCCAGGGTCTCAGGGTCGCAGGGTCTCTGGATCTCAGTCTCTCAGCGTCTCAATGTCTCAGTGTCTCAGTGTCCCAGTGTCTCAGTCTCTCAGTCTCTCAGTTTCTGAGTCGCTCAGTCTCTCAGTCTCTCAGTCTCTCAGTGTATCAGTCTCTCAGTCTCGCAGTGTCTCAGTGTCTCAGGGTCTCATGGTCTCAGTGTCTCAGGGTCTCAGTGTCTCAGTCTCTCAGTCTCTCAGTCCCTCAGTCTCTCAGTCTCTCATTCGCACAGTCTCACAGTCTCTCAGTGTATCAGTCTCTCAGTCTCTCAGTCGCTCAGTCTCTCAGTGTCTCAGTGTCTCAGTGTCTCAGGGTCTCAGTGTCTCAGTGTCTCAGTGTCTGAGGGTCTCAGGGTCTCAGTGTCTCACTGTCTCAGAGTCTCACTGTCTCAGTTTCGCAGGCTCTCAGTGTCTCAGGGTCTCAGTCTCTCAGTCTCTTAGTCATCTCAGTCTCTCAGTCTCTCAGTGTCTCAGTGTCTCAGGTTCTCATTGTCTCAGGGTCTCAGTGTCTCAGGGTCTCAGGGCCTTAGTCTCTCATGCCCTCAGTCTCTCAGTCTCTCTGGGTCTCTGGGTCTCAGTCTCTCAGTCTCTCAGTGTCTCAGTGTCTCAGTGTCTCAGTGTCTCAGGGTCTCAGTGTCTCAGTGTCTCAGGATCTCAGGGTCTCAGTGTCTCAGAGTCTCAGTGTCTCATTGTCTCAGGGTCTCAGTGTCTCAGGATCTCAGGGTCTCAGTGTCTCACTGTCTCAGTATCTCATGGTCTCAGTGTCTCAGGGTCTCAGTCTCTCAGTCTCTCATTCTCTCAGTCTCTCAGTCTCTCAGTGTCTCAGGTTCTCAGTGTTTCAGGGTCTAAGTGTCTCAGTGTCTCCAGGATCTCAGTGTCTCAGCGTCTCAGTGCCTCAGTGTCTCAGTATCTCAGGGTCTCAATGTCTCAGTCTCTCAGTCTCTCAGCCTCTCAGTCTCTCAGTGTCTCAGTGTCTCAGGGTCTCAGTGTCTCAGGTTCTCAGGGTCTCAGGGTCTCAGTGTCTCAGGGTCTCAGGGCCTTAGTCTCTCATGCCCTCAGTCTCTCAGTCTCTCTGGGTCTCTGGGTCTCAGTCTCTCAGTGTCTCAGTGTCTCAGTGTCTCAGTCTCTCAGTGTCTCAATGTCTCAGTGTCTCAGGGTCTCAGGGTCTCAGTGTCTCAGTGTCTCAGGGTCTCAGTCTCTCAATCTCTCAGGGTCTCAGTGTCTCAGTCTCTCAGGGTCTGAGGGTCTCAGTGTCCCAGTGTCTCAGTGTCTCAGTCTCTCAGTCTCTCAGTTTCTGAGTCGTTCAGTCTCTCAGTCTCTCAGTCTCTCAGTGTATCAGTCTCTCAGTCTCGCAGTGTCTCAGTGTCTCAGGGTCTCAGGGTCTCAGTGTCTCAGGGTCTCAGTGTCTCAGTCTCTCAGTCTCTCAGTCCCTCAGTCTCTCATTCGCTCAGTCTCTCAGTCTCTCAGTCGCTCAGTTTCTCAGTGTCTCAGTGTCTCAGTGTCTCAGTGTCTCAGGGTCTCAGTGTCTCAGTGTCTCAGCGTCTGAGGGTCTCAGGGTCTCAGTGTCTCACTGTCTCAGTTTCGCAGGCTCTCAGTGTCTCAGGGTCTCAGTCTCTCAGTCTCTTAGTCTCTCAGTCTCTCAGTCTCTCAGTGTCTCAGTCTCTCAGTGTCTCAGTGTCTCAGGTTCTCAGTGTCTCAGGGTCTCAGGGTCTCAGGGCCTTAGTCTCTCAGTGTCTCAGTGTCTCATTGTCTCAGTGTCTCAGTGTCTCATTGTCTCAGGGTCTCAGTGTCTCAAGGTCTCAGAGTCTCAGGGTATCAGTGTCTCAGGATCTCAGGGTCTCACGGTCTCTCAGTGTCTCAGTGTCTCAGGGTCTCAGGGTCTCAATGTCTCAGTGTCTCAGGGTCTCAGGGTCTCAGTGTCTCAGTGTCGCAGGGTCTCAGTGTCTCACATGTCACAAGGTCTCCGGGTCTCAGGGTCTCAGAGTCTCAGGGTCTCAGTCTCTCATTGTCTCAGTTTCTCAGTCTGTCAGTCTCTCAGGGTCTCAGTGTCTCAGTCTCTCAGTCTCTCAGTGTATCAATCTCTCAGTCTCTCAGTGTCTCAGTGTCTCAGGGTCTCAGGGTCTCATTGTCTCACTGTCTCAGTTTCTCAGGGTCTCAGTGTCTCAGGGTCTCAGTGTCTCAGTCTCATTCGCTCAGTCTCACAGTCTCTCAGTGTATCAGTCACTCAGTCTCACAGTCGCTCAGTCTCTCAGTGTCAGTCTCTCAGTGTCTCAGTGTCTCAGGGTCTCAGTGTCTCAGTCTCTCAGTCTCTCCGTCTCTCAGGGTCTCAGTCTCTCAATCTCTCAGGGTCTCAGTGTCTCAGTCTCTCAGGGTCTGAGGGTCTCAGTGTCCCAGTGTCTCAGTGTCTCAGTCTCTCAGTCTCTCAGTTTCTGAGTCGTTCAGTCTCTCAGTCTCTCAGTGTATCAGTCTCGCAGTGTCTCAGTGTCTCAGGGTCTCAGGGTCTCAGTGTCTCAGGGTCTCAGTGTCTCAGTCTCTCAGTCTCTCAGTCCCTCAGTCTCTCATTCGCTCAGTCTCTCAGTCTCTCAGTCGCTCAGTCTCTCAGTGTCTCAGTGTCTCAGTGTCTCAGTGTCTCAGGGTCTCAGTGTCTCAGTGTCTCAGCGTCTGAGGGTCTCAGGGTCTCAGTGTCTCACTGTCTCAGTTTCGCAGGCTCTCAGTGTCTCAGGGTCTCAGTCTCTCAGTCTCTTAGTCTCTCAGTCTCTCAGTCTCTCAGTGTCTCAGTCTCTCAGTGTCTCAGTGTCTCAGGTTCTCAGTGTCTCAGGGTCTCAGGGTCTCAGGGCCTTAGTCTCTCAGTGTCTCAGTGTCTCATTGTCTCAGTGTCTCAGTGTCTCATTGTCTCAGGGTCTCAGTGTCTCAAGGTCTCAGAGTCTCAGGGTATCAGTGTCTCAGGATCTCAGGGTCTCACGGTCTCTCAGTGTCTCAGTGTCTCAGGGTCTCAGGGTCTCAATGTCTCAGTGTCTCAGGGTCTCAGGGTCTCAGTGTCTCAGTGTCGCAGGGTCTCAGTGTCTCACATGTCACAAGGTCTCCGGGTCTCAGGGTCTCAGAGTCTCAGGGTCTCAGTCTCTCATTGTCTCAGTTTCTCAGTCTGTCAGTCTCTCAGGGTCTCAGTGTCTCAGTCTCTCAGTCTCTCAGTGTATCAATCTCTCAGTCTCTCAGTGTCTCAGTGTCTCAGGGTCTCAGGGTCTCATTGTCTCACTGTCTCAGTTTCTCAGGGTCTCAGTGTCTCAGGGTCTCAGTGTCTCAGTCTCATTCGCTCAGTCTCACAGTCTCTCAGTGTATCAGTCACTCAGTCTCACAGTCGCTCAGTCTCTCAGTGTCAGTCTCTCAGTGTCTCAGTGTCTCAGGGTCTCAGTGTCTCAGTCTCTCAGTCTCTCCGTCTCTCAGGGTCTCAGTGTCTCAATGTCTCAGTCTCTCAGTGTCTCAGGGTCTCAGTGTCTCAGTGTCTCCAGGATCTCAGTGTCTCAGCATCTCAGTGCCTCAGTGTCTCAGTATCTCAGTGTCTCAGTGCCTCAGTCTCTCAGCCTCTCAGTCTCTCAGTGTCTCAGTGTCTCAGGGTCTCAGGGTCTCAGGGTCTCAGTCTCTCAGTCTCTTAGTCTCTCAGTCTCTCAGTCTCTCAGTGTCTCAGTGTCTCAGGTTGTCAGGGTATCAGGGTCTCAGTGTCTCAGGGTCTCAGGGTCTCAGGGCCTTAGTCTCTCATGCCCTCAGTCTCTCAGTCTCTCTGGGTCTCTGGGTCTCAGTCTCTCAGTCTCTCAGTGTCTCAGTGTCTCAGTGTCTCAGAGTCTCAGTGTCTCAGTGTCTCAGGATCTCAGGGTCTCAGTGTCTCAGAGTCTCAGTGTCTCATTGTCTCAGGGTCTCAGTGTCTCAGTGTCTCAGGATCTCAGGGTCTCAGTGTCTCACTGTCTCAGTATCTCATGGTCTCAGTGTCTCAGGGTCTCAGTCTCTCAGTCTCTCATTCTCTCAGTCTCTCAGTCTCTCAGTGTCTCAGGTTCTCAGTGTTTCAGGGTCTAAGTGTCTCAGTGTCTCCAGGATCTCAGTGTCTCAGCGTCTCAGTGCCTCAGTGTCTCAGTATCTCAGGGTCTCAATGTCTCAGTCTCTCAGTCTCTCAGCCTCTCAGTCTCTCAGTGTCTCAGTGTCTCAGGGTCTCATTGTCTCAGGTTCTCAGGGTCTCAGGGTCTCAGTGTCTCAGGGTCTCAGGGCCTTAGTCTCTCATGCCCTCAGTCTCTCAGTCTCTCTGGGTCTCTGGGTCTCAGTCTCTCAGTGTCTCAGCGTCTCAGTGTCTCAGTCTCTCAGTGTCTCAATGTCTCAGTGTCTCAGGGTCTCAGGGTTTCAGTGTCTCAGTGTCTCAGGGTCTCAGTCTCTCAGTCTCTCAATCTCTCAGGGTCTCAGTGTCTCAGTCTCTCAGGGTCTGAGGGTCTCAGTGTCCCAGTGTCTCAGTGTCTCAGTCTCTCAGTTTCTGAGTCGTTCAGTCTCTCAGTCTCTCAGTCTCTCAGTGTATCAGTCTCTCAGTCTCGCAGTGTCTCAGTGTCTCAGGGTCTCAGGGTCTCAGTGTCTCAGGGTCTCAGTGTCTCAGTCTCTCAGTCTCTCAGTCCCTCAGTCTCTCATTCGCTCAGTCTCTCAGTCTCTCAGTCGCTCAGTCTCTCAGTGTCTCAGTGTCTCAGTGTCTCAGTGTCTCAGGGTCTCAGTGTCTCAGGGTCTCAGTGTCTCAGTGTCTCAGCGTCTGAGGGTCTCAGGGTCTCAGTGTCTCACTGTCTCAGTTTCGCAGGCTCTCAGTGTCTCAGGGTCTCAGTCTCTCAGTCTCTTAGTCTCTCAGTCTCTCAGTCTCTCAGTGTCTCAGTCTCTCAGTGTCTCAGTGTCTCAGGGTCTCAGGGTCTCAGGGCCTTAGTCTCTCAGTGTCTCAGTGTCTCATTGTCTCAGTGTCTCAGTGTCTCATTGTCTCAGGGTCTCAGTGTCTCAAGGTCTCAGGGTCTCAGGGTATCAGTGTCTCAGGATCTCAGGGTCTCACGGTCTCTCAGTGTCTCAGTGTCTCAGGGTCTCAGGGTCTCAATGTCTCAGTGTCTCACATGTCACAAGGTCTCAGGGTCTCAGGGTCTCAGAGTCTCAGGGTCTCAGTCTCTCATTGTCTCAGTTTCTCAGTCTGTCAGTCTCTCAGGGTCTCAGTGTCTCAGTCTCTCAGTGTATCAATCTCTCAGTCTCTCAGTGTCTCAGTGTCTCAGGGTCTCAGGGTCTCATTGTCTCACTGTCTCAGTTTCTCAGGGTCTCAGTGTCTCAGGGTCTCAGTGTCTCAGTCTCATTCGCTCAGTCTCACAGTCTCTCAGTGTATCAGTCACTCAGTCTCACAGTCGCTCAGTCTCTCAGTGTCAGTCTCTCAGTGTCTCAGTGTCTCAGGGTCTCAGTGTCTCAGTCTCTCAGTCTCTCCGTCTCTCAGGGTCTCAGTGTCTCAATGTCTCAGTCTCTCAGTGTCTCAGGGTCTCAGTGTCTCAGTGTCTCCAGGATCTCAGTGTCTCAGCATCTCAGTGCCTCAGTGTCTCAGTATCTCAGGGTTTCAGTGCCTCAGTCTCTCAGCCTCTCAGTCTCTCAGTGTCTCAGTGTCTCAGGGTCTCAGGGTCTCAGGGTCTCAGTCTCTCAGTCTCTTAGTCTCTCAGTCTCTCAGTCTCTCAGTGTCTCAGTGTCTCAGGTTGTCAGGGTATCAGGGTCTCAGTGTCTCAGGGTCTCAGGGTCTCAGGGCCTTAGTCTCTCATGCCCTCAGTCTCTCAGTCTCTCTGGGTCTCTGGGTCTCAGTCTCTCAGTCTCTCAGTGTCTCAGTGTCTCAGTGTCTCAGAGTCTCAGTGTCTCAGTGTCTCAGGATCTCAGGGTCTCAGTGTCTCAGAGTCTCAGTGTCTCATTGTCTCAGGGTCTCAGTGTCTCAGTGTCTCAGGATCTCAGGGTCTCAGTGTCTCACTGTCTCAGTATCTCATGGTCTCAGTGTCTCAGGGTCTCAGTCTCTCAGTCTCTCATTCTCTCAGTCTCTCAGTATCTCAGTGTCTCAGGTTCTGAGTGTTTCAGGGTCGCAGTGTCTCAGTGTCTCCAGGATCTCAGTGTCTCAGCGTCTCAGTGCCTCAGTGTCTCAGTATCTCATGGTCTCAGTGTCTCAGTCTCTGTCTCTCAGCCTCTCAGTCTCTCAGTGTCTCAGGGTCTCAGTGTCTCAGGTTCTCAGGGTCTCAGGGTCTCAGTGTCTCAGGGTCTCAGGGCCTTAGTCTCTCATGCCCTCAGTCTCTCAGTCTCTCTGGGTCTCTGGGTCTCAGTCTCTCAGTCTCTCAGTGTCTCAGTGTATCAGTGTCTCAGGGTCTCAGTGTCTCAGGTTCTCAGGGTCTCAGAGTCTCAGGGTCTCAGGGTCGCAGGGTCTCATTGTCTCAGTGTCTCAGGGTCTCAGTCTCTCAGTCTCTCAGGGTCTCAGTGTCTCAGTCTCTCAGGGTCTCAGTGTCTCAGTGTCCCAGTGTCTCAGTCTCTCAGTCTCTCAGTTTCTGAATCGTTCAGTCTCTCAGTCTCTCAGTGTATCAGTCTCTCAGTCTTGCAGTGTCTCAGTGTCTCAGGGTCTCAGGGTCTCAGTGTCTCAGGGTCTCAGTGTCTCAGTCTCTCAGTCTCTCAGTCCCTCAGTCTCTCAGTCTCTCATTCGCTCAGTCTCACAGTCTTCAGTGTATCAGTCTCTCAGTCTCTCAGTCGCTCAGTCTCTCATTCTCTCAGTGTCTCAGTGTCTCAGTGTCTCAGTGTCTCAGTGTCTCAGTGTCTGAGGGTCTCAGGGTCTCAGTGTTTCACTGTCTCAGTTTCGCAGGCTCTCAGTGTCTCAGGGTCTCAGGGTCTCAGTCTCTCAGTCTCTTAGCCTCTCAGTCTCTCAGTCTCTCAGTCTCTCAGTGTCTCAGTGTCTCAGGTTCTCAGTGTCTCAGGGTCTCAGGGTCTCAGGGCCTTAGTCTCTCAGTGTCTCAGTGTCTCATTGTCTCAGTGTCTCAGTGTCTCATTGTCTCAGGGTCTCAGTGTCTCAAGGTCTCAGGGTCTCAGGGTATCAGTGTCTCAGGGTCTCAGGGTCTCACGGTCTCTCAGTGTCTCAGTGTCTCAGGGTCTCAGGGTCTCAGTGTCTCAGTGTCTCAGGGTCTCAGGATCTCAGTGTCTCAGTGTCTCAGGGTCTCAGTGTCTCACATGTCACAAGGTCTCAGGGTCTCAGGGTCTCAGAGTCTCAGGGTCTCAGTCTCTCATTGTCTCAGTCTCTCAGTCAGTCAGTCTCTCAGGGTCTCAGTGTCTCAGTCTCTCAGTCTCTCAGTGTCTCAGTCTCTCAGTCTCTCAGTCTCTGTGTCGCTCAGTCTCTCAGTCTCTCAGTCTCTCAGTGTATCAATCTCTCAGTCTCTCAGTGTCTCAGTGTCTCAGGGTCTCAGGGTCTCAGTGTCTCACTGTCTCAGTGTCTCAGGGTCTCAGTGTCTCAGGGTCTCATTGTCTCAGTCTCATTCGCTCAGTCTCACAGTCTCTCAGTGTATCAGTCTCTCAGTCTCACAGTCGCTCAGTCTCTCAGTGTCAGTCTCTCAGTGTCTCAGTGTCGCAGGGTCTCAGTGTCTCAGTCTCTCAGTCTCTCTGTCTCTCAGGGTCTCAGTGTCTCAGGGTCTCCGTGCCTCAGTGTCTCGGGGTCTCAAGGTCTCAGAGTCTCAGGGTCTCAGTCTCTGAGTGTCTCAGTCTGTCAGTGTCTCAGTCTCTCAGTGTCTCAGTGTCTCAGTGTCTCAGTGTCTCAGTCTCTCAGTCTCTCAGTAGCTCAGTCGCTCAGTCTCTCTGTGTCTCAGTGTCTCAGGGTCTCAGGATCTCAGGGTCTCAGTGTCTCAGTGTCTCAGTGTTTCAGTGTCTCAGGGTCTCAGGGTCTCAGGGCCTTCGTCTCTCAGGCCCTCAGTCTCTCAGTCTCTCAGGGTCTCTCGGTCTCTGGGTCTCCGTTTCTCAGTCTCTCAGTGTCTCAGTGTCTCAGGGTCTCAGGATCTCAGGGTCTCAGGGTCTCAGTGTCTCAGTGTCTCATTGTCTCAGGGTCTCAGTGTCTCAGCGTCTCAGGGTCTCAGTGGCTCAGGGTCTCAGTGTCTCAGTGTCTCACTGTCTCAGTGTCTCAGTGTCTCAGTGTCTCAGTGTCTCAGTGTCTCAGGGTCTCAGCGTCTCAGTGTCTCAGTGTGTCAGTGTCTCAGGGTCTCAAGGTCTTAGGGTCTCAGGGTCTCAGGGTCTCAGGGTCTCAGTCTCTCAGCGTCTCAGTCTCTCAGCCTCTCAGGGTCTCAGTGTCTCAGTCTCTCAGGGTCTCAGTGTCTCAGTCTCTCAGTCTCTGAGTCGCTCAGTCTCTCAGTCTCTCAGTGTATCAGTCTCTCAGTCTCTCAGTGTCTCAGTGTCTCTGGGTCTCAGTGTCTCAGTCTCTCAGTCTCTCAGGTCTCAGTGTCTCAATGTCTCAGTCTCTCAGTGTCTCAGGGTCTCCGTGTCTCAGTATACCAGGGTCTCAGTCTCTCAGTGTCTCAGTCTCTCAGTGTGTCAGTCTCTCAGTCTCTCAGTGTCTCAGTGTCTCAGTCTCTGAGTCGCTCAATCTCTCAGTCTCTCAGTGTATCTGTCTCTCAGTCTCTCAGGTCTCAGTGTCTCAATGTCTCAGTGTCTCAGGGTCTCCGTGTCTCAGTGTCCCAGGGTCTCAGTCTCTCAGTGTCTCAGTCTCTCAGTGTCTCAGTCTCTCAGTCTCTCAGTGTCTCAGTGTCTCAGCGTCTCAGGGTCTCAGTGTCTCAGGATCTCAGTGTCACAATGTTTCAGAGTCTCTGGGCCCCTGGGACACTGGGTCTCAGTGTCTCAGTCTCTCAGTGTCTCAGCGTCTCTGGATTTCAGGATGTCTGGGTCATTGGGTCTCAGTGTCTCTGTGTTTCTGTCTCTCAGTGTCTCAGTGGCTCTAGATCTCTGATTCTCTGGGCCTCTTGGTCTGTAGGCCTCACTGTCTCTGGGTCTCTGCGTCTGCGTTTCTGAAGGTCTCAGGGTCACTGTGTCTCAGTGTCTCCGGGACACTGGGTCTCAGTGTCTCAGTCTCTCGGTGTCTCAGTGTCTCAAAGTCTCAGGCTCTCTAGGTATCTGGGTCTCAGTGTCTCAGGGTCTCTGAATCTCAGTGTCTCTATATCTCAGGGTCTCTGAGTCTCTGGGTCTCAGTTTCTCAATGTGTCTGTGTCTCTGTGTCTCAGGGTCCCAGGGTCCCAGTGTCTCAGGGTCTCAGGTTCTCAGGGTCTCAAGGTTGCAGTGTCTCAATCTCTCAGTGTCTCAGGGTCTCTGGGTCTCAGTGTTTCAGGGTCTCTGGGTCTCAGTGTCGCAGAGTCTCAGAGTCTCAGTGTCTCAGGGTCTCTGGGTCTCAGTGTCGCAGAGTCTCAGAGTCTCAGTGTCACAGTGTCTCAGTGTCTCAGGGTCTCAGTGTCTCAGGGTCTCTGGGTCTCAGGGTCTCAGGGTCTCAGGGTCTCATGTCCCAGTATCTCAGGGTCTCAGTTTCTCAGTGTCTAAGGGTCTCAGTTTCTCAGTGTCTCAGGGTCTCAGTGGCTCAGAGCCTCTGGCTCTCTGGGTCTCAGATTCTCAGGGTCTCAGTGACTCAGTGTCTCAGTGTCTAAGAGTCTCAGCGTCTCACTGTCTCAATGTTTCAGTGTCTCAGTGTCTCAGTATCTCACTATCTCACGGTCTCAGGGTCTCTGGTTCTCAGTTTCTCAGGGTCTCTAGGTTTCAGTTTCTCAGGGTCTCTGTGTATCAGTACCTCGGTGTCTCAGTGTCTCAGGGTCTCTGGGTCACTGCGTGTTTGGGCCTCATTGTACCAGGGTCGCAGGGGCTCTGGGTTTCAGTGTCTCAGTGTGTCAGGTTCTCTGGTTCTCAGGGTCTCAGTGTCTCAGCGTCTCAATGTCTCAGCGTCACAGTGTCTCTCTTTCTCTGGGTTCTGGGTCTAAGGATTTCAGGGTCTCAGTGTCTCAGGTTACCAGTGTCTCCGTATCTCATGGTCAAAGTGTCTCAGTGATTCAGAGATTCAGTGTCTCGTGGGCTCAGGGTCTCAGGGTCTCAGTGTCTCAGAGATTCAGTGTCTCGAGGACTCAGGGACTCAGGGTCTCAGTGACTCAGGGATTCAGTGTCTAACTGTCTGAGTCTCAGGGTCTCAGTGTCTCAGGGTCTCAGTGTCTCAGTGTCTCAGCATCTCAGGGTGTCTGTGTCCCAGTGTGTCAGATTTGTCTGTCTCTCAGTGTCACTGTGTCTCAGTGTCACAGTGTCTCAGGGTTTCTGTGCCTCTGGACCTCTGGGTCTCAGGGTCTATGGGTCTCAGTGTCTCAGTGCCTTAGGGTCTCAGGGTCTCAGTCTCTCAGCGTCTCAGTGTCTCTGGGCCTCAGTGTCTTTATGTCTCTGCGTTCTGTGCCTTAGTGTCTCAGTGTCTCAGGGTCTCAGGGTCTCAGGGTCTCAGAGTCTCAGGGGCTCAGTGTCTCAGTCTCTCAGTCTCTCGGTCTCTCAGTCTCTCAGTGTCTCAGGGTCTCAGGGTCTCAGTGTCTCAGTGTCTCAGGGTCTCAGGGTCTCAGTGTCTCAGTGACTCAATCTCTCAGGCTTTCAGTCTCTCAGTCACTCAGTCACTCAGTCTCTCAGTCTCTCAGTTTTTCAGTGTTTCAGTGTCTCAGTGTCTCAGGGTCTCAGGGTCTCAGAGTCTCACTGTCTCAGTGGATCAGGGTCTCAGGGTCTCAGTGTCTCAGGGTCTCAGGGTCTCAGTCTCTCAGTCTCTCAATCGCTCAGTCTCTCAGTCTCTCAGTCACTCATTGTATCAGTCTCTCCATTGTATCATACTCATCCAGAAGTCTTTTAAAAGACCCCAGCGAGTTCGCCTCCACCACCGACGACGGCAGCCGATTCCAATCACTCACCACCCTCTGAGTGAAAAACTTACCCCTAACATCACCTCTGTACCTCCCTCCCCGCACCTTAAATCTGTGTCCCCTCGTAGCGACCATTTCAACCCGGGGAAATAGCCTCTGAGAGTCCACCCTATCTATTCCTCTCAACATTTTATAAACTTCTATCAGGTCGCCTCTCAACCTTCGCCTCTCCAGGGAAAAGAGTCCCAGCTCCCTCAACCTATCTTCAGTCTCTCAGTCTCTCAGTCTCTCACTGTCTCAGTGTCTCAGGATCTCATGGTCTCAGGGTCTCAGGGTTTCAGTGTCTCAGTGTCTCATTGTCTCAGGGTCTCAGTGTCTCAGTCTCTCAGGGTCTCAGTGTCTCAGTCTCTCAGTCTCTCAGTCTCTGAGTCGCTCAGTCTCTCAGTCTCTCAGTGTCTCAGTGTCTCAGTGACTCAGTGTCTCAGGGTCTCAGTGTCTCAGTGTTTCAGTCTCTCAGTCTCTCAGTCTCTCAGGTCTCAGTGTCTCAATGTCTCAGTCTCTCAGTGTCTCAGGTTCTTCGTGTCTCAGTGTTCCAGGGTCTCAGTCTCTCAGTGTCTCAGTCTCTCAGTGTCTCAGTCTCTCAGTGTCTCAGTGTCTCAGTCTTTCAGTCTCTGAGTCGCTCACACTCTCAGTTTCTCAGTCTCTCACTGTATCTGTCTCGCAGTCTCTCAGTCTCTCAGGTCTCAGTATCTCAATGTCTAAGTCTCTCAGTGTCTCAGGGTCTGCGTGTCTCAGAGTCCCAGGGTCTCAGTCTCTCAATGTCTCAGTCTCTCAGTGTCTCAGTCTCTCAGTGTCTCAGTCTCTCAGTCTCTGAGTCGCTCAGTCTCTCAGTCTCTCAGTCTCTCAGTCTCTCAGTCTCTCAGTGTCTCAGTGTCTCAGGGTCTCAGTGTCTCAGTGTCTCAGGATCTCAGTGTCTCAATGTCTCAGAGACTCTGGGCCCCTGGGACACTGGGTCTCAGTGTCTCAGTCTCTCAGTGTCTCAGCGTATCTGGGTCTCAGGGTGTCTGGGTCATTGGGTCTCAGTGTCTCTGGGTTTCTGTGTCTCATTGTCTCAGTCTCTCAGTGTCTCAGGGGCTCTAGATCTCTGATTCTCTGGGCCTCTTGGTCTGTAGGCCTCACTGTCTCTGGGTCTCTGCGTCTGCGTTTCTGAAGGTCTCAGGGTCACTCTGTCTCAGTGTCTCCGGGACACTGGGTCTCAGTGTCTCAGTCTCTCAGTGTCTCAGGGTCTCATAGTGTCAGGCTCTCTAAGTATCTGGGTCTCAGTGTCTCAGGGTCTCTGAATCTCAGTGTCTCTGTATCTCAGGGTCTCTGGGTCTCAGTTTCTCAATGTGTCTGTGTCTCAGTGTCTCAGGGTCCCAGTGTCTCAGGGTCTCAGGTTCTCAGTCTCTCAATGTCTCAGGGACTCAGTGTCTCAGGGTCTCTGGGTCTCAGTATCTCAGGGTCTCAGGGTCTCTGGGTCTCAGGGTTGCAGTGTCTCAATCTCTCAGTGTCTCAGGGTCTCTGGGTCTCTGGGTCTCAGTGTTTCAGGGTCTCTGGGTCTCAGGGTCACTGGGTTACTGGGTCTCAGGGTCTCAGTGTCTCAGGGTCTCTGGGTCTCAGGGTCTCAGGTCTCAGGGTCTCAGGGTCTCAGTATCTCATGTCCCAGTATCTCAGTTTCTCAGTGTCTCATGTCCCAGTATCTCATGGTCACAGTTTCAGTGTCTAAGGGTCTCAGTTTCTCAGTGTCTCAGGGTCTCAGTGGCTCAGAGCCTCTGGCTCTCTGGGTCTCAGATTCTCAGGGTCTCAGTGACTCAGTGCCTCAGTGTCTCAGAGTCTCAGCGTCTCACTGTCTCAATGTTTTAGTGTCTCAGTGTCTCCCTGTCTCAGTATCTCACTGTCTCATGGTCTCATGGTCTCTGGTTCTCAGTTTCTCAGGGACTCTGGTTCTCAGTTTCTCAGGGTCTCTAGGTTTCAGTTTCTCAGGGTCTCTGTGTATCAGTACCTCGGTGTCTCAGTGTCTCAGGGTCTCTGGGTCACTGCGTGTTTGGGCCTCGTTGTATCAGGGTCGCAGGGGCTCTGGGTTTCAGTGTCTCAGTGTGTCAGGTTCTCTGGTTCTCAGGGTCTCAGTGTCTCAGCGTCTCAATGTCTCAGCGTCACAGGGTCTCTCTGTCTCTGGGTTCTGGGTGTAAGGATTTCAGGGTCTCAGTGTCTCAGGTTACCAGTGTCTCCGTATCTCATGGTCACAGTGTCTCAGTGATTCAGAGATTCAGTGTCTCGCGGGCTCAGGGTCTCAGTGTCTCAGTGTCTCAGGGATTCAGTGTCTCGAGGACTCAGGGACTCAGGGTCTCAAGGTCTCAGTGTCTCAGGGGCTCAGTGTCTAACTGTCTGAGACTCAGGATCTCAGTGTCTCAGGGTCTCAGTGTCTCAGTGTCTCAGTGTCTCAGTGTCTCAGTGTCTTAGTGTCTCAGCATCTCAGGGTGTCTGTGTCCCAGTGTGTCAGATTTGTCTGTCTCTCAGTGTCTCAGTGTCACAGTGTCTCAGGGTCTCAGTGTCTCAGGTTCTCAGCTTCTCAGTGTCTCAGTGTCTCAGGGTTTCTGTGCCTCTGGACCTCTGGGTCTCTGGGTCTCAGGGTCTATGGGTCTCAGTGTCTCAGTGCCTTAGGGTCTCAGGGTCTCAGTCTCTCAGCGTCTCAGTGTCTCAGTGCCTCTGGGCCTCAGTGTCTTTATGTCTCTGTGTTCTGTGCCTTAGTGTCTCAGGGTCTCAGTATCTCAGTGTCTCAGTGTCTCAAGATCTCTTGGTCTCTGGGTCTCAGGGTCTCGGTGTCTCAGTGTCTCAGGGCCTCAGGATCTCAGTGTCTCAATGTCTCAGGTCTCTGTGTACCTGGGTCTCAGCGTCTCTAAGTCTCTGGGACACTGGGTCTCAGTGTCTCAGTCTCTCAGTGTCTCAGGGTCTCAGGATTTCTGGGTCTCTGGGTATCTGGATCTCTGGATTTCTGGGCTATAGGTCTCTGGGTCTCTGGGTCTCTCAGTGTCTGGGTCACAGTGTCTCAGTTTCTCAGGATCTCTGGGTCTCTGTGAGTTATGGTCTCAGTCTCTCAGTCTCTCTGTGTCTCTGTGTATCAGTGTCTCTGTGTCTCAGTGTCTCAGTGTCTCAGCGCCTCATGGTCTCAGTGTCTCAGGGTCTCAGGGTTTCTGGGTTGCAGTATCTCAGTGTCTCAGGGTGTCTGGGTCTCAGTGTGTTAGGGTTTTAGAATTGCAGTGTCTCAGGGTCTCTGGGTTTCAGTGTCGCAGAGTCTCAATGTCTCAGTGTCTCAGGGCCTCTGGGTCTCTGGGTCTCAGGGTCACTGGGTCACTGGGTCTCAGGGTCTCAGTGCCTCAGGGTCTCCGGTTCCCGGGTCTCAGGGTCTCAGCGTCTCAGGGTCTCCGGTTCCCGTGTCTCAGTGTCTCAGCGCCTCATGGTCTCAGTGTCTCAGTGTCTCAGGGTCTCTGGGTCTCAGTGTCTCAGGGTCTCAGGGTTTCTGGGTTGCAGTATCTCAGTGTCTCAGGGTGTCTGGGTCTCAGTGTGTTAGGGTTTTAGAATTGCAGTGTCTCAGGGTCTCTGGGTTTCAGTGTCGCAGAGTCTCAATGTCTCAGTGTCACAGGGCCTCTGGGTCTCTGGGTCTCAGGGTCACTGGGTCACTGGGTCTCAGGGTCTCAGTGCCTCAGGGTCTCCGGTTCCCGGGTCTCAGGGTCTCAGCGTCTCAGGGTCTCCGGTTCCCGGGTCTCAGGGTCTCAGTGTCTCATGTCCCAGTATCTCAGGGTCTCAGGGGCTCAGTTTTCAGTGTCTCAGGGTCTCAGTGTCTCAGTCTCTCCGTCTCTCAGTCTCTCAGTCTCTCAGTCGCTCAGTCTCTCAGTCTCTCAGTCTTTCAGTCTATCAGTCTCTCAGTATCTCAGTGTCTCAGTTTCTCAGGGTCTCAGTGTCTCAGGGTCTCAGGGTCTCAGTGTCTCAGGGTCTCAGTGTCTCTGGGTCTCTGGGTCTCAGTCTCTCAGTCTCTCAGTCTCTCAGTCTCTCAGTGTCTCAGGTTCTCAGTGACTCAGTGTCTCAGGGTCTCAGGGTCTCAGTGTCTCAGGGTCTCAGAGTCCCAGGGTCTCAGTGTCTCAGGGTCTCAGGGTCTCAAGGTCTCAGCGTCTCAGGGTCTCAGGGTCTCAGGATCTTAGTCTCTCAGGGCTTCAGTCTCTCAGGGTCTCTGGGTCTCAGTCTCTCATTATCTCAGTCTCTCAGTCTCTCAGTCTCTCAGTGTCTCAGTGTCTCAGGGTCTCAGGATCTCAGGGCCTTCGTCTCTCAGGCCTTCAGTCTCTCAGTCTCTCAGGGTCTCTGGGTCTTTGGGTCTCAGTCTCTCAGTCTCTCAGTCTCTCACTGTCTCAGTGTCTCAGGATCTCATGGTCTCAGGGTCTCAGGGTTTCAGTGTCTCAGTGTCTCAGTGTCTCATTGTCTCAGGGTCTCAGTGTCTCAGTCTCTCAGGGTCTCAGTGTCTCAGTCTCTCAGTCTCTGAGTCGCTCAATTTCTCAGTCTCTCAGTCTCTCAGTGTCTCAGTGTCTCAGGGTCTCAGGATCTCAGGGTCTCAGGGTGTCAGTGTCTCAGTGTCTCATTGTCTCAGGGTCTCAGTGTCTCAGCGTCTCAGTGTCTCAGTGTCTCAGGGTCTCAGGGTCTCAGTGTCTCACTGTCTCAGTTTCTCAGGGTCTCAGTGTCTCAGCGTCTCAGGGTCTCAGTCTCTCAGTCTCTCAGTGTCTCAGTGTCTCAGGTTCTCAGTGTCTCAGGGTCTCAGTGTCTCAGTGTCTCAGTGTCTCAGGGTCTCAGGGTCTCAGTGTCTCAGGGTCTCAGGGCTTTAGTCTCTCATGCCCTCAGACTCTCAGTCTCTCTGGGTCTCTGGGTCTCAGATTCTCAGGGTCTCAGTGACTCAGTGCCTCAGTGTCTCAGAGTCTCAGCGTCTCACTGTCTCAATGTTTTAGTGTCTCAGTGTCTCCCTGTCTCAGTATCTCACTGTCTCATGGTCTCATGGTCTCTGGTTCTCAGTTTCTCAGGGTCTCTGGTTCTCAGTTTCTCAGGGTCTCTAGGTTTCAGTTTCTCAGGGTCTCTGTGTATCAGTACCTCGGTGTCTCAGTGTCTCAGGGTCTCTGGGTCACTGCGTGTTTGGGCCTCGTTGTATCAGGGTCGCAGGGGCTCTGGGTTTCAGTGTCTCAGTGTGTCAGGTTCTCTGGTTCTCAGGGTCTCAGTGTCTCAGCGTCTCAATGTCTCAGCGTCACAGGGTCTCTCTGTCTCTGGGTTCTGGGTGTAAGGATTTCAGGGTCTCAGTGTCTCAGGTTACCAGTGTCTCCGTATCTCATGGTCACAGTGTCTCAGTGATTCAGAGATTCAGTGTCTCGCGGGCTCAGGGTCTCAGTGTCTCAGGGATTCAGTGTCTCGAGGACTCAGGGACTCAGGGTCTCAAGGTCTCAGTGTCTCAGGGGCTCAGTGTCTAACTGTCTGAGACTCAGGATCTCAGTGTCTCAGGGTCTCAGTGTCTCAGTGTCTCAGTGTCTCAGTGTCTTAGTGTCTCAGCATCTCAGGGTGTCTGTGTCCCAGTGTGTCAGATTTGTCTGTCTCTCAGTGTCTCAGTGTCACAGTGTCTCAGGGTCTCAGTGTCTCAGGTTCTCAGCTTCTCAGTGTCTCAGGGTTTCTGTGCCTCTGGACCTCTGGGTCTCTGGGTCTCAGGGTCTATGGGTCTCAGTGTCTCAGTGCCTTAGGGTCTCAGGGTCTCAGTCTCTCAGCGTCTCAGTGTCTCAGTGCCTCTGGGCCTCAGTGTCTTTATGTCTCTGTGTTCTGTGCCTTAGTGTCTCAGGGTCTCAGTATCTCAGTGTCTCAGTGTCTCAAGATCTCTTGGTCTCTGGGTCTCAGGGTCTCGGTGTCTCAGTGTCTCAGGGCCTCAGGATCTCAGTGTCTCAATGTCTCAGGTCTCTGGGTACCTGGGTCTCAGCGTCTCTAAGTCTCTGGGACACTGGGTCTCAGTGTCTCAGTCTCTCAGTGTCTCAGGGTCTCAGGATTTCTGGGTCTCTGGGTATCTGGATCTCTGGATTTCTGGGCTATAGGTCTCTGGGTCTCTGGGTCTCTCAGTGTCTGGGTCACAGTGTCTCAGTTTCTCAGGATCTCTGGGTCTCTGTGAGTTATGGTCTCAGTCTCTCAGTCTCTCTGTGTCTCTGTGTATCAGTGTCTCTGTGTCTCAGTGTCTCAGTGTCTCAGCGCCTCATGGTCTCAGTGTCTCAGGGTCTCAGTGTCTCAGGGTCTCTGGGTCTCAGTGTCTCAGGGTCTCAGGGTTTCTGGGTTGCAGTATCTCAGTGTCTCAGGGTGTCTGGGTCTCAGTGTGTTAGGGTTTTAGGATTGCAGTGTCTCAATCTCTCAGTGTCTCAGGGTCTCTGGGTCTCAGTGTCGCAGAGTCTCAATGTCTCAGTGTCTCAGGGCCTCTGGGTCTCTGGGTCTCAGGGTCACTGGGTCACTGGGTCTCAGGGTCTCAGTGCCTCAGGGTCTCCGGTTCCCGGGTCTCAGGGTCTCAGCGTCTCAGGGTCTCCGGTTCCCGGGTCTCAGGGTCTCAGTGTCTCATGTCCCAGTATCTCAGGGTCTCAGGGGCTCAGTTTTCAGTGTCTCAGGGTCTCAGTGTCTCAGTCTCTCCGTCTCTCAGTCTCTCAGTCTCTCAGTCGCTCAGTCTCTCAGTCTCTCAGTCTTTCAGTCTATCAGTCTCTCAGTATCTCAGTATCTCAGTGTCTCAGTTTCTCAGGGTCTCAGTGTCTCAGGGTCTCAGGGTCTCAGTGTCTCAGGGTCTCAGTGTCTCTGGGTCTCTGGGTCTCAGTCTCTCAGTCTCTCAGTCTCTCAGTGTCTCAGGTTCTCAGTGACTCAGTGTCTCAGGGTCTCAGGGTCTCAGTGTCTCAGGGTCTCAGAGTCCCAGGGTCTCAGTGTCTCTGGGTCTCAGGGTCTCAAGGTCTCAGCGTCTCAGGGTCTCAGGGTCTCAGGATCTTAGTCTCTCATTATCTCAGTCTCTCAGTCTCTCAGTCTCTCAGTGTCTCAGTGTCTCAGGGTCTCAGGATCTCAGGGCCTTCGTCTCTCAGGCCTTCAGTCTCTCAGTCTCTCAGGGTCTCTGGGTCTTTGGGTCTCAGTCTCTCAGTCTCTCAGTCTCTCACTGTCTCAGTGTCTCAGGTTCTCATGGTCTCAGGGTCTCAGGGTTTCAGTGTCTCAGTGTCTCAGTGTCTCATTGTCTCAGGGTCTCAGTGTCTCAGTCTCTCAGGGTCTCAGTGTCTCAGTCTCTCAGTCTCTGAGTCGCTCAATCTCTCAGTCTCTCAGTCTCTCAGTGTCTCAGTGTCTCAGGGTCTCAGGATCTCAGGGTCTCAGGGTGTCAGTGTCTCAGTGTCTCATTGTCTCAGGGTCTCAGTGTCTCAGCGTCTCAGTGTCTCAGTGTCTCAGGGTCTCAGGGTCTCAGTGTCTCACTGTCTCAGTTTCTCAGGGTCTCAGTGTCTCAGCGTCTCAGGGTCTCAGTCTCTCAGTCTCTCAGTGTCTCAGTGTCTCAGGTTCTCAGTGTCTCAGTGTCTCAGTGTCTCAGTGTCTCAGGGTCTCAGGGTCTCAGTGTCTCAGGGTCTCAGGGCTTTAGTCTCTCATGCCCTCAGACTCTCAGTCTCTCGGGGTCTCTGGGTCTCTGGGTCTCAGTCTCTCAGTCTCGCAGTCTCTCAGTGACTCAGTGTCTCAGGGTCTCAGGGTCTCAGCGTCTCAGGGTCTCAGTCTCTCAGACTCTCAGTCTCTCAGTCGCTCATTCACTAATCTCTCAGTCTCTCAGTTTCTCAGTGTCTCAGGGTTTCAGAGTCTCAGAGTCTCAGTGTTTCAGGGTCTCTGGGTCTCAGGGTCACTGGGTCACTGGGTCTCAGGGTCTCAGTGTCTCAAGGTCTCTGGGTCTCTGGGGCTCAGTCTCCCAGTCTCTCAGTCTCTCAGTGTCTCAGTGTCTCGGTGTCTCAGGGTCTCAGTGTCTCACTCTCTCAGATACTCAGGGTCTCAGGGTCTCAGGGTCTCAGTGTCTCAGGGTCTCAGGGTCTCAGTGTCTCAGGGTCTCAGGGTCTTATTCTCTCAGTCACTCAGTCTCTCAGTGTCTCAGTCTCTCAGTGTCACAGTGTCTCAGGGTCTCTGGGTCTCAGTCTCTCAGTGTCTCAGGGTCTCAGGGTCTCAGTGTCTCAGGGTCTCAAGGTCTTAGGGTCTCAGGGTCTCAGAGTCTCAGGGTCTCAGTCTCTCAGTCTCTCAGCGTCTCAGTCCCTCAGTCTCTCAGTCTCTCAGTGTCTCTGTGTCTCAGTGTCTGAGGGTCTCAGGGTCTCAGTGTCTCACTGTCTCAGTTTCGCACGTTCTCAGTGTCTCAGGGTCTCTGGGTCTCAGGGTCTCAGTGTCTCAGCGTCACAGGGTCTCTCTGTCTCTGGGTTCTGGGTCTAAGGATTTCAGGGTCTCAGTGTCTCAGGTTACCAGTGTCTCTGTATCTCAGGGTCTCAGTGTCTCAGTGTCTCAGAGATTCAGTGTCTCGAGGACTCAGGGTCTCAAGATCTCAGTGTCTCAGGGGCTCAGTGTCTAACTGTCTGAGTCTCAGGGTCTCAGTGTCTCAGGGTCTCAGTGTCTCAGTGTCTAAGGGTCTCAGTTTCTCAGTGTCTCAGGGTCTCAGTGGCTCAGAGCCTCTGGCTCTCTGGGTCTCAGATTCTCAGGGTGTCAGTGACTCAGTGTCTCAGTGTCTAAGAGTCTCAGCGTCTCACTGTCTCAATGTTTCAGTGTTTCAGTGTCTCAGTATCTCACTATCTCACGGTCTCAGGGTCTCTGGTTCTCAGTTTCTCAGGGTCTCTGATTCTCAGTTTCTCAGGGTCTCTGGTTCTCAGTTTCTCAGAGTCTCTGTGTATCAGTACCTCGGTGTCTCAGTGTCTCAGGGTCTCTGGGTCACTGCGTGTTTGGGCCTCAGGGTCGCAGGGGCTCTGGGTTTCAGTGTCTCAGTGTGTCAGGTTCTCTGGTTCTCAGGGTCTCAGTGTCTCAGCGTCTCAATGTCTCAGCGTCACAGGGTCTCTCTGTCTCTGGGTTCTGGGTCTAAGGATTTCAGGGTCTCAGTGTCTCAGGTTACCAGTGTCTCTGTATCTCAGGGTCTCAGTGTCTCAGTGTCTCAGAGATTCAGTGTCTCGAGGACTCAGGGCCTCAAGATCTCAGTGTCTCAGGGGCTCAGTGTCTAACTGTCTGAGTCTCAGGGTCTCAGTGTCTCAGGGTCTCAGTGTCTCAGGGTCTCAGTGTCTCAGGGTCTCAGTGTCTCAATGTCTCAGCATCTCAGGGTGTCTGTGTCCCAGTGTGTCAGATTTGTCTGTCTCTCAGTGCCTCAGTGTCACTGTGTCTCAGTGTCATAGTGTCTCAGGGTCTCAGGGTCTCAGTGTCTCAGTGTCTCAGGGTTTCTGTGCCTCTGGACCTCTGGGTCTCAGGGTCTATGGGTCTCAGTGTCTCAGTGCCTTAGGGTCTCAGGGTCTCAGTCTCTCAGCGTTTCAGTGTCTCAGTGTCTCTGGGCCTCAGTGTCTTTATGTCTCTGCGTTCTGTGCCTTAGTGTCTCAGTGTCTCAGGGTCTCAGGGTCTCAGGGTCTCAGAGTCTCAGGGGCTCAGTGTCTCAGTCTCTCAGTCTCTCAGTCTCTCAGTCTCTCAGTGTCTCAGGGTCTCAGAGTCTCAGTGTCTCAGTGTCTCAGGGTCTCAGGGTCTCAGTGTCTCAGTGTCTCAGTGTCTCAGTCTCTCAGGCTCTCAGTCTCTCAGTCACTCAGTCACTCAATCTCTCAGTCTCTCAGTTTCTCAGTGTCTCAGTGTCTCAGGGTCTCAGGGTCTCAGAGTCTCACTGTCTCAGTGTCTCAGGGTCTCAGTGTCTCAGGGTCTCAGGGTCTCAGGGTCTCAGTCTCTCAGTCGCTCAGTCCCTCAGTCTCTCAGTCACTCATTGTATCAGTCTCTCAGTCTCTCAGCGACTCAGTGTCTCAGGGTCTCAGTGTCTCAGGGTCTCAGTGTCTCAGTGTCTCGGGGTCTCAGGGTCTCAGTGTCTCAGGGTCTCAGGGCCTTAGTATCTCAGGCCTTCAGTCTCTCAGTCTCTCAGGGTCTCTGGGTCTTTGGGTCTCAGTCTCTCAGTCTCTCAGTCTCTCACTGTCTCAGTTTCTCAGGATCTCATCGTCTCAGGGTCTCATGGTTTCAGTGTTTCAGTGTCTCAGTGTCTCATTGTCTCAGGGTCTCAGTGTCTCAGTCTCTCAGGGTCTCAGTGTCTCAGTCTCTCAGTCTCTGAGTCGCTCAGTCTCTCAGTCTCTCAGTCTCTCAGTGTATCAGTCTCTCAGTGTCTCAGTGTCTCAGGGTCTCAGTGTCTCAGTGTCTCAGTCTCTCAGGTCTCAGTGTCTCAATGTCTCAGTCTCTCAGTGTCTCAGGGTCTTCGTGTCTCAGTGTTCCAGGGTCTCAGTCTCTCAGTGTCTCAGTCTCTCAGTGTCTCAGTCTCTCAGTCTCTCAGTGTCTCAGTGTCTCAGTCTCTCAGTCTCTGAGTCGCTCACACTCTCAGTTTCTCAGTCTCTCACTGTATCTGTCTCGCAGTCTCTCAGGTCTCAGTATCTCAATGTCTCAGTCTCTCAGTGTCTCAGGGTATCCGTGTCTCAGTGTCCCAGAGTCTCAGTCTCTCAGTGTCTCAGTCTCTCAGTGTCTCAGTCTCTCAGTCTCTCAGCCTCTCAGTGTATCTGTCTCCCAGTCTCTCAGTCTCTCAGTGTCTCAGTGTCTCAGGTTCTCAGTGTCTCAGTGTCTCAGAATCTCAGTGTCTCTATGTCTCAGAGTCTCTGGGCCCCTGGGACACTGGGTCTCAGTGTCTCAGTCTCTCAGTGTCTCAGCGTATCTGGGTCTCAGGGTGTCTGGGTCATTGGGTCTCAGTGTCTCTGGGTTTCTGTGTCTCATTGTCTCAGTCTCTCAGTGTCTCAGGGGCTCTAGATCTCTGATTCTCTGGGCCTCTTGGTCTGTAGGCCTCACTGTCTCTGGGTCTCTGCATCTGCGTTTCTGAAGGTCTCAGGGTCACTGTGTCTCAGTGTCTCCGGGACACTGGGTCTCAGTGTCTCAGTGTCTCAGTGTCTCAGGGTCTCAAAGTGTCAGGCTCTCTAGGTATCTGGGTCTCAGTGTCTCAGGGTCTCTGAATCTCAGTGTCTCTGTATCTCAGGGTCTCTGGGTCTCAGTTTCTCAATGTGTCTGTGTCTCAGTGTCTCAGGGTCCCAGTATCTCAGGTTCTCAGGATCTCAGTCTCTCAAAGTCTCAGGGACTCAGTGTCTCAAGGTCTCTGGGTCTCAGTATCTCAGGGTCTCAGGGTCTCTGGGTCTCAGGGTTGCAGTGTGCCAGTCTCCCAGTGTCTCAGGGTCTCAGGGTTTCAGGGTTGCAGTGTCTCAATCTCTCAGTGTCTCAGGGTCTCTGGGTCTCAGTGTTTCAGGGTCTCTGGGTCTCAGGGTCACTGGGTTACTGGGTCTCAGGGTCTCAGTGTCTCAGGGTCTCTGGGTCTCAGGGTCTCTGGGTCTCAGGGTCTCAGTATCTCATGTCCCAGTATCTCAGTTTCTCAGTGTCTCATGCCTTATGAAGATAGGTTGAGGCCTAATGAAGATAGGTTGAGGGAGCTGGGACTCTTTTCCCTGGAGAGGCGAAGGTTGAGAGGCGACCTGATAGAAGTTTATAAAATGTTGAGAGGAATTGATAGGGTGGACTCTCAGAGGCTATTTCCCCGGGTTGAAATGGTCGCTACGAGAGGACACAGATTTAAGGTGCGGGGAGGGAAGTACAGAGGTGATGTTAGGGGTAAGTTTTTCACTCAGAGGGTGGTAAGTGATTGGAATCGGCTTCCGTCGTCTGTGGTGGAGGCGAACTCGCTGGGGTCTTTGAAAAGAATTCTGGATGAGTATATGGGGTTTAATGGGATTGGGGGTTATAGATAGGTCTATAGATTGGTGGGGTTGATGCGATCGGCGCAACTCGAGGGCCGAAGGGCCTGTTTGTGCTGTAATGTTCTATGTTCTATGTTCTCAGGGTCTCATGTCCCAGTATCTCAGGGTCTCAGTTTCTCAGTGTCTAAGGGTCTCAGTTTCTCAGTGTCTCAGGGTCTCAGTGGCTCAGAGCCTCTGGCTCTCTGGGTCTCAGATTCTCAGGGTCTCAGTGACTCAGTGTCTCAGTGTCTCAGAGTCTCAGCGTCTCACTGTCTCAATGTTTCAGTGTCTCAGTGTCTCAGTGTCTCAGTATCTCACTGTCTCACGGTCTCATGGTCTCTGGTTCTCAGTTTCTCAGGGTCTCTGGTTCTCAGTTTCTCAGGGTCTCTAGGTTTCAGTTTCTCAGGGTCTCTGTGTATCAGTACCTCGGTGTCTCAGTGTCTCAGGGTCTCTGGGTCACTGCGTCTTTGGGCCTCATTGTATCAGGGCCGCAGGGGCTCTGGGTCTCAGTGTCTCAGCGTCTCAATGTCTCAGCGTCACAGGGTCTCTCTGTCTCTGGGTTCTGGGTGTAAGGATTTCAGGGTCTCAGTGTCTCAGGTTACCAGTGTCTCCGTATCTCATGGTCACAGTGTCTCAGTGATTCAGAGATTCAGTGTCTCGCGGGCTCAGGGTCTCAGGGACTCAGTGTCTCAGGTATTCAGTGTCTCGAGGACTCAGGGACTCAGGGTCTCAAGGTCTCAGTGTCTCAGGGGCTCAGTGTCTAACTGTCTGAGACTCAGGGTCTCAGTGTCTCAGGGTCTCAGTGTCTCAGTGTCTCAGTGTCTCAGTGTCTTAGTGTCTCAGCATCTCAGGGTGTTTGTGTCCCAGTGTGTCAGATTTGTCTGTCTCTCAGTGTCTCAGGGTCATAGTGTCTCAGGTTCTCAGCTTCTCAGTGTCTCAGTGTCTCAGGGTTTCTGTGCCTCTGGACCTCTGGGTCTCTGGGTCTCAGTGTCTCAGTGCCTTAGGGTCTCAGGGTCTCAGTCTCTCAGCGTCTCAGTGTCTCAGTGCCTCTGGGCCTCAGTGTCTTTATGTCTCTGTGTTCTGTGCCTTAGTGTCTCAGGGTCTCAGTATCTCAGTGTCTCAGTGTCTCAAGATCTCTTGGTCTCTGGGTCTCAGGATCTCAGTGTCTCAATGTCTCAGGTCTCTGGGTACCTGGGTCTCAGCGTCTCTAAGTCTCTGGGACACTGGGTCTCAGTGTCTCAGTCTCTCAGTGTCTCAGGGTCTCAGGATTTCTGGGTCTCTGGGTATCTGGATCTCTGGATTTCTGGGCTATAGGTCTCTGGGTCTCTGGGTCTCTCAGTGTCTGGGTCACAGTGTCTCAGTTTCTCAGGATCTCTCTCTGTGAGTTATGGTCTCAGTCTCTCAGTCTCTCTGTGTCTCTGTGTCTCTGTGTCTCTGTGTATCAGTGTCTCTGTGTCTCAGCGCCTCATGGTCTCAGTGTCTCAGTGTCTCAGGGTCTCCGGTTCACGGGTCTCAGAGTCTCAGCGTCTCAGGGTCTCCGGTTCCCGGGTCTCAGGGTCTCAGTGTCTCATGTCCCAGTATCTCAGGGTCTCAGGGGCTCAGTTTTCAGTGTCTCAGGGTCTCAGTGTCTCAGTCTCTCCGTCTCTCAGTCTCTCAGTCGCTCAGTCTCTCAGTCTCTCAGTCTCAGTCTCCCATTGTCTCAGTGTCTCAGTGTCTCAGTGTCTCAGGGTCTCAGGGTCTCAGTATCTCAGGGTCTCAGTGTCTCTGGGTCTCTGGGTCTCAGTCTCTCAGTCTCTCAGTCTCTCAGTGTCTCAGGTTCTCAGTGAATCAGTGTCTCAGGGTCTCAGGGTCTCAGTGTCTCAGGGTCTCAGGGTCTCAGGGTCCCAGGGTCTCAGTGTCTCAGGGTCTCAGGGTCTCAAGGTCTCAGTGTCTCAGGGTCTCAGGGTCTCAGGATCTTAGTCTCTCAGGGCTTCAGTCTCTCAGGGTCTCTGGGTCTCAGACTCTCATTATCTCAGTCTCTCAGTGTCTCAGTGTCTCAGTGTCTCAGGGTCTCAGGATCTCAGGGCCTTAGTCTCTCAGGCCTTCAGTCTCTCAGTCTCTCAGGGTCTCTGGGTCTTTGGGTCTAAGTCTCTCAGTCTCTCAGTCTCTCAGTCTCTCACTGTCTCAGTGTCTCAGGATCTCATGGTCTCAGGGTCTCAGGGTTTCAGTGTCTCAGTGTCTCATTGTCTCAGGGTCTCAGTGTCTCAGTCTCTCAGGGTCTCAGTGTCTCAGTCTCTCAGTCTCTGAGTCGCTCAGTCTCTCAGTCTCTCAGTGTATCAGTCTCTCAGTCTCTCAAAGTCTCAGTGTCTCAGGGTCTCAGGGTCTCAGGGTCTCAGTGTCTCAGTCTCTCAGTCTCTCAGTCTCTCAGGTCTCAGTGTCTCAATGTCTCAGTCTCTCAGTGTCTCAGGGTCTTCGTGTCTCAGTGTTCCAGGGTCTCAGTCTCTCAGTGTCTCAGTCTCTCAGTCTCTCAGTCTCTTAGTCGCTCACACTCTCAGTTTCTCAGTCTCTCACTGTATCTGTATCGCAGTCTCTCAGTCTCTCAGGTCTCAGTATCTCAATGTCTCAGTCTCTCAGTGTCTCAGGGTCTCCGTGTCTCAGTGTCCCAGAGTCTCAGTCTCTCAGTGTCTCAGTCTCTCAGTGTCTCAGTCTCTCAGTCTCTCAGTGTCTCAGTGTCTCAGTCTCTCAGTCTCTGAGTCGCTCAGTCTCTCAGCCTCTCAGTGTATCTGTCTCCCAGTCTCTCAGTCCCTCAGTGTCTCAGTATCTCAGGGTCTCAGTGTCTCAGTGTCTCAGGATCTCAGTGTCTCTATGTCTCAGAGTCTCTGGGCTCCTGGGTCTCAGTGTCTCAGTCTCTCAGTGTCTCAGCGTATCTGGGTCTCAGGGTGTCTGGGTCATTGGGTCTCAGTGTCTCTGGGTTTCTGTGTCTCATTGTCTCAGTCTCTCAGTGTCTCAGGGGCTCTAGATCTCTGATTCTCTGGACCTCTTGGTCTGTAGGCCTCACTGTCTCTGGGTCTCTGCGTCTGCGTTTCTGAAGGTCTCAGGGTCACTGTGTCTCAGTGTCTCAGGGTCTCTGGGTCTCAGTCTCTCAGTCTCTCAGTCACTCATTGTATCAGTCTCTCAGTGACTCTGTGTCTCAGGGTCTCAGTGTCTCAGGGTCTCAGTGTCTCAGTGTCTCAGGGTCTCAGTGTCTCAGGGTCTCAGGGCCTTAGTCTCTCAGGCCTTCAGTCTCTCAGTCTCTCAGGGTCTCTGGGTCTTTGGGTCTCAGTCGCTCAGTCTCTCAGTCTCTCACTGTCTCAGTGTCTCAGGATCTCATGGTCTCAGGGTCTCAGGGTTTCAGTGTCTCAGTGTCTCAGTGTCTCATTGTCTCAGGGTCTCAGTGTCTCATTGTCTCAGGGTCTCAGTGTCTCAGTGTCTCAGTCTGTCAGTGTCTCAGTGTCTCAGGGTCTCAGGGTCTCAGGGTCTCAGTGTCTCAGTCTCTCAGTCTCTCAGTCTCTCAGCCTCTCAGGTCTCAGTGTCTCAATGTCTCAGTCTCTCAGTGTCTCAGGGTCTTCGTGTCTCAGTGTTCCAGGGTCTCAGTCTCTCAGTCTCTCAGTCTCTCAGTGTCTCAGTGTCTCAGTCTCTCAGTCTCTGAGTCGCTCACACTCTCAGTTTCTCAGTCTCTCACGGTATCCGTGTCGCAGTCTCTCAGTCTCTCAGGTCTCAGTATCTCAATGTCTCAGTCTCTCAGTGTCTCTGGGTCTCCGTGTCTCAGTGTCCCAGAGTCTCAGTCTCTCAGTGTCTCAGTCTCTCAGAGTCTCAGTCTTTCAGTGTCTCAGTGTCTCAGTCTCTCAGTCTCTGAGTCGCTCAGTCTCTCAGTCTCTCAGCCTCTCAGTGTATCTGTCTCCCAGTCTCTCAGTCCCTCAGTGTCTCAGTATCTCAGGGTCTCAGTGTCTCAGTGTCTGAGGATCTCAGTGTCTCAATGTCTCAGAGTCTCTGGGCCCCTGGGACACTGGGTCTCAGTGTTTCAGTCTCTCAGTGTCTCAGCGTATCTGGGTCTCAGGGTGTCTGGGTCATTGGGTCTCAGTGTCTCTGGGTTTCTGTGTCTCATTGTCTCAGTCTCTCAGTGTCTCAGGGGCTCTAGATCTCTGATTCTCTGGGCCTCTTGGTCTGTAGGCCTCAATGTCTCTGGGTCTCTGCGTCTGCGTTTCTGAAGGTCTCAGGGTCACTGTGTCTCAGTGTCTCCGGGACACTGGGTCTCAGTGTCTCAGTCTCTCAGTGTCTCAGGGTCTCAATGTGTCAGGCTCTCTAGGTATCTGGGTCTCAGTGTCTCAGGGTCTCTGAATCTCAGTGTCTCTGTATCTCAGGGTCTCTGGGTCTCAGTTTCTCAATGTGTCTGTGTCTCAGTGTCTCAGGGTCCCAGTGTCTCAGGGTCTCAGGTTCTCAGGGTCTCAGTCTCTCAAAGTCTCAGGGACTCAGTGTCTCAGGGTATCTGGGTCTCAGTATCTCAGGGTCTCAGGGTCTCTGGGTCTCTGGGTCTCAGGGTTGCAGTGTGCCAGTCTCCCAGTGTCACAGGGTCTCAGGGTTTCAGGGTTGAAGTGTCTCAATCTCTCAGTGTCTCAGGGTCTCTGGGTCTCAGTGTTTCAGGGTCTCTGAGTCTCAGGGTCACTGGGTTACAGGGTCTCAGGATCTTAGTCTCTCAGGGCTTCAGTCTCTCAGGGTCTCTGGGTCTCAGTCTCTCAGTCTCTCATTATCTCTGTCTCTCAGTCTCTCATTCTCTCAGTGTCTCAGTGTCTCAGTGTCTCAGGGTCACAGGATCTCAGTGTCTCAGTGTCTCATTGTCTCAGGGTCTCAGTGTCTCAGGGTCTCAGGGTCTCAGGGTCTCAGTGTCTCAGTGTCTCAGGGTCTCTGGGTCTCAGTCTCTCAGTCTCTCAGTGTCTCAGTGTCTCAGGGTCTCAGGATCTCAGGGCCTTAGTCTCTCAGGCCTTCAGTCTCTCAGTCTCTCAGGGTCTCTGGGTCTTTGGGTCTCAGTCTCTCAGTCTCTAAGTCTCTCAGTCTCTCACTGTCTCAGTGTCTCAGGATCTCATGGTCTCAGGGTCTCAGGGTTTCAGTGTCTCATTGTCTCATTGTCTCAGGGTCTCAGTGTCTCAGTCTCTCAGGGTCTCAGTGTCTCAGTCTCTCAGTCTCTGAGTCGCTCAGTCTCTCAGTCTCTCAGTCTCTCAGTGTATCAGTCTCTCAGTCTCTCAAAGTCTCAGTGTCTCAGGGTCTCAGGGTCTCAGGGTCTCAGTGTCTCAGTCTCTCAGTCTCTCAGTCTCTCAGGTCTCAGTGTCTCAATGTCTCAGTCTCTCAGTGTCTCAGGGTCTTCGTGTCTCAGTGTTCCAGGGTCTCAGTCTCTCAGTGTCTCAGTCTCTCAGTCTCTCAGTCTCTCAGTGTCTCAGTGTCTCAGTCTCTCAGTCTCTTAGTCGCTCACACTCTCAGTTTCTCAGTCTCTCACTGTATCTGTATCGCAGTCTCTCAGTCTCTCAGGTCTCAGTATCTCAATGTCTCAGTCTCTCAGTGTCTCAGGGTCTCCGTGTCTCAGTGTCCCAGAGTCTCAGTCTCTCAGTGTCTCAGTCTCTCAGTGTCTCAGTCTCTCAGTCTCTCAGTGTCTCAGTGTCTCAGTCTCTCAGTCTCTGAGTCGCTCAGTCTCTCAGCCTCTCAGTGTATCTGTCTCCCAGTCTCTCAGTCCCTCAGTGTCTCAGTATCTCAGGGTCTCAGTGTCTCAGGATCTCAGTGTCTCTATGTCTCAGAGTCTCTGGGCCCCTGGGTCTCAGTGTCTCAGTCTCTCAGTGTCTCAGCGTATCTGGGTCTCAGGGTGTCTGGGTCATTGGGTCTCAGTGTCTCTGGGTTTCTGTGTCTCATTGTCTCAGTCTCTCAGTGTCTCAGGGGCTCTAGATCTCTGATTCTCTGGACCTCTTGGTCTGTAGGCCTCACTGTCTCTGGGTCTCTGCGTCTGCGTTTCTGAAGGTCTCAGGGTCACTGTGTCTCAGTGTCTCAGGGTCTCTGGGTCTCAGTCTCTCAGTCTCTCAGTCACTCATTGTATCAGTCTCTCAGTGACTCTGTGTCTCAGGGTCTCAGTGTCTCAGGATCTCAGTGTCTCAGTGTCTCAGGGTCTCAGGGTCTCAGTGTCTCAGGGTCTCAGGGCCTTAGTCTCTCAGGCCTTCAGTCTCTCAGGGTCTCTGGGTCTTTGGGTCTCAGTCGCTCAGTCTCTCAGTCTCTCACTGTCTCAGTGTCTCAGGATCTCATGGTCTCAGGGTCTCAGGGTTTCAGTGTCTCAGTGTCTCAGTGTCTCATTGTCTCAGGGTCTCAGTGTCTCATTGTCTCAGGGTCTCAGTGTCTCAGTCTCTCAGGCTCTCAGTGTATCAGTCTCTCAGTCTGTCAGTGTCTCAGGGTCTCAGGGTCTCAGGGTCTCAGTGTCTCAGTCTCTCAGTCTCTCAGTCTCTCAGCCTCTCAGGTCTCAGTGTCTCAATGTCTCAGTCTCTCAGTGTCTCAGGGTCTTCGTGTCTCAGTGTTCCAGGGTCTCAGTCTCTCAGTCTCTCAGTCTCTCAGTCTCTCAGTGTCTCAGTGTCTCAGTCTCTGAGTCGCTCACACTCTCAGTTTCTCAGTCTCTCACTGTATCCGTGTCGCAGTCTCTCAGTCTCTCAGGTCTCAGTATCTCAATGTCTCAGTCTCTCAGTGTCTCTGGGTCTCCGTGTCTCAGTGTCTCAGTCTCTCAGTCTCTGAGTCGCTCAGTCTCTCAGTCTCTCAGCCTCTCAGTGTATCTGTCTCCCAGTCTCTCAGTCCCTCAGTGTCTCAGTATCTCAGGGTCTCAGTGTCTCAGTGTCTGAGGATCTCAGTGTCTCAATGTCTCAGAGTCTCTGGGCCCCTGGGACACTGGGTCTCAGTGTCTCAGTCTCTCAGTGTCTCAGCGTATCTGGGTCTCAGGGTGTCTGGGTCATTGGGTCTCAGTGTCTCTGGGTTTCTGTGTCTCATTGTCTCAGTCTCTCAGTGTCTCAGGGGCTCTAGATCGCTGATTCTCTGGGCCTCTTGGTCTGTAGGCCTCACTGTCTCTGGGTCTCTGCGTCTGCGTTTCTGAAGGTCTCAGGGTCACTGTGTCTCAGTGTCTCCGGGACACTGGGTCTCAGTGTCTCAGTCTCTCAGTGTCTCAGGGTCTCAAAGTGTCAGGCTCTCTAGGTATCTGGGTCTCAGTGTCTCAGGGTCTCTGAATCTCAGTGTCTCTGTATCTCAGGGTCTCTGGGTCTCAGTTTCTCAATGTGTCTGTGTCTCAGTGTCTCAGGGTCCCAGTGTCTCAGGGTCTCAGGTTCTCAGGGTCTCAGTCTCTCAAAGTCTCAGGGACTCAGTGTCTCAGGGTCTCTGGGTCTCAGTATCTCAGGGTCTCAGGGTCTCTGGGTCTCTGGGTCTCAGGGTTGCAGTGTGCCAGTCTCCCAGTGTCACAGGGTCTCAGGGTTTCAGGGTTGAAGTGTCTCAATCTCTCAGTGTCTCAGGGTCTCTGGGTCTCAGTGTTTCAGGGTCTCTGGGTCTCAGGGTCACTGGGTTACTGGGTCTCAGGGTCTCAGTGTCTCAGGGTCTCTGGGTCTCAGGGTCTCAGTATCTCATGTCCCAGTATCTCAGTTTCTCAGTGTCTCATGTCCCAGTACCTCAGGGTCTCAGTTTCAGTGTCGAAGGGTCTCAGTTTCTCAGTGTCTCAGGGTCTCAGTGGCTCAGAGCCTCTGGCTCTCTGGGTCTCAGATTCTCAGGGTCTCAGTGACTCAGTGTCTCAGTGTCTAAGAGTCTCAGCGTCTCACTGTCTCAATGTTTCAGTGTCTCAGTGTCTCAGTATCTCACTGTCTCACAGTCTCATGGTCTCTGGTTATCAGTTTCTCAGGGTCTCTGGTTCTCAGTTTCTAGGGTCTCTAGGTTTCAGTTTCTCAGGGTCTCTGGATTTCTGGGCTGTAGGTCTCTGGGTCTTTGGGTCTCTCAGTGTCTGGGTCACAGTGTCTCAGTTTCTCAGGATCTCTGGGTCTCTGTGAGTTATGGTCTCAGTCTCTCAGTCTCATTGTGTCTCTGTGTCTCTGTGTCTCAGTGTCTCAGCGCCTCATGGTCTCAGTGTCTCAGGGTCTCAGTGTCTCAGGGCCTCTGGGTCTCAGTGTCTCAGGGTCTCAGGGTTTCTGGGTTGCAGTATCTCAGTGTCTCAGGGTGTCTGGGTCTCAGTGTGTCAGGGTTTTAGGATTGCAGTGTCTCAATCTCTCAGTGTCTCAGGGTCTCTGGGTCTCAGTGTCGCAGAGTCTCAATGTCTCAGTGTCTCAGGGCCTCTGGGTCTCAGGGTCACTGGGTCACTGGGTCTCAGGGTCTCAGTGTCTCAGGGTCTCTGGTTCCCGGGTCTCAGGGTCTCAGCGTCTCAGGGTCTCCGGTTCCCGGGTCTCAGGGTCTCAGTGTCTCATGTCCCAGTATCTCAGGGTCTCAGGGGCTCAGTTTTCAGTGTCTCAGGATCTCAGTGTCTCAGTCTCTCCGTCTCTCAGTCTCTCAGTCGCTCAGTCTCTCAGTCTTTCAGTGTATCAGACTCTCAGTCTCTCAGTCTCAGTCTCCCATTGTCTCAGTTTCTCAGTGTCTCAGGGTCTCAGGGTCTCAGTGTCTCAGGGTCTCAGTGTCTCTGGGTCTCTGGGTCTCAGTCTCTCAGTCTCTCAGTGTCTCAGGTTTGCAGTGACTCAGTGTCTCAGGGTCTCAGTGTCTCAGGGTCTCAATGTCTCAGGGTCCCAGGGTCTCAGTGTCTCAGTGTCTCAGGGTCTCAGTGTCTCAGGGTCTCAGGGTCTCAGGATCTTAGTCTCTCAGGGCTTCAGTCTCTCAGGGTCTCTGGGTCTCAGTCTCTCAGTCTCTCATTATCTCTGTCTCTCAGTCTCTCATTCTCTCAGTGTCTCAGTGTCTCAGTGTCTCAGGGTCACAGGATCTCAGTGTCTCAGTGTCTCATTGTCTCAGGGTCTCAGTGTCTCAGGGTCTCAGTGTCTCAGTGTCTCAGGGTCTCTGGGTCTCAGTCTCTCAGTCTCTCAGTGTCTCAGTGTCTCAGTGTCTCAGGGTCTCAGGATCTCAGGGCCTTAGTCTCTCAGGCCTTCAGTCTCTCAGTCTCTCAGGGTCTCTGGGTCTTTGGGTCTCAGTCTCTCAGTCTCTAAGTCTCTCAGTCTCTCACTGTCTCAGTGTCTCAGGATCTCATGGTCTCAGGGTCTCAGGGTTTCAGTGTCTCAGTGTCTCATTGTCTCAGGGTCTCAGTGTCTCAGTCTCTCAGGGTCTCAGTGTCTCAGTCTCTCAGTCTCTGAGTCGCTCAGTCTCTCAGTCTCTCAGTGTATCAGTCTCTCAGTCTCTCAAAGTCTCAGTGTCTCAGGGTCTCAGGGTCTCAGTGTCTCAGTCTCTCAGTCTCTCAGGTCTCAGTGTCTCAATGTCTCAGTCTCTCAGTGTCTCAGGGTCTTCGTGTCTCAGTGTTCCAGGGTCTCAGTCTCTCAGTGTCTCAGTCTCTCAGTCTCTCAGTCTCTCAGTGTCTCAGTGTCTCAGTCTCTCAGTCTCTTAGTCGCTCACACTCTAAGTTTCTCAGTCTCTCACTGTATCTGTATCGCAGTCTCTCAGTCTCTCAGGTCTCAGTATCTCAATGTCTCAGTCTCTCAGTGTCTCAGGGTATCCGTGTCTCAGTGTCCCAGAGTCTCAGTCTCTCAGTGTCTCAGTCTCTCAGTGTCTCAGTCTCTCAGTCTCTCAGTGTCTCAGTGTCTCAGTCTCTCAGTCTCTGAGTCGCTCAGTCTCTCAGCCTCTCAGTGTATCTGTCTCCCAGTCTCTCAGTCCCTCAGTGTCTCAGTATCTCAGGGTCTCAGTGTCTCAGTGTCTCAGGATCTCAGTGTCTCAGCGTATCTGGGTCTCAGGGTGTCTGGGTCATTGGGTCTCAGTGTCTCTGGGTTTCTGTGTCTCATTGTCTCAGTCTCTCAGTGTCTCAGGGGCTCTAGATCTCTGATTCTCTGGACCTCTTGGTCTGTAGGCCTCACTGTCTCTGGGTCTCTGCGTCTGCGCTTCTGAAGGTCTCAGGGTCACTGTGTCTCAGTGTCTCAGGGTCTCTGGGTCTCAGTCTCTCAGTCTCTCAGTCACTCATTGTATCAGTCTCTCAGTGACTCTGTGTCTCAGGGTCTCAGTGTCTCAGGGTCTCAGTGTCTCAGTGTCTCAGGGTCTCAGGGTCTCAGTGTCTCAGGGTCTCAGGGCCTTAGTCTCTCAGGCCTTCAGTCTCTCAGTCTCTCAGGGTCTCTGGGTCTTTGGGTCTCAGTCGCTTAGTCTCTCAGTCTCTCACTGTCTCAGTGTCTCAGGATCTCATGGTCTCAGGGTCTCAGGGTTTCAGTGTCTCAGTGTCTCAGTGTCTCATTGTCTCAGGGTCTCAGAGTCTCATTGTCTCAGGGTCTCAGTGTCTCAGTCTCTCAGTCTCTCAGTGTATCAGTCTCTCAGTCTGTCAGTGTCTCAGTGTCTCAGTGTCTCAGGGTCTCAGGGTCTCAGTGTCTCAGTCTCTCAGTCACTCATTGTATCAGTCTCTCAGTGACTCTGTGTCTCAGGGTCTCAGTGTCTCAGGGTCTCAGTGTCTCAGTGTCTCAGGGTCACAGTGTCTCTCAGTGTCTCAGGGTCTCAGTGTCTCAGTGTCTCAGTGTCTCAATGTCTCAGGGTCTCAGGGTCTCAGGGACTCAGAGTCTCAGGGTCTCAGTGTCTCAGTCTCAGTCTCTCAGTCTCTCAGTCTCTCAGTGTCTCAGTCTCTCAGTCTCTCAGTCTCTCAGTGTCTCAGGGTAGCGGGGCATCAGTGTCTCAGTGTCTCAGGGTCTCAGTGTTTCAGGGTCTCAGTCTCTCAGTCTCTCAGTCGCTCAGTCCGTCAGTCTCTCAGTCTCTCATTGTATCAGTCTCTCAGTCTCTCAGTGTCTCAGTGTCTCAGGGTCTCAGGGTCTCAGGGCCTTAGTCTCTCAGGCCTTCAGTCTCTCAGTCTCTCAGCCTCTCAGTGTCTCAGTATCTCAGTGTCACAGGGTCTCAGTGTCTCACTGTCTCAGGATCTCTGGCTCTCAGGGTCTCAGGGTCTCAGTGTCTCAGTGTCTCAGTGTCTCAGTGTCTCATTATCTCAGGGTCTCAGTGTCTCAGTGTCTCAGGGTCTCAGGGTCTCAGGGTCTCAGGGTCTTATTCACTCAGTCACTCAGTCTCTCAGTGACTCAGTCTCTCAGTGTCTCAGGGTCTCTGGGTCTCAGTCTCTCACTCTCTCAGTGTCTCAGTGTCTCAGGGTCTCAGTGTCTCAGTGTCTCAGGTTCACAAGGTATTAGGGTCTCAGGGTCTCAGAGTCTCAGGGTCTCATTCTCTCAGCGTCTCAGTCTCTCAGGGTCTCAGTGTCTCAGTGTCTCAGTCTCTCAGGGTCTCAGTGTCTCAGTCTCTCAGTCTCTGAGTGCTCAGTCTCTCAGTCTCTCAGTGTCTCAGTCTCTCAGTGTCTCAGTCTCTCAGTCTCTCAGCCTCTCAGTCTCTCAGTGTCTCAGTGTCTCAGTGTCTCAAGGTCTCAGTGTCTCAGGGTCTCAGGGTCTCAGAGTCTCAGGGTCTCAGGGTCGCAGTGTCTCTGGGTCTCAGTCTCTCAGTGTCTCAATGTCTCAGTGTCTCAGGGTCTCAGTGTCTCAGTGTCTCAGGGTCTCAGTCTCTCAGTCTCTCAGGGTCTCAGTGTCTCAGTCTCTCAGGGTCTCAGTGTCTCAGTGTCCCAGTGTCTCAGTCTCTCAGTCTCTCAGTTTCTGAGTCGCTCAGTCTCTCAGTCTCTCAGTGTATCAGTCTCTCAGTGTCGTAGTGTCTCAGTGTCTCAGGGTCTCAGGGTCTCAGTGTCTCAGGGTGTCAGTGTCTCAGTCTCTCAGTCTCTCAGTCCCTCAGTCTCTCAGTCTCTCATTCGCACAGTCTCACAGTCTCTCAGTGTATCAGTCTCTCAGTCTCTCAGTCGCTCAGTCTCTCAGTTTCTCAGTGTCTCAGTGTCTCAGTGTCTCAGGGTCTCAGTGTCGCAGGGTCTCAGTGTCTCAGTGTCTCAGTGTCTGAGTGTCTCAGGGTCTCACTGTCTCACTGTCTCAGTTTCGCAGGCTCTCAGTGTCTCAGGGTCTCAGGGTCTCAGTCTCTTAGTCTCTCAGTATCTCAGTCTCTCAGTGTCTCAGGTTCTCAGGGTCTCAGGGTCTCAGTGTCTCAGGGTCTCAGGGCCTTAGTCTCTCATGCCCTCAGACTTTCAGTCTCTCTGGGTCTCAGTCTCTCAGTCTCTCGGTGTCTCAGTGTCTCAGTGTCTCAGGGTCTCAGTGTCTCAGTGTCTCAGGATCTCAGGGTCTCAGTGACTCAGAGTCTCAGTGTCTCATTGTCTCAGGGTCTCAGTGTCTCAGTGTCTCAGGATCTCAGGGTCTCAGTGTCTCACTGTCTCAGTATCTCATGGTCTCAGTGTTTCAGGGTCTCAGTCTCTCAGTCCCTCATTCTCTCAGTCTCTCAGTCTCTCATTGTATCAGTCTCTCAGTGTCTCAGTGTCTCAGGTTCTCAGTGTTTCAGGGTCTCAGTGTCTCCAGGATCTCAGTGTCTCAGCGTCTCAGTGCCTCAGTGTCTCAGTATCTCAGGGTCTCAGTGTCTCAGTCTCTCAGTCTCTCAGCCTCTCAGTCTCTCAGTGTCTCAGGGTCTCAGGGTCTCAGAGTCTCAGGGTCGCAGGGTCTCTGGGTCTCAGTCTCTCAGTGTCTCAATGTCTCAGTGTCTCAGGGTCTCAGTGTCTCAGTGTCTCAGGGTCTCAGTCTCTCAGGGTCTCAGTGTCGCAGTCTCTCAGGGTCTCAGTGTCTCAGTGTCCCAGTGTCTCAGTCTCTCAGTCTCTCAGTTTCTGAGTCGCTCAGTCTCTCAGTCTCTCAGTGTATCAGTCTCTCAGTCTCGCAGTGTCTCAGTGTCTCAGGGTCTCAGGGTCTCAGTGTCTCAGGGTCTCAGTGTCTCAGTCTCTCAGTTTCTCAGTCCCTCAGTCTCTCAGTCTCTCATTCGCTCAGTCACACAGTCTCTCAGTGTATCAGTCTCTCAGTCTCTCAGTCGCTCAGTCTCTCAGGCTCTCAGTGTCTCAGTGTCTCAGTGTCTCAGGGTCCCAGTGTCTCAGGGTCTCAGTGTCTCAGTGTCTCAGTGTCTGAGGGTCTCAGGGTTTCAGTGTCTCACTGTCTCAGTTTCGCAAGCTCTCAGTGTCTGAGGGTCTCAGGGTCTCAGTCTCTCATTCTCTTAGTCTCTCAGTCTCTCAGTCTCTCAGTCTCTCAGTCTCTCAGTGTCTCAGTGTCTCAGGTTCTCAGTGTCTCAGGGTCTCAGGGTCTCAGGGCCTTAGTCTCTCAGTGTCTCAGTGTCTCATTGTCTCAGTGTCTCAGTGTCTCATTGTCTCAGTGTCTCAGTGTCTCAAGGTCTCAGGGTCTCAGGGTATCAGTGTCTCAGGGTCTCAGAGTCTCACGGTCTCTCAGTGTCTCAGTGTCTCAGGGTCTCAGGGTCTCAGTGTCTCAGTGTCTCAGGGTCTCAGGGTCTCAGTGTCTCAGTGTCTCAGTGTCTCAGGGTCTCAGTGTCTCACATGTCACAAGGTATCAGGGTTTCAGGGTCTCAGAGTCTCAGGGTCTCAGTCACTCATTGTCTCAGTCTCTCAGTCTGTCAGTCTCTCAGGGTCTCAGTGTCTCAGTCTCTCAGTCTCTCAGTGTCTCAGTCTCTCAGTCTTTCAGTCTCTGAGTCGCTCTGTCTCTCAGTCTCTCAGTGTCTCAGGGTCTCAGGGTCTCAGTGTCTCACTGTCTCAGTGTCTCAGGGTCTCAGTGTCTCACTGTCTCAGTGTCTCAGTCTGATTCGCTCAGTCTCACAGTCTCTCAGTGTATCAGTCTCTCAGTCTCACAGTCACTCAGTCTCTCAGTGTCAGTCTCTCAGTGTCTCAGTGTCTCAGTGTCTCAGGGTCTCAGTGTCTCAGTCTCTCAGTCTCTCCATCTCTCAGGGTCTCAGTGTCTCAATGTCTCAGTCTCTCAGTGTCTCAGGGTCTCCGTGCCTCAGTGTCTCGGGGTCTCAGGGTCTCAGAGTCTCAGGGTCTCAGTCTCTGAGTGTCTCAGTCTGTCAGTGTCTCAGTCTCTCAGTCTCTCAGTCTCTCAGTGTCTCAGTGTCTCAGTCTCTCAGTCTCTCAGTCTCTGAGTTGCTCAGTCTCTCAGTGTCTCAGTGTCTCAGGGTCTCAGTATCTCAGGGTCTCAGTGTCTCAGTGTCTCAGAGTTTAAGTGTCTCAGGGTCTTAGTCTCTCAGGCCCTCGGTCTCTCAGTCTCTCAGGCTCTCTCGGTCTCTGGGTCTCCGTCTCTCAGTCACTCAGTCTCTCAGTGTCTCAGCCTCTCAGTCTCTCAGTGTCTCAGTGTCTCAGTGTCTCAAGGTCTCAGTGTCTCAGGGTCTCAGGGTCTCAGAGTCTCAGGGTCTCAGGGTCGCAGTGTCTCTGGGTCTCAGTCTCTCAGTGTCTCAATGTCTCAGTGTCTCAGGGTCTCAGTGTCTCAGTGTCTCAGGGTCTCAGTCTCTCAGTCTCTCAGGGTCTCAGTGTCTCAGTCTCTCAGGGTCTCAGTGTCTCAGTGTCCCAGTGTCTCAGTCTCTCAGTCTCTCAGTTTCTGAGTCGCTCAGTCTCTCAGTCTCTCAGTGTATCAGTCTCTCAGTGTCGCAGTGTCTCAGTGTCTCAGGGTCTCAGTATCTCAGGGTGTCAGTGTCTCAGTCTCTCAGTCTCTCAGTCCCTCAGTCTCTCAGTCTCTCATTCGCACAGTCTCACAGTCTCTCAGTGTATCAGTCTCTCAGTCTCTCAGTCGCTCAGTCTCTCAGTTTCTCAGTGTCTCAGTGTCTCAGTGTCTCAGGGTCTCAGTGTCGCAGGGTCTCAGTGTCTCAGTGTCTCAGTGTCTGAGTGTCTCAGGGTCTCAGTGTCTCACTGTCTCAGTTTCGCAGGCTCTCAGTGTCTCAGGGTCTCAGGGTCTCAGTCTCTTAGTCTCTCAGTATCTCAGTCTCTCAGTGTCTCAGGTTCTCAGGGTCTCAGGGTCTCAGTGTCTCAGGGTCTCAGGGCCTTAGTCTCTCATGCCCTCAGACTCTCAGTCTCTCTGGGTCTCTGGGTCTCAGTCTCTCAGTCTCTCGGTGTCTCAGTGTCTCAGTGTCTCAGGGTCTCAGTGTCTCAGTGTCTCAGGATCTCAGGGTCTCAGTGACTCAGAGTCTCAGTGTCTCATTGTCTCAGGGTCTCAGTGTCTCAGGATCTCAGGGTCTCAGTGTCTCACTGTCTCACTGTCTCAGTATCTCATGGTCTCAGTGTCTCAGGGTCTCAGTCTCTCAGTCTCTCATTCTCTCAGTCTCTCAGTCTCTCATTGTATCAGTCTCTCAGTGTCTCAGGTTCTCAGTGTTTCAGGGTCTCAGTGTCTCCAGGATCTCAGTGTCTCAGCGTCTCAGTGCCTCAGTGTCTCAGTATCTCAGGGTCTCAGTGTCTCAGTCTCTCAGTCTCTCAGCCTCTCAGTCTCTCAGTGTCTCAGGGTCTCAGTGTCTCAGAGTCTCAGGGTCGCAGGGTCTCTGGGTCTCAGTCTCTCAGTGTCTCAATGTCTCAGTGTCTCAGGGTCTCAGTGTCTCAGTGTCTCAGGGTCTCAGTCTCTCAGGGTCTCAGTGTCGCAGTCTCTCAGGGTCTCAGTGTCTCAGTGTCCCAGTGTCTCAGTCTCTCAGTCTCTCAGTTTCTGAGTCGCTCAGTCTCTCAGTCTCTCAGTCTCTCAGTGTATCAGTCTCTCAGTCTCGCAGTGTCTCAGTGTCTCAGGGTCTCAGGGTCTCAGTGTCTCAGGGTCTCAGTGTCTCAGTCTCTCAGTTTCTCAGTCCCTCAGTCTCTCAGTCTCTCATTCGCTCAGTCACACAGTCTCTCAGTGTATCAGTCTCTCAGTCTCTCAGTCGCTCAGTCTCTCAGTCTCTCAGTGTCTCAGTGTCTCAGTGTCTCAGGGTCCCAGTGTCTCAGTGTCTCAGTGTCTCAGTGTCTCAGTGTCTGAGGGTCTCAGGGTTTCAGTGTCTCACTGTCTCAGTCTCTCAGCCTCTCAGGGTCTCAGTGTCTCAGTCTCTCAGGGTCTCAGTGTCTCAGTCTCTCAGTCTCTGAGTCGCTCAGTCTCTCAGTCTCTCAGTTTATCAGTCTCTCAGTCTCTCAGTGTCTCAGTGTCTCAGGGTCTCAGTGTCTCAGTCTCTCAGTCTCTCAGTCTCTCAGGTCTCAGTGTCTCAATGTCTCAGTCTCTCAGTGTCTCAGGGTCTCCGTGTCTCAGTGTACCAGGGTCTCAGTCTCTCACTGTCTCAGTCCCTCAGTGTGTCAGTCTCTCAGTCTCTCAGTCTCACAGTCTCTCAGTGTCTCAGTGTCTCAGTCTCTCAGTCTCTGAGTCGCTCAGTCTCTCAGTCTCTCAGTGTATATGTCTCTCAGTCTCTCAGGTCTCAGTGTCTCAATGTCTCAGTGTCTCAGGGTTTCCGTGTCTCAGTGTCCCAGGGTCTCAGTCTCTCAGTGTCTCAGTCTCTCAGTGTCTCAGTCTCTCAGTCTCTCAGTCTCTCAGTGTCTCAGTGTCTCAGCGTCTCAGGGTCTCAGTGTCTCAGGATCTCAGTGTCACAATGTTTCTGTGTCTCTGGGGCCCTGGGACACTGGGTCTCCGTGTCTCAGTCTCTCAGTGTCTCAGCGTCTCTGGATCTCAGGGTGTCTGGGTCATTGGGTCTCAGTGTCTCTGGGTTTCTGTGTCTCATTGTCTCAGTCTCTCAGTGTCTCAGGGGCTCTAGATCTCTGATTCTCTGGGCCTCTTGGTCTGTAGGCCTCACTGTCTCTGGGTCTCTGCGTCTGCGTTTCTGAAGGTCTCAGGGTCACTGTGTCTCAATGTCTCCGGGACACTGGGTCTCAGTATCTCAGTCTCTCAGTGTCTCAGGGTCTCAAAGTCTCAGGCTCTCTAGGTATCTGGGTCTCAGTGTCTCAGGGTCTCTGAATCTCAGTGTCTCTGTATCTCAGGGTCTCTGAGTCTCTGGGTCTCAGTTTCTCAATGTGTCTGTGTCTCAGTGTCTCAGGGTCCCAGTGTCTCAGGGACTCAGTGTCTCAGGGTTGCAGTGTCTCAATCTCTCAGGGTCTCTGGGTCTCAGTGTCGCGGAATCTCAGAGTCTCAGTGTCTCAGGGTCTCTGGGTCTCAGTGTCTCAGGGTCTCTGTGTCTCAGGGTCTCAGGGTCTCAGTGTCTCATGTCCCAGTATCTCAGGGTCTCAGTTTCTCAGTGTCTCATGTCCCAGTATATCAGGGTCTCGGTTTCTCAGTGTCTAAGGGTCTCAGTTTCTCAGTTTCTCAGGGTCATAGTGGCACAGAGCCTCTGGCTCTCTGGGTCTCAGATTCTCAGGGTCTCAGTGACTCAGTGTCTCAGTGTCTAAGAGACTCAGCGTCTCACTGTCTCAATGTTTCAGTGTCTCAGGGTCTCAGTGTCTCAGGGTCTCAGTGTCTCAGTGTCTCAGGGTCTCAGGGACTCAGGGTCTCAGTGTCTCAGGGTCTCAGGTCCTTAGTCTCTCAGGCCTTCAGTCTTTCAGTCTCTCAGGGTCTCTGGGTCTCAGGGTCTCAGTCTCTCAGTCTCTCAGTCTCTCAGTCTCTCAGTGTCTCAGGGTCTCAGGGACTCAGTGTCTCAGGGTCTCAGGGCCTTAGTCTCTCAGGTCTTCAGTCTCTCAGTCTCTCAGAATCTCATGGTCTCAGGGTCTCAGGGTTTCAGTATCTCAGTGTCTCATTGTCTCAGGGTCTCAGGGTCTCAGGATCTCAGTGTCTCAGGGTCTCAGTGTCTCAGCGTCTCAGGGTCTCAGGGTCTCAGTGTCTCAGTTTCTCAGGGTCTCAGTGACTCAGTGTCTCAGGGTCTCAGTGTCTCAGGGTCTCAGTGTCTCAATGTCTCAGGGTCTCAGGGCTTTAGTCTCTCAGGCCCTCAGTCTCTCAGGCTCTCAGGGTCTCTGGGTCTCTGGGTCTCAGTCTCTCAGACTCTCAGTGTCTCAGTCTCTCAGTGTCTCAGTGTCTCAGGCTCTCTGGGTCTCTGGGACTCAGTCTCTCAGTCTCTCACTGTCTCAGGATCTCAGGGTCTCAGGGTCTCAGTGTCTCATTGTCTCAGGGTCTCAGTGTCTCAGGGTCTCAGTGTCTCAGTGTCTCAGGGACTCAGGGCCTTAGTCTCTCATGCCCTCAGTCTCTCAGTCTCTCTGGGTCTCTGGGTCTCAGTGTCTCATTGTCTCAGGGTCTCAGTGTCTCAGGGTCTCAGGGTCTTAGGGTCTCAGGGTCTCAGTGTCTCAGTGTCTCAGGGTCTCAGGGTCTCTGGGTCTCAGTCTCTCAGTGTCTCAGTGTTTCAGGGTCTTAGGGTCTCAGGGTCTCAGAGTCCCATGGTGTCAGTCTCTCAGAGTCTCATTCTCTCAGTCTCTCAGGGTCTCAGTTTCTCAGGGTTTCAGTGTCCCAGTGTCTCAGTCTCTCAGTCTCTCAGTGTATCAGTCTCTCAGTCTCTCAGTGTCTCAGTGTCTCAGGGTCTCAGTGTCTCACTGTCTCAGTATCTCAGGGTCCCAGTGTCTCAGGGTCTCAGTGTCTCAGGGTCTCAGGGTTGCAGGGTTGCAGTGTCTCAATCTCTCAGGGTCTCTGGGTCTCAGTGTCGCGGAGTCTCAGAGTCTCAGTGTCTCAGGGTCTCAGTGTCTCTGTGACTCAGGGTCTCAGGGTCTCAGTGTCTCATGTCCCAGTATCTCAGGGTCTCGGTTTCTCAGTGTCTAAGGGTCTCAGTTTCTCAGGGTCTCAGTGGCACAGAGCCTCTGGCTCTCTGGGCCTCAGATTCTCAGGGTCTCAGTGACTCAGTGTCTCAGTGTCTAAGAGTCTCAGCGTCTCACTGTCTCAATGTTTCAGTGTCTCAGGGTCTCAGGGTCTCAGGGTCTCAGTGTCTCAGGGTCTCAGGGCCTTAGTCTCTCAGGCCTTCAGTCTCTCAGTCTCTCAGGGTCTCTGAGTCTCAGTCTCTCAGTCTCTCAGTCTCTCAGTGTCTCAGTGTCTCACTGTCTCAGGATCTCATGGTCTCAGGGTCTCAGGGTTTCAGTATCTCAGTGTCTCATTGTCTCAGGGTCTCAGTGTCTCAGGGTCTCAGGGTCTTATTCTCTCAGTCACTGAGTCTCTCAGTGTCTCTGGGCCTCAGTCTCTCAGTCTCTCAGTCTCTCAGTGTCTCAGTGTCTCAGGGTCACTGTGTCTCAGTGTCTCAAGGTTTCAGGGTTGCAGTGTCTCAATCTCTCAGTGTCTCAGGGTCTCTGGGTCTCAGTGTCGCAGAGTCTCAGAGTATCAGTGTCTCAGGGTCTCTGGGTCTCAGTGTCGCAGAGTCTCAGAGTCTCAGTGTCTCAGTGTCTCAGGGTCTCAATGTCTCAGGGTCTCTGGGTCTCAGGGTCTCAGGGTCTCAGTGTCTCATGTCCCAGTATCTCAGGGTCTCAGTTTCTCAGTGTCTAAGGGTCTCAGTTTCTCAGTGTCTCAGGGTCTCAGTGGCTCAGAGCCTCTGGCTCTCTGGGTCTCAGATTCTCAGGATCTCAGTGACTCAGTGTCTCAGTGTCTAAGAGTCTCAGCGTCTCACTGTCTCAATGTTTCAGTGTCTCAGTGTCTCAGTATCTCACTATCTCACGGTCTCAGGGTCTCTAGTTCTCAGTTTCTCAGGGTCTCTGGTTCTCAGTTTCTCAGGGTCTCTGGTTCTCAGTTTCTCAGGGTCTCTGTGTATCAGTACCTCGGTGTCTCAGTGTCTCAGGGTCTCTGGGTCACTGCGTGTTTGGGCCTCATTGTATCAGGGTCGCAGGGGCTCTGGGTTTCAGTGTCTCAGTGTGTCAGGTTCTCTGGTTCTCAGGGTCTCAGTGTCTCAGCGTCTCAATGTCTCAGCGTCACAGGGTCTCTCTGTCTCTGGGTTCTGGGTCTAAGGATTTCAGGGTCTCAGTGTCTCAGGTTACCAGTGTCTCTGTATCTCATGGTCAAAGTGTCTCAGTGATTCAGAGACTCAGTGTCTCGCGGGGTCAGGGACTCAGGGTCTCAGTGTATCAGTGTCTCAGAGATTCAGTGTCTCGAGGACTCAGGGTCTCAGTGTATCAGTGTCTCAGAGATTCAGTGTCTCGAGGACTCAGGGACTCAGGGTCTCAAGGTCTCAGTGTCTCAGGGGCTCAGTGTCTAACTGTCTGAGTCTCAGGGTCTCAGTGTCTCAGGGTCTCAGTGTCTCAGGTCTCAGTGTCTCAGGGTCTCAGTGTCTCAGTATCTCAGCATCTCAGGGTGTCTGTGTCCCAGTGTCTGTCTCTCAGTGCCTCAGTGTCACTGTGTCTCAGTGTCACAGTGTCTCAGGGTCTCAGGGTCTCAGAGTGTCAGTGTCTCAGGGTTTCTGTGCCTCTGGACCTCTGGGTCTCAGGGTCTATGGGTCTCAGTTTCTCAGTGCCTTAGGGTCTCAGGGTCTCAGTCTCTCAGCGTCTCAGTGTCTCTGGGCCTCAGTGTCTTTATGTCTCAGGGTCTCAGTGTCTCAGTCTCCCAGTCTCTGAGTCACTCAGTCTCTCAGTCTCTCAGCCTCTCAGTGTATCTGTCTCCCAGTCTCTCAGTCTCTCAGTGACTCAGTGTCTCAGGGTCTCAGGGTCTCAGTGTCTCAGTGTCTCAGGATCTCAGTGTCTCAATGTCTCAGAGTCTCTGGGCCCCTGGGACACTGGGTCTCAGTGTCTCAGTCTCTCAGTGTCTCAGCGTATCTGGGTCTCAGGGTGTCTGGGTCATTGGGTCTCAGTTTCTCTGGGTTTCTGTGTCTCATTGTCTCAGTCTCTCAGTGTCTCAGGGGCTCTAGATCTCTGATTCTCTGGACCTCTTGGTCTGTAGGCCTCACTGTCTCTGGGTCTCTGCGTCTGCGTTTCTGAAGGTCTCAGGGTCACTGTGTCTCAGTGTCTCCGGGACACTGGGTCTCAGTGTCTCAGTCTCTCGGTGTCTCAGTGTCTCAAAGTCTCAGGCTCTCTAGGTATCTGGGTCTCAGTGTCTCAGGGTCTCTGAATCTCAGTGTCTCTGTATCTCAGGGTCTCTGAGTCTCTGGGTCTCAGTTTCTCAATGTGTCTGTGTCTCAGTGTCTCAGGGTCCCAGTGTCTCAGGGACTCAGTGTCTCAGGGTCTCTGGGTCTCAGTATCTCAGGGTCTCAGGGTCTCTGGGTCTCAGGGTTGCAGTGTGCCAGTCTCCCAGTGTCTCAGGGTCTCAGGGTTTCAGGGTTGCAGTGTCTCAATCTCTCAGTGTCTCAGGGTCTCTGGGTCTCAGTGTTTCAGGGTCTCTGGGTCTCAGGGTCACTGGGTTACAGGGTCTCAGGGTTTCAGTGTCTCAGGGTCTCTGGGTCTCAGGGTCTCAGGGTCTCAGGGTCTCAGTATCTCATGTCCCAGTATCTCAGTTTCTCAGTGTCTCATGTCCCAGTATCTCAGGGTCTCAGTTTCAGTGTCTAAGGGTCTCAGTTTCTCAGTGTCTCAGGGTCTCAGTGGCTCAGAGCCTCTGGCTCTCTGGGTCTCAGTTTCTCAGGGTCTCTACGTTTCAGTTTCTCAGGGTCTCTGTGTATCTGTACCTCGGTGTCTCAGTTTCTCAGGGTCTCTGGGTCACTGCGTCTTTGGGCCTCATTGTATCAGGGTCGCAGGGGCTCTGGGTTTCAGTGTCTCAGTATGTCAGGTTCTCTGGTTCTCAGGGTCTCAGTGTCTCAGCGTCTCAATGTCTCAGCGTCACAGGGTCTCTCTGTCTCTGGGTTCTGGGTCTAAGGATTTCAGGGTCTCAGTGTCTCAGGTTACCAGTGTCTCCGTATCTCATGGTCACATTGTCTCAGTGATTCAGAGATTCAGTGTCTCGCGGGCACACGGTCTCAGGGTCTCAGGGTCTCAGAGATTCAGTGTCTCGAGGACTCAGGGTCTCAGTGTCTCAGTGTCTCAGGGATTCAGTGTCTCGAGGACTCAGGGACTCAGGGTCTCAAGGTCTCAGTGTCTCAGGGGCTCAGTGTCTAACTGTCTGAGACTCAGGGTCTCAGTGTATCAGGGTCTCAGTGTCTCAGTGTCTCAGTGTCTTAGTGTCTCAGCATCTCAGGGTGTCTGTGTCCCAGTGTGTCAGATTTGTCTGTCTCTCAGTGTCTCAGGTCACAGTGTCTCAGGGTCTCAGTGTCTCAGGTTCTCAGCTTCTCAGTGTCTCAGTGTCTCAGGGTTTCTGTGCCTCTGGACCTCTGGGTCTCAGGGTCTATGGGTCTCAGTGTCTCAGTGCCTTAGGGTCTCAGGGTCTCAGTCTCTCAGCGTCTCAGTGTCTCAGTGCCTCTGGTCCTCAGTGTCTTTATGTCTCTGTGTTCTGTGCCTTAGTGTCTCAGGGTCTCAGTATCTCAGTGTCTCAGGGTCTCAAGATCTCTTGGTCTCTGGGTCTCAGGGTCTCGGTGTCTCAGTGTCTCAGGTCCTCAGGATCTCAGTGTCTCAATGTCTCAGGTCTCTGGGTACCTGGGTCTCAGCGTCTCTGAGTCTCTGGGACACAGGGTCTCAGTGTCTCAGTCTCTCAGTGTCTCAGGGTCTCAGGATTTCTGGGTCTCTGGGTATCTGGATCTCTGGATTTCTGGGCTGCAGGTCTCTGGGTCTCTGGGTCTCTCAGTGTCTGGGTCACAGTGTCTCAGTTTCTCAGGATCTCTGGGTCTCTGTGAGTTATGGTCTCAGTCTCTCAGTCTCTCTGTGTCTCTATGTCTCTGTGTCTCAGTGTCTCAGTGTCTCAGCGCCTCATGGTGTCAGTGTCTCAGGGTCTCAGTGTCTCAGGGTCTCTGGGTCTCAGTGTCTCAGGGTCTCAGGGTCTCAGAGTTTCTGGGTTGCAGTATCTCAGTGTCTCAGGGTGTCTGTGTCTCAGTGTGTCATGGTTTTAGGATTGCAGTGTCTCAATCTCTCAGTGTCTCAGGGTCTCTGGGTCTCAGTGTCACAGAGTCTCAATGTCTCAGTGTCTCAGGGCCTCTGGGTCTCAGGGTCACTGGGTCACTGGGTCTCAGGGTCTCAGTGTCTCAGGGTCTCTGGTTCCCGGGTCTCAGGGTCTCAGCGTCTCAGGGTCTCCGGTTCCCGGGTCTCAGGGTCTCAGTGTCTCATGTCCCAATATCTCAGGGTCTCAGGGGCTCAGTTTTCAGGGTCTCAGGGTCTCAGTGTCTCAGAGTCTCAGTGTCTCTGGGTCTCAGTCTCTCACTCTCTCAGTGTCTCAGGTTCTCAGTGACTCAGTGTCTCAGGGTCTCAGGGTCTCAGTGTCTCAGGGTCTCAGGGTCTCAGGGTCCCAGGGTCTCAGTGTCTCAGTGTCTCAGGGTCTCAGGGTCTCAGTGTCTCAGGGTCTCAGGATCTTAGTCTCTCAGGGCTTCAGTCTCTCAGGGTCTCTGGGTCTCAGTCTCTCAGTCTCTCATGATCTCAGTCTCTCAGTCTCTCAGTGTCTCAGTGTCTCAGGGTCTCAGGATCTCAGTGTCTCAGTGTCTCATTGTCTCAGGGTCTCAGTATCTCAGGGTCTCAGGGTCTCAGTGTCTCAGTGTCTCAGGGTCTCTGGGTCTCAGTCTCTCAGTCTCTCAGTGTCTCAGTGTCTCAGGGTCTCAGTGTCTCAGTGTCTCAGGGTCTCAGTGTCTCAGGGTCTCAGCGTCTCAGTGTCTCAATGTCTCAGGGTCTCAGGGTCTCAGGGTCTCAGAGTCTCAGGTTCTCAGTGTCTCAGTCTCAGTCTCTCAGTCTCTCAGTCTCTCAGTCTCTCAGTCTCTCAGTGTCTCAGTTTCTCAGTCTCTCAGTCTCTATTTCTCTCAGTCTCTCAGTCTCTCAGTGTCTCAGGGTATCGGGGCATCAGTGTCTCAGTGTCTCAGGGTCTCAGTGTCTCAGGGTCTCAGTCTCTCAGTCTCTCAGTCGCTCAGTCTCTCAGTCTCTCAGTCTCTCATTGTATCAGTCTCTCAGTCTCTCAGTCTCTCAGTGTCTCAGTGTCTCAGTGTCTCAGGGTCTCAGGGTCTCAGGGCCTTATTCTCTCAGGCCTTCAGTCTCTCAGTGTCTCAGCCTCTCAGTGTCTCAGTGTCTCAGGGTCTCAGTGTCTCACTGTCTCAGGATCTCTGGGTCTCAGGGTCTCAGTGTCTCAGTGTCTCATTATCTCAGGGACTCAGTGTCTCAGGGTATCAGGGTCTCAGTGTCTCAGGTTCTCAGGGTCTCAGGGTCTTATTCTCTCAGTCACTCAGTCTCTCAGTGACTCAGTCTCTCAGTGTCTCAGGGTCTCTGGGTCTCAGTCTCTCACTCTCTCAGTGTCTCAGTGTCTCAGGGTCTCAGTGTCTCAGTGTCTCAGTGTCTCAGTGTCTCAGTGTCTCAGGTTCTCAAGGTCTTATGGTCTCAGGGTCTCAGAGTCTCAGGGTCTCATTCTCTCAGCATCTCAGTCTCTCAGGGTCTCAGTGTCTCAGTGTCTCAGTCTCTCAGTCTCTGAGTGCTCAGTCTCTCAGTCTCTCAGTGTATCAGTCTCTCAGTGTCTCTGTGTCTCAGTCTCTCAGTGTCTCAGTCTCTCAGTCTCTCAGCCGCTCAGTCTCTCAGTGTCTCAGAGTCTCAGTGTCTCAAGGTCTCAGTGTCTCAGTGTCTCAGGTCCTCAGGATCTCAGTGTCTCAATGTCTCAGGTCTCTGGGTACCTGGGTCTCAGCGTCTCTGAGTCTCTGGGACACAGGGTCTCAGTGTCTCAGTCTCTCAGTGTCTCAGGGTCTCAGGATTTCTGGGTCTCTGGGTATCTGGATCTCTGGATTTCTGGGCTGCAGGTCTCTGGGTCTCTGGGTCTCTCAGTGTCTGGGTCACAGTGTCTCAGTTTCTCAGGATCTCTGGGTCTCTGTGAGTTATGGTCTCAGTCTCTCAGTCTCTCTGTGTCTCTATGTCTCTGTGTCTCAGTGTCTCAGTGTCTCAGCGCCTCATGGTGTCAGTGTCTCAGGGTCTCAGTGTCTCAGGGTCTCTGGGTCTCAGTGTCTCAGGGTCTCAGGGTCTCAGAGTTTCTGGGTTGCAGTATCTCAGTGTCTCAGGGTGTCTGTGTCTCAGTGTGTCATGGTTTTAGGATTGCAGTGTCTCAATCTCTCAGTGTCTCAGGGTCTCTGGGTCTCAGTGTCGCAGAGTCTCAATGTCTCAGTGTCTCAGGGCCTCTGGGTCTCAGGGTCACTGGGTCACTGGGTCTCAGGGTCTCAGTGTCTCAGGGTCTCTGGTTCCCGGGTCTCAGGGTCTCAGCGTCTCAGGGTCTCCGGTTCCCGGGTCTCAGGGTCTCAGTGTCTCATGTCCCAATATCTCAGGGTCTCAGGGGCTCAGTTTTCAGGGTCTCAGGGTCTCAGTGTCTCAGAGTCTCAGTGTCTCTGGGTCTCAGTCTCTCACTCTCTCAGTGTCTCAGGTTCTCAGTGACTCAGTGTCTCAGGGTCTCAGGGTCTCAGTGTCTCAGGGTCTCAGGGTCTCAGGGTCCCAGGGTCTCAGTGTCTCAGTGTCTCAGGGTCTCAGGGTCTCAGTGTCTCAGGGTCTCAGGATCTTAGTCTCTCAGGGCTTCAGTCTCTCAGGGTCTCTGGGTCTCAGTCTCTCAGTCTCTCATGATCTCAGTCTCTCAGTCTCTCAGTGTCTCAGTGTCTCAGGGTCTCAGGATCTCAGTGTCTCAGTGTCTCATTGTCTCAGGGTCTCAGTATCTCAGGGTCTCAGGGTCTCAGTGTCTCAGTGTCTCAGGGTCTCTGGGTCTCAGTCTCTCAGTCTCTCAGTGTCTCAGTGTCTCAGGGTCTCAGTGTCTCAGTGTCTCAGGGTCTCAGTGTCTCAGGGTCTCAGCGTCTCAGTGTCTCAATGTCTCAGGGTCTCAGGGTCTCAGGGTCTCAGAGTCTCAGGTTCTCAGTGTCTCAGTCTCAGTCTCTCAGTCTCTCAGTCTCTCAGTCTCTCAGTCTCTCAGTGTCTCAGTTTCTCAGTCTCTCAGTCTCTATTTCTCTCAGTCTCTCAGTGTCTCAGGGTATCGGGGCATCAGTGTCTCAGTGTCTCAGGGTCTCAGTGTCTCAGGGTCTCAGTCTCTCAGTCTCTCAGTCGCTCAGTCTCTCAGTCTCTCAGTCTCTCATTGTATCAGTCTCTCAGTCTCTCAGTCTCTCAGTGTCTCAGTGTCTCAGTGTCTCAGGGTCTCAGGGTCTCAGGGCCTTATTCTCTCAGGCCTTCAGTCTCTCAGTGTCTCAGCCTCTCAGTGTCTCAGTGTCTCAGGGTCTCAGTGTCTCACTGTCTCAGGATCTCTGGGTCTCAGGGTCTCAGTGTCTCAGTGTCTCATTATCTCAGGGACTCAGTGTCTCAGTGTCTCAGGGTATCAGGGTCTCAGTGTCTCAGGTTCTCAGGGTCTCAGGGTCTTATTCTCTCAGTCACTCAGTCTCTCAGTGACTCAGTCTCTCAGTGTCTCAGGGTCTCTGGGTCTCAGTCTCTCACTCTCTCAGTGTCTCAGTGTCTCAGGGTCTCAGTGTCTCAGTGTCTCAGTGTCTCAGTGTCTCAGGTTCTCAAGGTCTTATGGTCTCAGGGTCTCAGAGTCTCAGGGTCTCATTCTCTCAGCATCTCAGTCTCTCAGGGTCTCAGTGTCTCAGTGTCTCAGTCTCTCAGTCTCTGAGTGCTCAGTCTCTCAGTCTCTCAGTGTATCAGTCTCTCAGTGTCTCTGTGTCTCAGTCTCTCAGTGTCTCAGTCTCTCAGTCTCTCAGCCGCTCAGTCTCTCAGTGTCTCAGAGTCTCAGTGTCTCAAGGTCTCAGTGTCTCAGTGTCTCAGGGTCTCAGGGTCTCAGAGTCTCAGGGTCTCAGGGTCGCAGGGTCTCTGGGACTCAGTCTCTCAGTGTCTCTGGGCCTCAGTCTCTCAGTCTCTCAGTCTCTCAGTCTCTCAGTGTCTCAGTGTCTCAGGGTCTCAGTGTCTCAAGGTTTCAGGGTTGCAGTGTCTCAATCTCTCAGTGTCTCAGGGTCTCTGGGTCTCAGTGTCGCAGAGTCTCAGAGTCTCAGTGTCTCAGTGTCTCTGGGTCTCAGTGTCGCAGAGTCTCAGAGTCTCAGTGTCTCAGTGTCTCAGTGTCTCAGGGTCTCAATGTCTCAGGGTCTCTGGGTCTCAGGGTCTCAGGGTCTCAGTGTCTCATGTCCCAGTATCTCAGGGTCTCAGTTTCTCAGTGTCTAAGGGTCTCAGTTTCTCAGTGTCTCAGGGTCTCAGTGGCTCAGAGCCTCTGGCTCTCTGGGTCTCAGATTCTCAGGGTCTCAGTGACTCAGTGTCTCAGTGTCTAAGAGTCTCAGCGTCTCACTGTCTCAATGTTTCAGTGTCTCAGTGTCTCAGTATCTCACTATCTCACGGTCTCAGGGTCTCTGGTTCTCAGTTTCTCAGGGTCTCTGGTTCTCAGTTTCTCAGGGTCTCTGGTTCTCAGTTTCTCAAGGTCTCTGTGTATCAGTACCTCGGTGTCTCAGTGTCTCAGGGTCTCTGGGTCACTGCGTGTTTGGGCCTCATTGTATCAGGGTCGCAGGGGCTCTGGGTTTCAGTGTCTCAGTTTGTCAGGTTCTCTGGTTCTCAGGGTCTCAGTGTCTCAGCGTCTCAATGTCTCAGCGTCACAGGGTCTCTCTGTCTCTGGGTTCTGGGTCTAAGGATTTCAGGGTCTCAGTGTCTCAGGTTACCAGTGTCTCTGTATCTCATGGTCACAGTGTCTCAGTGATTCAGAGACTCAGTGTCTCGCGGGCTCAGGGTCTCAGGGTCTCATTGTCTCAGTGTCTCAGAGATTCAGTGTCTCGAGGACTCAGGGACTCAGGGTCTCAAGGTCTCAGTGTCTCAGGGGCTCAGTGTCTAACTGTCTGAGTCTCAGGGTCTCAGTGTCTCAGGGTCTCAGTGTCTCAGGTCTCAGTGTCTCAGGGTCTCAGTGTCTCAGTATCTCAGCATCTCAGGGTGTCTGTGTCCCAGTGTCTGTCTCTCAGTGCCTCAGTGTCACTGTGTCTCAGTGTCACAGTGTCTCAGGGTCTCAGAGTCTCAGTGTCTCAGGGTTTCTGTGCCTCTGGACCTCTGGGTCTCAGGGTCTATGGGTCTCAGTTTCTCAGTGCCTTAGGGTCTCAGGGTCTCAGTCTCTCAGCGTCTCAGTGTCTCTGGGCCTCAGTGTCTTTATGTCTCAGTGTCTCAGGGTCTCAGTGTCTCAGTCTCCCAGTCTCTGAGTCGCTCAGTCTCTCAGTCTCTCAGCCTCTCAGTGTATCTGTCTCCCAGTCTCTCAGTCTCTCAGTGTCTCAGTGTCTCAGGGTCTCAGGGTCTCAGTGTCTCAGTGTCTCAGGATCTCAGTGTCTCAATGTCTCAGAGTCTCTGGGCCCCTGGGACACTGGGTCTCAGTGTCTCAGTCTCTCAGTGTCTCAGCGTATCTGGGTCTCAGGGTGTCTGGGTCATTGGGTCTCAGTGTCTCTGGGTTTCTGTGTCTCATTGTCTCAGTCTCTCAGTGTCTCAGGGGCTCTAGATCTCTGATTCTCTGGGCCTCTTGGTCTGTAGGCCTCACTGTCTCTGGGTCTCTGCGTCTGCGTTTCTGAAGGTCTCAGGGTCACTGTGTCTCAGTGTCTCCGGGACACTAGGTCTCAGTGTCTCAGTCTCTCGGTGTCTCAGGGTCTCAAAGTCTCAGGCTCTCTAGGTATCTGGGTCTCAGTGTCTCAGGGTCTCTGAATCTCAGTGTCTCTGTATCTCAGGGTCTCTGAGTCTCTGGGTCTCAGTTTCTCAATGTGTCTGTGTCTCAGTGTCTCAGGGTCCCAGTTTCTCAGGGACTCAGTGTCTCAGGGTCTCTGGGTCTCAGTATCTCAGGGTCTCAGGGTCTCTGGGTCTCAGGGTTGCAGTGTGCCAGTCTCCCAGTGTCTCAGGGTCTCAGGGTTTCAGGGTTGCAGTGTCTCAATCTCTCAGTGTCTCAGGGTCTCTGGGTCTCAGTGTTTCAGGGTCTCTGGGTCTCAGGGTCACTGGGTTACAGGGTCTCAGGGTTTCAGTGTCTCAGGGTCTCTGGGTCTCAGGGTCTCAGGGTCTCAGTATCTCATGTCCCAGTATCTCAGTTTCTCAGTGTCTCATGTCCCAGTATCTCAGGGTCTCAGTTTCAGTGTCTAAGGGTCTCAGTTTCTCAGTGTCTCAGGGTCTCAGTGGCTCAGAGCCTCTGGCTCTCTGGGTCTCAGTTTCTCAGGGTCTCATGTCCCAGTATCTCAGGGTCTCAGTTTCAGTGTCTAAGGGTCTCAGTTTCTCAGTGTCTCAGGGTCTCAGTGGCTCAGAGCCTCTGGCTCTCTGGGTCTCAGTTTCTCAGGGTCTCTAGGTTTCAGTTTCTCAGGGTCTCTGTGTATCAGTACCTCGGTGTCTCAGTTTCTCAGGGTCTCTGGGTCACTGCGTCTTTGGGCCTCATTGTATCAGGGTCGCAGGGGCTCTGGGTTTCAGTGTCTCAGTATGTCAGGTTCTCTGGTTCTCAGGGTCTCAGTGTCTCAGCGTCTCAATGTCTCAGCGTCACAGGGTCTCTCTGTCTCTGGGTTCTGGGTCTAAGGATTTCAGGGTCTCAGTGTCTCAGGTTACCAGTGTCTCCGTATCTCATGGTCACAGTGTCTCAGTGATTCAGAGATTCAGTGTCTCGCGGGCACACGGTCTCAGGGTCTCAGGGATTCAGAGATTCAGTGTCTCGAGGACTCAGGGTCTCAGTGTCTCAGTGATTCAGAGATTCAGTGTCTCGCGGGCACACGGTCTCAGGGTCTCAGTGTCTCAGAGATTCAGTGTCTCGAGGACTCAGGGTCTCAGTGTCTCAGGGATTCAGTGTCTCGAGGACTCAGGGACTCAGGGTCTCAAGGTCTCAGTGTCTCAGGGGCTCAGTGTCTATCTGTCTGAGACTCAGGGTCTCAGTGTCTCAGGGTCTCAGTGTCTCAGTGTCTCAGTGTCTTAGTGTCTCAGCATCTCAGGGTGTCTGTGTCCCAGTGTGTCAGATTTGTCTGTCTCTCAGTGTCTCAGTGTCACAGTGTCTCAGGGTCTCAGTGTCTCAGGTTCTCAGCTTCTCAGTGTCTCAGTGTCTCAGGGTTCCTGTTCCTCTGGACCTCTGGGTCTCAGGGTCTATGGGTCTCAGTGTCTCAGTGCCTTAGGGTCTCAGGGTCTCAGTCTCTCAGCGTCTCAGTGTCTCAGTGCCTCTGGGCCTCAGTGTCTTTATGTCTCTGTGTTCTGTGCCTTAGTGTCTCAGGGTCTCAGTATCTCAGTGTCTCAGTGTCTCAAGATCTCTTGGTCTCTGGGTCTCAGGGTCTCGGTGTCTCAGTGTCTCAGGTCCTCAGGATCTCAGTGTCTCAATGTCTCAGGTGTCTGGGTACCTGGGTCTCAGCGTCTCTGAGTCTCTGGGACACTGGGTCTCAGTGTCTCAGTCTCTCAGTATCTCAGGGTCTCAGGATTTCTGGGTCTCTGGGTATCTGGATCTCTGGATTTCTGGGCTATAGGTCTCTGGGTCTCTGGGTCTCTCAGTGTCTGGGTCACAGTGTCTCAGTTTCTCAGGATCTCTGGGTCTCTGTGAGTTATGGTCTCAGTCTCTCAGTCTCTCTGTGTCTCTGTGTCTCTGTGTCTCAGTGTCTCAGTGTCTCAGCGCCTCATGGTCTCAGTGTCTCAGGGTCTCAGTGTCTCAGGGTCTCTGGGTCTCAGTGTCTCAGGGTCTCAGGGTCTCAGAGTTTCTGGGTTGCAGTATCTCAGTGTCTCAGGGTGTCTGTGTCTCAGTGTGTCATGGTTTTAGGATTGCAGTGTCTCAATCTCTCAGGGTCTCAGGGTCTCAGTGTCTCAGTGTCTCATTATCTCAGGGTCTCAGTGTCTCAGTGACTCAGGGTATCAGGGTCTCAGTGTCTCAGGTTCTCAGGGTCTCAGGGTCTTATTCTCTCAGTCACTCAGTCTCTCAGTGACTCAGTCTCTCGATGTCTCAGGGTCTCTGGGTCTCAGTCTCTCACTCTCTCAGTGTCTCAGTGTCTCAGGGTATCAGTGTCTCAGTGTCTCAGGTTCTCAAGGTCTTATGGTCTCAGGGTCTCAGAGTCTCAGGGTCTCATTCTCTCAGCATCTCAGTCTCTCAGGGTCTCAGTGTCTCAGTCTCTCAGTCTCTGAGTGCTCAGTCTCTCAGTCTCTCAGTGTATCAGTCTCTCAGTGTCTCTGTGTCTCAGTCTCTCAGTGTCTCAGTCTCTCAGTCTCTCAGCCGCTCAGTCTCTCAGTGTCTCAGAGTCTCAGTGTCTCAAGGTCTCAGTGTCTCAGTGTCTCAGGGTCTCAGGGTCTCAGAGTCTCAGGGTCTCAGGGTCGCAGGGTCTCTGGGTCTCAGTCTCTCAGTGTCTCAATGTCTCAGTGTCTCAGGGTCTCAGTGTCTCAGAGTCTCAGGGTCTGAGGGTCGCAGGGTCTCTGGGTCTCAGTCTCTCAGTGTCTCAATGTCTCAGTGTCTCAGTGTCCCAGTGTCTCAGTCTCTCAGTTTCTGAGTCGCTCAGTCTCTCAGTCTCTCAGTGTATCAGTCTCTCAGTCTCGCAGTGTCTCAGTGTCTCAGTGTCTCAGGGTCTCAGTGTCTCAGTGTCTCAGGGTCTCAGGGTCTCAGTGTCTCAGTGTCTCAGTCTCTCAGGGTCTCAGTGTCTCTGTCTCTCAGTCTCTGAGTGCTCAGTCTCACAGTCTCTCAGTGTATCAGTCCCTCAGTGTCTCAGTCTCTCAGTGTCTCAGTCTCTCAGTCTCTCAGCTGCTTAGTCTCTCAGTGTCTCAGAGTCTCAGTGTCCCAAGGTCTCAGTGTCTCAGGGTCTCAGGGTCTCAGAGTCTCAGGGTCTCAGGGTCGCAGGGTCTCTGGGTCTCAGTCTCTCAGTGTCTCAATGTCTCAGTGTCTCAGGGTCTCAGGGTCTCAGTGTCTCAGAGTCCCAGTGTCTCAGGGTCGCAGGGTCTCTGGATCTCAGTCTCTCAGCGTCTCAATGTCTCAGTGTCTCAGTGTCCCAGTGTCTCAGTCTCTCAGTCTCTCAGTTTCTGAGTCGCTCAGTCTCTCAGTCTCTCAGTCTCTCAGTGTATCAGTCTCTCAGTCTCGCAGTGTCTCAGTGTCTCAGGGTCTCATGGTCTCAGTGTCTCAGGGTCTCAGTGTCTCAGTCTCTCAGTCTCTCAGTCCCTCAGTCTCTCAGTCTCTCATTCGCACAGTCTCACAGTCTCTCAGTGTATCAGTCTCTCAGTCGCTCAGTCTCTCAGTGTCTCAGTGTCTCAGTGTCTCAGGGTCTCAGTGTCTCAGTGTCTCAGTGTCTGAGGGTCTCAGGGTCTCAGTGTCTCACTGTCTCAGAGTCTCACTGTCTCAGTTTCGCAGGCTCTCAGTGTCTCAGGGTCTCAGTCTCTCAGTCTCTTAGTCATCTCAGTCTCTCAGTCTCTCAGTGTCTCAGTGTCTCAGGTTCTCATTGTCTCAGGGTCTCAGTGTCTCAGGGTCTCAGGGCCTTAGTCTCTCATGCCCACAGTCTCTCAGTCTCTCTGGGTCTCTGGGTCTCAGTCTCTCAGTCTCTCAGTGTCTCAGTGTCTCAGTGTCTCAGGGTCTCAGTGTCTCAGTGTCTCAGGATCTCAGGGTCTCAGTGTCTCAGAGTCTCAGTGTCTCATTGTCTCAGGGTCTCAGTGTCTCAGGATCTCAGGGTCTCAGTGTCTCACTGTCTCAGTATCTCATGGTCTCAGTGTCTCAGGGTCTCAGTCTCTCAGTCTCTCATTCTCTCAGTCTCTCAGTCTCTCAGTGTCTCAGGTTCTCAGTGTTTCAGGGTCTAAGTGTCTCAGTGTCTCCAGGATCTCAGTGTCTCAGCGTCTCAGTGCCTCAGTGTCTCAGTATCTCAGGGTCTCAATGTCTCAGTCTCTCAGTCTCTCAGCCTCTCAGTCTCTCAGTGTCTCAGTGTCTCAGGGTCTCAGTGTCTCAGGTTCTCAGGGTCTCAGGGTCTCAGTGTCTCAGGGTCTCAGGGCCTTAGTCTCTCATGCCCTCAGTCTCTCAGTCTCTCTGGGTCTCTGGGTCTCAGTCTCTCAGTGTCTCAGTGTCTCAGTGTCTCAGTCTCTCAGTGTCTCAATGTCTCAGTGTCTCAGGGTCTCAGGGTCTCAGTGTCTCAGGGTCTCAGTCTCTCAATCTCTCAGGGTCTCAGTGTCTCAGTCTCTCAGGGTCTGAGGGTCTCAGTGTCCCAGTGTCTCAGTGTCTCAGTCTCTCAGTCTCTCAGTTTCTGAGTCGTTCAGTCTCTCAGTCTCTCAGTCTCTCAGTGTATCAGTCTCTCAGTCTCGCAGTGTCTCAGTGTCTCAGGGTCTCAGGGTCTCAGTGTCTCAGGGTCTCAGTGTCTCAGTCTCTCAGTCTCTCAGTCCCTCAGTCTCTCATTCGCTCAGTCTCTCAGTCTCTCAGTCGCTCAGTCTCTCAGTGTCTCAGTGTCTCAGTGTCTCAGTGTCGCAGGGTCTCAGTGTCTCAGTGTCTCAGCGTCTGAGGGTCTCAGGGTCTCAGTGTCTCACTGTCTCAGTTTCGCAGGCTCTCAGTGTCTCAGGGTCTCAGTCTCTCAGTCTCTTAGTCTCTCAGTCTCTCAGTCTCTCAGTGTCTCAGTCTCTCAGTGTCTCAGTGTCTCAGGTTCTCAGTGTCTCAGGGTCTCAGGGTCTCAGGGCCTTAGTCTCTCAGTGTCTCAGTGTCTCATTGTCTCAGTGTCTCAGTGTCTCATTGTCTCAGGGTCTCAGTGTCTCAAGGTCTCAGAGTCTCAGGGTATCAGTGTCTCAGGATCTCAGGGTCTCACGGTCTCTCAGTGTCTCAGTGTCTCAGGGTCTCAGGGTCTCAATGTCTCAGTGTCTCAGGGTCTCAGGGTCTCAGTGTCTCAGTGTCGCAGGGTCTCAGTGTCTCACATGTCACAAGGTCTCCGGGTCTCAGGGTCTCAGAGTCTCAGGGTCTCAGTCTCTCATTGTCTCAGTTTCTCAGTCTGTCAGTCTCTCAGGGTCTCAGTGTCTCAGTCTCTCAGTCTCTCAGTGTATCAATCTCTCAGTCTCTCAGTGTCTCAGTGTCTCAGGGTCTCAGGGTCTCATTGTCTCACTGTCTCAGTTTCTCAGGGTCTCAGTGTCTCAGGGTCTCAGTGTCTCAGTCTCATTCGCTCAGTCTCACAGTCTCTCAGTGTATCAGTCACTCAGTCTCACAGTCGCTCAGTCTCTCAGTGTCAGTCTCTCAGTGTCTCAGTGTCTCAGGGTCTCAGTGTCTCAGTCTCTCAGTCTCTCCGTCTCTCAGGGTCTCAGTCTCTCAATCTCTCAGGGTCTCAGTGTCTCAGTCTCTCAGGGTCTGAGGGTCTCAGTGTCCCAGTGTCTCAGTGTCTCAGTCTCTCAGTCTCTCAGTTTCTGAGTCGTTCAGTCTCTCAGTCTCTCAGTCTCTCAGTGTATCAGTCTCGCAGTGTCTCAGTGTCTCAGGGTCTCAGGGTCTCAGTGTCTCAGGGTCTCAGTGTCTCAGTCTCTCAGTCTCTCAGTCCCTCAGTCTCTCATTCGCTCAGTCTCTCAGTCTCTCAGTCGCTCAGTCTCTCAGTGTCTCAGTGTCTCAGTGTCTCAGTGTCTCAGGGTCTCAGTGTCTCAGTGTCTCAGCGTCTGAGGGTCTCAGGGTCTCAGTGTCTCACTGTCTCAGTTTCGCAGGCTCTCAGTGTCTCAGGGTCTCAGTCTCTCAGTCTCTTAGTCTCTCAGTCTCTCAGTCTCTCAGTGTCTCAGTCTCTCAGTGTCTCAGTGTCTCAGGTTCTCAGTGTCTCAGGGTCTCAGGGTCTCAGGGCCTTAGTCTCTCAGTGTCTCAGTGTCTCATTGTCTCAGTGTCTCAGTGTCTCATTGTCTCAGGGTCTCAGTGTCTCAAGGTCTCAGAGTCTCAGGGTATCAGTGTCTCAGGATCTCAGGGTCTCACGGTCTCTCAGTGTCTCAGTGTCTCAGGGTCTCAGGGTCTCAATGTCTCAGTGTCTCAGGGTCTCAGGGTCTCAGTGTCTCAGTGTCGCAGGGTCTCAGTGTCTCACATGTCACAAGGTCTCCGGGTCTCAGGGTCTCAGAGTCTCAGGGTCTCAGTCTCTCATTGTCTCAGTTTCTCAGTCTGTCAGTCTCTCAGGGTCTCAGTGTCTCAGTCTCTCAGTCTCTCAGTGTATCAATCTCTCAGTCTCTCAGTGTCTCAGTGTCTCAGGGTCTCAGGGTCTCATTGTCTCACTGTCTCAGTTTCTCAGGGTCTCAGTGTCTCAGGGTCTCAGTGTCTCAGTCTCATTCGCTCAGTCTCACAGTCTCTCAGTGTATCAGTCACTCAGTCTCACAGTCGCTCAGTCTCTCAGTGTCAGTCTCTCAGTGTCTCAGTGTCTCAGGGTCTCAGTGTCTCAGTCTCTCAGTCTCTCCGTCTCTCAGGGTCTCAGTCTCTCAATCTCTCAGGGTCTCAGTGTCTCAGTCTCTCAGGGTCTGAGGGTCTCAGTGTCCCAGTGTCTCAGTGTCTCAGTCTCTCAGTCTCTCAGTTTCTGAGTCGTTCAGTCTCTCAGTCTCTCAGTCTCTCAGTGTATCAGTCTCGCAGTGTCTCAGTGTCTCAGGGTCTCAGTGTCTCAGGGTCTCAGTGTCTCAGTCTCTCAGTCTCTCAGTCCCTCAGTCTCTCATTCGCTCAGTCTCTCAGTCTCTCAGTCGCTCAGTCTCTCAGCGTCTCAGTGTCTCAGTGTCTCAGTGTCTCAGGGTCTCAGTGTCTCAGTGTCTCAGCGTCTGAGGGTCTCAGGGTCTCAGTGTCTCACTGTCTCAGTTTCGCAGGCTCTCAGTGTCTCAGGGTCTCAGTCTCTCAGTCTCTTAGTCTCTCAGTCTCTCAGTCTCTCAGTGTCTCAGTCTCTCAGTGTCTCAGTGTCTCAGGTTCTCAGTGTCTCAGGATCTCAGGGTCTCAGGGCCTTAGTCTCTCAGTGTCTCAGTGTCTCATTGTCTCAGTGTCTCAGTGTCTCATTGTCTCAGGGTCTCAGTGTCTCAAGGTCTCAGAGTCTCAGGGTATCAGTGTCTCAGGATCTCAGGGTCTCACGGTCTCTCAGTGTCTCAGTGTCTCAGGGTCTCAGGGTCTCAATGTCTCAGTGTCTCAGGGTCTCAGGGTCTCAGTGTCTCAGTGTCGCAGGGTCTCAGTGTCTCACATGTCACAAGGTCTCCGGGTCTCAGGGTCTCAGAGTCTCAGGGTCTCAGTCTCTCATTGTCTCAGTTTCTCAGTCTGTCAGTCTCTCAGGGTCTCAGTGTCTCAGTCTCTCAGTCTCTCAGTGTATCAATCTCTCAGTCTCTCAGTGTCTCAGTGTCTCAGGGTCTCAGGGTCTCATTGTCTCACTGTCTCAGTTTCTCAGGGTCTCAGTGTCTCAGGGTCTCAGTGTCTCAGTCTCATTCGCTCAGTCTCACAGTCTCTCAGTGTATCAGTCACTCAGTCTCACAGTCGCTCAGTCTCTCAGTGTCAGTCAATCAGTGTCTCAGTGTCTCAGGGTCTCAGTGTCTCAGTCTCTCAGTCTCTCCGTCTCTCAGGGTCTCAGTGTCTCAATGTCTCAGTCTCTCAGTGTCTCAGGGTCTCAGTGTCTCAGTGTCTCCAGGATCTCAGTGTCTCAGCATCTCAGTGCCTCAGTGTCTCAGTATCTCAGGGTCTCAGTGCCTCAGTCTCTCAGCCTCTCAGTCTCTCAGTGTCTCAGTGTCTCAGGGTCTCAGGGTCTCAGGGTCTCAGTCTCTCAGTCTCTTAGTCTCTCAGTCTCTCAGTCTCTCAGTGTCTCAGTGTCTCAGGTTGTCAGGGTATCAGGGTCTCAGTGTCTCAGGGTCTCAGGGTCTCAGGGCCTTAGTCTCTCATGCCCTCAGTCTCTCAGTCTCTCTGGGTCTCTGGGTCTCAGTCTCTCAGTCTCTCAGTGTCTCAGTGTCTCAGTGTCTCAGTGTCTCAGAGTCTCAGTGTCTCAGTGTCTCAGGATCTCAGGGTCTCAGTGTCTCAGAGTCTCAGTGTCTCATTGTCTCAGGGTCTCAGTGTCTCAGTGTCTCAGGATCTCAGGGTCTCAGTGTCTCACTGTCTCAGTATCTCATGGTCTCAGTGTCTCAGGGTCTCAGTCTCTCAGTCTCTCATTCTCTCAGTCTCTCAGTCTCTCAGTGTCTCAGGTTCTCAGTGTTTCAGGGTCTAAGTGTCTCAGTGTCTCCAGGATCTCAGTGTCTCAGCGTCTCAGTGCCTCAGTGTCTCAGTATCTCAGGGTCTCAATGTCTCAGTCTCTCAGTCTCTCAGCCTCTCAGTCTCTCAGTGTCTCAGTGTCTCAGGGTCTCAGTGTCTCAGGTTCTCAGGGTCTCAGGGTCTCAGTGTCTCAGGGTCTCAGGGCCTTAGTCTCTCATGCCCTCAGTCTCTCAGTCTCTCTGGGTCTCTGGGTCTCAGTCTCTCAGTGTCTCAGCGTCTCAGTGTCTCAGTCTCTCAGTGTCTCAATGTCTCAGTGTCTCAGGGTCTCAGGGTTTCAGTGTCTCAGTGTCTCAGGGTCTCAGTCTCTCAGTCTCTCAATCTCTCAGGGTCTCAGTGTCTCAGTCTCTCAGGGTCTGAGGGTCTCAGTGTCCCAGTGTCTCAGTGTCTCAGTCTCTCAGTTTCTGAGTCGTTCAGTCTCTCAGTCTCTCAGTCTCTCAGTGTATCAGTCTCTCAGTCTCGCAGTGTCTCAGTGTCTCAGGGTCTCAGGGTCTCAGTGTCTCAGGGTCTCAGTGTCTCAGTCTCTCAGTCTCTCAGTCCCTCAGTCTCTCATTCGCTCAGTCTCTCAGTCTCTCAGTCGCTCAGTCTCTCAGTGTCTCAGTGTCTCAGTGTCTCAGTGTCTCAGGGTCTCAGTGTCTCAGGGTCTCAGTGTCTCAGTGTCTCAGCGTCTGAGGGTCTCAGGGTCTCAGTGTCTCACTGTCTCAGTTTCGCAGGCTCTCAGTGTCTCAGGGTCTCAGTCTCTCAGTCTCTTAGTCTCTCAGTCTCTCAGTCTCTCAGTGTCTCAGTCTCTCAGTGTCTCAGTGTCTCAGGGTCTCAGGGTCTCAGGGCCTTAGTCTCTCAGTGTCTCAGTGTCTCATTGTCTCAGTGTCTCAGTGTCTCATTGTCTCAGGGTCTCAGTGTCTCAAGGTCTCAGGGTCTCAGGGTATCAGTGTCTCAGGATCTCAGGGTCTCACGGTCTCTCAGTGTCTCAGTGTCTCAGGGTCTCAGGGTCTCAATGTCTCAGTGTCTCACATGTCACAAGGTCTCAGGGTCTCAGGGTCTCAGAGTCTCAGGGTCTAAGTCTCTCATTGTCTCAGTTTCTCAGTCTGTCAGTCTCTCAGGGTCTCAGTGTCTCAGTCTCTCAGTGTATCAATCTCTCAGTCTCTCAGTGTCTCAGTGTCTCAGGGTCTCAGGGTCTCATTGTCTCACTGTCTCAGTTTCTCAGGGTCTCAGTGTCTCAGGGTCTCAGTGTCTCAGTCTCATTCGCTCAGTCTCACAGTCTCTCAGTGTATCAGTCACTCAGTCTCACAGTCGCTCAGTCTCTCAGTGTCAGTCTCTCAGTGTCTCAGTGTCTCAGGGTCTCAGTGTCTCAGTCTCTCAGTCTCTCCGTCTCTCAGGGTCTCAGTGTCTCAATGTCTCAGTCTCTCAGTGTCTCAGGGTCTCAGTGTCTCAGTGTCTCCAGGATCTCAGTGTCTCAGCATCTCAGTGCCTCAGTGTCTCAGTATCTCAGGGTTTCAGTGCCTCAGTCTCTCAGCCTCTCAGTCTCTCAGTGTCTCAGTGTCTCAGGGTCTCAGGGTCTCAGGGTCTCAGTCTCTCAGTCTCTTAGTCTCTCAGTCTCTCAGTCTCTCAGTGTCTCAGTGTCTCAGGTTGTCAGGGTATCAGGGTCTCAGTGTCTCAGGGTCTCAGGGTCTCAGGGCCTTAGTCTCTCATGCCCTCAGTCTCTCAGTCTCTCTGGGTCTCTGGGTCTCAGTCTCTCAGTCTCTCAGTGTCTCAGTGTCTCAGTGTCTCAGAGTCTCAGTGTCTCAGTGTCTCAGGATCTCAGGGTCTCAGTGTCTCAGAGTCTCAGTGTCTCATTGTCTCAGGGTCTCAGTGTCTCAGTGTCTCAGGATCTCAGGGTCTCAGTGTCTCACTGTCTCAGTATCTCATGGTCTCAGTGTCTCAGGGTCTCAGTCTCTCAGTCTCTCATTCTCTCAGTCTCTCAGTATCTCAGTGTCTCAGGTTCTGAGTGTTTCAGGGTCGCAGTGTCTCAGTGTCTCCAGGATCTCAGTGTCTCAGCGTCTCAGTGCCTCAGTGTCTCAGTATCTCATGGTCTCAGTGTCTCAGTCTCTGTCTCTCAGCCTCTCAGTCTCTCAGTGTCTCAGGGTCTCAGTGTCTCAGGTTCTCAGGGTCTCAGGGTCTCAGTGTCTCAGGGTCTCAGGGCCTTAGTCTCTCATGCCCTCAGTCTCTCAGTCTCTCTGGGTCTCTGGGTCTCAGTCTCTCAGTCTCTCAGTGTCTCAGTGTATCAGTGTCTCAGGGTCTCAGTGTCTCAGGTTCTCAGGGTCTCAGAGTCTCAGGGTCTCAGGGTCGCAGGGTCTCATTGTCTCAGTGTCTCAGGGTCTCAGTCTCTCAGTCTCTCAGGGTCTCAGTGTCTCAGTCTCTCAGGGTCTCAGTGTCTCAGTGTCCCAGTGTCTCAGTCTCTCAGTCTCTCAGTTTCTGAATCGTTCAGTCTCTCAGTCTCTCAGTGTATCAGTCTCTCAGTCTCGCAGTGTCTCAGTGTCTCAGGGTCTCAGGGTCTCAGTGTCTCAGGGTCTCAGTGTCTCAGTCTCTCAGTCTCTCAGTCCCTCAGTCTCTCAGTCTCTCATTCGCTCAGTCTCACAGTCTCTCAGTGTATCAGTCTCTCAGTCTCTCAGTCGCTCAGTCTCTCATTCTCTCAGTGTCTCAGTGTCTCAGTGTCTCAGTGTCTCAGTGTCTCAGTGTCTCAGTGTCTGAGGGTCTCAGGGTCTCAGTGTTTCACTGTCTCAGTTTCGCAGGCTCTCAGTGTCTCAGGGTCTCAGGGTCTCAGTCTCTCAGTCTCTTAGCCTCTCAGTCTCTCAGTCTCTCAGTCTCTCAGTGTCTCAGTGTCTCAGGTTCTCAGTGTCTCAGGGTCTCAGGGTCTCAGGGCCTTAGTCTCTCAGTGTCTCAGTGTCTCATTGTCTCAGTGTCTCAGTGTCTCATTGTCTCAGGGTCTCAGTGTCTCAAGGTCTCAGGGTCTCAGGGTATCAGTGTCTCAGGGTCTCAGGGTCTCACGGTCTCTCAGTGTCTCAGTGTCTCAGGGTCTCAGGGTCTCAGTGTCTCAGTGTCTCAGGGTCTCAGGATCTCAGTGTCTCAGTGTCTCAGGGTCTCAGTGTCTCACATGTCACAAGGTCTCAGGGTCTCAGGGTCTCAGAGTCTCAGGGTCTCAGTCTCTCATTGTCTCAGTCTCTCAGTCAGTCAGTCTCTCAGGGTCTCAGTGTCTCAGTCTCTCAGTCTCTCAGTGTCTCAGTCTCTCAGTCTCTGTGTCGCTCAGTCTCTCAGTCTCTCAGTCTCTCAGTGTATCAATCTCTCAGTCTCTCAGTGTCTCAGTGTCTCAGGGTCTCAGGGTCTCAGTGTCTCACTGTCTCAGTGTCTCAGGGTCTCAGTGTCTCAGGGTCTCATTGTCTCAGTCTCATTCGCTCAGTCTCACAGTCTCTCAGTGTATCAGTCTCTCAGTCTCACAGTCGCTCAGTCTCTCAGTGTCAGTCTCTCAGTGTCTCAGTGTCTCAGGGTCTCAGTGTCTCAGTCTCTCAGTCTCTCTGTCTCTCAGGGTCTCAGTGTCTCAGGGTCTCCGTGCCTCAGTGTCTCGGGGTCTCAAGGTCTCAGAGTCTCAGGGTCTCAGTCTCTGAGTGTCTCAGTCTGTCAGTGTCTCAGTCTCTCAGTGTCTCAGTGTCTCAGTGTCTCAGTGTCTCAGTCTCTCAGTCTCTCAGTAGCTCAGTCGCTCAGTCTCTCTGTGTCTCAGTGTCTCAGGGTCTCAGGATCTCAGGGTCTCAGTGTCTCAGTGTCTCAGTGTTTCAGTGTCTCAGGGTCTCAGGGTCTCAGGGCCTTCGTCTCTCAGGCCCTCAGTCTCTCAGTCTCTCAGGGTCTCTCGGTCTCTGGGTCTCCGTTTCTCAGTCTCTCAGTGTCTCAGTGTCTCAGGGTCTCAGGATCTCAGGGTCTCAGGGTCTCAGTGTCTCAGTGTCTCAGTGTCTCATTGTCTCAGGGTCTCAGTGTCTCAGCGTCTCAGGGTCTCAGTGGCTCAGGGTCTCAGTGTCTCAGTGTCTCACTGTCTCAGTTTCTCAGGGTCTCAGTGTCTCAGCGTCTCAGCGTCTCAGGGTCTCAGTCTCTCAGTCTCTCAGTCTCTCAGTGTCTCAGTCTCTCAGTGTCTCAGTGTCTCAGGGTCTCAGGGTCTCAGTGTCTCACTGTCTCAGTGTCTCAGGGTCTCAGTGTCTCAGGGTCTCAGTGTCTCAGTCTCATTCGCTCAGTCTCACAGTCTCTCAGTGTATCAGTCTCTCAGTCTCTCTGTCTCTCAGGGTCTCAGTGTCTCAGGGTCTCCGTGCCTCAGTGTCTCGGGGTCTCAAGGTCTCAGAGTCTCAGGGTCTCAGTCTCTGAGTGTCTCAGTCTGTCAGTGTCTCAGTCTCTCAGTCTCTCAGTGTCTCAGTGTCTCAGTGTCTCAGTCTCTCAGTCTCTGAGTCGCTCAGTCTCTCAGTGTATCAGTCGCTCAGTCTCTCTGTGTCTCAGTGTCTCAGGGTCTCAGGATCTCAGGGTCTCAGTGTCTCAGTGTCTCAGTGTTTCAGTGTCTCAGGGTCTCAGGGCCTTCGTCTCTCAGGCCCTCAGTCTCTCAGTCTCTCAGGGTCTCTCGGTCTCTGGGTCTCCTTCTCTCAGTCTCTCAGTGTCTCAGTGTCTCAGGGTCTCAGGATCTCAGGGTCTCAGGGTCTCAGTATCTCAGTGTCTCATTGTCTCAGGGTCTCAGTGTCTCAGCGTCTCAGGGTCTCAGTGGCTCAGGGTCTCAGTGTCTCAGTGTCTCACTGTCTCAGTTTCTCAGGGTCTCAGTGTCTCAGCGTCTCAGGGTCTCAGTCTCTCAGTCTCTCAGTCTCTCAGTCTCTCAGTGTCTCAGTCTCTCAGGTTCTCAGTGTCTCAGTGTCTCAGTGTCTCAGTGTCTCAGTGTCTCAGGGTCTCAGTGTCTCAGGGTCTCAGGGTCTCAGGGTCTCAGCATCTCAGGGTCTCAGACTCTCAGACTCTCAGTCTCTCAGTCTCTCAGTCACTCAGTCACTAATCTCTCAGTCTCTCAGTTTCTCAGTGTCTCAGGGTCTCTGGGTCTCAGGGTCACTGGGTCTCAGGGTCTCAGTGTCTCAGGGTCTCTGGGTCTCTGGGGCTCAGTCTCTCAGTCTCTCAGTCTCTCAGTGTCTCCGTGTCTCAGGGTCTCAGTGTCTCAGGGTCTCAGGGCCTTAGTCTCTCAGGCCTTCAGTCTCTCAGGGTCTCTGGGTCTCTGGGTCTCAGTCTCTCAGTCTCTCAGTCTCTCAGTCTCTCAGTCTCTCAGTGTCTCACTGTCTCAGGATCTCATGGTCTCAGGGTCTCAGGGTTTCAGTATCTCAGTGTCTCATTGTCTCAGGGTCTCAGTGTCTCAGGGTCTCAGTGTCTTATTCTCTCAGTCACTCAGTCTCTCAGTGTCTCTGGGCCTCAGTCTCTCAGTGTCTCAGTGTCTCAGTGTCTCAGTGTCTCAGTGTCTCAGTGTCTCAGGGTCTCAGCGTCTCAGTGTCTCAGTGTGTCAGTGTCTCAGGGTCTCAAGGTCTTAGGGTCTCAGGGTCTCAGGGTCTCAGGGTCTCAGTCTCTCAGCGTCTCAGTCTCTCAGCCTCTCAGGGTCTCAGTGTCTCAGTCTCTCAGGGTCTCAGTGTCTCAGTCTCTCAGTCTCTGAGTCGCTCAGTCTCTCAGTCTCTCAGTGTATCAGTCTCTCAGTCTCTCAGTGTCTCAGTGTCTCTGGGTCTCAGTGTCTCAGTCTCTCAGTCTCTCAGGTCTCAGTGTCTCAATGTCTCAGTCTCTCAGTGTCTCAGGGTCTCCGTGTCTCAGTATACCAGGGTCTCAGTCTCTCAGTGTCTCAGTCTCTCAGTGTGTCAGTCTCTCAGTCTCTCAGTGTCTCAGTGTCTCAGTCTCTGAGTCGCTCAATCTCTCAGTCTCTCAGTGTATCTGTCTCTCAGTCTCTCAGGTCTCAGTGTCTCAATGTCTCAGTGTCTCAGGGTCTCCGTGTCTCAGTGTCCCAGGGTCTCAGTCTCTCAGTGTCTCAGTCTCTCAGTGTCTCAGTCTCTCAGTCTCTCAGTGTCTCAGTGTCTCAGCGTCTCAGGGTCTCAGTGTCTCAGGATCTCAGTGTCACAATGTTTCAGAGTCTCTGGGCCCCTGGGACACTGGGTCTCAGTGTCTCAGTCTCTCAGTGTCTCAGCGTCTCTGGATTTCAGGATGTCTGGGTCATTGGGTCTCAGTGTCTCTGTGTTTCTGTCTCTCAGTGTCTCAGTGGCTCTAGATCTCTGATTCTCTGGGCCTCTTGGTCTGTAGGCCTCACTGTCTCTGGGTCTCTGCGTCTGCGTTTCTGAAGGTCTCAGGGTCACTGTGTCTCAGTGTCTCCGGGACACTGGGTCTCAGTGTCTCAGTCTCTCGGTGTCTCAGTGTCTCAAAGTCTCAGGCTCTCTAGGTATCTGGGTCTCAGTGTCTCAGGGTCTCTGAATCTCAGTGTCTCTATATCTCAGGGTCTCTGAGTCTCTGGGTCTCAGTTTCTCAATGGGTCTGTGTCTCTGTGTCTCAGGGTCCCAGGGTCCCAGTGTCTCAGGGTCTCAGGTTCTCAGGGTCTCAAGGTTGCAGTGTCTCAATCTCTCAGTGTCTCAGGGTCTCTGGGTCTCAGTGTTTCAGGGTCTCTGGGTCTCAGTGTCGCAGAGTCTCAGAGTCTCAGTGTCTCAGGGTCTCTGGGTCTCAGTGTCGCAGAGTCTCAGAGTCTCAGTGTCACAGTGTCTCACTGTCTCAGTGTCTCAGGGTCTCTGGGTCTCAGGGTCTCAGGGTCTCAGGGTCTCATGTCCCAGTATCTCAGGGTCTCAGTTTCTCAGTGTCTAAGGGTCTCAGTTTCTCAGTGTCTCAGGGTCTCAGTGGCTCAGAGCCTCTGGCTCTCTGGGTCTCAGATTCTCAGGGTCTCAGTGACTCAGTGTCTCAGTGTCTAAGAGTCTCAGCGTCTCACTGTCTCAATGTTTCAGTGTCTCAGTGTCTCAGTATCTCACTATCTCACGGTCTCAGGGTCTCTGGTTCTCAGTTTCTCAGGGTCTCTAGGTTTCAGTTTCTCAGGGTCTCTGTGTATCAGTACCTCGGTGTCTCAGTGTCTCAGGGTCTCTGGGTCACTGCGTGTTTGGGCCTCATTGTACCAGGGTCGCAGGGGCTCTGGGTTTCAGTGTCTCAGTGTGTCAGGTTCTCTGGTTCTCAGGGTCTCAGTGTCTCAGCGTCTCAATGTCTCAGCGTCACAGGGTCTCTCTTTCTCTGGGTTCTGGGTCTAAGGATTTCAGGGTCTCAGTGTCTCAGGTTACCAGTGTCTCCGTATCTCATGGTCAAAGTGTCTCAGTGATTCAGAGATTCAGTGTCTCGCGGGCACACGGTCTCAGGGTCTCAGTGTCTCAGAGATTCAGTGTCTCGAGGACTCAGGGACTCAGGGTCTCAGTGACTCAGGGATTCAGTGTCTAACTGTCTGAGTCTCAGGGTCTCAGTGTCTCAGGGTCTCAGTGTCTCAGTGTCTCAGCATCTCAGGGTGTCTGTGTCCCAGTGTGTCAGATTTGTCTGTCTCTCAGTGCCTCAGTGTCACTGTGTCTCAGTGTCACAGTGTCTCAGGGTCTCAGGGTCTCAGTGTTTCAGTGTCTCAGGGTTTCTGTGCCTCTGGACCTCTGGGTCTCAGGGTCTATGGGTCTCAGTGTCTCAGTGCCTTAGGGTCTCAGGGTCTCAGTCTCTCAGCGTCTCAGTGTCTCTGGGCCTCAGTGTCTTTATGTCTCTGCGTTCTGTGCCTTAGTGTCTCAGTGTCTCAGGGTCTCAGGGTCTCAGGGTCTCAGAGTCTCAGGGGCTCAGTGTCTCAGTCTCTCAGTCTCTCGGTCTCTCAGTCTCTCAGTGTCTCAGGGTCTCAGGGTCTCAGTGTCTCAGTGTCTCAGGGTCTCAGGGTCTCAGTGTCTCAGTGACTCAATCTCTCAGGCTTTCAGTCTCTCAGTCACTCAGTCACTCAGTCTCTCAGTCTCTCAGTTTTTCAGTGTTTCAGTGTCTCAGTGTCTCAGGGTCTCAGGGTCTCAGAGTCTCACTGTCTCAGTGGATCAGGGTCTCAGGGTCTCAGTGTCTCAGGGTCTCAGGGTCTCAGGGTCTCAGTCTCTCAGTCTCTCAATCGCTCAGTCTCTCAGTCTCTCAGTCACTCATTGTATCAGTCTCTCAGTCACTCAGTGACTCAGTGTCTCAGGGTCTCAGTGTCTCAGTGTCTCAGTGTCTCAGTGTCTCAGGGTCTCAGTGTCTCGGGGTCTCAGGGCATTAGTCTCTCAGGCCTTCAGTCTCTCAGTCTCTCAGGGTCTCTGGGTCTTTGGGTCTCAGTCTCTCAGTCTCTCACTGTCTCAGTGTCTCAGGATCTCATGGTCTCAGGGTCTCAGGGTTTCAGTGTCTCAGTGTCTCAGTGTCTCATTGTCTCAGGGTCTCAGTGTCTCAGTCTCTCAGGGTCTCAGTGTCTCAGTCTCTCAGTCTCTGAGTCGCTCAGTCTCTCAGTCTCTCAGTGTCTCAGTGTCTCAGTGACTCAGTGTCTCAGGGTCTCAGTGTCTCAGTGTCTCAGTGTCTCAGTGTCTCAGTCTCTCAGTCTCTCAGGTCTCAGTGTCTCAATGTCTCAGTCTCTGAGTGTCTCAGGGTCTTCGTGTCTCAGTGTTCCAGGGTCTCAGTCTCTCAGTGTCTCAGTCTCTCAGTGTCTCAGTCTCTCAGTCTCTCAGTGTCTCAGTGTCTCAGTCTTTCAGTCTCTTAGTCGCTCACACTCTCAGTTTCTCAGTCTCTCACTGTATCTGTCTCGCAGTCTCTCAGTCTCTCAGGTCTCAGTATCTCAATGTCTCAGTCTCTCAGTGTCTCAGGGTCTGAGTGTCTCAGAGTCCCAGGGTCTCAGTCTCTCAATGTCTCACTCTCTCAGTGTCTCAGTCTCTCAGTGTCTCAGTCTCTGAGTCGCTCAGTCTCTCAGTCTCTCAGTCTCTCAGTCTCTCAGTCTCTCAGTGTCTCAGTGTCTCAGGGTCTCAGTGTCTCAGTGTCTCAGGATCTCAGTGTCTCAATGTCTCAGAGACTCTGGGCCCCTGGGACACTGGGTCTCAGTGTCTCAGTCTCTCAGTGTCTCAGCGTATCTGGGTCTCAGGGTGTCTGGGTCATTGGGTCTCAGTGTCTCTGGGTTTCTGTGTCTCATTGTCTCAGTCTCTCAGTGTCTCAGGGGCTCTAGATCTCTGATTCTCTGAGCCTCTTGGTCTGTAGGCCTCACTGTCTCTGGGTCTCTGCGTCTGCGTTTCTGAAGGTCTCAGGGTCACTGTGTCTCAGTGTCTCCGGGACACTGGGTCTCAGTGTCTCAGTCTCTCAGTGTCTCAGGGTCTCATAGTGTCAGGCTCTCTAAGTATCTGGGTCTCAGTGTCTCAGGGTCTCTGAATCTCAGTGTCTCTGTATCTCAGGGTCTCTGGGTCTCAGTTTCTCAATGTGTCTGTGTCTCAGTGTCTCAGGGTCCCAGTGTCTCAGGGTCTCAGGTTCTCAGTCTCTCAATGTCTCAGGGACTCAGTGTCTCAGGGTCTCTGGGTCTCAGTATCTCAGGGTCTCAGGGTCTCTGGGTCTCAGGGTTGCAGTGTCTCAATCTCTCAGTGTCTCAGGGTCTCTGGGTCTCTGGGTCTCAGTGTTTCAGGGTCTCTGGGTCTCAGGGTCACTGGGTTACTGGGTCTCAGGGTCTCAGTGTCTCAGGGTCTCTGGGTCTCAGGGTCTCAGGTCTCTGGGTCTCAGGGTCTCAGTATCTCATGTCCCAGTATCTCAGTTTCTCAGTGTCTCATGTCCCAGTATCTCATGGTCACAGTTTCAGTGTCTAAGGGTCTCAGTTTCTCAGTGTCTCAGGGTCTCAGTGGCTCAGAGCCTCTGGCTCTCTGGGTCTCAGATTCTCAGGGTCTCAGTGACTCAGTGCCTCAGTGTCTCAGAGTCTCAGCGTCTCACTGTCTCAATGTTTTAGTGTCTCAGTGTCTCCCTGTCTCAGTATCTCACTGTCTCATGGTCTCATGGTCTCTGGTTCTCAGTTTCTCAGGGTCTCTGGTTCTCAGTTTCTCAGGGTCTCTAGGTTTCAGTTTCTCAGGGTCTCTGTGTATCAGTACCTCGGTGTCTCAGTGTCTCAGGGTCTCTGGGTCACTGCGTGTTTGGGCCTCGTTGTATCAGGGTCGCAGGGGCTCTGGGTTTCAGTGTCTCAGTGTGTCAGGTTCTCTGGTTCTCAGGGTCTCAGTGTCTCAGCGTCTCAATGTCTCAGCGTCACAGGGTCTCTCTGTCTCTGGGTTCTGGGTGTAAGGATTTCAGGGTCTCAGTGTCTCAGGTTACCAGTGTCTCCGTATCTCATGGTCACAGTGTCTCAGTGATTCAGAGATTCAGTGTCTCGCGGGCTCAGGGTCTCAGTGTCTCAGTGTCTCAGGGATTCAGTGTCTCGAGGACTCAGGGACTCAGGGTCTCAAGGTCTCAGTGTCTCAGGGGCTCAGTGTCTAACTGTCTGAGACTCAGGATCTCAGTGTCTCAGGGTCTCAGTGTCTCAGTGTCTCAGTGTCTCAGTGTCTCAGTGTCTTAGTGTCTCAGCATCTCAGGGTGTCTGTGTCCCAGTGTGTCAGATTTGTCTGTCTCTCAGTGTCTCAGTGTCACAGTGTCTCAGGGTCTCAGTGTCTCAGGTTCTCAGCTTCTCAGTGTCTCAGTGTCTCAGGGTTTCTGTGCCTCTGGACCTCTGGGTCTCTGGGTCTCAGGGTCTATGGGTCTCAGTGTCTCAGTGCCTTAGGGTCTCAGGGTCTCAGTCTCTCAGCGTCTCAGTGTCTCAGTGCCTCTGGCCTCAGTGTCTTTATGTCTCTGTGTTCTGTGCCTTAGTGTCTCAGGGTCTCAGTATCTCAGTGTCTCAGTGTCTCAAGATCTCTTGGTCTCTGGGTCTCAGGGTCTCGGTGTCTCAGTGTCTCAGGGCCTCAGGATCTCAGTGTCTCAATGTCTCAGGTCTCTGGGTACCTGGGTCTCAGCGTCTCTAAGTCTCTGGGACACTGGGTCTCAGTGTCTCAGTCTCTCAGTGTCTCAGGGTCTCAGGATTTCTGGGTTTCTGGGTATCTGGATCTCTGGATTTCTGGGCTATAGGTCTCTGGGTCTCTGGGTCTCTCAGTGTCTGGGTCACAGTGTCTCAGTTTCTCAGGATCTCTGGGTCTCTGTGAGTTATGGTCTCAGTCTCTCAGTCTCTCTGTGTCTCTGTGTATCAGTGTCTCTGTGTCTCAGTGTCTCAGTGTCTCAGCGCCTCATGGTCTCAGTGTCTCAGGGTCTCAGTGTCTCAGGGTCTCTGGGTCTCAGTGTCTCAGGGTCTCAGGGTTTCTGGGTTGCAGTATCTCAGTGTCTCAGGGTGTCTGGGTCTCAGTGTGTTAGGGTTTTAGAATTGCAGTGTCTCAATCTCTCAGTGTCTCAGGGTCTCTGGGTCTCAGTGTCGCAGAGTCTCAATGTCTCAGTGTCTCAGGGCCTCTGGGTCTCTGGGTCTCAGGGTCACTGGGTCACTGGGTCTCAGGGTCTCAGTGCCTCAGGGTCTCCGGTTCCCGGGTCTCAGGGTCTCAGCGTCTCAGGGTCTCCGGTTCCCGGGTCTCAGGGTCTCAGTGTCTCATGTCCCAGTATCTCAGGGTCTCAGGGGCTCAGTTTTCAGTGTCTCAGGGTCTCAGTGTCTCAGTCTCTCCGTCTCTCAGTCTCTCAGTCTCTCAGTCGCTCAGTCTCTCAGTCTCTCAGTCTTTCAGTCTATCAGTCTCTCAGTATCTCAGTGTCTCAGTTTCTCAGGGTCTCAGTGTCTCATGGTCTCAGGGTCTCAGTGTCTCAGGGTCTCAGTGTCTCTGGGTCTCTGGGTCTCAGTCTCTCAGTCTCTCAGTCTCTCAGTCTCTCAGTCTCTCAGTGTCTCAGGTTCTCAGTGACTCAGTGTCTCAGGGTCTCAGGGTCTCAGTGTCTCAGGGTCTCAGAGTCCCAGGGTCTCAGTGTCTCAGGGTCTCAGGGTCTCAAGGTCTCAGCGTCTCAGGGTCTCAGGGTCTCAGGATCTTAGTCTCTCAGGGCTTCAGTCTCTCAGGTTCTCTGGGTCTCAGTCTCTCATTATCTCAGTCTCTCAGTCTCTCAGTGTCTCAGTGTCTCAGGGTCTCAGGATCTCAGGGCCTTCGTCTCTCAGGCCTTCAGTCTCTCAGTCTCTCAGGGTCTCTGGGTCTTTGGGTCTCAGTCTCTCAGTCTCTCAGTCTCTCACTGTCTCAGTGTCTCAGGATCTCATGGTCTCAGGGTCTCAGGGTTTCAGTGTCTCAGTGTCTCAGTGTCTCATTGTCTCAGGGTCTCAGTGTCTCAGTCTCTCAGGGTCTCAGTGTCTCACTCTCTCAGTCTCTGAGTCGCTCAATCTCTCAGTCTCTCAGTCTCTCAGTGTCTCAGTGTCTCAGGGTCTCAGGATCTCAGGGTCTCAGGGTGTCAGTGTCTCAGTGTCTCATTGTCTCAGGGTCTCAGTGTCTCAGCGTCTCAGTGTCTCAGTGTCTCAGTGTCTCAGGGTCTCAGGGTCTCAGTGTCTCACTGTCTCAGTTTCTCAGGGTCTCAGTGTCTCAGCGTCTCAGGGTCTCAGTCTCTCAGTCTCTCAGTGTCTCAGTGTCTCAGGTTCTCAGTGTCTCAGGGTCTCAGTGCCTCAGTGTCTTAGGGTCTCAGGGTCTCAGTGTCTCAGGGTCTCAGGGCTTTAGTCTCTCATGCCCTCAGACTCTCAGTCTCTCTGGGTCTCTGGGTCTCAGATTCTCAGGGTCTCAGTGACTCAGTGCCTCAGTGTCTCAGAGTCTCAGCGTCTCACTGTCTCAATGTTTTAGTGTCTCAGTGTCTCCCTGTCTCAGTATCTCACTGTCTCATGGTCTCATGGTCTCTGGTTCTCAGTTTCTCAGGGTCTCTGGTTCTCAGTTTCTCAGGGTCTCTAGGTTTCAGTTTCTCAGGGTCTCTGTGTATCAGTACCTCGGTGTCTCAGTGTCTCAGGGTCTCTGGGTCACTGCGTGTTTGGGCCTCGTTGTATCAGGGTCGCAGGGGCTCTGGGTTTCAGTGTCTCAGTGTGTCAGGTTCTCTGGTTCTCAGGGTCTCAGTGTCTCAGCGTCTCAATGTCTCAGCGTCACAGGGTCTCTCTGTCTCTGGGTTCTGGGTGTAAGGATTTCAGGGTCTCAGTGTCTCAGGTTACCAGTGTCTCCGTATCTCATGGTCACAGTGTCTCAGTGATTCAGAGATTCAGTGTCTCGCGGGCTCAGGGTCTCAGTGTCTCAGGGATTCAGTGTCTCGAGGACTCAGGGACTCAGGGTCTCAAGGTCTCAGTGTCTCAGGGGCTCAGTGTCTAACTGTCTGAGACTCAGGATCTCAGTGTCTCAGGGTCTCAGTGTCTCAGTGTCTCAGTGTCTCAGTGTCTTAGTGTCTCAGCATCTCAGGGTGTCTGTGTCCCAGTGTGTCAGATTTGTCTGTCTCTCAGTGTCTCAGTGTCACAGTGTCTCAGGGTCTCAGTGTCTCAGGTTCTCAGCTTCTCAGTGTCTCAGTGTCTCAGGGTTTCTGTGCCTCTGGACCTCTGGGTCTCTGGGTCTCAGGGTCTATGGGTCTCAGTGTCTCAGTGCCTTAGGGTCTCAGGGTCTCAGTCTCTCAGCGTCTCAGTGTCTCAGTGCCTCTGGGCCTCAGTGTCTTTATGTCTCTGTGTTCTGTGCCTTAGTGTCTCAGGGTCTCAGTATCTCAGTGTCTCAGTGTCTCAAGATCTCTTGGTCTCTGGGTCTCAGGGTCTCGGTGTCTCAGTGTCTCAGGGCCTCAGGATCTCAGTGTCTCAATGTCTCAGGTCTCTGGGTACCTGGGTCTCAGCGTCTCTAAGTCTCTGGGACACTGGGTCTCAGTGTCTCAGTCTCTCAGTGTCTCAGGGTCTCAGGATTTCTGGGTCTCTGGGTATCTGGATCTCTGGATTTCTGGGCTATAGGTCTCTGGGTCTCTGGGTCTCTCAGTGTCTGGGTCACAGTGTCTCAGTTTCTCAGGATCTCTGGGTCTCTGTGAGTTATGGTCTCAGTCTCTCAGTCTCTCTGTGTCTCTGTGTATCAGTGTCTCTGTGTCTCAGTGTCTCAGTGTCTCAGCGCCTCATGGTCTCAGTGTCTCAGGGTCTCAGTGTCTCAGGGTCTCTGGGTCTCAGTGTCTCAGGGTCTCAGGGTTTCTGGGTTGCAGTATCTCAGTGTCTCAGGGTGTCTGGGTCTCAGTGTGTTAGGGTTTTAGGATTGCAGTGTCTCAATCTCTCAGTGTCTCAGGGTCTCTGGGTCTCAGTGTCGCAGAGTCTCAATGTCTCAGTGTCTCAGGGCCTCTGGGTCTCTGGGTCTCAGGGTCACTGGGTCACTGGGTCTCAGGGTCTCAGTGCCTCAGGGTCTCCGGTTCCCGGGTCTCAGGGTCTCAGCGTCTCAGGGTCTCCGGTTCCCGGGTCTCAGGGTCTCAGTGTCTCATGTCCCAGTATCTCAGGGTCTCAGGGGCTCAGTTTTCAGTGTCTCAAGATCTCAGTGTCTCAGTCTCTCCGTCTCTCAGTCTCTCAGTCTCTCAGTCGCTCAGTCTCTCAGTCTCTCAGTCTCTCAGTATCTCAGTGTCTCAGTTTCTCAGGGTCTCAGTGTCTCAGGGTCTCAGGGTCTCAGTGTCTCAGGGTCTCAGTGTCTCTGGGTCTCTGGGTCTCTGGGTCTCAGTCTCTCAGTCTCTCAGTCTCTCAGTCTCTCAGTGTCTCAGGTTCTCAGTGACTCAGTGTCTCAGGGTCTCAGGGTCTCAGTGTCTCAGGGTCTCAGAGTCCCAGGGTCTCAGTGTCTCAGGGTCTCAGCGTCTCAAGGTCTCAGCGTCTCAGGGTCTCAGGGTCTCAGGATCTGAGTCTCTCAGGGCTTCAGTCTCTCAGGGTCTCTGGGTCTCAGTCTCTCATTATCTCAGTCTCTCAGTCTCTCAGTGTCTCAGTGTCTCAGGGTCTCAGGATCTCAGGGCCTTCGTCTCTCAGGCCTTCAGTCTCTCAGTCTCTCAGGGTCTCTGGGTCTTTGGGTCTCAGTCTCTCAGTCTCTCAGTCTCTCACTGTCTCAGTGTCTCAGGATCTCATGGTCTCAGGGTCTCAGGGTTTCAGTGTCTCAGTGTCTCAGTGTCTCAGTGTCTCAGTGTCTCATTGTCTCAGTGTCTCAGTCTCTCAGGGTCTCAGTGTCTCAGTCTCTCAGTCTCTGAGTCGCTCAATCTCTCAGTCTCTCAGTCTCTCAGTGTCTCAGTGTCTCAGGGTCTCAGGATCTCAGGGTCTCAGGGTGTCAGTGTCTCAGTGTCTCATTGTCTCAGGGTCTCAGTGTCTCAGCGTCTCAGTGTCTCAGTGTCTCAGGGTCTCAGGGTCTCAGTGTCTCACTGTCTCAGTTTCTCAGGGTCTCAGTGTCTCAGCGTCTCAGGGTCTCAGTCTCTCAGTCTCTCAGTGTCTCAGTGTCTCAGGTTCTCAGTGTCTCAGGGTCTCAGTGTCTCAGTGTCTCAGTGTCTCAGGGTCTCAGGGTCTGAGTGTCTCAGGGTCTCAGGGCTTTAGTCTCTCATGCCCTCAGACTCTCAGTCTCTCTGGGTCTCTGGGACACTGGGTCTCAGTCTCTCAGTCTCGCAGTCTCTCAGTGACTCAGTGTCTCAGGGTCTCAGAGTCTCAGGGTCTCAGTCTCTCAGACTCTCAGTCTCTCAGTCGCTCATTCACTAATCTCTCAGTCTCTCAGTTTCTCAGTGTCTCAGGGTTTCAGAGTCTCAGAGTCTCAGTGTTTCAGGGTCTCTGGGTCTCAGGGTCACTGGGTCACTGGGTCTCAGGGTCTCAGTGTCTCAAGGTCTCTGGGTCTCTGGGTCTCTGGGGCTCAGTCTCCCAGTCTCTCAGTCTCTCAGTTTCTCAGTGTCTCGGTGTCTCAGGGTCTCAGTGTCTCACTCTCTCAGATACTCAGGGTCTCAGGGTCTCAGGGTCTCAGTGTCTCAGGGTCTCAGGGTCTCAGTGTCTCAGGGTCTCAGGGTCTTATTCTCTCAGTCACTCAGTCTCTCAGTGTCTCAGTCTCTCAGTGTCACAGTGTCTCAGGGTCTCTGGGTCTCAGTCTCTCAGTGTCTCAGGGTCTCAGGGTCTCAGTGTCTCAGGGTCTCAAGGTCTTAGGGTCTCAGGGTCTCAGAGTCTCAGGGTCTCAGTCTCTCAGTCTCTCAGCGTCTCAGTCCCTCAATCTCTCAGTCTCTCAGTGTCTCTGTGTCTCAGTGTCTGAGGGTCTCAGGGTCTCAGTGTCTCACTGTCTCAGTTTCGCACGTTCTCAGTGTCTCAGGGTCTCTGGGTCTCAGGGTCTCAGGGTCTCAGTGTCTCATGTCCCAGTATCTCAGGGTCTCAGTTTCTCAGTGTCTAAGGGTCTCAGTTTCTCAGTGTCTCAGGGTCTCAGTGGCTCAGAGCCTCTGGCTCTCTGGGTCTCAGATTCTCAGGGTGTCAGTGACTCAGTGTCTCAGTGTCTAAGAGTCTCAGCGTCTCACTGTCTCAATGTTTCAGTGTTTCAGTGTCTCAGTATCTCACTATCTCACGGTCTCAGGGTCTCTGGTTCTCAGTTTCTCAGGGTCTCTGATTCTCAGTTTCTCAGGGTCTCTGGTTCTCAGTTTCTCAGAGTCTCTGTGTATCAGTACCTCGGTGTCTCAGTGTCTCAGGGTCTCTGGGTCACTGCGTGTTTGGGCCTCAGGGTCGCAGCGGCTCTGGGTTTCAGTGTCTCAGTGTGTCAGGTTCTCTGGTTCTCAGGGTCTCAGTGTCTCAGCGTCTCAATGTCTCAGCGTCACAGGGTCTCTCTGTCTCTGGGTTCTGGGTCTAAGGATTTCAGGGTCTCAGTGTCTCAGGTTACCAGTGTCTCTGTATCTCAGGGTCTCAGTGTCTCAGTGTCTCAGAGATTCAGTGTCTCGAGGACTCAGGGTCTCAAGATCTCAGTGTCTCAGGGGCTCAGTGTCTAACTGTCTGAGTCTCAGGGTCTCAGTGTCTCAGTGTCTCAGTGTCTAAGGGTCTCAGTTTCTCAGTGTCTCAGGGTCTCAGTGGCTCAGAGCCTCTGGCTCTCTGGGTCTCAGATTCTCAGGGTGTCAGTGACTAAGTGTCTCAGTGTCTAAGAGTCTCAGCGTCTCACTGTCTCAATGTTTCAGTGTTTCAGTGTCTCAGTATCTCACTATCTCACGGTCTCAGGGTCTCTGGTTCTCAGTTTCTCAGGGTCTCTGATTCTCAGTTTCTCAGGGTCTCTGGTTCTCAGTTTCTCAGAGTCTCTGTGTATCAGTACCTCGGTGTCTCAGTGTCTCAGGGTCTCTGGGTCACTGCGTGTTTGGGCCTCAGGGTCGCAGGGGCTCTGGGTTTCAGTGTCTCAGTGTGTCAGGTTCTCTGGTTCTCAGGGTCTCAGTGTCTCAGCGTCTCAATGTCTCAGCGTCACAGGGTCTCTCTGTCTCTGGGTTCTGGGTCTAAGGATTTCAGGGTCTCAGTGTCTCAGGTTACCAGTGTCTCTGTATCTCAGGGTCTCAGTGTCTCAGTGTCTCAGAGATTCAGTGTCTCGAGGACTCAGGGTCTCAAGATCTCAGTGTCTCAGGGGCTCAGTGTCTAACTGTCTGAGTCTCAGGGTCTCAGTGTCTCAGGGTCTCAGTGTCTCAGGGTCTCAGTGTCTCAGGGTCTCAGTGTCTCAATGTCTCAGCATCTCAGGGTGTCTGTGTCCCAGTGTGTCAGATTTGTCTGTCTCTCAGTGCCTCAGTGTCACTGTGTCTCAGTGTCATAGTGTCTCAGGGTCTCAGGGTCTCAGTGTCTCAGTGTCTCAGGGTTTCTGTGCCTCTGGACCTCTGGGTCTCAGGGTCTATGGGTCTCAGTGTCTCAGTGCCTTAGGGTCTCAGGGTCTCAGTCTCTCAGCGTTTCAGTGTCTCAGTGTCTCTGGGCCTCAGTGTCTTTATGTCTCTGCGTTCTGTGCCTTAATGTCTCAGTGTCTCAGGGTCTCAGGGTCTCAGGGTCTCAGAGTCTCAGGGGCTCAGTGTCTCAGTCTCTCAGTCTCTCAGTCTCTCAGTGTCTCAGGGTCTCAGAGTCTCAGTGTCTCAGTGTCTCAGGGTCTCAGGGTCTCAGTGTCTCAGTGTCTCAGTGTCTCAGTGTCTCAGGCTCTCAGTCTCTCAGTCACTCAGTCACTCAATCTCTCAGTCTCTCAGTTTCTCAGTGTCTCAGTGTCTCAGGGTCTCAGGGTCTCAGAGTCTCACTGTCTCAGTGTCTCAGGGTCTCAGTGTCTCAGGGTCTCAGGGTCTCAGGGTCTCAGTCTCTCAGTCTCTCAGTCGCTCAGTCCCTCAGTCTCTCAGTCACTCATTGTATCAGTCTCTCAGTCTCTCAGCGACTCAGTGTCTCAGGGTCTCAGTGTCTCAGGGTCTCAGTGTCTCAGTGTCTCGGGGTCTCAGGGTCTCAGTGTCTCAGGGTCTCAGGGCCTTAGTATCTCAGGCCTTCAGTCTCTCAGTCTCTCAGGGTCTCTGGGTTTTTGGGTCTCAGTCTCTCAGTCTCTCAGTCTCTCACTGTCTCAGTTTCTCAGGATCTCATGGTCTCAGGGTCTCATGGTTTCAGTGTTTCAGTGTCTCAGTGTCTCATTGTCTCAGGGTCTCAGTGTCTCAGTCTCTCAGTCTCTGAGTCGCTCAGTCTCTCAGTCTCTCAGTCTCTCAGTGTATCAGTCTCTCAGTGTCTCAGTGTCTCAGGGTCTCAGTGTCTCAGTGTCTCAGTCTCTCAGTCTCTCAGTCTCTCAGGTCTCAGTGTCTCAATGTCTCAGTCTCTCAGTGTCTCAGGGTCTTCGTGTCTCAGTGTTCCAGGGTCTCAGTCTCTCAGTGTCTCAGTCTCTCAGTGTCTCAGTCTCTCAGTCTCTCAGTGTCTCAGTGTCTCAGTCTCTCAGTCTCTGAGTCGCTCACACTCTCAGTTTCTCAGTCTCTCACTGTATCTGTCTCGCAGTCTCTCAGGTCTCAGTATCTCAATGTCTCAGTCTCTCAGTGTCTCAGGGTCTCCGTGTCTCAGTGTCCCAGAGTCTCAGTCTCTCAGTGTCTCAGTGTCTCAGGATCTCATGGTCTCAGGGTCTCAGGGTTTCAGTGTCTCAGTGTCTCAGTGTCTCAGTGTCTCAGTGTCTCATTGTCTCAGTGTCTCAGTCTCTCAGTCTCTGAGTCGCTCAATCTCTCAGTCTCTCAGTCTCTCAGTGTCTCAGTGTCTCAGGGTCTCAGGATCTCAGGGTCTCAGGGTGTCAGTGTCTCAGTGTCTCATTGTCTCAGGGTCTCAGTGTCTCAGCGTCTCAGTGTCTCAGTGTCTCAGGGTCTCAGGGTCTCAGTGTCTCACTGTCTCAGTTTCTCAGGGTCTCAGTGTCTCAGCGTCTCAGGGTCTCAGTCTCTCAGTCTCTCAGTGTCTCAGTGTCTCAGGTTCTCAGTGTCTCAGGGTCTCAGTGTCTCAGTGTCTCAGTGTCTCAGGGTCTCAGGGTCTGAGTGTCTCAGGGTCTCAGGGCTTTAGTCTCTCATGCCCTCAGACTCTCAGTCTCTCTGGGTCTCTGGGACACTGGGTCTCAGTCTCTCAGTCTCGCAGTCTCTCAGTGACTCAGTGTCTCAGGGTCTCAGGGTCTCAGCGTCTCAGGGTCTCAGTCTCTCAGACTCTCAGTCTCTCAGTCGCTCATTCACTAATCTCTCAGTCTCTCAGTTTCTCAGTGTCTCAGGGTTTCAGAGTCTCAGAGTCTCAGTGTTTCAGGGTCTCTGGGTCTCAGGGTCACTGGGTCACTGGGTCTCAGGATCTCAGTGTCTCAAGGTCTCTGGGTCTCTGGGTCTCTGGGGCTCAGTCTCCCAGTCTCTCAGTCTCTCAGTGTCTCAGTGTCTCGGTGTCTCAGGGTCTCAGTGTCTCACTCTCTCAGATACTCAGGGTCTCAGGGTCTCAGGGTCTCAGTGTCTCAGGGTCTCAGGGTCTCAGTGTCTCAGGGTCTCAGGGTCTTATTCTCTCAGTCACTCAGTCTCTCAGTGTCTCAGTCTCTCAGTGTCACAGTGTCTCAGGGTCTCTGGGTCTCAGTCTCTCAGTGTCTCAGGGTCTCAGGGTCTCAGTGTCTCAGGGTCTCAAGGTCTTAGGGTCTCAGGGTCTCAGAGTCTCAGGGTCTCAGTCTCTCAGTCTCTCAGCGTCTCAGTCCCTCAATCTCTCAGTCTCTCAGTGTCTCTGTGTCTCAGTGTCTGAGGGTCTCAGGGTCTCAGTGTCTCACTGTCTCAGTTTCGCACGTTCTCAGTGTCTCAGGGTCTCTGGGTCTCAGGGTCTCAGGGTCTCAGTGTCTCATGTCCCAGTATCTCAGGGTCTCAGTTTCTCAGTGTCTAAGGGTCTCAGTTTCTCAGTGTCTCAGGGTCTCAGTGGCTCAGAGCCTCTGGCTCTCTGGGTCTCAGATTCTCAGGGTGTCAGTGACTCAGTGTCTCAGTGTCTAAGAGTCTCAGCGTCTCACTGTCTCAATGTTTCAGTGTTTCAGTGTCTCAGTATCTCATTATCTCACGGTCTCAGGGTCTCTGGTTCTCAGTTTCTCAGGGTCTCTGATTCTCAGTTTCTCAGGGTCTCTGGTTCTCAGTTTCTCAGAGTCTCTGTGTATCAGTACCTCGGTGTCTCAGTGTCTCAGGGTCTCTGGGTCACTGCGTGTTTGGGCCTCAGGGTCGCAGCGGCTCTGGGTTTCAGTGTCTCAGTGTGTCAGGTTCTCTGGTTCTCAGGGTCTCAGTGTCTCAGCGTCTCAATGTCTCAGCGTCACAGGGTCTCTCTGTCTCTGGGTTCTGGGTCTAAGGATTTCAGGGTCTCAGTGTCTCAGGTTACCAGTGTCTCTGTATCTCAGGGTCTCAGTGTCTCAGTGTCTCAGAGATTCAGTGTCTCGAGGACTCAGGGTCTCAAGATCTCAGTGTCTCAGGGGCTCAGTGTCTAACTGTCTGAGTCTCAGGGTCTCAGTGTCTCAGTGTCTCAGTGTCTCAGTGTCTAAGGGTCTCAGTTTCTCAGTGTCTCAGGGTCTCAGTGGCTCAGAGCCTCTGGCTCTCTGGGTCTCAGATTCTCAGGGTGTCAGTGACTAAGTGTCTCAGTGTCTAAGAGTCTCAGCGTCTCACTGTCTCAATGTTTCAGTGTTTCAGTGTCTCAGTATCTCACTATCTCACGGTCTCAGGGTCTCTGGTTCTCAGTTTCTCAGGGTCTCTGATTCTCAGTTTCTCAGGGTCTCTGGTTCTCAGTTTCTCAGAGTCTCTGTGTATCAGTACCTCGGTGTCTCAGTGTCTCAGGGTCTCTGGGTCACTGCGTGTTTGGGCCTCAGGGTCGCAGGGGCTCTGGGTTTCAGTGTCTCAGTGTGTCAGGTTCTCTGGTTCTCAGGGTCTCAGTGTCTCAGCGTCTCAATGTCTCAGCGTCACAGGGTCTCTCTGTCTCTGGGTTCTGGGTCTAAGGATTTCAGGGTCTCAGTGTCTCAGGTTACCAGTGTCTCTGTATCTCAGGGTCTCAGTGTCTCAGTGTCTCAGAGATTCAGTGTCTCGAGGACTCAGGGTCTCAAGATCTCAGTGTCTCAGGGGCTCAGTGTCTAACGGTCTGAGTCTCAGGGTCTCAGTGTCTCAGGGTCTCAGTGTCTCAGGGTCTCAGTGTCTCAGGGTCTCAGTGTCTCAATGTCTCAGCATCTCAGGGTGTCTGTGTCCCAGTGTGTCAGATTTGTCTGTCTCTCAGTGCCTCAGTGTCACTGTGTCTCAGTGTCATAGTGTCTCAGGGTCTCAGGGTCTCAGTGTCTCAGTGTCTCAGGGTTTCTGTGCCTCTGGACCTCTGGGTCTCAGGGTCTATGGGTCTCAGTGTCTCAGTGCCTTAGGGTCTCAGGGTCTCAGTCTCTCAGCGTTTCAGTGTCTCAGTGTCTCTGGGCCTCAGTGTCTTTATGTCTCTGCGTTCTGTGCCTTAATGTCTCAGTGTCTCAGGGTCTCAGGGTCTCAGGGTCTCAGAGTCTCAGGGGCTCAGTGTCTCAGTCTCTCAGTCTCTCAGTCTCTCAGTGTCTCAGGGTCTCAGAGTCTCAGTGTCTCAGTGTCTCAGGGTCTCAGGGTCTCAGTGTCTCAGTGTCTCAGTGTCTCAGTGTCTCAGGCTCTCAGTCTCTCAGTCACTCAGTCACTCAATCTCTCAGTCTCTCAGTTTCTCAGTGTCTCAGTGTCTCAGGGTCTCAGGGTCTCAGAGTCTCACTGTCTCAGTGTCTCAGGGTCTCAGTGTCTCAGGGTCTCAGGGTCTCAGGGTCTCAGTCTCTCAGTCTCTCAGTCGCTCAGTCCCTCAGTCTCTCAGTCACTCATTGTATCAGTCTCTCAGTCTCTCAGCGACTCAGTGTCTCAGGGTCTCAGTGTCTCAGGGTCTCAGTGTCTCAGTGTCTCGGGGTCTCAGGGTCTCAGTGTCTCAGGGTCTCAGGGCTTTAGTATCTCAGGCCTTCAGTCTCTCAGTCTCTCAGGGTCTCTGGGTTTTTGGGTCTCAGTCTCTCAGTCTCTCAGTCTCTCACTGTCTCAGTTTCTCAGGATCTCATGGTCTCAGGGTCTCATGGTTTCAGTGTTTCAGTGTCTCAGTGTCTCATTGTCTCAGTGTCTCAGTCTCTCAGGGTCTCAGTGGCTCAGTCTCTCAGTCTCTGAGTCGCTCAGTCTCTCAGTCTCTCAGTCTCTCAGTGTATCAGTCTCTCAGTGTCTCAGTGTCTCAGGGTCTCAGTGTCTCAGTGTCTCAGTCTCTCAGTCTCTCAGTCTCTCAGGTCTCAGTGTCTCAATGTCTCAGTCTCTCAGTGTCTCAGGGTCTTCGTGTCTCAGTGTTCCAGGGTCTCAGTCTCTCAGTGTCTCAGTCTCTCAGTGTCTCAGTCTCTCAGTCTCTCAGTGTCTCAGTGTCTCAGTCTCTCAGTCTCTGAGTCGCTCACACTCTCAGTTTCTCAGTCTCTCACTGTATCTGTCTCGCAGTCTCTCAGGTCTCAGTATCTCAATGTCTCAGTCTCTCAGTGTCTCAGGGTCTCCGTGTCTCAGTGTCCCAGAGTCTCAGTCTCTCAGTGTCTCAGTCTCTCAGTGTCTCAGTCTCTCAGTCTCTCAGCCTCTCAGTGTATCTGTCTCCCAGTCTCTCAGTCTCTCAGTGTCTCAGTGTCTCAGGTTCTCAGTGTCTCAGTGTCTCAGAATCTCAGTGTCTCTATGTCTCAGAGTCTCTGGGCCCCTGGGACACTGGGTCTCAGTGTCTCAGTCTCTCAGTGTCTCAGCGTATCTGGGTCTCAGGGTGTCTGGGTCATTGGGTCTCAGTGTCTCTGGGTTTCTGTGTCTCATTGTCTCAGTCTCTCAGTGTCTCAGGGGCTCTAGATCTCTGATTCTCTGGGCCTCTTGGTCTGTAGGCCTCACTGTCTCTGGGTCTCTGCATCTGCGTTTCTGAAGGTCTCAGGGTCACTGTGTCTCAGTGTCTCCGGGACACTGGGTCTCAGTGTCTCAGTGTCTCAGGGTCTCAAAGTGTCAGGCTCTCTAGGTATCTGGGTCTCAGTGTCTCAGGGTCTCTGAATCTCAGTGTCTCTGTATCTCAGGGTCTCTGGGTCTCAGTTTCTCAATGTGTCTGTGTCTCAGTGTCTCAGGGTCCCAGTGTCTCAGGTTCTCAGGATCTCAGTCTCTCAAAGTCTCAGGGACTCAGTGTCTTAAGGTCTCTGGGTCTCAGTATCTCAGGGTCTCAGGGTCTCTGGGTCTCAGTGTTGCAGTGTGCCAGTCTCCCAGTGTCTCAGGGTCTCAGGGTTTCAGGGTTGCAGTGTCTCAATCTCTCAGTGTCTCAGGGTCTCTGGGTCTCAGTGTTTCAGGGTCTCTGGGTCTCAGTATCTCAGGGTCTCAGGGTCTCTGGGTCTCAGGGTTGCAGTGTGCCAGTCTCCCAGTGTCTCAGGGTCTCAGGGTTTCAGGGTTGCAGTGTCTCAATCTCTCAGTGTCTCAGGGTCTCTGGGTCTCAGTGTTTCAGGGTCTCTGGGTCTCAGGGTCACTGGGTTACTGGGTCTCAGGGTCTCAGTGTCTCAGGGTCTCTGGGTCTCAGGGTCTCTGGGTCTCAGGGTCTCAGTATCTCATGTCCCAGTATCTCAGTTTCTCAGTGTCTCATGCCTTATGAAGATAGGTTGAGGCCTAATGAAGATAGGTTGAGGGAGCTGGGACTCTTTTCCCTGGAGAGGCGAAGGTTGAGAGGCGACCTGATAGAAGTTTATAAAATGTTGAGAGGAATAGATAGGGTGGACTCTCAGAGGCTATTTCCCCGGGTTGAAATGGTCGCTACGAGAGGACACAGATTTAAGGTGCGGGGAGGGAGGTACAGAGGTGATGTTAGGGGTAAGTTTTTCACTCAGAGGGTGGTAAGTGATTGGAATCGGCTTCCGTCATCGGTGGTGGAGGCGAACTCGCTGGGGTCTTTTAAAAGACTTCTGGATGAGTATATGGGGTTTAATGGGATTGGGGGTTATAGATAGGTCTATAGATTGGTGGGGTTGATGCGATCGGCGCAACTCGAGGGCCGAAGGGCCTGTTTGTGCTGTAATGTTCTATGTTCTATGTTCTCAGGGTCTCATGTCCCAGTATCTCAGGGTCTCAGTTTCTCAGTGTCTAAGGGTCTCAGTTTCTCAGTGTCTCAGGGTCTCAGTGGCTCAGAGCCTCTGGCTCTCTGGGTCTCAGATTCTCAGGGTCTCAGTGACTCAGTGTCTCAGTGTCTCAGAGTCTCAGCGTCTCACTGTCTCAATGTTTCAGTGTCTCAGTGTCTCAGTGTCTCAGTATCTCACTGTCTCACGGTCTCATGGTCTCTGGTTCTCAGTTTCTCAGGGTCTCTGGTTCTCAGTTTCTCAGGGTCTCTAGGTTTCAGTTTCTCAGGGTCTCTGTGTATCAGTACCTCGGTGTCTCAGTGTCTCAGGGTCTCTGGGTCACTGCGTCTTTGGGCCTCATTGTATCAGGGTCGCAGGGGCTCTGGGTCTCAGTGTCTCAGCGTCTCAATGTCTCAGCGTCACAGGGTCTCTCTGTCTCTGGGTTCTGGGTCTAAGGATTTCAGGGTCTCAGTGTCTCAGGTTACCAGTGTCTCCGTATCTCATGGTCACAGTGTCTCAGTGATTCAGAGATTCAGTGTCTCGCGGGCTCAGGGTCTCAGGGACTCAGTGTCTCAGGGATTCAGTGTCTCGAGGACTCAGGGACTCAGGGTCTCAAGGTCTCAGTGTCTCAGGGGCTCAGTGTCTAACTGTCTGAGACTCAGGGTCTCAGTGTCTCAGGGTCTCAGTGTCTCAGTGTCTCAGTGTCTCAGTGTCTCAGTGTCTTAGTGTCTCAGCATCTCAGGGTGTCTGTGTCCCAGTGTGTCAGATTTGTCTGTCTCTCAGTGTCTCAGGGTCATAGTGTCTCAGGTTCTCAGCTTCTCAGTGTCTCAGTGTCTCAGGGTTTCTGTGCCTCTGGACCTCTGGGTCTCTGGGTCTCAGTGTCTCAGTGCCTTAGGGTCTCAGGGTCTCAGTCTCTCAGCGTCTCAGTGTCTCAGTGCCTCTGGGCCTCAGTGTCTTTATGTCTCTGTGTTCTGTGCCTTAGTGTCTCAGGGTCTCAGTATCTCAGTGTCTCAGTGTCTCAAGATCTCTTGGTCTCTGGGTCTCAGGGTCTCGGTGTCTCAGTGTCTCAGGGCCTCAGATCTCAGTGTCTCAATGTCTCAGGTCTCTGGGTACCTGGGTCTCAGCGTCTCTAAGTCTCTGGGACACTGGGTCTCAGTGTCTCAGTCTCTCAGTGTCTCAGGGTCTCAGGATTTCTGGGTCTCTGGGTATCTGGATCTCTGGATTTCTGGGCTGTTGGTCTCTGGGTCTCTGGGTCTCTCAGTGTCTGGGTCACAGTAACTCAGTTTCTCAGGATCTCTCTCTGTGAGTTATGGTCTCAGTCTCTCAGTCTCTCTGTGTCTCTGTGTCTCTGTGTCTCTGTGTCTCTGTGTATCTGTGTCTCTGTGTCTCAGTGTCTCTGTGTCTCAGCGCCTCATGGTCTCAGTGTCTCAGGGTCTCAGTGTCTCAGGGTCTCTGGGTCTCAGTGTCTCAGGGTTTCTGGGTTGCAGTATCTCAGTGTCTCAGGGTGTCTGGGTCTCAGTGTGTCAGGGTTTTAGGATTGCAGTGTCTCAATCTCTCAGTGTCTCAGGGTCTCTGGGTCTCAGTGTCTCAGGGTTTCTGGGTTGCAGTATCTCAGTGTCTCAGGGTGTCTGGGTCTCAGTGTGTCAGGGTTTTAGGATTGCAGTGTCTCAATCTCTCAGTGTCTCAGGGTCTCTGGGTCTCAGTGTCGCAGAGTCTCAATGTCTCAGTGTCTCAGGGCCTCTGGGTCTCTGGGTCTCAGGGTCACTGGGTCACTGGGTCTCAGGGTCTCAGTGTCTCAGGGTCTCCGGTTCACGGGTCTCAGAGTCTCAGCGTCTCAGGGTCTCCGGTTCCCGGGTCTCAGGGTCTCAGTGTCTCATGTCCCAGTATCTCAGGGTCTCAGGGGCTCAGTTTTCAGTGTCTCAGGGTCTCAGTGTCTCAGTCTCTCCGTCTCTCAGTCTCTCAGTCGCTCAGTCTCTCAGTCTCTCAGTCTCAGTCTCCCATTGTCTCAGTGTCTCAGTGTCTCAGGGTCTCAGGGTCTCAGTATCTCAGGGTCTCAGTGTCTCTGGGTCTCTGGGTCTCAGTCTCTCAGTCTCTCAGTCTCTCAGTGTCTCAGGTTCTCAGTGAATCAGTGTCTCAGGGTCTCAGGGTCTCAGTGTCTCAGGGTCTCAGGGTCTCAGGGTCCCAGGGTCTCAGTGTCTCAGGGTCTCAGGGTCTCAAGGTCTCAGTGTCTCAGGGTCTCAGGGTCTCAGGATCTTAGTCTCTCAGGGCTTCAGTCTCTCAGGGTCTCTGGGTCTCAGACTCTCATTATCTCAGTCTCTCAGTCTCTCAGTGTCTCAGTGTCTCAGGGTCTCAGGATCTCAGGGCCTTAGTCTCTCAGGCCTTCAGTCTCTCAGTCTCTCAGGGTCTCTGGATCTTTGGGTCTCAGTCTCTCAGTCTCTCAGTCTCTCAGTCTCTCACTGTCTCAGTGTCTCAGGATCTCATGGTCTCAGGGTCTCAGGGTTTCAGTGTCTCAGTGTCTCATTGTCTCAGGGTCTCAGTGTCTCAGTCTCTCAGGGTCTCAGTGTCTCAGTCTCTCAGTCTCTGAGTCGCTCAGTCTCTCAGTCTCTCAGTCTCTCAGTGTATCAGTCTCTCAGTCTCTCAAAGTCTCAGTGTCTCAGGGTCTCAGGGTCTCAGGGTCTCAGTGTCTCAGTCTCTCATTCTCTCAGTCTCTCAGGTATCAGTGTCTCAACGTCTCAGTCTCTCAGTGTCTCAGGGTCTTCGTGTCTCAGTGTTCCAGGGTCTCAGTCTCTCAGTGTCTCAGTGTCTCAGTCTCTCAGTCTCTTAGTCGCTCACACTCTCAGTTTCTCAGTCTCTCACTGTATCTGTATCGCAGTCTCTCAGTCTCTCAGGTCTCAGTATCTCAATGTCTCAGTCTCTCAGTGTCTCAGGGTCTCCGTGTCTCAGTGTCCCAGAGTCTCAGTCTCTCAGTGTCTCAGTCTCTCAGTGTCTCAGTCTCTCAGTCTCTCAGTGTCTCAGTGTCTCAGTCTCTCAGTCTCTGAGTCGCTCAGTCTCTCAGCCTCTCAGTGTATCTGTCTCCCAGTCTCTCAGTCCCTCAGTGTCTCAGTATCTCAGGGTCTCAGTGTCTCAGTGTCTCAGGGTCTCCGTGTCTCAGTGTCCCAGAGTCTCAGTCTCTCAGTGTCTCAGTCTCTCAGTGTCTCAGTCTCTCAGACTCTCAGTGTCTCAGTGTCTCAGTCTCTCAGTCTCTGAGTCGCTCAGTCTCTCAGCCTCTCAGTGTATCTGTCTCCCAGTCTCTCAGTCCCTCAGTGTCTCAGTATCTCAGGGTCTCAGTGTCTCAGTGTCTCAGGATCTCAGTGTCTCTATGTCTCAGAGTCTCTGGGCTCCTGGGTCTCAGTGTCTCAGTCTCTCAGTGTCTCAGCGTATCTGGGTCTCAGGGTGTCTGGGTCATTGGGTCTCAGTGTCTCTGGGTTTCTGTGTCTCATTGTCTCAGTCTCTCAGTGTCTCAGGGGCTCTAGATCTCTGATTCTCTGGACCTCTTGGTCTGTAGGCCTCACTGTCTCTGGGTCTCTGCGTCTGCGTTTCTGAAGGTCTCAGGGTCACTGTGTCTCAGTGTCTCAGGGTCTCTGGGTCTCAGTCTCTCAGTCTCTCAGTCACTCATTGTATCAGTCTCTCAGTGACTCTGTGTCTCAGGGTCTCAGTGTCTCAGGGTCTCAGTGTCTCAGTGTCTCAGGGTCTCAGTGTCTCAGGGTCTCAGGGCCTTAGTCTCTCAGGCCTTCAGTCTCTCAGTCTCTCAGGGTCTCTGGGTCTTTGGGTCTCAGTCGCTCAGTCTCTCAGTCTCTCACTGTCTCAGTGTCTCAGGATCTCATGGTCTCAGGGTCTCAGGGTTTCAGTGTCTCAGTGTCTCAGTGTCTCATTGTCTCAGGGTCTCAGTGTCTCATTGTCTCAGGGTCTCAGTGTCTCAGTGTCTCAGTCTGTCAGTGTCTCAGTGTCTCAGGGTCTCAGGGTCTCAGTGTCTCAGTCTCTCAGTCTCTCAGTCTCTCAGCCTCTCAGGTCTCAGTGTCTCAATGTCTCAGTCTCTCAGTGTCTCAGGGTCTTCGTGTCTCAGTGTTCCAGGGTCTCAGTCTCTCAGTCTCTCAGTGTCTCAGTGTCTCAGTCTCTCAGTCTCTGAGTCGCTCACACTCTCAGTTTCTCAGTCTCTCACGGTATCCGTGTCACAGTCTCTCAGTCTCTCAGGTCTCAGTATCTCAATGTCTCAGTCTCTCAGTGTCTCTGGGTCTCCGTGTCTCAGTGTCCCAGAGTCTCAGTCTCTCAGTGTCTCAGTCTCTCAGAGTCTCAGTCTTTCAGTGTCTCAGTGTCTCAGTCTCTCAGTCTCTGAGTCGCTCAGTCTCTCAGTCTCTCAGCCTCTCAGTGTATCTGTCTCCCAGTCTCTCAGTCCCTCAGTGTCTCAGTATCTCAGGGTCTCAGTGTCTCAGTGTCTGAGGATCTCAGTGTCTCAATGTCTCAGAGTCTCTGGGCCCCTGGGACACTGGGTCTCAGTGTTTCAGTCTCTCAGTGTCTCAGCGTATCTGGGTCTCAGGGTGTCTGGGTCATTGGGTCTCAGTGTCTCTGGGTTTCTGTGTCTCATTGTCTCAGTCTCTCAGTGTCTCAGGGGCTCTAGATCTCTGATTCTCTGGGCCTCTTGGTCTGTAGGCCTCAATGTCTCTGGGTCTCTGCGTCTGCGTTTCTGAAGGTCTCAGGGTCACTGTGTCTCAGTGTCTCCGGGACACTGGGTCTCAGTGTCTCAGTCTCTCAGTGTCTCAGGGTCTCAATGTGTCAGGCTCTCTAGGTATCTGGGTCTCAGTGTCTCAGGGTCTCTGAATCTCAGTGTCTCTGTATCTCAGGGTCTCTGGGTCTCAGTTTCTCAATGTGTCTGTGTCTCAGTGTCTCAGGGTCCCAGTGTCTCAGGGTCTCAGGTTCTCAGGGTCTCAGTCTCTCAAAGTCTCAGGGACTCAGTGTCTCAGGGTCTCTGGGTCTCAGTATCTCAGGGTCTCAGGGTCTCTGGGTCTCTGGGTCTCAGGGTTGCAGTGTGCCAGTCTCCCAGTGTCACAGGGTCTCAGGGTTTCAGGGTTGAAGTGTCTCAATCTCTCAGTGTCTCAGGGTCTCTGGGTCTCAGTGTTTCAGGGTCTCTGAGTCTCAGGGTCACTGGGTTACAGGGTCTCAGGATCTTAGTCTCTCAGGGCTTCAGTCTCTCAGGGTCTCTGGGTCTCAGTCTCTCAGTCTCTCATTATCTCTGTCTCTCAGTCTCTCATTCTCTCAGTGTCTCAGTGTCTCAGTGTCTCAGGGTCACAGGATCTCAGTGTCTCAGTGTCTCATTGTCTCAGGGTCTCAGTGTCTCAGGGTCTCAGGGTCTCAGTGTCTCAGTGTCTCAGGGTCTCTGGGTCTCAGTCTCTCAGTCTCTCAGTGTCTCAGTGTCTCAGTGTCTCAGGGTCTCAGGATCTCAGGGCCTTAGTCTCTCAGGCCTTCAGTCTCTCAGTCTCTCAGGGTCTCTGGGTCTTTGGGTCTCAGTCTCTCAGTCTCTAAGTCTCTCAGTCTCTCACTGTCTCAGTGTCTCAGGATCTCATGGTCTCAGGGTCTCAGGGTTTCAGTGTCTCATTGTCTCATTGTCTCAGGGTCTCAGTGTCTCAGTCTCTCAGGGTCTCAGTGTCTCAGTCTCTCAGTCTCTGAGTCACTCAGTCTCTCAGTCTCTCAGTCTCTCAGTGTATCAGTCTCTCAGTCTCTCAAAGTCTCAGTGTCTCAGGGTCTCAGGGTCTCAGGGTCTCAGTGTCTCAGTCTCTCAGTCTCTCAGTCTCTCAGGTCTCAGTGTCTCAATGTCTCAGTCTCTCAGTGTCTCAGGGTCTTCGTGTCTCAGTGTTCCAGGGTCTCAGTCTCTCAGTGTCTCAGTCTCTCAGTCTCTCAGTCTCTCAGTGTCTCAGTGTCTCAGTCTCTCAGTCTCTTAGTCGCTCACACTCTCAGTTTCTCAGTCTCTCACTGTATCTGTATCGCAGTCTCTCAGTCTCTCAGGTCTCAGTATCTCAATGTCTCAGTCTCTCAGTGTCTCAGGGTCTCCGTGTCTCAGTGTCCCAGAGTCTCAGTCTCTCAGTGTCTCAGTCTCTCAGTGTCTCAGTCTCTCAGTCTCTCAGTGTCTCAGTGTCTCAGTCTCTCAGTCTCTGAGTCGCTCAGTCTCTCAGCCTCTCAGTGTATCTGTCTCCCAGTCTCTCAGTCCCTCAGTGTCTCAGTATCTCAGGGTCTCAGTGTCTCAGGATCTCAGTGTCTCTATGTCTCAGAGTCTCTGGGCCCCTGGGTCTCAGTGTCTCAGTCTCTCAGTGTCTCAGCGTATCTGGGTCTCAGGGTGTCTGGGTCATTGGGTCTCAGTGTCTCGGGTTTCTGTGTCTCATTGTCTCAGTCTCTCAGTGTCTCAGGGGCTCTAGATCTCTGATTCTCTGGACCTCTTGGTCTGTAGGCCTCACTGTCTCTGGGTCTCTGCGTCTGCGTTTCTGAAGGTCTCAGGGTTACTGTGTCTCAGTGTCTCAGGGTCTCTGGGTCTCAGTCTCTCAGTCTCTCAGTCACTCATTGTATCAGTCTCTCAGTGACTCTGTGTCTCAGGGTCTCAGTGTCTCAGGGTCTCAGTGTCTCAGTGTCTCAGGGTCTCAGGGTCTCAGTGTCTCAGGGTCTCAGGGCCTTAGTCTCTCAGGCCTTCAGTCTCTCAGTCTCTCAGGGTCTCTGGGTCTTTGGGTCTCAGTCGCTCAGTCTCTCAGTCTCTCACTGTCTCAGTGTCTCAGGATCTCATGGTCTCAGGGTCTCAGGGTTTCAGTGTCTCAGTGTCTCAGTGTCTCATTGTCTCAGGGTCTCAGTGTCTCATTGTCTCAGGGTCTCAGTGTCTCAGTCTCTCAGGCTCTCAGTGTATCAGTCTCTCAGTCTGTCAGTGTCTCAGGGTCTCAGGGTCTCAGGGTCTCAGTGTCTCAGTCTCTCAGTCTCTCAGTCTCTCAGCCTCTCAGGTCTCAGTGTCTCAATGTCTCAGTCTCTCAGTGTCTCAGGGTCTTCGTGTCTCAGTGTTCCAGGGTCTCAGTCTCTCAGTCTCTCAGTCTCTCAGTGTCTCAGTGTCTCAGTCTCTGAGTCGCTCACACTCTCAGTTTCTCAGTCTCTCACTGTATCCGTGTCGCAGTCTCTCAGTCTCTCAGGTCTCAGTATCTCAATGTCTCAGTCTCTCAGTGTCTCTGGGTCTCCGTGTCTCAGTGTCTCAGTCTCTCAGTCTCTGAGTCGCTCAGTCTCTCAGTCTCTCAGCCTCTCAGTGTATCTGTCTCCCAGTCTCTCAGTCCCTCAGTGTCTCAGTATCTCAGGGTCTCAGTGTCTCAGTGTCTGAGGATCTCAGTGTCTCAATGTCTCAGAGTCTCTGGGCCCCTGGGACACTGGGTCTCAGTGTCTCAGTCTCTCAGTGTCTCAGCGTATCTGGGTCTCAGGGTGTCTGGGTCATTGGGTCTCAGTGTCTCTGGGTTTCTGTGTCTCATTGTCTCAGTCTCTCAGTGTCTCAGGGGCTCTAGATCGCTGATTCTCTGGGCCTCTTGGTCTGTAGGCCTCACTGTCTCTGGGTCTCTGCGTCTGCGTTTCTGAAGGTCTCAGGGTCACTGTGTCTCAGTGTCTCCGGGACACTGGGTCTCAGTGTCTCAGTCTCTCAGTGTCTCAGGGTCTCAAAGTGTCAGGCTCTCTAGGTATCTGGGTCTCAGTGTCTCAGGGTCTCTGAATCTCAGTGTCTCTGTATCTCAGGGTCTCTGGGTCTCAGTTTCTCAATGTGTCTGTGTCTCAGTGTCTCAGGGTCCCAGTGTCTCAGGGTCTCAGGTTCTCAGGGTCTCAGTCTCTCAAAGTCTCAGGGACTCAGTGTCTCAGGGTCTCTGGGTCTCAGTATCTCAGGGTCTCAGGGTCTCTGGGTCTCTGGGTCTCAGGGTTGCAGTGTGCCAGTCTCCCAGTGTCACAGGGTCTCAGGGTTTCAGGGTTGAAGTGTCTCAATCTCTCAGTGTCTCAGGGTCTCTGGGTCTCAGTGTTTCAGGGTCTCTGGGTCTCAGGGTCACTGGGTTACTGGGTCTCAGGGTCTCAGTGTCTCAGGGTCTCTGGGTCTCAGGGTCTCAGGGTCTCAGTATCTCATGTCCCAGTATCTCAGTTTCTCAGTGTCTCATGTCCCAGTACCTCAGGGTCTCAGTTTCAGTGTCGAAGGGTCTCAGTTTCTCAGTGTCTCAGGGTCTCAGTGGCTCAGAGCCTCTGGCTCTCTGGGTCTCAGATTCTCAGGGTCTCAGTGACTCAGTGTCTCAGTGTCTAAGAGTCTCAGCGTCTCACTGTCTCAATGTTTCAGTGTCTCAGTGTCTCAGTATCTCACTGTCTCACAGTCTCATGGTCTCTGGTTATCAGTTTCTCAGGGTCTCTGGTTCTCAGTTTCTAGGGTCTCTAGGTTTCAGTTTCTCAGGGTCTCTGGATTTCTGGGCTGTAGGTCTCTGGGTCTTTGGGTCTCTCAGTGTCTGGGTCACAGTGTCTCAGTTTCTCAGGATCTCTGGGTCTCTGTGAGTTATGGTCTCAGTCTCTCAGTCTCATTGTGTCTCTGTGTCTCTGTGTCTCAGTGTCTCAGCGCCTCATGGTCTCAGTGTCTCAGGGTCTCAGTGTCTCAGGGCCTCTGGGTCTCAGTGTCTCAGGGTCTCAGGGTTTCTGGGTTGCAGTATCTCAGTGTCTCAGGGTGTCTGGGTCTCAGTGTGTCAGGGTTTTAGGATTGCAGTGTCTCAATCTCTCAGTGTCTCAGGGTCTCTGGGTCTCAGTGTCGCAGAGTCTCAATGTCTCAGTGTCTCAGGGCCTCTGGGTCTCAGGGTCACTGGGTCACTGGGTCTCAGGGTCTCAGTGTCTCAGGGTCTCTGGTTCCCGGGTCTCAGGGTCTCAGCGTCTCAGGGTCTCCGGTTCCCGGGTCTCAGGGTCTCAGTGTCTCATGTCCCAGTATCTCAGGGTCTCAGGGGCTCAGTTTTCAGTGTCTCAGGATCTCAGTGTCTCAGTCTCTCCGTCTCTCAGTCTCTCAGTCGCTCAGTCTCTCAGTCTTTCAGTGTATCAGACTCTCAGTCTCTCAGTCTCAGTCTCCCATTGTCTCAGTTTCTCAGTGTCTCAGGGTCTCAGGGTCTCAGTGTCTCAGGGTCTCAGTGTCTCTGGGTCTCTGGGTCTCAGTCTCTCAGTCTCTCAGTGTCTCAGGTTTGCAGTGACTCAGTGTCTCAGGGTCTCAGTGTCTCAGGGTCTCAATGTCTCAGGGTCCCAGGGTCTCAGTGTCTCAGTGTCTCAGGGTCTCAGTGTCTCAGGGTCTCAGGGTCTCAGGATCTTAGTCTCTCAGGGCTTCAGTCTCTCAGGGTCTCTGGGTCTCAGTCTCTCAGTCTCTCATTATCTCTGTCTCTCAGTCTCTCATTCTCTCAGTGTCTCAGTGTCTCAGTGTCTCAGGGTCACAGGATCTCAGTGTCTCAGTGTCTCATTGTCTCAGGGTCTCAGTGTCTCAGGGTCTCAGGGTCTCAGTGTCTCAGTGTCTCAGGGTCTCTGGGTCTCAGTCTCTCAGTCTCTCAGTGTCTCAGTGTCTCAGTGTCTCAGGGTCTCAGGATCTCAGGGCCTTAGTCTCTCAGGCCTTCAGTCTCTCAGTCTCTCAGGGTCTCTGGGTCTTTGGGTCTCAGTCTCTCAGTCTCTAAGTCTCTCAGTCTCTCACTGTCTCAGTGTCTCAGGGTCTCAGGGTTTCAGTGTCTCAGTGTCTCATTGTCTCAGGGTCTCAGTGTCTCAGTCTCTCAGGGTCTCAGTGTCTCAGTCTCTCAGTCTCTGAGTCGCTCAGTCTCTCAGTCTCTCAGTGTATCAGTCTCTCAGTCTCTCAAAGTCTCAGTGTCTCAGGGTCTCAGGGTCTCAGTGTCTCAGTCTCTCAGTCTCTCAGGTCTCAGTGTCTCAATGTCTCAGTCTCTCAGTGTCTCAGGGTCTTCGTGTCTCAGTGTTCCAGGGTCTCAGTCTCTCAGTGTCTCAGTCTCTCAGTCTCTCAGTCTCTCAGTGTCTCAGTGTCTCAGTCTCTCAGTCTCTTAGTCGCTCACACTCTAAGTTTCTCAGTCTCTCACTGTATCTGTATCGCAGTCTCTCAGTCTCTCAGGTCTCAGTATCTCAATGTCTCAGTCTCTCAGTGTCTCAGGGTCTCCGTGTCTCAGTGTCCCAGAGTCTCAGTCTCTCAGTGTCTCAGTCTCTCAGTGTCTCAGTGTCTCAGTCTCTCAGTCTCTCAGTGTCTCAGAGTCTCAGTCTCTCAGTCTCTGAGTCGCTCAGTCTCTCAGCCTCTCAGTGTATCTGTCTCCCAGTCTCTCAGTCCCTCAGTGTCTCAGTATCTCAGGGTCTCAGTGTCTCAGTGTCTCAGGATCTCAGTGTCTCAGCGTATCTGGGTCTCAGGGTGTCTGGGTCGTTGGGTCTCAGTGTCTCTGGGTTTCTGTGTCTCATTGTCTCAGTCTCTCAGTGTCTCAGGGGCTCTAGATCTCTGATTCTCTGGACCTCTTGGTCTGTAGGCCTCACTGTCTCTGGGTCTCTGCGTCTGCGTTTCTGAAGGTCTCAGGGTCACTGTGTCTCAGTGTCTCCGGGACACTAGGTCTCAGTGTCTCAGTCTCTCGGTGTCTCAGTGTCTCAAAGTCTCAGGCTCTCTAGGTATCTGGGTCTCAGTGTCTCAGGGTCTCTGGGTCTCAGTCTCTCAGTCTCTCAGTCACTCATTGTATCAGTCTCTCAGTGACTCTGTGTCTCAGGGTCTCAGTGTCTCAGGGTCTCAGTGTCTCAGTGTCTCAGGGTCTCAGGGTCTCAGTGTCTCAGGGTCTCAGGGCCTTAGTCTCTCAGGCCTTCAGTGTCTCAGTCTCTCAGGGTCTCTGGGTCTTTGGGTCTCAGTCGCTCAGTCTCTCAGTCTCTCACTGTCTCAGTGTCTCAGGATCTCATGGTCTCAGGGTCTCAGGGTTTCAGTGTCTCAGTGTCTCAGTGTCTCATTGTCTCAGGGTCTCAGTGTCTCATTGTCTCAGGGTCTCAGTGTCTCAGTCTCTCAGTCTCTCAGTGTATCAGTCTCTCAGTCTGTCAGTGTCTCAGTGTCTCAGGGTCTCAGGGTCTCAGGGTCTCAGTGTCTCAGTCTCTCAGTCTCTCAGTCACTCATTGTATCAGTCTCTCAGTGACTCTGTGTCTCAGGGTCTCAGTGTCTCAGGGTCTCAGTGTCTCAGTGTCTCAGGGTCACAGTGTCTCTCAGTGTCTCAGGGTCTCAGTGTCTCAGTGTCTCAGTGTCTCAATGTCTCAGGGTCTCAGGGTCTCAGGGACTCAGAGTCTCAGGGTCTCAGTGTCTCAGTCTCAGTCTCTCAGTCTCTCAGTCTCTCAGTGTCTCAGTCTCTCAGTCTCTCAGTCTCTCAGTGTCTCAGGGTAGCGGGGCATCAGTGTCTCAGTGTCTCAGGGTCTCAGTGTTTCAGGGTCTCAGTCTCTCAGTCTCTCAGTCGCTCAGTCCGTCAGTCTCTCAGTCTCTCATTGTATCAGTCTCTCAGTCTCTCAGTGTCTCAGTGTCTCAGTGTCTCAGGGTCTCAGGGTCTCAGGGCCTTAGTCTCTCAGGCCTTCAGTCTCTCAGTCTCTCAGCCTCTCAGTGTCTCAGTGTCTCAGTGTCTCAGTGTCTCAGTGTCTCAGTGTCTCATTATCTCAGGGTCTCAGTGTCTCAGTGTCTCAGGGTCTCAGGGTCTCAGGGTCTCAGGGTCTTATTCACTCAGTCACTCAGTCTCTCAGTGACTCAGTCTCTCAGTGTCTCAGGGTCTCTGGGTCTCAGTCTCTCACTCTCTCAGTGTCTCAGTGTCTCAGGGTCTCAGTGTCTCAGTGTCTCAGGTTCACAAGGTATTAGGGTCTCAGGGTCTCAGAGTCTCAGGGTCTCATTCTCTCAGCGTCTCAGTCTCTCAGGGTCTCAGTGTCTCAGTGTCTCAGTCTCTCAGGGTCTCAGTGTCTCAGTCTCTCAGTCTCTGAGTGCTCAGTCTCTCAGTCTCTCAGTGTCTCAGTCTCTCAGTGTCTCAGTCTCTCAGTCTCTCAGCCTCTCAGTCTCTCAGTGTCTCAGTGTCTCAGTGTCTCAAGGTCTCAGTGTCTCAGGGTCTCAGGGTCTCAGAGTCTCAGGGTCTCAGGGTCGCAGTGTCTCTGGGTCTCAGTCTCTCAGTGTCTCAATGTCTCAGTGTCTCAGGGTCTCAGTGTCTCAGTGTCTCAGGGTCTCAGTCTCTCAGTCTCTCAGGGTCTCAGTGTCTCAGTCTCTCAGGGTCTCAGTGTCTCAGTGTCCCAGTGTCTCAGTCTCTCAGTCTCTCAGTTTCTGAGTCGCTCAGTCTCTCAGTCTCTCAGTGTATCAGTCTCTCAGTGTCGCAGTGTCTCAGTGTCTCAGGGTCTCAGGGTCTCAGTGTCTCAGGGTGTCAGTGTCTCAGTCTCTCAGTCTCTCAGTCCCTCAGTCTCTCAGTCTCTCATTCGCACAGTCTCACAGTCTCTCAGTGTATCAGTCTCTCAGTCTCTCAGTCGCTCAGTCTCTCAGTTTCTCAGTGTCTCAGTGTCTCAGTGTCTCAGGGTCTCAGTGTCGCAGGGTCTCAGTGTCTCAGTGTCTCAGTGTCTGAGTGTCTCAGGGTCTCACTGTCTCACTGTCTCAGTTTCGCAGGCTCTCAGTGTCTCAGGGTCTCAGGGTCTCAGTCTCTTAGTCTCTCAGTATCTCAGTCTCTCAGTGTCTCAGGTTCTCAGGGTCTCAGGGTCTCAGTGTCTCAGGGTCTCAGGGCCTTAGTCTCTCATGCCCTCAGACTCTCAGTCTCTCTGGGTCTCAGTCTCTCAGTCTCTCGGTGTCTCAGTGTCTCAGTGTCTCAGGGTCTCAGTGTCTCAGTGTCTCAGGATCTCAGGGTCTCAGTGACTCAGAGTCTCAGTGTCTCATTGTCTCAGGGTCTCAGTGTCTCAGTGTCTCAGGATCTCAGGGTCTCAGTGTCTCACTGTCTCAGTATCTCATGGTCTCAGTGTTTCAGGGTCTCAGTCTCTCAGTCCCTCATTCTCTCAGTCTCTCAGTCTCTCATTGTATCAGTCTCTCAGTGTCTCAGTGTCTCAGGTTCTCAGTGTTTCAGGGTCTCAGTGTCTCCAGGATCTCAGTGTCTCAGCGTCTCAGTGCCTCAGTGTCTCAGTATCTCAGGGTCTCAGTGTCTCAGTCTCTCAGTCTCTCAGCCTCTCAGTCTCTCAGTGTCTCAGGGTCTCAGGGTCTCAGAGTCTCAGGGTCGCAGGGTCTCTGGGTCTCAGTCTCTCAGTGTCTCAATGTCTCAGTGTCTCAGGGTCTCAGTGTCTCAGTGTCTCAGGGTCTCAGTCTCTCAGGGTCTCAGTGTCGCAGTCTCTCAGGGTCTCAGTGTCTCAGTGTCCCAGTGTCTCAGTCTCTCAGTCTCTCAGTTTCTGAGTCGCTCAGTCTCTCAGTCTCTCAGTGTATCAGTCTCTCAGTCTCGCAGTGTCTCAGTGTCTCAGGGTCTCAGGGTCTCAGGGTCTCAGGGTCTCAGTGTCTCAGTCTCTCAGTTTCTCAGTCCCTCAGTCTCTCAGTCTCTCATTCGCTCAGTCACACAGTCTCTCAGTGTATCAGTCTCTCAGTCTCTCAGTCGCTCAGTCTCTCAGTCTCTCAGTGTCTCAGTGTCTCAGGGTCCCAGTGTCTCAGGGTCTCAGTGTCTCAGTGTCTCAGTGTCTGAGGGTCTCAGGGTTTCAGTGTCTCACTGTCTCAGTTTCGCAAGCTCTCAGTGTCTGAGGGTCTCAGGGTCTCAGTCTCTCATTTTCTTAGTCTCTCAGTCTCTCAGTCTCTCAGTCTCTCAGTGTCTCAGTGTCTCAGGTTCTCAGTGTCTCAGGGTCTCAGGGTCTCAGGGCCTTAGTCTCTCAGTGTCTCAGTGTCTCATTGTCTCAGTGTCTCAGTGTCTCATTGTCTCAGTGTCTCAGTGTCTCAAGGTCTCAGGGTCTCAGGGTATCAGTGTCTCAGGGTCTCAGAGTCTCACGGTCTCTCAGTGTCTCAGTGTCTCAGGGTCTCAGGGTCTCAGTGTCTCAGTGTCTCAGGGTCTCAGGGTCTCAGTGTCTCAGTGTCTCAGTGTCTCAGGGTCTCAGTGTCTCACATGTCACAAGGTATCAGGGTTTCAGGGTCTCAGAGTCTCAGGGTCTCAGTCACTCATTGTCTCAGTCTCTCAGTCTGTCAGTCTCTCAGGGTCTCAGTGTCTCAGTCTCTCAGTCTCTCAGTGTCTCAGTCTCTCAGTCTTTCAGTCTCTGAGTCGCTCTGTCTCTCAGTCTCTCAGTGTCTCAGGGTCTCAGGGTCTCAGTGTCTCACTGTCTCAGTGTCTCAGGGTCTCAGTGTCTCACTGTCTCAGTGTCTCAGTCTCATTCGCTCAGTCTCACAGTCTCTCAGTGTATCAGTCTCTCAGTCTCACAGTCACTCAGTCTCTCAGTGTCAGTCTCTCAGTGTCTCAGTGTCTCAGTGTCTCAGGGTCTCAGTGTCTCAGTCTCTCAGTCTCTCCATCTCTCAGGGTCTCAGTGTCTCAATGTCTCAGTCTCTCAGTGTCTCAGGGTCTCCGTGCCTCAGTGTCTCGGGGTCTCAGGGTCTCAGAGTCTCAGGGTCTCAGTCTCTGAGTGTCTCAGTCTGTCAGTGTCTCAGTCTCTCAGTCTCTCAGTGTCTCAGTGTCTCAGTCTCTCAGTCTCTCAGTCTCTGAGTTGCTCAGTCTCTCAGTGTCTCAGTGTCTCAGGGTCTCAGTATCTCAGGGTCTCAGTGTCTCAGTGTCTCAGAGTTTAAGTGTCTCAGGGTCTTAGTCTCTCAGGCCCTCGGTCTCTCAGTCTCTCAGGCTCTCTCGGTCTCTGGGTCTCCGTCTCTCAGTCACTCAGTCTCTCAGTGTCTCAGCCTCTCAGTCTCTCAGTGTCTCAGTGTCTCAGTGTCTCAAGGTCTCAGTGTCTCAGGGTCTCAGGGTCTCAGAGTCTCAGGGTCTCAGGGTCGCAGTGTCTCTGGGTCTCAGTCTCTCAGTGTCTCAATGTCTCAGTGTCTCAGGGTCTCAGTGTCTCAGTGTCTCAGGGTCTCAGTCTCTCAGTCTCTCAGGGTCTCAGTGTCTCAGTCTCTCAGGGTCTCAGTGTCTCAGTGTCCCAGTGTCTCAGTCTCTCAGTCTCTCAGTTTCTGAGTCGCTCAGTCTCTCAGTCTCTCAGTGTATCAGTCTCTCAGTGTCGCAGTGTCTCAGTGTCTCAGGGTCTCAGGGTCTCAGTATCTCAGGGTGTCAGTGTCTCAGTCTCTCAGTCTCTCAGTCCCTCAGTCTCTCAGTCTCTCATTCGCACAGTCTCACAGTCTCTCAGTGTATCAGTCTCTCAGTCTCTCAGTCGCTCAGTCTCTCAGTTTCTCAGTGTCTCAGTGTCTCAGTGTCTCAGGGTCTCAGTGTCGCAGGGTCTCAGTGTCTCAGTGTCTGAGTGTCTCAGGGTCTCAGTGTCTCACTGTCTCAGTTTCGCAGGCTCTCAGTGTCTCAGGGTCTCAGTCTCTTAGTCTCTCAGTATCTCAGTCTCTCAGTGTCTCAGGTTCTCAGGGTCTCAGGGTCTCAGTGTCTCAGGGTCTCAGGGCCTTTGTCTCTCATGCCCTCAGACTCTCAGTCTCTCTGGGTCTCTGGGTCTCAGTCTCTCAGTCTCTCGGTGTCTCAGTGTCTCAGTGTCTCAGGGTCTCAGTGTCTCAGTGTCTCAGGATCTCAGGGTCTCAGTGACTCAGAGTCTCAGTGTCTCATTGTCTCAGGGTCTCAGTGTCTCAGTGTCTCAGGATCTCAGGGTCTCAGTGTCTCACTGTCTCACTGTCTCAGTATCTCATGGTCTCAGTGTCTCAGGGTCTCAGTCTCTCAGTCTCTCATTCTCTCAGTCTCTCAGTCTCTCATTGTATCAGTCTCTCAGTCTCTCAGTGTCTCAGGTTCTCAGTGTTTCAGGGTCTCAGTGTCTCCAGGATCTCAGTGTCTCAGCGTCTCAGTGCCTCAGTGTCTCAGTATCTCAGGGTCTCAGTGTCTCAGTCTCTCAGTCTCTCAGCCTCTCAGTCTCTCAGTGTCTCAGGGTCTCAGTGTCTCAGAGTCTCAGGGTCGCAGGGTCTCTGGGTCTCAGTCTCTCAGTGTCTCAATGTCTCAGTGTCTCAGGGTCTCAGTGTCTCAGTGTCTCAGGGTCTCAGTCTCTCAGGGTCTCAGTGTCGCAGTCTCTCAGGGTCTCAGTGTCTCAGTGTCCCAGTGTCTCAGTCTCTCAGTCTCTCAGTTTCTGAGTCGCTCAGTCTCTCAGTCTCTCAGTCTCTCAGTGTATCAGTCTCTCAGTCTCGCAGTGTCTCAGTGTCTCAGGGTCTCAGGGTCTCAGTGTCTCAGGGTCTCAGTGTCTCAGTCGCTCAGTTTCTCAGTCCCTCAGTCTCTCAGTCTCTCATTCGCTCAGTCACACAGTCTCTCAGTGTATCAGTCTCTCAGTCTCTCAGTCGCTCAGTCTCTCAGTCTCTCAGTGTCTCAGTGTCTCAGTGTCTCAGGGTCCCAGTGTCTCAGTGTCTCAGTGTCTCAGTGTCTCAGTGTCTGAGGGTCTCAGGGTTTCAGTGTCTCACTGTCTCAGTTTCGCAGGCTCTCAGTGTCTGAGGGTCTCAGGGTCTCAGTCTCTCATTCTCTTAGTCTCTCAGTCTCTCAGTTTCTCAGTCTCTCAGTGTCTCAGTGTCTCAGGTTCTCAGTGTCTCAGGGTCTCAGGGTCTCAGGGCCTTAGTCTCTCAGTGTCTCAGTGTCTCATTGTCTCAGTGTCTCAGTGTCTCAAGGTCTCAGGGTCTCAGGGTATCAGTGTCTCAGGGTCTCAGAGTCTCACGGTCTCTCAGTGTCTCAGTGTCTCAGGGTCTCAGTGTCTCAGTGTCTCAGGGTCTCAGGGTCTCAGTGTCTCAGTGTCTCAGTGTCTCAGGGTCTCAGTGTCTCACATGTCACAAGGTATCAGGGTTTCAGGGTCTCAGAGTCTCAGGGTCTCAGTCACTCATTGTCTCAGTCTCTCAGTCTGTCAGTCTCTCAGGGTCTCAGTGTCTCAGTCTCTCAGTCTCTCAGTGTCTCAGTCTCTCAGTCTTTCAGTCTCTGAGTCGCTCTGTCTCTCAGTCTCTCAGTGTATCAATCTCTCAGTCTCTCAGTGTCTCAGTGTCTCAGGGTCTCAGGGTCTCAGTGTCTCACTGTCTCAGTGTCTCAGGGTCTCAGTGTCTCAGGGTCTCAGTGTCTCAGTCTCATTCGCTCAGTCTCACAGTCTCTCAGTGTATCAGTCTCTCAGTCTCACAGTCACTCAGTCTCTCAGTGTCAGTCTCTCAGTGTCTCAGTGTCTCAGGGTCTCAGTGTCTCAGTCTCTCAGTCTCTCCATCTCTCAGGGTCTCAGTGTCTCAATGTCTCAGTCTCTCAGTGTCTCAGGGTCTCCGTGCCTCAGTGTCTCGGGGTCTCAGGGTCTCAGAGTCTCAGGGTCTCAGTCTCTGAGTGTCTCAGTCTGTCAGCGTCTCAGTCTCTCAGTCTCTCAGTGTCTCAGTGTCTCAGTCTCTCAGTCTCTCAGTCTCTGAGTTGCTCAGTCTCTCAGTGTCTCAGTGTCTCAGGGTCTCAGTATCTCAGGGTCTCAGTGTCTCAGTGTCTCAGTGTTTAAGTGTCTCAGGGTCTTAGTCTCTCAGGCCCTCGGTCTCTCAGTCTCTCAGGCTCTCTCGGTCTCTGGGTCTCCGTCTCTCAGTCACTCAGTCTCTCAGTGTCTCAGTGTCTCAGGGACTCAGGATCTCAGGGTCTCAGGGTCTCAGTGTCTCAGTGTCTCATTGTCTCAGGGTCTCAGTGTCTCAGCGTCTCAGGGTCTCAGTGGCTCAGGGTCTCAGTGTCTCACTGTCTCAGTTTCTCAGGGTCTCAGGGTCTCAGAGTCTCAGGGTCTCAGGGTCGCAGTGTCTCTGGGTCTCAGTCTCTCAGTGTCTCAATGTCTCAGTGTCTCAGTGTCTCAGTGTCCCAGTGTCTCAGTCTCTCAGTCTCTCAGTTTCTGAGTCGCTCAGTCTCTCACTCTCTCAGTCTCTCAGTGTATCAGTCTCTCAGTCTCGCAGTGTCTCAGTGTCTCAGGGTCTCAGGGTCTCAGTGTCTCACGGTGTCAGTGTCTCAGTCTCTCAGTCTCTCAGTCCCTCAGTCTCTCAGTCTCTCATTCGCACAGTCTCACAGTCTCTCAGTGTATCAGTCTCTCAGTCGCTCAGTCTCTCAGTTTCTCAGTGTCTCAGTGTCTCAGTGTCTCAGTGTCTCAGGGTCTCAGTGTCGCATTGTCTCAGTGTCTCAGTGTCTCACTGTCTCAGTTTCGCAGGCTCTCAGTGTCTCAGGGTCTCAGGGTCTCAGTCTCTTAGTCTCTCAGTCTCTCAGTCTCTCAGTGTCTCAGTGTCTCAGGTTCTCAGGGTCTCAGGGTCTCAGTGTCTCAGGGTCTCAGGGCCTTAGTCTCTCATGCCCTCAGACTCTCAGTCTCTCTGGGTCTCTGGGTCTCAGTCTCTCAGTCTCTCAGTGTCTCAGTGTCTCAGTGTCTCAGGGTCTCAGTGTCTCAGTGTCTCAGGATCTCAGGGTCTCAGTGACTCAGAGTCTCAGTCTCTCATTGTATCAGTCTCTCAGTCTCTCAGTGTCTCAGGTTCACAGTGTTTCAGGGTCTCAGTGTCTCAGTGTCTCCAGGATCTCAGTGTCTCAGCGTCTCAGTGCCTCAGTGTCTCAGTATCTCAGGGTCTCAGAGTCTCAGTCTCTCAGTCTCTCAGCCTCTCAGTCTCTCAGTGTCTCAGTGTCTCAGGGTCTCAGTGTCTCAGGGTCTCAGTGTCTCAGAGTCTCAGGGTCTCAGGGTCGCAGGGTCTCTGGGTCTCAGTCTCTCAGTGTCTCAATGTCTCAGTGTCTCAGGGTCTCAGTGTCTCAGTGTCTCAGGGTCTCAGGGTCTCAGTCTCTCAGTCTCTCAGGGTCTCAGTGTCTCAGTCTCTCAGGGTCTCAGTGTCTCAGTGTCCCAGTGTCTCAGTCTCTCAGTCTCTCAGTTTCTGAGTCGCTCAGTCTCTCAGTCTCTCAGTGTATCAGTCTCTCAGTCTCGCAGTGTCTCAGTGTCTCAGGGTCTCAGGGTCTCAGTGTCTCAGGGTCTCAGTGTCTTAGTCTCTCAGTTTCTCAGTCCCTCAGTCTCTCAGTCGCTCAGTCTCTCAGTCTCTCAGTGTCTCAGTGTCTCAGGGTCCCAGTGTCTCTGGGTCTCAGTGTCTCAGTGTCTCAGTGTCTGAGGGTCTCAGGGTCTCAGTGTCTCACTGTCTCAGTTTCGCAGGCTCTCAGTGTCTCAGGGTCTCAGGGTCTCAGTCTCTCAGTCTCTCAGTGTCTCTGTGTTTCAGGTTCTCAGTGTCTCAGGGTCTCAGGGTCTCAGGGCCTTAGTCTCTCAGTGTCTCAGTGTCTCATTGTCTCAGTGTCTCAGTGTCTCATCGTCTCAGGGTCTCAGTGTCACAAGGTCTCAGGGTCTCAGGGTCTCAGAGTCTCAGTCACTCATTGTCTCAGTCTCTCAGTCTGTCAGTCTCTCAGGGTCTCAGTGTCTCAGTCTCTCAGTCTCTCAGTGTCTCAATCTCTCAGTCTCTCAGTGTCTCAGTGTCTCAGGGTCTCAGGGTCTCAGTGTCTCACTGTCTCAGTGTCTCAGGGTCTCAGTGTCTCAGGGTCTCAGTGTCTCAGTCTCATTCGCTCAGTCTCACAGTCTCTCACTGTATCAGTCTCTCAGTCTCACAGTCGCTCAGTCTCTCAGTGTCAGTCTCTCAATGTCTCAGTGTCTCAGTGTCTCAGGGTCTCAGTGTCTCAGTCTCTCAGTCTCTCCGTCTCTCAGGGTCTCAGTTTCTCAATGTCTCAGTCTCTCCGTGTCTCAGGGTCTCCGTGCCTCAGTGTCTCAGGGTCTCAGGGTCTCAGGGCCTTAGTCTCTCAGTGTCTCAGTGTCTCATTGTCTCAGTGTCTCAGTGTCTCATTGTCTCAGTGTCTCAGTGTCTCAAGGTCTCAGGGTCTCAGGGTATCAGTGTCTCAGGGTCTCAGCGTCTCACGGTCTCTCAGTGTCTCAGTGTCTCAGGGTCTCAGGGTCTCAGTGTCTCAGTGTCTCAGTCTCTCAGGGTCTCAGTGTCTCAGTCTCTCAGGGTCTCAGTGTCTCAGTGTCCCAGTGTCTCAGTCTCTCAGTCTCTCAGTTTCTGAGTCGCTTAGTCTCTCAGTGTATCAGTCTCTCAGTGTCGCAGTGTCTCAGTGTCTCAGGGTCTCAGGGTCTCAGTGTCTCAGGGTGTCAGTGTCTCAGTCTCTCAGTCTCTCAGTCCGTCAGTCTCTCAGTCTCTCATTCGCACAGTCTCACAGTCTCTCAGTGTATCAGTCTCTCAGTCTCTCAGTCGCTCAGTCTCTCAGTTTCTCAGTGTCTCAGTGTCTCAGTGTCTCAGGGTCTCAGTGTCGCAGGGTCTCAGTGTCTCAGTGTCTCAGTGTCTGAGTGTCTCAGGGTCTCAGTGTCTCACTGTCTCAGTTTCGCAGGCTCTCAGTGTCTCAGGGTCTCAGGGTCTCAGTCTCTTAGTCTCTCAGTATCTCAGTCTCTCAGTGTCTCAGGTTCTCAGGGTCTCAGGGTCTCAGTGTCTCAGGGTCTCAGGGCCTTAGTCTCTCATGCCCTCAGACTCTCAGTCTCTCTGGGTCTCTGGGTCTCAGTCTCTCAGTCTCTCGGTGTCTCAGTGTCTCAGTGTCTCAGGGTCTCAGTGTCTCAGTGTCTCAGGATCTCAGGGTCTCAGTGACTCAGAGTCTCAGTGTCTCATTGTCTCAGGGTCTCAGTGTCTCAGTGTCTCAGGATCTCAGGGTCTCAGTGTCTCACTGTCTCAGTATCTCATGGTCTCAGTGTTTCAGGGTCTCAGTCTCTCAGTCTCTCATTCTCTCAGTCTCTCAGTCTCTCATTGTATCAGTCTCTCAGTCTCTCAGTGTCTCAGGTTCTCAGTGTTTCAGGGTCTCAGTGTCTCCAGGATCTCAGTGTCTCAGCGTCTCAGTGCCTCAGTGTCTCAGTATCTCAGGGTCTCAGTGTCTCAGTGTCTCAGTCTCTCAGTCTCTCAGCCTCTCAGTCTCTCAGTGTCTCAGGGTCTCAGTGTCTCAGAGTCTCAGGGTCGCAGGGTCTCTGGGTCTCAGTCTCTCAGTGTCTCAATGTCTCAGTGTCTCAGGGTCTCAGTGTCTCAGTGTCTCAGGGTCTCAGTCTCTCAGGGTCTCAGAGTCGCAGTCTCTCAGGGTCTCAGTGTCTCAGTGTCCCAGTGTCTCAGTCTCTCAGTCTCTCAGTTTCTGAGTCGCTCAGTCTCTCAGTCTCTCAGTCTCTCAGTGTATCAGTCTCTCAGTCTCGCAGTGTCTCAGTGTCTCAGGGTCTCAGGGTCTCAGTGTCTCAGGGTCTCAGTGTCTCAGTCTCTCAGTTTCTCAGTCCCTCAGTCTCTCAGTCTCTCATTCGCTCAGTCACACAGTCTCTCAGTGTATCAGTCTCTCAGTCTCTCAGTCGCTCAGTCTCTCAGTCTCTCAGTGTCTCAGTGTCTCAGTGTCTCAGGGTCCCAGTGTCTCAGGGTCTCAGTGTCTCAGTGTCTCAGTGTCTGAGGGTCTCAGGGTTTCAGTGTCTCACTGTCTCAGTTTCGCAGGCTCTCAGTGTCTGAGGGTCTCAGGGTCTCAGTCTCTCATTCTCTTAGTCTCTCAGTCTCTCAGTCTCTCAGTCTCTCAGTGTCTCAGTGTCTCAGGTTCTCAGTGTCTCAGGGTCTCAGGGTCTCAGGGCCTTAGTCTCTCAGTGTCTCAGTGTCTCATTGTCTCAGTGTCTCAGTGTCTCATTGTCTCAGTGTCTCAGTGTCTCAAGGTCTCAGGGTCTCAGGGTATCAGTGTCTCAGGGTCTCAGAGTCTCACGGTCTCTCAGTGTCTCAGTGTCTCAGGGTCTCAGGGTCTCAGTGTCTCAGTGTCTCAGGGTCTCAGGGTCTCAGTGTCTCAGTGTCTCAGTGTCTCAGTGTCTCAGTGTCTCAGGGTCTCAGTGTCTCACATGTCACAAGGTATCAGGGTTTCAGGGTCTCAGAGTCTCAGGGTCTCAGTCACTCATTGTCTCAGTCTCTCAGGGTCTCAGTGTCTCAGTCTCTCAGTCTCTCAGTGTCTCAGTCTCTCAGTCTTTCAGTCTCTGAGTCGCTCTGTCTCTCAGTGTATCAATCTCTCAGTCTCTCAGTGTCTCAGTGTCTCAGTGTCTCAGGGTCTCAGTGTCTCAGTGTCTCAGTCTCATTCGCTCAGTCTCACAGTCTCTCAGTGTATCAGTCTCTCAGTCTCACAGTCACTCAGTCTCTCAGTGTCAGTCTCTCAGTGTCTCAGTGTCTCAGGGTCTCAGTGTCTCAGTCTCTCAGTCTCTCCATCTCTCAGGGTCTCAGTGTCTCAATGTCTCAGTCTCTCAGTGTCTCAGGGTCTCCGTGCCTCAGTGTCTCGGGGTCTCAGGGTCTCAGAGTCTCAGGGTCTCAGTCTCTGAGTGTCTCAGTCTGTCAGTGTCTCAGTCTCTCAGTCTCTCAGTGTCTCAGTGTCTCAGTCTCTCAGTCTCTCAGTCTCTGAGTTGCTCAGTCTCTCAGTGTCTCAGTGTCTCAGGGTCTCAGTATCTCAGGGTCTCAGTGTCTCAGTGTCTCAGTGTTTAAGTGTCTCAGGGTCTTAGTCTCTCAGGCCCTCGGTCTCTCAGTCTCTCAGGCTCTCTCGGTCTCTGGGTCTCCGTCTCTCAGTCACTCAGTCTCTCAGTGTCTCAGTGTCTCAGGGACTCAGGATCTCAGGGTCTCAGGGTCTCAGTGTCTCAGTGTCTCATTGTCTCAGGGTCTCAGTGTCTCAGCGTCTCAGGGTCTCAGTGGCTCAGGGTCTCAGTGTCTCACTGTCTCAGTTTCTCAGGGTCTCAGGGTCTCAGAGTCTCAGGGTCTCAGGGTCGCAGTGTCTCTGGGTCTCAGTCTCTCAGTGTCTCAATGTCTCAGTGTCTCAGTGTCCCAGTGTCTCAGTCTCTCAGTCTCTCAGTTTCTGAGTCGCTCAGTCTCTCACTCTCTCAGTCTCTCAGTGTATCAGTCTCTCAGTCTCGCAGTGTCTCAGTGTCTCAGGGTCTCAGGGTCTCAGTTTCTCACGGTGTCAGTGTCTCAGTCTCTCAGTCTCTCAGTCCCTTAGTCTCTCAGTCTCTCATTCGCACAGTCTCACAGTCTCTCAGTGTATCAGTCTCTCAGTCGCTCAGTCTCTCAGTTTCTCAGTGTCTCAGTGTCTCAGTGTCTCAGGGTCTCAGTGTCGCAGGGTCTCAGTGTCTCAGTGTCTCACTGTCTCAGTTTCGCAGGCTCTCAGTGTCTCAGGGTCTCAGGGTCTCAGTCTCATAGTCTCTCAGTCTCTCAGTCTCTCAGTGTCTCAGTGTCTCAGGTTCTCAGGGTCTCAGGGTCTCAGTGTCTCAGGGTCTCAGGGCCTTAGTCTCTCATGCCCTCAGACTCTCAGTCTCTCTGGGTCTCTGGGTCTCAGTCTCTCAGTCTCTCAGTGTCTCAGTGTCTCAGTGTCTCAGTGTCTCAGTGTCTCAGGGTCTCAGTGTCTCAGTGTCTCAGGATCTCAGGGTCTCAGTGACTCAGAGTCTCAGTCTCTCATTGTATCAGTCTCTCAGTCTCTCAGTGTCTCAGGTTCACAGTGTTTCAGGGTCTCAGTGTCTCAGTGTCTCCAGGATCTCAGTGTCTCAGCGTCTCAGTGCCTCAGTGTCTCAGTATCTCAGGGTCTCAGAGTCTCAGTCTCTCAGTCTCTCAGCCTCTCAGTCTCTCAGTGTCTCAGTGTCTCAGGGTCTCAGTGTCTCAGGGTCTCAGTGTCTCAGAGTCTCAGGGTCTCAGGGTCGCAGGGTCTCTGGGTCTCAGTCTCTCAGTGTCTGAATGTCTCAGTGTCTCAGGGTCTCAGTGTCTCAGTGTCTCAGGGTCTCAGTCTCTCAGTATCTCAGGGTCTCAGTGTCTCAGTCTCTCAGGGTCTCAGTGTCTCAGTGTCCCAGTGTCTCAGTCTCTCAGTCTCTCAGTTTCTGAGTCGCTCAGTCTCTCAGTCTCTCAGTGTATCAGTCTCTCAGTCTCGCAGTGTCTCAGTGTCTCAGGGTCTCAGGGTCTCAGTGTCTCAGGGTCTCAGTGTCTTAGTCTCTCAGTTTCTCAGTCCCTCAGTCTCTCAGTCGCTCAGTCTCTCAGTCTCTCAGTGTCTCAGTGTCTCAGGGTCCCAGTGTCTCAGGGTCTCAGTGTCTCAGTGTCTGAGGGTCTCAGGGTCTCAGTGTCTCACTGTCTCAGTTTCGCAGGCTCTCAGTGTCTCAGGGTCTCAGGGTCTCAGTCTCTCAGTCTCTTAGTCTCTCAGTCTCTCAGTCTCTCAGTGTCTCTGTGTTTCAGGTTCTCAGTGTCTCAGGGTCTCAGGGCCTTAGTCTCTCAGTGTCTCAGTGTCTCATTGTCTCAGTGTCTCAGTGTCTCATTGTCTCAGGGTCTCAGTGTCTCAAGGTCTCAGGGTCTCAGGGTATCAGTGTCTCAGGGTCTCAGAGTCTCACGGTCTCTCAGTGTCTCAGTGTCTCAGGGTGTCAGGGTCTCAGTGTCTCAGTGTCTCAGGTTCTCAGGGTCTCAGTGTCGCAGTGTCTCAGTGTCTCAGGGTCTCAGTGTCTCACATGTCACAAGGTCTCAGGGTCTCAGGGTCTCAGAGTCTCAGGGTCTCAGTCACTCATTGTCTCAGTCTCTCAGTCTGTCAATCTCTCAGGGTCTCAGTGTCTCAGTCTCTCAGTCTCTCAGTGTCTCAATCTCTCAGTCTCTCAGTGTCTCAGTGTCTCAGGGTCTCAGTGTCTCACTGTCTCAGTGTCTCAGGGTCTCAGTGTCTCAGGGTCTCAGTGTCTCAGTCTCATTCGCTCAGTCTCACAGTCTCTCACTGTATCAGTCTCTCAGTCTCACAGTCGCTCAGTCTCTCAGTGTCAGTCTCTCAATGTCTCAGTGTCTCAGTGTCTCAGGGTCTCAGTGTCTCAGTCTCTCAGTCTCTCCGTCTCTCAGGGTCTCAGTTTCTCAATGTCTCAGTCTCTCCGTGTCTCAGGGTCTCCGTGCCTCAGTGTCTCGGGGTCTCAGGGTCTCAGAGTCTCAGGGTCTCAGTCTCTGAGTGTCTGAGTCTGTCAGTGTCTCAGTCTCTCAGTCTCTCAGTGTCTCAGTGTCTCAGTCTCTCAGTCTCTCAGTCTCTGAGTCGCTCAGTCTCTCAGTCTCTCAGTGTATCAGTCGCTCAGTCTCTCAGTGTCTCAGTGTCTCAGGGTCTCAGTATCTCAGGGTCTCAGTGTCTCAGTGTCTCAGTGTTTAAGTGTCTCAGGGTCTCAGGGCCTTAGTCTCTCAGGCCCTCAGTCTCTCAGTCTCTCAGGCTCTCTCGGTCTCTGGGTCTCCGTCTCTCAGTCACTCAGTCTCTCAGTGTCTCAGTGTCTCAGGGTCTCAGGATCTCAGGGTCTCAGGGTCTCAGTGTCTCAGTGTCTCATTGTCTCAGGGTCTCAGGGTCTCAGAGTCTCAGGGTCTTAGTCTCTGAGTGTCTCAGTGTCTCAGTGTCTCAGTCTCTCAGTCTCTCAGTGTATCAGTCGCTCAGTCTCTCAGTGTCTCAGTGTCTCAGGGTCTCAGTATCTCAGGGTCTCAGTGTCTCAGTGTCTCAGGGCCTTAGTCTCTCAGGCCCTCAGTCTCTCAGTCTCTCAGGCTCTCTCGATCTCTGGGTCTCCGTCTCTCAGTCACTCAGTCTCTCAGTGTCTCAGTGTCTCAGGGTCTCTGGATCTCAGGGTCTCAGGGTCTCAGTGTCTCATTGTCTCAGGGTCTCAGTGTCTCAGCGTCTCAGGGTCTCAGTCTCTCAGTCTCTCAGTGTCTCAGGTTCTCAGTGTCTCAGGGTTTCAGTGTCTCAGGGTCTCAGGGTCTCAGTGTCTCAGGGTCTCAGGGCCTTAGTCTCTCATGCCCTCAGTCTCTCAGTCTCTCTGGGTCTCTGGGTCTCTGGATCTGAGTCTCTCAGTCTCGCAGACTCTCAGTCTCTCAGTGACTCAGTGTCTCAGGGTCTCAGTGTCTCAGGGTCTCAGGGTCTCAGCGTCTCAGTCTCTCAGACTCTCAGTCTCTCAGTCTCTCAGTCACTCAGTCACTAATCTCTCAGTCTCTCAGTTTCTCAGTGTCTCAGTGTCTCAGGGTTTCAGAGTCTCAGAGTCTCAGTGTTTCAGTGTCTCTGGGTCTCAGGGTCACTGGGTCTCAGGGTCTCAGTGTATCAGGGTCTCTGGGTCTCTGGGGCTCAGTCGCTCAGTCTCTCAGTCTCTCAGTGTCTCAGTGTCTCCGTGTCTCAGGGTCTCAGTGTCTCACTCTCTCAGATACTCAGGGTCTCCGGGTCTCAGTGTCTCAGGGTCTCAGGGTCTCAGGGTCTCAGTCTCTCAGTGTCTCAGGGTCTTATTCTCTCAGTCACTCAGTCTCTCAGTGTCTCAGTCTCTCAGTGTCACAGTGTCTCAGTGTCTCTGGGTCTCAGTCTCTCAGTGTCTCAGTGTCTCAGGGTCTCAGGGTCTCAGTGTCTCAGGGTCTCAGGGTCTCAAGGTCTTAGGGTCTCAGGGTCTCAGAGTCTCAGGGTCTCAGCCTCTCAGCGTCTCGGTCCCTCAGTCTCTCAGGGTCTCTGTGTCTCAGTGTCTCAGTCTCTCAGCGTCTCAGTCCCTCAGTCTCTCAGTCTCTGAGTCTCTCAGGGTCTCTGTGCCTCAGTCTCTCAGTCTCTCAGTGTATCAGTCTCTCAGTCTCTCAGTGTCTCGGTGTCTCAGTGTCTCAGTGTCTCAGGGTCTCAGTGTCTCAGTGTCTCAGTCTCGCAGTCTCTCAGTCTCTCAGGGTCTCAGTGTCTCAATGTCTTAGTCTCTGAGTGTCTCAGGCTCTCCGTGTCTCAGTGTCTCAGGGTCTCAGGGTCTCAGAGTCTCAGGGTCTCAGTCTCTCAGTGTCTCAGTCTCTCAGTCTCTCAGTGTATCAGTCTCTCAGTCTCTCAATGTCTCAGTGCCTCAGTGTCTCAGGGTGTCAGTGTCTCAGTGTCTCAGTTTCTCAGGGTCTCATAAACTCAGTGTCTCAGGGTCTCAGTGTCTCAGGTTCCCAGGGTCTCAGGGTCTTAGTCTCTCAGTCTCTCAGTCTCTCAGTGCCTCAGTGTCTCTGTGCCTCAGGGTCTCAGGGTCTCAGTGTCTCAGGGTCTCAGGGTCTCAGTCTCTCAGTCTCTTAGTCTGTCAGTCTCTCAGTCTCTCAGTGTCTCAGTGTCTCAGTGTATCAGTGACTCAGGGTCTCAGTGTCTCAGTGTCTCAGTTTCTCAGGGTCTCATTAACTCAGTGTCTCAGGGTCTCAGTGTCTCAGGTTCCCAGGGTCTCAGGGTCTTAGTCACTCAGTCTCTCAGTCTCTCAGTGTCTCAGTGTCTCTGTGCCTCAGGGTCTCAGGGTCTCAGTGTCTCAGGGTCTCAGGGTCTCAGTCTCTCAGTCTCTTAGTCTCTCAGTCTCTCAGTCTCTCAGTCTCTCAGTGTCTCAGGTGCTCAGTGTCTCAGGGTCTCAATATCTCAGTGTCTCAGGGTCTCAGTGTCTCAGGGCCTTAGATTCCCAGTCTCTCCGGGTCTCTGGGTCTCAGTGTCTCAGTTTCGCAGGTTCTCAGTGTCTCAGGGTCTCAGTCTCTCAGTCTATTAGTCTCTCAGTCTCTCAGTCTCTCAGTGTCTCAGTGTCTCAGGTTCTCAGGGTCTCAGGGTCTCAGTGTCTCAGGGTCTCAGGGCCTTAGTCTCTCATGCCCTCAGTCTCTCAGTCTCTCTCGGTCTCTGGGTCTCAGTCTCTCAGTCTCTCAGTGTCTCAGTGTCTCAGTGTCTCAGTGTCTCAGGGACTCAGTGTCTCAGTGTCTCAGGATCTCAGGGTCTCAGTGTCTCATTGTCTCAGGGTCTCAGTGTCTCAAGGTCTCAGGGTCTCAGGGTATCCGTGTCTCAGAGTCTCAGGGTCTCACGGTCTCTCAGTGTCTCAGTGTCTCAGGGTCTCAGGGTCTCAGTATCTCAGTGTCTCAGGGTCTCAGTGTCTCACATGTCAGAGGGTCTCAGTGTCTCAGGTTCCCAGGGTCTCAGGGTCTTAGTCTCTCAGTCTCTCAGTCTCTCAGTGTCTCAGTGTCTCTGTGCCTCAGGGTCTCAGGGTCTCAGTGTCTCAGGGTCTCAGGGTCTCAGTCTCTCAGTCTCTTTGTCTCTCAGTCTCTCAGTCTCTCAGTGTCTCAGGCGCTCAGTGTCTCAGGGTCTCAGTGTCTCAGTGTCTCAGGGTCTCAGTGTCTCAGGGCCTTAGATTCCCAGTCTCTCCGGGTCTCTGGGTCTTAGTGTCTCAGTTTCGCAGGTTCTCAGTGTCTCAGGGTCTCAGTCTCTCAGTCTATTAGTCTCTCAGTCTCTCAGTCTCTCAGTGTCTCAGGTTCTCAGGGTCTCAGGGTCTCAGTGTCTCAGGGTCTCAGGGCCTTAGTCTCTCATGCCCTCAGTCTCTCAGTCTCTCTGGGTCTCTGGGTCTCAGTCTCTCAGTCTCTCAGTGTCTCAGTGTCTCAGTGTCTCAGTGTCTCAGGGACTCAGTGTCTCAGTGTCTCAGGATCTCAGGGTCTCAGTGTCTCATTGTCTCAGGGTCTCAGTGTCTCAAGGTCTCAGGGTCTCAGGGTATCCGTGTCTCAGAGTCTCAGGGTCTCACGGTCTCTCAGTGTCTCAGTGTCTCAGGGTCTCAGGGTCTCAGTATCTCAGTGTCTCAGGGTCTCAGTGTCTCACATGTCAGAGGGTCTCGGGGTCTCAAGGGTCTCAGAGTCTCAGGGTCTCAGTCTCTCATTGTCTCAGTCTCTCAGTCTGTCAGTCTCTCAGGGTCTCAGTGTCTCAGTCTCTCAGTCTCTCAGTGTCTCAGTGTCTCAGGGTCTCAGGGTCTCAGTGTCTCACTGTCTCAGTGTCTCAGGGTCTCAGTGTCTCAGGGTCTCAGTGTCTCAGTCTCATTCGCTCAGTCTCACAGTCTCTCAGTGCATCAGTCTCTCAGTCTCTCAGTCGCTCAGTTTCTCAGAGTCAGTCTCTCAGTGTCTCAGTGTCTCAGTGTCTCAGGGTCTCAGTGTCTCAGTCTCTCAGTCTCTCAGTCTCTCAGTGTCTCAGAGTCTCAATGTCTCAGTCTCTCAGTGTCTCAGGGTCTCCGTGCCTCAGTGTCTCGGGGTCTCAGGGTCTCAGGGTCTCAGTGTCTCACTGTCTCAGTTTCTCAGGGTCTCAGCGTCTCAGGGTCTCAGTTTCTCAGTCTCTCTGTGTCCCAGTGTCTCAGGTTCTCAGTGTCTCAGGGTCTCAGTGTCTCAGTGTCTCAGGGTCTCAGGGTCTCAGTGTCTCAGGGTCTCAGGGCCTTAGTCTCTCATGCCCTCAGTCTCTCAGTCTCTCTGGGTCTCTGGGTCTCTAGGTCTCAGTCTCTCAGTCTCGCAGTCTCTCAGTCTCTCAGTGACTCAGTGTCTCAGGGTCTCAGTGTCTCAGGGTCTCAGGGTCTCAGCATCTCAGGGTCTCAGTCTCTCAGACTCTCAGTCTCTCAGTCTCTCAGTCACTCAGTCACTAATCTCTCAGTCTCTCAGTGTCTCAGGGTTTCAGAATCTCAGAGTCTCAGTGTTTCAGGGTCTCTGGGTCTCAGGGTCACTGGGTCACAGGGTCTCAGGGTCTCAGTGTCTCAGGGTCTCTGGGTCTCTGGGGCTCTGTCTCTCAGTCTCTCAGTGTCTCCGTGTCTCAGTGTCTCAGTGTCTCACTCTCTCAGATACTCAGGGTCTCAGGGTCTCAGTGTCTCAGGGTCTCAAGGTCTTAGGGTCTCAGGGTCTCAGAGTCTCAGGGTCTCAGTCTCTCAGTGTCTCGGTCCCTCAGTCTCTCAGTCTCTCAGGGTCTCTGTGTCTCAGTGTCTCAGTCTCTCAGCGTCTCAGTCCCTCAGTCTCTCAGTCTCTGAGTCTCTCAGGGTCTCTGTGCCTCAGTCTCTCAGTCTCTCAGTGTATCAGTCTCTCAGTCTCTCAGTGTCTCGGTGTCTCAGTCTCGCAGTCTCTCAGTCTCTCAGGGTCTCAGTGTCTCAATGTCTTAGTCTCTGAGTGTCTCAGGCTCTCCGTGTCTCAGTGTCTCAGGGTCTCAGGGTCTCAGAGTCTCAGGGTCTCAGTCTCTCAGTGTCTCAGTCTCTCAGTGTCTCAGTCTCTCAGTCTCTCAGTGTATCAGTCTCTCAGTCTCTCAATGTCTCAGTGTCTCAGTGTCTCAGGGTATCAGTGTCTCAGTGTCTCAGTTTCTCAGGGTCTCATTAACTCAGTGTCTCAGGGTCTCAGTGTCTCAGGTTCCCAGGGTCTCAGGGTCTTAGTCTCTCAGTCTCTCAGTCTCTCAGTGTCTCAGTGTCTCTGTGCCTCAGGGTCTCAGGGTCTCAGTGTCTCAGGGTCTCAGGGTCTCAGTCTCTCAGTCTCTTAGTCTCTCAGTCTCTCAGTCTCTCAGTGTCTAAGGTGCTCAGTGTCTCAGGGTCTCAGTGTCTCAGTGTCTCAGGGTCTCAGTGTCTCAGGGCCTTAGATTCCCAGTCTCTCTGGGTCTCTGGGTCTCAGTGTCTCAGTTTCGCAGGTTCTCAGTGTCTCAGGGTCTCAGTCTCTCAGTCTATTAGTCTCTCAGTCTCTCAGTCTCTCAGTGTCTCAGTGTCTCAGGTTCTCAGGGTCTCAGGGTCTCAGTGTCTCAGGGTCTCAGGGCCTTAGTCTCTCATGCCCTCAGTCTCTCAGTCTCTCTGGGTCTCTGGGTCTCAGTCTCTCAGTCTCTCAGTGTCTCAGTGTCTCAGTGTCTCAGTGTCTCAGGGACTCAGTGTCTCAGTGTCTCAGGATCTCAGGGTCTCAGTGTCTCATTGTCTCAGGGTCTCAGTGTCTCAAGGTCTCAGGGTCTCAGGGTATCCGTGTCTCAGGGTCTCAGGGTCTCACGGTCTCTCAGTGTCTCAGTGTCTCAGGGTCTCAGGGTCTCAGTATCTCAGTGTCTCAGGGTCTCAGTGTCTCACATGTCAGAGGGTCTCAGGGTCTCAAGGGTCTCAGAGTCTCAGGGTCTCAGTCTCTCATTGTCTCAGTCTCTCAGTCTCTCAGGGTCTCAGTGTCTCAGTCTCTCAGTCTCTCAGTCTCTCAGTGTCTCAGTGTCTCAGGGTCTCAGGGTCTCAGTGTCTCACTGTCTCAGTGTCTCAGGGTCTCAGTATCTCAGGGTCTCAGTGTCTCAGTCTCATTCGCTCAGTCTCACAGTCTCTCAGTGCATCAGTCTCTCAGTCTCTCAGTCGCTCAGTTTCTCAGAGTCAGTCTCTCAGTGTCTCAGTGTCTCAGGGTCTCAGGGTCTCAGTGTCTCAGTCTCTCAGTCTCTCAGTCTCTCAGTGTCTCAGAGTCTCAATGTCTCAGTCTCTCAGTGTCTCAGGGTCTCCGTGCCTCAGTGTCTCGGGGTCTCAGGGTCTCAGAGTCTCAGGGTCTCAGTCTCTGAGTGTCTGAGTCTGTCAGTGTCTCAGTCTCTCAGTCTCTCAGTGTCTCAGTGTCTCAGTCTCTCAGTCTCTCAGTCTCTGAGTCGCTCAGTCTCTCAGTGTATCAGTCGCTCAGTCTCTCAGTCTCTCAGTGTCTCAGGGTCTCAGTGTCTCAGGGTCTCAGGGTCTCAGTGTCTCACTGTCTCAGTTTCTCAGGGTCTCAGCGTCTCAGGGTCTCAGTTTCTCAGTTTCTCTGTGTCCCAGTGTCTCAGGTTCTCAGTGTCTCAGGGTCTCAGTGTCTCAGTGTCTCAGGGTCTCAGGGTCTCAGTGTCTCAGGGTCTCAGGGCCTTAGTCTCTCATGCCCTCAGTCTCTCAGTCTCTCTGGGTCTCTGGGTCTCTAGGTCTCAGTCTCTCAGTCTCGCAGTCTCTCAGTCTCTCAGTGACTCAGTGTCTCAGGGTCTCAGTGTCTCAGGGTCTCAGGGTCTCAGCATCTCAGGGTCTCAGTCTCTCAGACTCTCAGTCTCTCAGTCTCTCAGTCACTCAGTCACTAATCTCTCAGTCTCTCAGTGTCTCAGGGTTTCAGAATCTCAGAGTCTCAGTGTTTCAGGGTCTCTGGGTCTCAGGGACACTGGGTCACAGGGTCTCAGGGTCTCAGTGTCTCAGGGTCTCTGGGTCTCTGGGGCTCTGTCTCTCAGTCTCTCAGTGTCTCCGTGTCTCAGTGTCTCAGTGTCTCACTCTCTCAGATACTCAGGGTCTCAGGGTCTCAGGGTCTTAGTGTCTCAGGGTCTCAAGGTCTTAGGGTCTCAGGGTCTCAGAGTCTCAGGGTCTCAGTCTCTCAGTGTCTCGGTCCCTCAGTCTCTCAGTCTCTCAGGGTCTCTGTGTCTCAGTGTCTCAGTCTCTCAGCGTCTCAGTCCCTCAGTCTCTCAGTCTCTGAGTCTCTCAGGGTCTCTGTGCCTCAGTCTCTCAGTCTCTCAGTGTATCAGTCTCTCAGTCTCTCAGTGTCTCGGTGTCTCAGTGTCTCAGTATCTCAGGGTCTCAGTGTCTCAGTGTCTCAGTCTCGCAGTCTCTCAGTCTCTCAGGGTCTCAGTGTCTCAATGTCTTAGTCTCTGAGTGTCTCAGGCTCTCCGTGTCTCAGTGTCTCAGGGTCTCAGAGTCTCAGGGTCTCAGTCTCTCAGTGTCTCAGTCTCTCAGTGTCTCAGTCTCTCAGTCTCTCAGTGTATCAGTCTCTCAGTCTCTCAATGTCTCAGTGCCTCAGTGTCTCAGGGTGTCAGTGTCTCAGTTTCTCAGGGTCTCATAAACTCAGTGTCTCAGGGTCTCAGTGTCTCAGGTTCCCAGGGTCTCAGGGTCTTAGTCTCTCAGTCTCTCAGTCTCTCAGTGCCTCAGTGTCTCTGTGCCTCAGGGTCTCAGGGTCTCAGTGTCTCAGGGTCTCAGGGTCTCAGTCTCTCAGTCTCTTAGTCTCTCAGTCTCTCAGTCTCTCAGTGTCTCATTGTCTCAGTGTCTCAGTGTCTCAGTGTCTCAGGGTCTCAGTGTCTCTGTGTCTCAGTCTCTCAGCATCTCAGCCCCTCAGTCTCTCAGTCTCTCAGGGTCTCGGTGTCTCAGTCTCTCAGTCTCTCAGTGTATCAGTCTCTCAGTCTCTCAGTGTCTCGGTGTCTCAGTGTCTCAGGGTCTCAGGGTCTCAGGGTCTCAGTGTCTCAGTGTCTCAGTGTCTCAGTCTCGCAGTCTCTCAGTCTCTCAGGGTCTCAGTGTCTCAATGTCTTAGTCTCTGAGTGTCTCAGGCTCTCCGTGTCTCAGTGTCTCAGGGTCTCAGGGTCTCAGAGTCTCAGGGTCTCAGTCTCTCAGTGTCTCAGTCTCTCAGTCTCTCAGTGTATCAGTCTCTCAGTCTCTCAATGTCTCAGTGTCTCAGTGTCTCAGGGTGTCAGTGTCTCAGTGTCTCAGATTCTCAGGGTCTCATTAACTCAGTGTCTCAGGGTCTCAGTGTCTCAGGTTCCCAGGGTCTCAGGGTCTTAGTCTCTCTGTCTCTCAGTGTCTCAGTGTCTCTGTGCCTCAGGGTCTCAGGGTCTCAGTGTCTCAGGGTCTCAGGGTCTCAGTCTCTCAGTCTCTTAGTCTCTCAGTCTCTCAGTCTCTCAGTGTCTCAGTGTCTCAGGTGCTCAGTGTCTCAGGGTCTCAGTGTCTCAGTGTCTCAGGGTCTCAGGGTCTCAGTGTCTCAGGGCCTTAGATTCTCAGTCTCTCTGGGTCTCTGGGTCTCAGTGTCTCAGTGTCTCAGTGTCTCAGCGTATAAGTGACTCAGGGTCTCAGTGTCTCATTGTCTCAGTGTCTCAGTGTCTCAGGGTCTCAGGGTCTCAGTCTCGCTGTGTCTCAGTGTTTCAGGGTCTCAGGGTCTCAGTGTCTCAGGGTCTCAGTGTCTCAGTGTCACAGGGTCTCAGGGTCTCAGGTTGTCAGTCTCTCAGTGTCTCAGTCTCTCTGTCTCTCTGGGACTCAGTGTCTCAGTTTCTCAGTGTCTCAGTGTCCCAGTGTCTCAGTCTCTCAGTCTATCAGTCTCTGAGTCGCTCAGTCTCTCAGTGTATCAGTCTCTCAGTCACTCAGTGTCTCAGGGTTTCAGGGTCTCAATGTCTCACTGTCTCAGTGTCTCAGGGCCTCAGAGTCTCAGGGTCTCAGTGTGTCAGTCTCTCAAACACTCAGTCTCCCAGTCTCTCAGTCGCTCAGTCTCTCAGTCTCTCAGTCTCTCATTGTATCAGTCTCTCAGTCTCCCAGCGTCTCAGTGTCTCAGTGTCTCAGGGTCTCAGTGTCTCAGTGTCTCAGGGTCTCAGTGTCTCAGGGTCTCAGGGTCTCAGTGTCTCACTGTCTGAGGGTCTCAGGGTCTCAGTGTCTCACTGTCTCAGTTTCGCAGGTTCTCAGTGTCTCAGGGTCTCAGTCTCTCAGTCTATTAGTCATCTCAGTCGCTCAGTCTCTCAGTGTCTCAGTGTCTCAGGTTCTCAGGGTCTCAGGGTCTCAGTGTCTCAGGGTCTCAGGACCTTAGTCTCTCATGCCCTCAGTCTCTCAGTCTCTCTGGGTCTCTGGGTCTCACTCTCTCAGTCTCTCAGTGTCTCAGTGTCTCAGGGTCTCAGTGTCTCAGTGTCTCAGGATCTCAGGGTCTCAGTGTCTCAGTGTCTCAGTGTCTCATTGTCTAGGGTCTCAGTGTCTCAAGGTCTCAGGGTGTCAGGGTATCCGTGTCTCAGGGTCTCAGGGTCTCACGGTCTCTCAGTGTCTCAGTGTCTCAGGGTCTCAGGGTCTCAGTATCTCAGTGTCTCAGGGTCTCAGTGTCTCACATGTCAGAGGGTCTCAGGGTCTCAGGGTCTCAGAGTCTCAGGGTCTCAGTCTCTCATTGTCTCAGTCTCTCAGTCTGTCAGTCTCTCAGGGTCTCAGTGTCTCAGTGTCTCAGTCTCTCAGTGTCTCAGTCTCTCAGTCTCTCAGTCTCTGAGTCGCTCAGTCTCTCAGTATCTCAGTCTCTCAGTGTATCAATCTCTCAGTCTCTCAGTCTCTCAGTGTCTCAGTGTCTCAGGGTCTCAGGGTCTCAGTGTCCCACTGTCTCAGTGTCTCAGGGTCTCAGTGTCTCAGGGTCTCAGTGTCTCAGTCTCATTCGCTCAGTCTCACAGTCTCTCAGTGTATCAGTCTCTCAGTCTCTCAGTCGCTCAGTTTCTCAGTGTCAGTCTCTAAGTGTCTCAGTGTCTCAGTGTCTCAGGGTCTCAGTGTCTCAGTCTCTCAGTCTCTCAGTGTCTCAGAGTCTCAATGTCTCAGTCTCTCAGTGTCTCAGGGTCTCCGTGCCTCAGTGTCTCGGGGTCTCAGGGTCTCAGAGTCTCAGGGTCTCAGTCTCTGAGTGTCTCAGTCTGTCAGTGTCTCAGTCTCTCTGTCTCTCAGTGTCTCAGTGTCTCAGTCTCTCAGTCTCTGAGTCGCTCAGTCTCTCAGTGTATCAGTCGCTCAGTCTCTCAGTGTCTCAGGGTCTCAGTATCTCAGGGTCTCAGTGTCTCAGTGTCTCAGTGTTTCAGTGTCTCAGGGTCTCAGGGCCTTAGTCTCTCAGGCGCTCAGTCTCTCAGTCTCTCAGGGTCTCTGGGTCTCCGTCTCTCAGTCTCTCAGTGTCTCAGTGTCTCAGTGTCTCAGTGTCTCAGGATCTCAGGGTCTCAGGGTCTCAGTGTCTCAGTGTCTCATTGTCCCAGGGTCTCAGTGTCTCAGCGTCTCAGGGTCTCAGTGTCTCAGGGTCTCAGGGTCTCAGTGTCTCACTGTCTCAGTTTCTCAGGGTCTCAGTGTCTCAGCGTCTCAGGGTCTCAGTTTCTTAGTCTCTCTGTGTCCCAGTGTCTCAGGTTCTCAGTGTCTCAGGGTCTCAGTGTCTCAGTGTCTCAGTGTCTCAGGGTCTCAGTCTCTCAGTGACTCAGTGTCTCAGGGTCTCAGTGTTTCAGGGTCTCAGGGTCTCAGCGTCTCAGGGTCTCAGTCTCTCAGACTCTCAGTCTCTCAGTCTCTCAGTCACTCAGTCACTAATCTCTCAGTCTCTCAGTTTCTCAGTGTCTCAGTGTCTCAGGGTTTCAGAATCTCAGAGTCTCAGTGTTTCAGGGTCTCTGGGTCTCAGGGTCACTGGGTCACTGGGTCTCAGGGTCTCAGTGTCTCAGTGTCTCAGGGTCTCTGGGTCTCTGGGGCTCAGTCTCTCAGTCTCTCAGTGTCTCCGTGTCTCAGGGTCTCAGTGTCTCACTCTCTCAGATACTCAGGGTCTCAGGGTCTCAGTGTCTCAGGGTCTCAGTCTATCAGTCTCTGAGTCGCTCAGTCTCTCAGTGTATCAGTCTCTCAGTCTCTCAGTGTCTCAGGGTTTCAGGGTCTCAATGTCTCACTGTCTCAGTGTCTCAGGGCCTCAGTGTCTCAGGGTCTCAGTGTGTCAGTCTCTCAAACTCTCAGTCTCCCAGTCTCTCAGTCGCTCAGTCTCTCAGTCTCTCAGTCTCTCATTGTAACAGTCTCTCAGTCTCCCAGCGTCTCAGTGTCTCAGTGTCTCAGGGTCTCAGTGTCTCAGGGTCTCAGTGTCTCAGGGTCTCAGGGTCTCAGTGTCTCACTGTCTGAGGGTCTCAGGGTCTCAGTGTCTCACTGTCTCAGTTTCGCAGGTTCTCAGTGTCTCAGGGTCTCAGTCTCTCAGTCTATTAGTCATCTCAGTCTCTCAGTCTCTCAGTGTCTCAGTGTCTCAGGTTCTCACGGTCTCAGGGTCTCAGTGTCTCAGGGTCTCAGGGCCTTAGTCTCTCATGCCCTCAGTCTCTCAGTCTCTCTGGGTCTCTGGGTCTCAGTCTCTCAGTCTCTCAGTGTCTCAGTGTCTCAGTGTCTCAGGGTCTCAGTGTCTCAGTGTCTCAGGATCTCAGGGTCTCAGTGTCTCAGTGTCTCAGTGTCTCATTGTCTCAGGGTCTCAGTGTCTCAAGGTCTCAGGGTCTCAGGGTATCCGTGTCTCAGGGTCTCAGGGTCTCACGGTCTCTCAGTGTCTCAGTGTCTCAGGGTCTCAGGGTCTCAGTATCTCAGTGTCTCAGGGTCTCAGTGTCTCACATGTCAGAGGGTCTCAGGGTCTCAGGGTCTCAGAGTCTCAGGGTCTCAGTCTCTCATTGTCTCAGTCTCTCAGTCTGTCAGTCTCTCAGGGTCTCAGTGTCTCAGTGTCTCAGTGTCTCAGTCTCTCAGTGTCTCAGTCTCTCAGTCTCTGAGTCGCTCAGTCTCTCAGTATCTCAGTCTCTCAGTGTATCAATCTCTCAGTCTCTCAGTCTCTCAGTGTCTCAGTGTCTCAGGGTCTCAGGGTCTCAGTGTCCCACTGTCTCAGTGTCTCAGGGTCTCAGTGTCTCAGGGTCTCAGTGTCTCAGTCTCATTCGCTCAGTCTCACAGTCTCTCAGTGTATCAGTCTCTCAGTCTCTCAGTCGCTCAGTTTCTCAGTGTCAGTCTCTAAGTGTCTCAGTGTCTCAGTGTCTCAGTGTCTCCGTGCCTCAGTGTCTCGGGGTCTCAGGGTCTCAGAGTCTCAGGGTCTCAGTCTCTGAGTGTCTCAGTCTGTCAGTGTCTCAGTCTCTCAGTCTCTCAGTGTCTCAGTGTCTCAGTGTCTCAGTCTCTCAGTCTCTCAGTCTCTGAGTCGCTCAGTCTCTCAGTGTATCAGTCGCTCAGTCTCTCAGTGTCTCAGTGTCTCAGGGTCTCAGTATCTCAGGGTCTCAGTGTCTCAGTGTCTCAGTGTTTCAGTGTCTCAGGGTCTCAGGGCCTTAGTCTCTCAGGCGCTCAGTCTCTCAGTCTCTCAGGGTCTCTGGGTCTCCGTCTCTCAGTCTCTCAGTGTCTCAGTGTCTCAGGATCTCAGGGTCTCAGGGTCTCAGTGTCTCAGTGTCTCATTGTCCCAGGGTCTCAGTGTCTCAGCGTCTCAGGGTCTCAGTGTCTCAGGGTCTCAGGGTCTCAGTGTCTCACTGTCTCAGTTTCTCAGGGTCTCAGTGTCTCAGGGTCTCAGTTTCTCAGTCTCTCTGTGTCCCAGTGTCTCAGGTTCTCAGTGTCTCAGGGTCTCAGTGTCTCAGTGTCTCAGTGTCTCAGTGTCTCAGGGTCTCAGTCTCTCAGTGACTCAGTGTCTCAGGGTCTCAGTGTTTCAGGGTCTCAGGGTCTCAGCGTCTCAGGGTCTCAGTCTCTCAGACTCTCAGTCTCTCAGTCTCTCAGTCACTCAGTCACTAATCTCTCAGTCTCTCAGTTTCTCAGTGTCTCAGTGTCTCAGTGTCTCAGGGTTTCAGAATCTCAGAGTCTCAGTGTTTCAGGGTCTCTGGGTCTCAGGGTCACTGGGTCACTGGGTCTCAGGGTCTCAGTGTCTCAGTGTCTCAGGGTCTCTGGGTCTCTGGGGCTCAGTCTCTCAGTCTCTCAGTGTCTCCGTGTCTCAGGGTCTCAGTGTCTCACTCTCTCAGATACTCAGGGTCTCAGGGTCTCAGGGTCTCAGTGTCTCAGGGTCTCAGGGTCTCAGTGTCACAGGGTCTCAGGGTCTCAGGGTCTTATTCTCTCAGTCACTCAGTCTCTCAGTGTCTCAGTCTCTCAGTGTCACAGTGTCTCAGGCTCTCTGGGTCTCAGTCTCTCAGTGTCTCAGTGTCTCAGGGTCTCAGTGTCTCAGGGTCTCAAGGTCTTAGGGTCTCAGTGTCTCAGAGTCTCAGGGTCTCAGTCTCTCAGCGTCTCAGTCCCTCAGTCTCTCAGTCTCTCAGTCACTCAGGGTCTCTGTGTCCCAGTGTCTCAGGTTCTCAGTGTCTCAGGGTCTCAGAGTCTCAGTGTCTCAGGGTCTCAGGGCCTTAGTCTCTCATGCCCTCAGTCTCTCAGTCTCTCTGGGTCTCTGGGTCTCAGTCTCCAGTCTCGCAGTCTCTCAGTCTCTCAGTGACTCAGTGTCTCAGGGTCTCAGTGTCTCAGGGTCTCAGGGTCTCAGCGTCTCAGGGTCTCAGTCTCTCAGACTCTCAGTCTCTCAGTCTCTCAGTCACTCAGTCACTAATCTCTCAGTCTCTCAGTTTCTCAGTGTCTCAGTGTCTCAGGGTTTCAGAATCTCAGAGTCTCAGTGTTTCAGGGCCTCTGGGTCTCAGGGTCACTGGGTCACTGGGTCTCAGGATCTCAGTGTCTCAGGGTCTCTGGGTCTCTGGGGCTCAGTCTCTCAGTCTCTCAGTGTCTCCGTGTCTCAGGGTCTCAGTGTCTCACTCTCTCAGATACTCAGGGTCTCAGGGTCTCAGTGTATCAGGGTCTCAGGGTCTCAGTGTCTCAGGGTCTCAGGGTCTCAGGGTCTTATTCTCTCAGTGTCTCAGTCTCTCAGTCTCTCAGTCCCTCAGTCTCTCAGTCTCTCATTCGCACAGTCTCACAGTCACTCAGTGTATCAGTCTCTCAGTCGCTCTGTCTCTCAGTCTCTCAGTGTCTCAGTGTCTCAGGGTCTCAGTGTCGCAGGATCTCAGAGTCTCAGTGTCTCACTGTCTGAGGGTCTCAGGGTCTCAGTGTCTCACTGTCTCAGTTTCGCAGGCTCTCAGTGTCTTAGGGTCTGAGGGTCTCAGACTCTCAGGCTCTTAGTCTCTCAGTCTCTCAGTCTCTCAGTGTCTCAGGTTCTCAGGGTCCCAGGGTCTCAGTGTCTCAGTGTCTCAGGGCCTTAATCTCTCATGCCCTCAGTCTCTCAGTCTCTCTGAGTCTCTGGGTCTCAGTCTCTCAGTCTCTCAGTGTCTCAGTGTCTCAGTGTCTCAGTGTCTCAGGGTCTCAGTGTCTCAGTGTCTCAGGATCTCAGGGTCTCAGTGTCTCAGAGTCTCAGTGTCTCATTGTTTCAGGGTCTCAGTGTCTCAGTGTCTCAGGATCTCAGGGTCTCAGTGTCTCACTGTCTCAGTATCTCATGGTCTCAGTGTCTCAGGGTCTCAGTCTCTCAGTCTCTCATTCACTCAGTCTCTCAGTCTCTCATTGTATCAGTCTCTCAGTCTCTCAGTGTCCCAGGATCTCAGTGTCTCAGCGTCTCAGTGCCTCAGTGTCTCAGTATCTCAGGGTCTCAGTGTCTCAGTCTCTCAGTCTCTCAGTGTCTCAGTGTCTCAGGGTCTCAGTGTCTCAGTGTCTCATGGTTTCAGTGTCTCAGTGTCTCAGCGTCTCAGAGTCTCAATGTCTCAGGGTCTCAGGGTCTCAGGGTCTCAGAGTCTCAGGGTCTCAGTGTCTCAGTCTCAGTCTCTCAGTCTCTCAGTCTCTCAGTCTCTCAGTGTCTCAGGGTCTCAGTCTCTCAGTCTCTCAGTCTCTCAGTCTCTCAGTGTCTCAGGGTATCGGGGCATCAGTGTCTCAGTGTCTCAGGGTCTCAGTGTCTCAGGGTCTCAGTCTCAGTCTCTCAGTCGCTCAGTCTCTCAGTCTCTCAGTCTCTCATTGTATCAGTCTCTCAGTCTCTCAGTGTCTCAGTGTCTCAGTGTCTCAGGGTCTCAGGGTCTCAGGGCCTTAGTCTCTCAGGCCTTCAGTCTCTCAGTCTCTCAGCCTCTCAGTGTCTCAGTGTCTCATTGTCTCAGTGTCTCAGGGTCTCAGTGTCTCACTGTCTCAGGATCTCTGGGTCTCAGGGTCTCAGTGTCTCAGTGTCTCAGGGTCTCAGTGTCTCATTATCTAAGGGTCTCAGTGTCTCAGTGTCTCAGGGTCTCAGGGTCTCAGTGTCTCAGGTTCTCAGGGTCTTATTCTCTCAGTCACTCAGTCTCTCAGTGACTCAGTCTCTCAGTGTCTCAGGGTCTCTGGGTCTCAGTCTCTCACTCACTCAGTGTCTCAGTGTCTCAGGGTCTCTCAGTCTCTCAGTCTCTCAGTGTCTCAGGTGCTCAGTGTCTCAGGGTCTCAGTGTCTCAGTGTCTCAGGGTCTCAGGGTCTCAGTGTCTCAGGGTCTCAGAGCCTTAGACTCTCAGTCTCTCTGGGTCTCAGTGTCTCAGTGTCTCAGTGTCTCAGTGTATCAGTGACTCAGGGTCTCAGTGTCTCATTGTCTCAGTGTCTCAGTGTCTCAGGGTCTCAGGGTCTCAGTGTGTCAGTGTCTCAGGGTCTCAGGGTCTCAGTCTCGCAGTGTCTCAGTGTTTCAGGGTCTCAGGGTTTCAGTGTCTCAGGGTCTCAGTGTCTCAGTGTCACAGGGTCTCAGGGTCTCAGGGTCTCAGGTTCTCAGAGTCTCAGGGTGTCAGTCTCACAGTGTCTCAGTCTCTCTGTCTCTCAGGGTCTCCGTGTCTCAGTTTCTCAGTGTCTTAGTGTCCCAGTGTCTCAGTCTCTCAGTCTATCAGTATCTGAGTCGCTCAGTCTCTCAGTCTCTCAGTCTCTCAGTGTATCAGTCTCTCAGTCTCTCAGTGTCTCAGTGTCTCAGGGTTTCAGGGTCTCAGTGTCTCACTGTCTCAGTGTCTCAGGGCCTCAGTGTCTCAGGGTCTCAGTGTCTCACTGTCTCAGTGTCTCAGGGTCTCAGTGTCTCAGTGTCTCAGTGTCTGAGGGTCTCAGGGTCTCAGTGTCTCACTGTCTCAGTTTTGCAGGTTCTTAGTGTCTCAGGGTCTCAGTCTCTCAGACTCTTAGTCTCTCAGTCTCTCAGTCTCTCAGTGTCTCAGTGTCTCAGGTTCTCAGGGTCTCAGGGTCTCAGTGTCTCAGGGTCTCAGGGCCTTAGTCTCTCATGCCCTCAGTCTCTCAGTCTCTCTGGATCTCTGGGTCTCAGTCTCTCAGTCTCTCAGTGTCTCAGTGTCTCAGTGTCTCAGTCTCTCAGTCTCTCAGTTTCTCAGTGTCTCAGGGTCTCAGTGTCTCAGGGTCTCAGTGTCTCAAGGTCTCAGGGTCTCAGGGTATCAGTGTCTCAGGGTCTCAGGGTCTCAGTGTCTCATTGTCTCAGGGTCTCAATGTCTCACATGTCAGAGGGTCTCAGTGTCTCAGTGTCTCAGGGTCTCAGGGTCTCAGAGTCTCAGGGTCTCAGTCTCTCATTGTCTCAGTCTCTCAGTCTGTCAGTCTCTCAGGGTCTCAGTCTCTCAGTCTCTCAGTCTCTGTGTCGCTCAGTCTCTCAGTGTCTTAGTGTCTCAGGGTCTCAGGGTCTCAGTGTCTCACTGTCTCAGTGTATCAGGGTCTCAGTGTCTCAGGGTCTCAGTGTCTCAGTCTCATTCGCTCAGTCTCACAGTCTCTCAGTATATCAGTCTCTCAGTCGCTCAGTTTCTCAGTGTCAGTCTCTCAGTGTCTCAGTGTCTCAGTATCTCAGTGTCTCAGTCTCTCAGTCTCTCAGGGTCTCAGTGTCTCAATGTCTCAGTCTCTCAGTGTCTCAGGGTCTCCGTGCCTCAGTGTCTCGGGGTCTCAGGGTCTCAGAGTCTCAGGGTCTCAGTCTCTGAGTGTCTCAGTCTGTCAGTGTCTCAGTCTCTCAGTCTCTCAGTGTCTCAGTGTCTCAGTGTCTCATCGTCTCAGAGTCTCAGTGTCTCTCTGTCTCTGTCTCTCAGTGTCTCAGAGTCTCAGTGTCTCAGAGTCTCAGTGTATTGGTACCTCAGTGTCTCCATGTCTCTGTGCCTCAGTCTATCAGTCTCTCAGTGTCTCTGTGTCTCAGTGTCTCAGTGTCTCTTTGTCTCAGAGACTCAGTGTCTCTATGCCTGAGTGTTTTAATATCTCAAAGTCTCAGTGTCTCAGTGTGTCAGAGACTCAGTGTCCCTTTGTCTCTGTGTCTGAGTGTTTCTGTGCCTCAGTGTCACAGTGTCTCTGTGTCTCAGTGTTGCAGTGTCTCTATGTCTCAGTGTCTCAGTGTTTCTCTATCTCTGTGGCTCAGAGTCTCAGTGTCTCAGACTCTCAATGTCTCTGTGTCTCAGTTTATCAGTGTCTCAGAGACTCAGTGTCTCTGTGTTTTTCTGTCTGAGTGCCTCTGTGCCTCAGTGTCTCAGTGTCTCAGAGTCTCAGTGAATCTGTGTCTCTGTGTCTCAGTGTCTCTGTGCCTCAGTGTATCTGTGTCTCTGTATCTCAGAGTCTCAGAGTCTCTGTGTCTCAGTGTTTCTGTGTCTCAGTGTCTCTGTGCCTCAGTGTCTCTGTGCCTCAGTGTTTCATGTTTCAGAGTATCACCGTTTCTGTGTCACAGTGTCTCTCTGTCTCTGTGTCTCAGTGTCTCTGTGTCTCAGTGTTTCAGCGTCTCAGAGTCGCAGTGTCTCTGTGTCTCAGTGTCTCTGTGCCTCAGTGTCTCTGTGCCTCATTGTCTCTGTGCCTCAGTGTCTCTCTGTCTCAGTTTCTCTGTGCCTCAGTGTATCTGTGTCTCAGTGTCTCTGTGTCTCAGTGTCTCTGTGTCTCAGTGTATCAGAGTCTCAGAGTCTCCGTGTCTCAGAGTCTCTGTGTCTTGGTGCCTCAGTGTCTCAGTGTCTCTGCGTCTCAGTCTATCAGACTCTCAGTGTCTCTGTGTCACAGTCTCAGTGCCTCAGTGTCTCTGTGTCTCAGAGACTCAGTGTCTCTGTGTCTCAGTGTCTCTGTGTCTCAGTGTATCAGAGTCTCAGAGTCTCCGTGTCTCAGAGTCTCTGTGTCTTGGTGCCTCAGTGTCTCAGTGTCTCTGCGTCTCAGTCTATCAGACTCTCAGTGTTTCTGTGTCACAGTCTCAGTGCCTCAGTGTCTCTGTGTCTCAGAGACTCAGTGTCTCTGTGCCTCAGTGTCTCTGTGCCTCAGTGTCTTAGTATCTCAAAGTCTCAGTGTATCAGTTTCTCTGTGTCACAGTGTCTCTGTGTCTCAGTGTCTGAACGTTTTGTGTCTCAGTGTCTCTGTGTCTCAGAGTCACTGTTTCTCGTGTCTCTGTGTCTTAGTGTCTCAAAGTCTTTGTGTCTCAGTGTCTCCGTGTCTCTGACTCTCAGTGTCTCTGTGTCCAAGTGTCTCAGTTTCTCAGATTATCAGTGTCTCAGTGTCTCAGAGTCTCAGTGAGTCTATCGCTGTGTCTCTGTTTTTCAGTGTCTCTGTGCCTCAGTGTATCTGTGCCTCAGAGTCTCTGTGCCTCAGTGTCTCTATGTCTCTGTATCTCAGTGTCTCACTGTCTCTGTGTTTCAGTGTCTCAGAGTCCCAGATTATCAGTGTCTCAGTGTCTCAGTTTCAGTGAATCTGTGTCTCTGTGTCTCTGTGCCTCAGTGTATCTGTGTCTCTGTATCTCAGAGTCTCAGAGTCACAGATTCTCTGTGTCTCAGTGTCTCAGTGTCTCTGTGTCTCTGTGTCTCTGTGCCTCAGTGTCTCTGTGCCTCAGTGTTTCATGTTTCAGAGTCTCACCGTTTCTGTGTCACAGTGTCTCTCTGTCTCTGTGTCTCAGTGTCTCTGTGTCTCACTGTTTCAGCGTCTCAGAGTCGCAGTGTCTCTGTGTCTCAGTGTCGCTGTGCCTCATTGTCTCTGTGTCTCAGTGTCTCTGTTCTCAGTGTCTCTGTGCCTCATTGTCTCTGTGCCTCAGTGTCTCTGTGTCTCTGTGTCTCAGTGTCTCAGAGTCTCAGTGTCTCAGTGTCTCTGTGTCTCAGTGTATCAGCGTCTCAGTGACTCATTGTCTCTGTGTCTGAGTGTCTCTGTGCCTCAGTGTCTCAGTGTTTCTGTGTCTCATTTTCTCAGACTCTCAGTGTCTCTGTGTCCCAGTGCCTCTGTGTCTCTGCGTCACAGAGAATCAGTGCCTCGGTGTCTCTCTGTATGAGTGTCTCTGTGCCTCAGTGTCAGAGTGTCTCAGTGTCTCTGTGTCTCTGTGTATCAGTTTCTCAGTGTCTCTGTGCCCCAGTGTCTGAATGTCTCTGTGCCTCAGTGTCTCAGTGTCTCACTGTCTCTATCTGTGTCTCAGTGCCTCAGTGTCTCAGTGTCTCAGTGTGTCTGTGTCTCACTTTCTCAGACTCTCAGTGACTCTGTGTCCCAGTGCCTCTGTGTCTCTGTGTCACAGAGAATCAGTGCCTCAGTGTCTCTCTGTCTGAGTGTCTCTGTGCCTCAGTGTCACAGTGTCTCAGTGTATCAGTTTCTCAGTGTCTCTGTGCCCCAGTGTCACAGTGTCTCAGTGTCTCTGTTTCTCAGTGTCACAGTGCCTCAGTGCCTCAGTGTCTCTGTGTCTCAGAGACTCAGTGTCTCTGTGCCTCAGTGTCTTAGTATCTCAAAGTCTCAGTGTCTCAGTGTCTCAGTGTCGCTGTGTCACAGTGTCTCTGTGCCTCAGTGTCTCTATGTCTCTGTGTCTCAGTGTCTCACTGCCTCTGTGCCTCAGTGCCTCAGTGTCTCAGCGTCTCAATGTATGTGTGTCTCAGTGTCTCTGTGTCTCTTTTTCTCAGACTCTCAGTGTCTCTGTGTCCCAGTGTCTCTGTGTCTCTGTGTCACAGAGAATCAGTGCCTCAGTGTCTCTCTGTCTGAGTGTCTCTGTGCCTCAGTGTCACAGTGTCTCAGTGTCTCAGAGTCTCAGTGTCTCTGTGTCTCTGTGTCTCAGTGTCTCAGTGTATCAGTGAGTCAGAGACTCAGTGTCTCTTTGTCTCTGTGTCTGAGTGTCTCTGTGCCTCAGTGTCACAGTGTCACAGTGTCTCAGTGTCTCTGGGCCTCTGTGTCTCAGTGTCTCGTGTCTCAGTGTTTCTGTGCCTCTGAGTTTCAGAGTCTCAGTGTGTCAGTGTCTCAGAGACTCAGTGTCTCTTTGTCTCTGAGTCTGAGTGTCTCTGTTTCTCAGTGTCACAGTGTCTCAGTGCCTCAGTGTCTCTGTGTCTCAGAGACTCAGTGTCTCTGTGCCTCAGTGTCTTAGTATCTCAAAGTCTCAGTGTCTCAGTGTCTCAGTGTCGCTGTGTCACAGTGTCTCTGTGTCTCAGTGTCTCAGTGTCTCTGTGTCTCAGTGTCTCAGTGCCTCTGACTCTCAGTGTCTCTGTGTCCAATTGTCTCTGTGTCTCAGTGTATTTCTGTCTGAGTGTCTCTGTGCCTCAGTGTCACAGTGTCTCAGTGTCTCAGATTATCAGTGTCTCAGAGTCTCAGTGAGACTGTCTCTGTGTCTCTGTGTCTCAGTGTCTCTGTGCCTCAGTGTATCTGTGCCTCAGAGTCTCTGTGCCTCAGTGTCTCTATGTCTCTGTGTCTCAGTGTCTCACTGCCTCTGTGCCTCAGTGTCTCAGAGTCTCAGTGTCTCTGTGTCTCAGTGCCTCAGTGTCTCATTGACTCAGAGTCTCCGAGTCTCAGTGTCTCTGTGTCTCAGTGTCTCTGTGTCTCAGTGGTTCTGTGTCTCAGTGTCTCTGTGCCTCAGTGTCTGTGTGCCTCAGTGTCCAGTGTCTCAGAGTCTCACCATCTCTGTGTCACAGTGTTTCAGCGTCTCAGAGTCTCAGTGTCTCTGTGCCTCAGTGTCTCTGTGTCTCAGTGTCTCTGTGTCTCTGTGTCTCAGTGTCTCTGTGTTTCAGTGCCTCGAAGTCTTTGTGTCTCAGTGTCTCTGTGTCTCAGAGTCACAGTGTCTCTGTGTCTCTGTGTCTCTGTGCCTCAGTGTCTTAGTATCTCAAAGTCTCAGTGTCTCAGTGTCTCAGTGTCTCAAAGTCTTTGTGTCTCAATGTCTCAGTGTCTCTGACTCTCAGTGTCTCTGTGTCCAATTGTCTCTGTGTCTCAGTGTATTTCTGTCTGAGTGTCTCTGTGCCTCAGTGTCAGAGTGTCTCTGTGTCTCAGTGTTGCAGTGTCTCTATGTCTCAGTGTCTCAGTGTTTCTCTATCTCTGTGGCTCAATGTCTCAGTGTCTCAGACTCTCAATGTCTCTGTGTCTCAGTTTATCAGTGTCTCAGAGACTCAGTGTCTCTGTGTTTCTCTGTCTGAGTGCCTTTGCGCCTCAGTGTCTCAGTGTCTCAGAGTCTCAGTGAATCTGTGTCTCTGTGTCTCTGTGTCTCAGTGTCTCTGTGCCTCAGTGTATCTGTGTCTCTGTATCTCAGAGTCTCAGAGTCTCTGTGTCTCAGTGTTTCTGTGTCTCAGTGTCTCTGTGCCTCAGTGTCTCTGTGCCTCAGTGTTTCATGTTTCAGAGTATCACCGTTTCTGTGTCACAGTGTCTCTCTGTCTCTGTGTCTCAGTGTCTCTGTGTCTCAGTGTTTCAGCGTCTCAGAGTCGCAGTGTCTCTGTGTCTCAGTGTCTCTGTGCCTCAGTGTCTCTGTGTCTCAGTGTCTCAGTGTCTCAAAGTCTTTGTGTCTCAGTGTCTCAGTGTCTCTGACTCTCAGTGTCTCTGTGTCCAATTGTCTCTGTGTCTCAGTGTATTTCTGTCTGAGTGTCTCTGTGCCTCAGTGTCACAGTGTCTCAGTGTCTCAGATTATTAGTGTCTCAGAGTCTCAGTGAGACTGTCTCTGTGTCTCTGTGTCTCAGTGTCTCTGTGCCCCAGTGTATCTGTGCCTCAGAGTCTCTGTGCCTCAGTGTCTCTATGTCTCTGTGTCTCAGTGTCTCACTGCCTCTGTGCCTCAGTGTCTCAGAGTCTCAGTGTCTCTGTGTCTCAGTGCCTCAGTGTCTCATTGACTCAGAGTCTCCGAGTCTCAGTGTCTCTGTGTCTCAGTGTCTCTGTGCCTCTGTGTCTCAGAGTCTCAGTGTCTCAGAGTCTCAGTGTCTCTGTGTCTCAGTGTCTCTGTGTCTCAGTGTATCAGCGTCTCAGTGTATCAGTGTCTCAGAGACTCAGTGTCTCTTTGTCTCTGTGTCTGAATGTCTCTGTGCCCCAGTGTCTCAGTGTCTCTGTGTCTCTGTGTCTCAGTGTCTCAGTGTCCAAGTGTCCCTGTGTCTCTCTGTCTGAGTGTCTCTGTGCCTCAGTGTCACAGTGTCTCAGATTATCAGTGTCTCAGAGTCTCAGTGAGTCTGTCTCTGTGTCTCTGTGTCTCAGTGTCTCTGTGTCTCAGTGTATCTGTGCCTCAGAGTCTCTGTGCCTCAGTGTCTCTATGTCTCTGTGTCTCAGTGTCTCACTGCCTCTGTGCCTCAGTGCCTCAGTGTCTCAGAGTCTCAGTGTCTCAGAGTCTCAGTGTCTCAGTGTCTCAGTGTCTCAGTGTCTCAGTGTATCAGCGTCTCAGTGTATCAGTGTCTCAGAGACTCAGTGTCTCTTTGTGTCTGTTTCTGAGTGTCTCTGTGCCTCAGTGTCTCAGTCTCTGTGTCCCAGTGTCTCTGTGTCTCTGTGTCACAGAGAATCAGTGCCTCAGTGTCTCTCTGTCTGAGTGTCTCTGTGCCTCAGTGTCACAGTGTCTCAGTGTCTCAGAGTCTCAGTGTCTCTGTGTCTCAGTGTCTCAGTGTATCAGTGAGTCAGAGACTCAGTGTCTCTTTGTCTCTGTGTCTGAGTGTCTCTGTGCCCCAGTGTCACAGTGTCTCAGTGTCTCTGTGCCTCTGTGTCTCAGTGTCTCGTGTCTCAGTGTCTCTGTGCCTCTGAGTTTCAGAGTCTCAGTGTGTCAGTGTCTCAGAGACTCAGTGTCTCTTTGTCTCTGAGTCTGAGTGTCTCTGTTTCTCAGTGTCACATTGTCTCAGTGTCTCAGTGTCTCTGTGTCTCAGAGACTCAGTGTCTCTGTGCCTCAGTGTCTTAGTATCTCAAAGTCTCAGTGTCTCAGTGTCTCAGTGTCTCAGTGTCGCTGTGTCACAGTGTCTCTGTTTCTCAGTGTCTCAGTGTCTCTGTGTCTCAGTGTCTCAGTGTCTCTGACTCTCAGTGTCTCTGTGTCCAATTGTCTCTGTGCCTCAGTGTCACAGTGTCTCAGTGTCTCAGATTATCAGTGTCTCAGAGTCTCAGTGAGACTGTCTCTGTGTCTCTGTGTCTCAGTGTCTCTGTGCCTCAGTGTATCTGTGCCTCAGAGTCTCTGTGCCTCAGTGTCTCTATGTCTCTGTGTCTCAGTGTCTCACTGCCTCTGTGCCTCAGTGTCTCAGAGTCTCAGTGTCTCTGTGTCTCAGTGCCTCAGTGTCTCATTGACTCAGAGCCTCCGAGTCTCAGTGTCTCTGTGTCTCAGTGTCTCTGCGTCTCAGTGTCTTTGTGTCTCAGTGTCTCTGTGCCTCAGTGTCTGTGTGCCTCAGTGTCCAGTGTCTCAGAGTCTCACCATCTCTGTGTCACAGTGTTTCAGCGTCTCAGAGTCTCAGTGTCTCTGTGCCTCAGTGTCTCTGTGTCTCAGTGTCTCTGTGTCTTTGTGTCTCAGTGTCTCTGTGTTTCAGTGCCTCGAAGTCTTTGTGTCTCAGTGTCTCTGTGTCTCAGACTCACAGTGTCTCTGTGTCTCTGTGTCTCTGTGCCTCAGTGTCTTAGTATCTCAAAGTCTCAGTGTCTCAGTGTCTCTGTGTCACAGTGTCTCTGTGCCTCAGTGTCTCAGTGTCTCTGTGTCTCAGTGTCTCAGTGTCTCAAAGTCTTTGTGTCTCAATGTCTCAGTGTCTCTGACTCTCAGTGTCTCTGTGTCCAATTGTCTCTGTGTCTCTGTGTATTTCTGTCTGAGTGTCTCTGTGCCTCAGTGTCACAGTGTCTCAGTGTCTCAGATTATCAGTGTCTCAGAGTCTCAGTGAGATTGTCTCTGTGTCACAGTGTCTCTGTGCCTCAGTGTATCTGTGCCTCAGAGTTTCTGTGCCTCAGTGTCTCTCTGTCTCTGTGTCTCAGTGTCTCACTGCCTCTGTGCATCAGTGTCTCAGAGTCTCAGTGACTCTGTGTCTCTGTGTATCAGTTTCTCAGTGTATCAGTGTGTCAGAGACGCAGTGTCTCTTTGTCTCTGTGTCTGAGTTTCTCTGTGCCCCAGTGTCACAGTGTCTCAGTGTCTCTGCGTCTCAGTGTCTCGTGTCTCAGTGTCACTGTGCCTCTAAGTCTCAGAGTCTCAGTGTATCAGTGTGTCAGTGTCTCAGATTCTCAGTGTCCCAGTGTCCCAGCGTCTCTGTGCCCCTGAGTCTCCGAGTTTCAGCGTCTCAGAGACTCAGTGTCTCTTTGTCTCTGAGTCTCAGTGTCTCTGTGCGTCAGTGTCTCAGAGTCTCAGTGTCTCAGTGTCCCAGAGTCTCAGTGTCTCAGAGTCTCAGTGTCTCTGTGTCTCTGTGTCTCAGTGTCTCAAAGTCTTTGTATTCAGTGCCTCAGAGTCTCAGTGTCTCTGTGTCCCAGTGTCTCAGTGTCTCAGTGTCTATGTGTCTCTGAGTCACAGTGTCTCAGTGTCTCTGTGCCTCAGTGTCTCAGTGTCTCTGTGTCTTTGTGTGTCAGTGTCTCTGTGTCTCAGTGTCTCTGTGCCTCAGTGTTTCACTGCCTCAGTGTCTCAGAGTCTCAGTGTCTTTGTGTCAATGTGTCAGCGTCTCAGAGACTCAGTGTCTCTTTGTCTCTGAGTCTGAGTGTCTCTGTGCGTCAGTGTCACAGTGTCTCAGTGTCCCAGTGTCTCTGTGCCTCAGTGTCTCAGAGTCTCAGTGTCTCTGTGTCTCAGTGTCTCAGAGTCTCAGTGTCTCTGTGTCAGTGTCTCAGTGTCTCTGTGCCTCAGTGTCTCATTGCCTCAGAGTCTCTGTGTCTCAGTGTCTCTGTGTCTCAGTGTCTCGAATTCTTTGTGTCTCAGTGTTTCAGTGTCTCTGACTCTCAGTGTCTCTGTGTCCAAGTTTCTCTGTGTCTCAGAGTCACAGTTTCTCTGTGTCTCAGTGTATCAGTGTCTCTCTGTCTGATTGTCTCTGTGTCTCAGTGTCTCAGATTATCATTGTCTCAGTGTCTCAGAGACTCATTATCTCAGTGTTTCTGAGTCTCAGTGTCTCAGAGTCTCAGTGAATCTGTCTCTGTGTCTCTGTGTCTCAGTGTCTCTGTGCCTCAGTGTATCTGTGGCTCAGAGTTTCAGTGTCTCTATGTCTCTGTGTTTCTGTGTCACAGTGTCTCAGTGTCTCATCGTCTCAGAGTCTCAGTGTCTCTCTGTCTCTGTCTCTCAGTGTCTCAGAGTCTCAGTGTCTCAGAGTCTCTGTGTATTGGTACCTCAGTGTCTCCATGTCTCTGTGCCTCAGTCTATCAGACTCTCAGTGTCTCTGTGTCTCAGTGTCTCAGTGTCTCTTTGTCTCAGAGACTCAGTGTCTCTATGCCTGAGTGTCTTAATATGTCAAAGTCTCAGTGTCTCAGTGTGTCAGAGACTCAGTGTCCCTTTGTCTCTGTGTCTGAGTGTCTCTGTGCCTCAGTGTCACAGTGTCTCTGTGTCTCAGTGTTGCAGTGTCTCTATGTCTCAGTGTCTCAGTGTTTCTCTATCTCTGTGGCTCAGTGTCTCAGTGCCTCAGACTCTCAATGTCTCTGTGTCTCAGTTTATCAGTGTCTCAGAGACTCAGTGTCTCTGTGTTTTTCTGTCTGAGTGCCTCTGTGCCTCAGTGTCTCAGTGTCTCAGAGTCTCAGTGAATCTGTGTCTCTGTGTCTCTGTGTCTCAGTGTCTCTGTGCCTCAGTGTATCTGTGTCTCTGTATCTCAGAGTCTCAGAGTCTCTGTGTCTCAGTGTTTCTGTGTCTCAGTGTCTCTGTGCCTCAGTGTCTCTGTGCCTCAGTGTTTCATGTTTCAGAGTATCACCGTTTCTGTGTCACAGTGTCTCTCTGTCTCTGTGTCTCAGTGTCTCTGTGTCTCAGTGTTTCAGCGTCTCAGAGTCGCAGTGTCTCTGTGTCTCAGTGTCTCTGTGCCTCAGTGTCTCTGTGCCTCATTGTCTCTGTGCCTCAGTGTCTCTCTGTCTCAGTTTCTCTGTGCCTCAGTGTATCTGTGTCTCAGTGTCTCTGTGTCTCAGTGTCTCTGTGTCTCAGTGTATCAGAGTCTCAGAGTCTCCGTGTCTCAGAGTCTCTGTGTCTTGGTGCCTCAGTGTCTCTGCGTCTCAGTCTATCAGACTCTCAGTGTTTCTGTGTCACAGTCTCAGTGCCTCAGTGTCTCTGTGTCTCAGAGACTCAGTGTCTCTGTGCCTCATTGTCTCTGTGCCTCAGTGTCTTAGTATCTCAAAGTCTCAGTGTATCAGTTTCTCTGTGTCACAGTGTCTCTGTGTCTCAGTGTCTGAACGTTTTGTGTCTCAGTGTCTCTGTGTCTCAGAGTCACTGTTTCTCGTGTCTCTGTGTCTTAGTGTCTCAAAGTCTTTGTGTCTCAGTGTCTCCGTGTCTCTGACTCTCAGTGTCTCTGTGTCCAAGTGTCTCAGTTTCTCAGATTATCAGTGTCTCAGTGTCTCAGAGTCTCAGTGAGTCTATCGCTGTGTCTCTGTTTTTCAGTGTCTCTGTGCCTCAGTGTATCTGTGCCTCAGAGTCTCTGTGCCTCAGTGTCTCTATGTCTCTGTATCTCAGTGTCTCACTGTCTCTGTGCCTCAGTGTCTCAGAGTCTCAGATTATCAGTGTCTCAGTTTCAGTGAATCTGTGTCTCTGTGTCTCTGTGCCTCAGTGTATCTGTGTCTCTGTATCTCAGAGTCTCAGAGTCACAGATTCTCTGTGTCTCAGTGTCTCAGTGTCTCTGTGTCTCAGTGTCTCTGTTTTTCAGTGTCTCTGTGCCTCAGTGTATCTGTGCCTCAGAGTCTCTGTGCCTCAGTGTCTCTATGTCTCTGTATCTCAGTGTCTCACTGTCTCTGTGCCTCAGTGTCTCAGAGTCTCAGATTATCAGTGTCTCAGTGTCTCAGTTTCAGTGAATCTGTGTCTCTGTGTCTCTGTGCCTCAGTGTATCTGTGTCTCTGTATCTCAGAGTCTCAGAGTCACAGATTCTCTGTGTCTCAGTGTCTCAGTGTCTCAGTGTCTCTGTGTCTCAGTGTCTCTGTGCCTCAGTGTCTCTGTGCCTCAGTGTTTCATGTTTCAGAGTCTCACCGTTTCTGTGTCACAGTGTCTCTCTGTCTCTGTGTCTCAGTGTCTCTGTGTCTCACTGTTTCAGCGTCTCAGAGTCGCAGTGTCTCTGTGTCTCAGTGCCGCTGTGCCTCATTGTCTCTGTGTCTCAGTGTCTCTGTTCTCAGTGTCTCTGTGCCTCATTGTCTCTGTGCCTCAGTGTCTCTGTGTCTCTGTGTCTCAGTGTCTCAGAGTCTCAGTGTCTCAGTGTCTCTGTGTCTCAGTGTATCAGCGTCTCAGTGACTCATTGTCTCTGTGTCTGAGTGTCTCTGTGCCTCAGTGTCTCAGTGTTTCTGTGTCTCATTTTCTCAGACTCTCAGTGTCTCTGTGTCCCAGTGCCTATGTGTCTCTGCGTCACAGAGAATCAGTGCCTCGGTGTCTCTCTGTATGAGTGTCTCTGTGCCTCAGTGTCAGAGTGTCTCAGTGTCTCTGTGTCTCTGTGTATCAGTTTCTCAGTGTCTCCGTGCCCCAGTGTCTGAATGTCTCTGTGTCTCAGTGTCTCAGTGTCTCACTGTCTCTATCTCTGTGTCTCAGTGCCTCAGTGTCTCAGAGTCTCAGTGTGTCTGTGTCTCACTTTCTCAGACTCTCAGTGACTCTGTGTCCCAGTGCCTCTGTGTCTCTGTGTCACAGAGAATCAGTGCCTCAGTGTCTCTCTGTCTGAGTGTCTCTGTGCCTCAGTGTCACAGTGTCTCAGTGTATCAGTTTCTCAGTGTCTCTGTGCCCCAGTGTCACAGTGTCTCAGTGTCTCTCTTTCTCAGTGTCACAGTGTCTCAGTGCCTCAGTGTCTCTGTGTCTCAGAGACTCAGTGTCTCTGTGCCTCAGTGTCTTAGTATCTCAAAGTCTCAGTGTCTCAGTGTCTCAGTGTCGCTGTGTCACAGTGTCTCTGTGTCTCAGTGTCTCAGTGTCTCAGTGTCTCTGTGTCTCAGTGTCTCAGTGTCTCTGACTCTCAGTGTCTCTGTGTCCAATTGTCTCTGTGTCTCAGTGTATTTCTGTCTGAGTGTCTCTGTGCCTCAGTGTCACAGTGTCTCAGTGTCTCAGATTATCAGTGTCTCAGAGTCTCAGTGAGACTGTCTCTGTGTCTCTGTGTCTCAGTGTCTCTGTGCCTCAGTGTATCTGTGCCTCAGAGTCTCTGTGCCTCAGTGTCTCTATGTCTCTGTGTCTCAGTGTCTCACTGCCTCTGTGCCTCAGTGTCTCAGAGTCTCAGTGTCTCTGTGTCTCAGTGCCTCAGTGTCTCATTGACTCAGAGTCTCCGAGTCTCAGTGTCTCTGTGTCTCAGTGTCTCTGTGTCTCAGTGTCTCTGTGTCTCAGTGTCTCTGTGCCTCAGTGTCTGTGTGCCTCAGTGTCCAGTGTCTCAGAGCCTCACCATCTCTGTGTCACAGTGTTTCAGCGTCTCAGAGTCTCAGTGTCTCTGTGCCTCAGTGTCTCTGTGTCTCAGTGTCTCTGTGTCTCTGTGTCTCAGTGTCTCTGTGTTTCAGTGCCTCGAAGTCTTTGTGTCTCAGTGTCTCTGTGTCTCAGAGTCACAGTGTCTCTGTGTCTCTGTGTCTCTGTGTCTCTGTGCCTCAGTGTCTTAGTATCTCAAAGTCTCAGTGTCTCACTGTCTCTGTGTCACAGTGTCTCTGTGTCTCAGTGTCTCAGTGTCTCAGTGTCTCAAAGTCTTTGTGTCTCAATGTCTCAGTGTCTCTGACTCTCAGTGTCTCTGTGTCCAATTGTCTCTGTGTCTCTGTGTATTTCTGTCTGAGTGTCTCTGTGCCTCAGTGTCACAGTGTCTCAGTGTTTCAGATTATCAGTGTCTCAGAGTCTCAGTGAGATTGTCTCTGTGTCACAGTGTTTCTGTGTCTCAGTGTCTCTGTTCCTCAGTGTATCTGTGCCTCAGAGTTTCTGTGCCTCAGTGTCTCTCTGTCTCTGTGTCTCAGTGTCTCACTGCCTCTGTGCATCAGTGTCTCAGAGTCTCAGTGACTCTGTGTCTCTGTGTATCAGTTTCTCAGTGTATCAGTGTGTCAGAGACGCAGTGTCTCTTTGTCTCTGTGTCTGAGTTTCTCTGTGCCCCAGTGTCACAGTGTCTCAGTGTCTCTGCGTCTCAGTGTCTCGTGTCTCAGTGTCACTGTGCCTCTAAGTCTCAGAGTCTCAGTGTATCAGTGTGTCAGTGTCTCAGATTCTCAGTGTCCCAGTGTCCCAGCGTCTCTGTGCCCCTGAGTCTCAGAGTCTCCGAGTTTCAGCGTTTCAGAGACTCAGTGTCTCTTTGTCTCTGAGTCTCGTGTCTCTGTGCGTCAGTGTCTCAGAGTCTCAGTGTCTCAGTGTCCCAGAGTCTCAGTGTCTCAGAGTCTCAGTGTCTCTGTGTCTCTGTGTCTCAGTGTCTCAAAGTCTTTGTATTCAGTGCCTCCGAGTCTCAGTGTCTCTGTGTCCCAGTGTCTCAGTGTCTCAGTGTCTATGTGTCTCTGAGTCACAGTGTCTCAGTGTCTCTGTGCCTCAGTGTCTCAGTGTCTCTGTGTCTTTGTGTGTCAGTGTCTCTGTGTCTCAGTGTCTCTGTGCCTCAGTGTTTCACTGCCTCAGTGTCTCAGAGTCTCAGTGTCTTTGTGTCAGTGTGTCAGCGTCTCAGAGACTCAGTGTCTCTTTGTCTCTGAGTCTGAGTGTCTCTGTGCGTCAGTGTCACAGAGTCTCAGTGTCCCAGTGTCTCTGTGCCTCAGTTTCTCAGAGTCTCAGTGTCTCTGTGTCTCAGTGTCTCAGAGTCTCAGTGTCTCTGTGTCAGTGTCTCAGTGTCTCTGTGCCTCAGTGTCTCATTGCCTCAGAGTCTCTGTGTCTCAGTGTCTCTGTGTCTCAGTGTCTCAAATTCTTTGTGTCTCAGTGTTTCAGTGTCTCTGACTCTCAGTGTCTCTGTGTCCAAGTTTCTCTGTGTCTCAGAGTCACAGTTTCTCTGTGTCTCAGTGTATCAGTGTCTCTCTGTCTGATTGTCTCTGTGTCTCAGTGTCTCAGATTATCATTGTCTCAGTGTCTCAGAGACTCATTATCTCAGTGTTTCTGAGTCTCAGTGTCTCAGAGTCTCAGTGAATCTGACTCTGTGTCTCTGTGTCTCAGTGTCTCTGTGCCTCAGTGTATCTGTGGCTCAGAGTTTCAGTGTCTCTATGTCTCTGTGTTTCTGTGTCACAGTGTCTCAGTGTCTCATCGTCTCAGAGTCTCAGTGTCTCTCTGTCTCTGTCTCTCAGTGTCTCAGAGTCTCAGTGTCTCAGAGTCTCTGTGTATTGGTACCTCAGTGTCTCCATGTCTCTGTGCCTCAGTCTATCAGACTCTCAGTGTCTCTGTGTCTCAGTGTCTCTTTGTCTCAGAGACTCAGTGTCTCTATGCCTGAGTGTCTTAATATCTCAAAGTCTCAGTGTCTCAGTGTGTCAGAGACTCAGTGTCCCTTTGTCTCTGTGTCTGAGTGTCTCTGTGCCTCAGTGTCACAGTGTCTCTGTGTCTCAGTGTTGCAGTGTCTCTATGTCTCAGTGTCTCTGTGCCTCAGTGTATCTGTGTCTCTGTATCTCAGAGTCTCAGAGTCTCTGTGTCTCAGTGTTTCTGTGTCTCAGTGTCTCTGTGCCTCAGTGTCTCTGTGCCTCAGTGTTTCATGTTTCAGAGTATCACCGTTTCTGTGTCACAGTGTCTCTCTGTCTCTGTGTCTCAGTGTCTCTGTGTCTCAGTGTCTCTGTGTCTCAGTGTCTCTGTGCCTCAGTGTCTCTCTGTCTCAGTTTCTCTGTGCCTCAGTGTATCTGTGTCTCAGTGTCTCTGTGTCTCAGTGTCTCTGTGTCTCAGTGTATCAGAGTCTCAGAGTCTCCGTGTCTCAGAGTCTCTGTGTCTTGGTGCCTCAGTGTCTCAGTGTCTCTGCGTCTCAGTCTATCAGACTCTCAGTGTCTCTGTGTCACAGTCTCAGTGCCTCAGTGTCTCTGTGTCTCAGAGACTCAGTGTCTCTGTGCCTCAGTGTCTCTGTGCCTCAGTGTCTTAGTATCTCAAAGTCTCAGTGTGTCAGTTTCTCTGTGTCACAGTGTCTCTGTGTCTCAGTGTCTGAACGTTTTGTGTCTCAGTGTCTCTGTGTCTCAGTGTCTCAGAGTCACTGTGTCTCGTGTCTCTGTGTCTTAGTGTCTCAAAGTCTTTGTGTCTCAGTGTCTCCGTGTCTCTGACTCTCAGTGTCTCTGTGTCCAAGTGTCTCAGTTTCTCAGATTATCAGTGTCTCAGTGTCTCAGAGTCTCAGTGAGTCAATCTCTGTGTCTCTGTGTTTCAGTGTCTCTGTGCCTCAGTGTATCTGTGCCTCAGAGTCTCTGTGCCTCAGTGTCTCTATGTCTCTGTATCTCAGTGTCTCACTGTCTCTGTGCCTCAGTGTCTCAGAGTCTCAGATTATCAGTGTCTCAGTGTCTCAGAGTTTCAGTGAATCTGGTCTCTGTGTCTCTGTGCCTCAGTGTATCTGTGTCTCTGTATCTCAGAGTCTCAGAGTCACAGATTCTCTGTGTCTCAGTGTCTCTGTGTCTCAGTGTCTCTGTGCCTCAGTGTCTCTGTGCCTCAGTGTTTCATGTTTCAGAGTCTCACCGTTTCTGTGTCACAGTGTCTCTCTGTCTCTGTGTCTCAGTGTCTCTGTGTCTCACTGTTTCAGCGTCTCAGAGTCACAGTGTCTCTGTGTCTCAGTGTCGCTATGCCTCATTGTCTCTGTGTCTCAGTGTCTCTGTTCTCAGTGTCTCTGTGCCTCATTGTCTCTGTGCCTCAGTGTCTCTGTGTCTCTGTGTCTCAGTGTCTCAGTGTCTCAGTGTCTCTGTGTCTCAGTGTATCAGCGTCTCAGTGACTCATTGTCTCTGTGTCTGAGTGTCTCTGTGCCTCAGTGTCTCAGTGTTTCTGTGTCTCATTTTCTCAGACTCTCAGTGTCTCTGTGTCCCAGTGCCTCTGTGTCTTTGCGTCACAGAGAATCAGTGCCTCGGTGTCTCTCTGTATGAGTGTCTCTGTGCCTCAGTGTCAGAGTGTCTCAGTGTCTCTGTGTCTCTGTGTATCAGTTTCTCAGTGTCTCTGTGCCCCAGTGTCTGAATGTCTCTGTGCCTCAGTGTCTCAGTGTCTCACTGTCTCTATCTCTGTGTCTCAGTGCCTCAGTGTCTCAGAGTCTCAGTGTGTCTGTGTCTCACTTTCTCAGACTCTCAGTGACTCTGTGTCCCAGTGCCTCTGTGTCTCTGTGTCACAGAGAATCAGTGCCTCAGTGTCTCTCTGTCTGAGTGTCTCTGTGCCTCAGTGTCACAGTGTCTCAGTGTATCAGTTTCTCAGTGTCTCTGTGCCCCAGTGTCACAGTGTCTCAGTGTCTCTGCGTCTCAGTGTCTCGTGTCTCAGTGTCTCGGTGCCTCTGAGTCTCAGAGTCTCAGTGTCCCAGTGTCCCAGCGTCTCTGTGCCTCTGAGTCTCAGAGTCTCTGAGTTTCAGTGTCCCAGTGTCTCTGTGCCTCTGAGTCTCAGAGTCTCAGAGTTTCAGCGTCTCAGAGACTCAGTGTCTCTTTGTCTCTGCGTCTCAGTGTCCCTATGCGTCAGTGTCTCAGAGTCTCAGTGTCTCAGTGTCCCAGAGTCTCAGTGTCTCAGAGTCTCAGTGTCTCTGTGTCTCAAAGTCTTTGTATTCAGTGCCTCAGAGTCTCAGTGTCTCTGTGTCCCAGTGTCTCTGTGTCTCAGTGTCTAAGTGTCTCTGAGTCACAGTGTCTCAGTGTCTCTGTGCCTTAGTGTCTCTGTGTCTTTGTGTGTCAGTGTCTCTGTGTCTCAGTGTCTCTGTGCCTCAGTGTTTCACTGCCTCAGTGTCTCAGTGTCTCAGAGTCTCAGAGTCACAGTGTGCCAGCGTCTCAGAGACTCAGTGTCTCTTTGTCTCTGAGTCTGAGTGTCTCTGTGTGTCAGTGTCACAGTGTCTCAGTGTCTCTGTGTCAGTGTCTCAGTGTCTCTATGCCTCAGTGTCTCAGAGTCTCAGTGTCTCTGTGTCTCAGTGTCTCAGAGTCTCAGTGTCTCTGTGTCAGTGTCTCAGTGTCTCTGTGCCTCAGTGTCTCATTGCCGCTGTGTCTCAGTGTTTCTGTGTCTCTGTGTCTCAGTGTCTCAGTGTCTCTGTGTCTCAGTGTTTCTGTGTCTCTGTGTCTCAGTGTCACAGTGTCTCAGTGTCTCTGTGTCTCAGTGCCTCAAATTCTTTGTGTCTCAGTGTTTCAGTGTCTCTGACTCTCAGTGTCTCTGTGTCCAAGTTTCTCTGTGTCTCAGAGTCTCAGTGTCTCAGAGACTCATTATCTCAGTGTCTCTGAGTCTCAGTGTCTCAGAGTCTCAGTGAATCTGTCTCTGTGTCTCTGTGTCTCAGTGTCTCTGTGCCTCAGTGTATCTGTGGCTCAGAGTTTCAGTGTCTCTATGTCTCTGTGTCTCAGTTTCTCAGAGTCTCACTCTCTCTGTGTTTCTGTGTCACAGTGTCTCAGTGTCTCATCGTCTCAGAGTCTCAGTGTCTCTCTGTCTCTGTGCCTCAGTCTATCAGACTCTCAGTGTCTCTTTGTCTCAGAGACTCAGTGTCACTATGCCTGAGTGTCTTAATATCTCAAAGTCTCAGTGTCTCAGTGTGTCAGAGACTCAGTGTCCCTTTGTCTCTGTGTCTGAGTGTCTCTGTGCCTCAGTGTCACAGTGTCTCTGTGTCTCAGTGTCGCAGTGTCTCTGTGTCTCAGTGTCTCAGTGTTTCTCTATCTCTGTGGCTCAGTGTCTCAGACTCTCAATGTCTCTGTGTCTCAGTTTATCAGTGTCTCAGAGACTCAGTGTCTCTGTGTTTCTCTGTCTGAGTGCCTCTGTGCCTCAGTGTCTCAGTGTCTCAGATTATCAGTGTCTCAGTGTCTCAGTGTCTCAGAGTCTCAGTGAATCTGTGTCTCTGTATCTCAGAGTCTCAGAGTCACAGAGTCTCTGTGTCTCAGTGTCTCAGTGTCTCTGTGCCTCAGTGTCTCTGTGCCTCAGTGTTTCATGTTTCAGAGTCTCACCGTTTCTGTGTCACAGTGTCTCTCTGTCTCTGTGTCTCAGTGTCTCTGTGTCTCAGTGTTTCAGCGTCTCAGAGTCGCAGTGTCTCTGTGTCTCAGTGTATCTGTGTCTCTGTATCTCAGAGTCTCAGAGTCTCTGTGTCTCAGTGTTTCTGTGTCTCAGTGTCTCTGTGCCTCAGTGTCTCTGTGCCTCAGTGTTTCATGTTTCAGAGTATCACCGTTTCTGTGTCACAGTGTCTCTCTGTCTCTGTGTCTCAGTGTCTCTGTGTCTCAGTGTTTCAGCGTCTCAGAGTCGCAGTGTCTCTGTGTCTCAGTGTCTCTGTGCCTCAGTGTCTCTGTGCCTCATTGTCTCTGTGCCTCAGTGTCTCTCTGTCTCAGTTTCTCTGTGCCTCAGTGTATCTGTGTCTCAGTGTCTCTGTGTCTCAGTGTCTCTGTGTCTCAGTGTATCAGAGTCTCAGAGTCTCCGTGTCTCAGAGTCTCTGTGTCTTGGTGCCTCAGTGTCTCAGTGTCTCTGCGTCTCAGTCTATCAGACTCTCAGTGTTTCTGTGTCACAGTCTCAGTGCCTCAGTGTCTCTGTGTCTCAGAGACTCAGTGTCTCTGTGCCTCATTGTCTCTGTGCCTCAGTGTCTTAGTATCTCAAAGTCTCAGTGTATCAGTTTCTCTGTGTCACAGTGTCTCTGTGTCTCAGTGTCTGAACGTTTTGTGTCTCAGTGTCTCTGTGTCTCAGAGTCACTGTTTCTCGTGTCTCTGTGTCTTAGTGTCTCAAAGTCTTTGTGTCTCAGTGTCTCCGTGTCTCTGACTCTCAGTGTCTCTGTGTCCAAGTGTCTCAGTTTCTCAGATTATCAGTGTCTCAGTGTCTCAGAGTCTCAGTGAGTCTATCGCTGTGTCTCTGTTTTTCAGTGTCTCTGTGCCTCAGTGTATCTGTGCCTCAGAGTCTCTGTGCCTCAGTGTCTCTATGTCTCTGTATCTCAGTGTCTCACTGTCTCTGTGCCTCAGTGTCTCAGAGTCTCAGATTATCAGTGTCTCAGTGTCTCAGTTTCAGTGAATCTGTGTCTCTGTGTCTCTGTGCCTCAGTGTATCTGTGTCTCTGTATCTCAGAGTCTCAGAGTCACAGATTCTCTGTGTCTCAGTGTCTCAGTGTCTCTGTGTCTCAGTGTCTCTGTTTTTCAGTGTCTCTGTGCCTCAGTGTATCTGTGCCTCAGAGTCTCTGTGCCTCAGTGTCTCTATGTCTCTGTATCTCAGTGTCTCACTGTCTCTGTGCCTCAGTGTCTCAGAGTCTCAGATTATCAGTGTCTCAGTGTCTCAGTTTCAGTGAATCTGTGTCTCTGTGTCTCTGTGCCTCAGTGCATCTGTGTCTCTGTATCTCAGAGTCTCAGAGTCACAGATTCTCTGTGTCTCAGTGTCTCAGTGTCTCAGTGTCTCTGTGTCTCAGTGTCTCTGTGCCTCAGTGTCTCTGTGCCTCAGTGTTTCATGTTTCAGAGTCTCACCGTTTCTGTGTCACAGTGTCTCTCTGTCTCTGTGTCTCAGTGTCTCTGTGTCTCACTGTTTCAGCGTCTCAGAGTCGCAGTGTCTCTGTGTCTCAGTGCCGCTGTGCCTCATTGTCTCTGTGTCTCAGTGTCTCTGTTCTCAGTGTCTCTGTGCCTCATTGTCTCTGTGCCTCAGTGTCTCTGTGTCTCTGTGTCTCAGTGTCTCAGAGTCTCAGTGTCTCAGTGTCTCTGTGTCTCAGTGTATCAGCGTCTCAGTGACTCATTGTCTCTGTGTCTGAGTGTCTCTGTGCCTCAGTGTCTCAGTGTTTCTGTGTCTCATTTTCTCAGACTCTCAGTGTCTCTGTGTCCCAGTGCCTATGTGTCTCTGCGTCACAGAGAATCAGTGCCTCGGTGTCTCTCTGTATGAGTGTCTCTGTGCCTCAGTGTCAGAGTGTCTCAGTGTCTCTGTGTCTCTGTGTATCAGTTTCTCAGTGTCTCCGTGCCCCAGTGTCTGAATGTCTCTGTGCCTCAGTGTCTCAGTGTCTCACTGTCTCTATCTCTGTGTCTCAGTGCCTCAGTGTCTCAGAGTCTCAGTGTGTCTGTGTCTCACTTTCTCAGACTCTCAGTGAATCTGTGTCCCAGTGCCTCTGTGTCTCTGTGTCACAGAGAATCAGTGCCTCAGTGTCTCTCTGTCTGAGTGTCTCTGTGCCTCAGTGTCACAGTGTCTCAGTGTATCAGTTTCTCAGTGTCTCTGTGCCCCAGTGTCACAGTGTCTCAGTGTCTCTGTTTCTCAGTGTCACAGTGTCTCAGTGCCTCAGTGTCTCTGTGTCTCAGAGACTCAGTGTCTCTGTGCCTCAGTGTCTTAGTATCTCAAAGTCTCAGTGTCTCAGTGTCTCAGTGTCGCTGTGTCACAGTGTCTCTGTGTCTCAGTGTCTCAGTGTCTCAGTGTCTCAGTGTCTCAGACTCTCAGTGTCTCTGTGTCCAATTGTCTCTGTGTCTCAGTGTATTTCTGTCTGAGTGTCTCTGTGCCTCAGTGTCACAGTGTCTCAGTGTCTCAGATTATCAGTGTCTCAGAGTCTCAGTGAGACTGTCTCTGTGTCTCTGTGTCTCAGTGTCTCTGTGCCTCAGTGTATCTGTGCCTCAGAGTCTCTGTGCCTCAGTGTCTCTATGTCTCTGTGTCTCAGTGTCTCACTGCCTCTGTGCCTCAGTGTCTCAGAGTCTCAGTGTCTCTGTGTCTCAGTGCCTCAGTGTCTCATTGACTCAGAGTCTCCGAGTCTCAGTGTCTCTGTGTCTCAGTGTCTCTGTGTCTCAGTGTCTCTGTGCCTCAGTGTCTGTGTGCCTCAGTGTCCAGTGTCTCAGAGCCTCACCATCTCTGTGTCACAGTGTTTCAGCGTCTCAGAGTCTCAGTGTCTCTGTGCCTCAGTGTCTCTGTGTCTCAGTGTCTCTGTGTCTCTGTGTCTCAGTGTCTCTGTGTTTCAGTGCCTCGAAGTCTTTGTGTCTCAGTGTCTCTGTGTCTCAGAGTCACAGTGTCTCTGTGTCTCTGTGTCTCTGTGCCTCAGTGTCTTAGTATCTCAAAGTCTCAGTGTCTCACTGTCTCTGTGTCACAGTGTCTCTGTGTCTCAGTGTCTCAGTGTCTCAAAGTCTTTGTGTCTCAATGTCTCAGTGTCTCTGACTCTCAGTGTCTCTGTGTCCAATTGTCTCTGTGTCTCTGTGTATTTCTGTCTGAGTGTCTCTGTGCCTCAGTGTCACAGTGTCTCAGTGTTTCAGATTATCAGTGTCTCAGAGTCTCAGTGAGATTGTCTCTGTGTCACAGTGTTTCTGTGTCTCAGTGTCTCTGTGCCTCAGTGTCTCTGTGCCTCAGTGTTTCATGTTTCAGAGTATCACCGTTTCTGTGTCACAGTGTCTCTCTGTCTCTGTGTCTCAGTGTCTCTGTGTCTCAGTGTTTCAGCGTCTCAGAGTCGCAGTGTCTCTGTGTCTCAGTGTCTCTGTGCCTCAGTGTCTCTGTGTCTCAGTGTCTCAGTGTCTCAAAGTCTTTGTGTCTCAGTGTCTCAGTGTCTCTGACTCGCAGTGTCTCTGTGTCCAATTGTCTCTGTGTCTCAGTGTATTTCTGTCTGAGTGTCTCTGTGCCTCAGTGTCACAGTGTCTCAGTGTCTCAGATTATTAGTGTCTCAGAGTCTCAGTGAGACTGTCTCTGTGTCTCTGTGTCTCAGTGTCTCTGTGCCCCAGTGTATCTGTGCCTCAGAGTCTCTGTGCCTCAGTGTCTCTATGTCTCTGTGTCTCAGTGTCTCACTGCCTCTGTGCCTCAGTGTCTCAGAGTCTCAGTGTCTCTGTGTCTCAGTGCCTCAGTGTCTCATTGACTCAGAGTCTCCGAGTCTCAGTGTCTCTGTGTCTCAGTGTCTCTGTGCCTCTGTGTCTCAGAGTCTCAGTGTCTCAGAGTCTCAGTGTCTCTGTGTCTCAGTGTCTCTGTGTCTCAGTGTATCAGCGTCTCAGTGTATCAGTGTCTCAGAGACTCAGTGTCTCTTTGTCTCTGTGTCTGAATGTCTCTGTGCCCCAGTGTCTCAGTGTCTCTGTGTCTCTGTGTCTCAGTGTCTCAGTGTCCAAGTGTCCCTGTGTCTCTCTGTCTGAGTGTCTCTGTGCCTCAGTGTCACAGTGTCTCAGATTATCAGTGTCTCAGAGTCTCAGTGAGTCTGTCTCTGTGTCTCTGTGTCTCAGTGTCTCTGTGTCTCAGTGTATCTGTGCCTCAGAGTCTCTGTGCCTCAGTGTCTCTATGTCTCTGTGTCTCAGTGTCTCACTGCCTCTGTGCCTCAGTGTCTCAGAGTCTCAGTGTCTCAGAGTCTCAGTGTCTCAGTGTCTCAGTGTCTCTGTGTCTCAGTGTATCAGCGTCTCAGTGTATCAGTGTCTCAGAGACTCAGTGTCTCTTTGTGTCTGTTTCTGAGTGTCTCTGTGCCTCAGTGTCTCAGTCTCTGTGTCCCAGTGTCTCTGTGTCTCTGTGTCACAGAGAATCAGTGCCTCAGTGTCTCTCTGTCTGAGTGTCTCTGTGCCTCAGTGTCACAGTGTCTCAGTGTCTCAGAGTCTCAGTGTCTCTGTGTCTCAGTGTCTCAGTGTATCAGTGAGTCAGAGACTCAGTGTCTCTTTGTCTCTGTGTCTGAGTGTCTCTGTGCCCCAGTGTCACAGTGTCTCAGTGTCTCTGTGCCTCTGTGTCTCGTGTCTCAGTGTCTCTGTGCCTCTGAGTTTCAGAGTCTCAGTGTGTCAGTGTCTCAGAGACTCAGTGTCTCTTTGTCTCTGAGTCTGAGTGTCTCTGTTTCTCAGTGTCACAGTGTCTCAGTGTCTCAGTGTCTCTGTGTCTCAGAGACTCAGTGTCTCTGTGCCTCAGTGTCTTAGTATCTCAAAGTCTCAGTGTCTCAGTGTCTCAGTGTCTCAGTGTCGCTGTGTCACAGTGTCTCTGTGTCTCAGTGTCTCAGTGTCTCTGTGTCTCAGTGTCTCAGTGTCTCTGACTCTCAGTGTCTCTGTGTCCAATTGTCTCTGTGTCTCAGTGTATTTCTGTCTGAGTGTCTCTGTGCCTCAGTGTCACAGTGTCTCAGTGTCTCAGATTATCAGTGTCTCAGAGTCTCAGTGAGACTGTCTCTGTGTCTCTGTGTCTCAGTGTCTCTGTGCCTCAGTGTATCTGTGCCTCAGAGTCTCTGTGCCTCAGTGTCTCTATGTCTCTGTGTCTCAGTGTCTCACTGCCTCTGTGCCTCAGTGTCTCAGAGTCTCAGTGTCTCTGTGTCTCAGTGCCTCAGTGTCTCATTGACTCAGAGCCTCCGAGTCTCAGTGTCTCTGTGTCTCAGTGTCTCTGTGTCTCAGTGTCTTTGTGTCTCAGTGTCTCTGTGCCTCAGTGTCTGTGTGCCTCAGTGTCCAGTGTCTCAGAGTCTCACCATCTCTGTGTCACAGTGTTTCAGCGTCTCAGAGTCTCAGTGTCTCTGTGCCTCAGTGTCTCTGTGTCTCAGTGTCTCTGTGTCTCTGTGTCTCAGTGTCTCTGTGTTTCAGTGCCTCGAAGTCTTTGTGTCTCAGTGTCTCTGTGTCTCAGACTCACAGTGTCTCTGTGTCTCTGTGTCTCTGTGCCTCAGTGTCTTAGTATCTCAAAGTCTCAGTGTCTCAGTGTCTCTGTGTCACAGTGTCTCTGTGCCTCAGTGTCTCAGTGTCTCTGTGTCTCAGTGTCTCAGTGTCTCAAAGTCTTTGTGTCTCAATGTCTCAGTGTCTCTGACTCTCAGTGTCTCTGTGTCCAATTGTCTCTGTGTCTCTGTGTATTTCTGTCTGAGTGTCTCTGTGCCTCAGTGTCACAGTGTCTCAGTGTCTCAGATTATCAGTGTCTCAGAGTCTCAGTGAGATTGTCTCTGTGTCACAGTGTCTCTGTGCCTCAGTGTATCTGTGCCTCAGAGTTTCTGTGCCTCAGTGTCTCTCTGTCTCTGTGTCTCAGTGTCTCACTGCCTCTGTGCATCAGTGTCTCAGAGTCTCAGTGACTCTGTGTCTCTGTGTATCAGTTTCTCAGTGTATCAGTGTGTCAGAGACGCAGTGTCTCTTTGTCTCTGTGTCTGAGTTTCTCTGTGCCCCAGTGTCACAGTGTCTCAGTGTCTCTGCGTCTCAGTGTCTCGTGTCTCAGTGTCACTGTGCCTCTAAGTCTCAGAGTCTCAGTGTATCAGTGTGTCAGTGTCTCAGATTCTCAGTGTCCCAGTGTCCCAGCGTCTCTGTGCCCCTGAGTCTCAGAGTCTCCGAGTTTCAGCGTTTCAGAGACTCAGTGTCTCTTTGTCTCTGAGTCTCGTGTCTCTGTGCGTCAGTGTCTCAGAGTCTCAGTGTCTCAGTGTCCCAGAGTCTCAGTGTCTCAGAGTCTCAGTGTCTCTGTGTCTCTGTGTCTCAGTGTCTCAAAGTCTTTGTATTCAGTGCCTCAGAGTCTCAGTGTCTCTGTGTCCCAGTGTCTCAGTGTCTCAGTGTCTATGTGTCTCTGAGTCACAGTGTCTCAGTGTCTCTGTGCCTCAGTGTCTCAGTGTCTCTGTGTCTTTGTGTGTCAGTGTCTCTGTGTCTCAGTGTCTCTGTGCCTCAGTGTTTCACTGCCTCAGTGTCTCAGAGTCTCAGTGTCTTTGTGTCAGTGTGTCAGCGTCTCAGAGACTCAGTGTCTCTTTGTCTCTGAGTCTGAGTGTCTCTGTGCGTCAGTGTCACAGAGTCTCAGTGTCCCAGTGTCTCTGTGCCTCAGTTTCTCAGAGTCTCAGTGTCTCTGTGTCTCAGTGTCTCAGAGTCTCAGTGTCTCTGTGTCAGTGTCTCAGTGTCTCTGTGCCTCAGTGTCTCATTGCCTCAGAGTCTCTGTGTCTCAGTGTCTCTGTGTCTCAGTGTCTCAAATTCTTTGTGTCTCAGTGTTTCAGTGTCTCTGACTCTCAGTGTCTCTGTGTCCAAGTTTCTCTGTGTCTCAGAGTCACAGTTTCTCTGTGTCTCAGTGTATCAGTGTCTCTCTGTCTGATTGTCTCTGTGTCTCAGTGTCTCAGATTATCATTGTCTCAGTGTCTCAGAGACTCATTATCTCAGTGTCTCTGCGTCTCAGTGTCTCGTGTCTCAGTGTCACTGTGCCTCTAAGTCTCAGAGTCTCAGTGTATCAGTGTGTCAGTGTCTCAGATTCTCAGTGTCCCAGTGTCCCAGCGTCTCTGTGCCCCTGAGTCTCAGAGTCTCCGAGTTTCAGCGTCTCAGAGACTCAGTGTCTCTTTGTCTCTGAGTCTCAGTGTCTCTGTGCGTCAGTGTCTCAGAGTCTCAGTGTCTCAGTGTCCCAGAGTCTCAGTGTCTCAGAGTCTCAGTGTCTCTGTGTCTCTGTGTCTCAGTGTCTCAAAGTCTTTGTATTCAGTGCCTCAGAGTCTCAGTGTCTCTGTGTCCCAGTGTCTCAGTGTCTCAGTGTCTATGTGTCTCTGAGTCACAGTGTCTCAGTGTCTCTGTGCCTCAGTGTCTCAGTGTCTCTGTGTCTTTGTGTGTCAGTGTCTCTGTGTCTCAGTGTCTCTGTGCCTCAGTGTTTCACTGCCTCAGTGTCTCAGAGTCTCAGTGTCTTTGTGTCAATGTGTCAGCGTCTCAGAGACTCAGTGTCTCTTTGTCTCTGAGTCTGAGTGTCTCTGTGCGTCAGTGTCACAGTGTCTCAGTGTCCCAGTGTCTCTGTGCCTCAGTGTCTCAGAGTCTCAGTGTCTCTGTGTCTCAGTGTCTCAGAGTCTCAGTGTCTCTGTGTCAGTGTCTCAGTGTCTCTGTGCCTCAGTGTCTCATTGTCTCAGAGTCTCTGTGTCTCAGTGTCTCTGTGTCTCAGTGTCTCGAATTCTTTGTGTCTCAGTGTTTCAGTGTCTCTGACTCTCAGTGTCTCTGTGTCCAAGTTTCTCTGTGTCTCAGAGTCACAGTTTCTCTGTGTCTCAGTGTATCAGTGTCTCTCTGTCTGATTGTCTCTGTGTCTCAGTGTCTCAGATTATCATTGTCTCAGTGTCTCAGAGACTCATTATCTCAGTGTTTCTGAGTCTCAGTGTCTCAGAGTCTCAGTGAATCTGTCTCTGTGTCTCTGTGTCTCAGTGTCTCTGTGCCTCAGTGTATCTGTGGCTCAGAGTTTCAGTGTCTCTATGTCTCTGTGTTTCTGTGTCACAGTGTCTCAGTGTCTCATCGTCTCAGAGTCTCAGTGTCTCTCTGTCTCTGTCTCTCAGTGTCTCAGAGTCTCAGTGTCTCAGAGTCTCTGTGTATTGGTACCTCAGTGTCTCCATGTCTCTGTGCCTCAGTCTATCAGACTCTCAGTGTCTCTGTGTCTCAGTGTCTCAGTGTCTCTTTGTCTCAGAGACTCAGTGTCTCTATGCCTGAGTGTCTTAATATGTCAAAGTCTCAGTGTCTCAGTGTGTCAGAGACTCAGTGTCCCTTTGTCTCTGTGTCTGAGTGTCTCTGTGCCTCAGTGTCACAGTGTCTCTGTGTCTCAGTGTTGCAGTGTCTCTATGTCTCAGTGTCTCAGTGTTTCTCTATCTCTGTGGCTCAGTGTCTCAGTGTCTCAGACTCTCAATGTCTCTGTGTCTCAGTTTATCAGTGTCTCAGAGACTCAGTGTCTCTGTGTTTTTCTGTCTGAGTGCCTCTGTGCCTCAGTGTCTCAGTGTCTCAGAGTCTCAGTGAATCTGTGTCTCTGTGTCTCTGTGTCTCAGTGTCTCTGTGCCTCAGTGTATCTGTGTCTCTGTATCTCAGAGTCTCAGAGTCTCTGTGTCTCAGTGTTTCTGTGTCTCAGTGTCTCTGTGCCTCAGTGTCTCTGTGCCTCAGTGTTTCATGTTTCAGAGTATCACCGTTTCTGTGTCACAGTGTCTCTCTGTCTCTGTGTCTCAGTGTCTCTGTGTCTCAGTGTTTCAGCGTCTCAGAGTCGCAGTGTCTCTGTGTCTCAGTGTCTCTGTGCCTCAGTGTCTCTGTGCCTCATTGTCTCTGTGCCTCAGTGTCTCTCTGTCTCAGTTTCTCTGTGCCTCAGTGTATCTGTGTCTCAGTGTCTCTGTGTCTCAGTGTCTCTGTGTCTCAGTGTATCAGAGTCTCAGAGTCTCCGTGTCTCAGAGTCTCTGTGTCTTGGTGCCTCAGTGTCTCTGCGTCTCAGTCTATCAGACTCTCAGTGTTTCTGTGTCACAGTCTCAGTGCCTCAGTGTCTCTGTGTCTCAGAGACTCAGTGTCTCTGTGCCTCAGTGTCTCTGTGCCTCAGTGTCTTAGTATCTCAAAGTCTCAGTGTATCAGTTTCTCTGTGTCACAGTGTCTCTGTGTCTCAGTGTCTGAACGTTTTGTGTCTCAGTGTCTCTGTGTCTCAGAGTCACTGTTTCTCGTGTCTCTGTGTCTTAGTGTCTCAAAGTCTTTGTGTCTCAGTGTCTCCGTGTCTCTGACTCTCAGTGTCTCTGTGTCCAAGTGTCTCAGTTTCTCAGATTATCAGTGTCTCAGTGTCTCAGAGTCTCAGTGAGTCTATCGCTGTGTCTCTGTTTTTCAGTGTCTCTGTGCCTCAGTGTATCTGTGCCTCAGAGTCTCTGTGCCTCAGTGTCTCTATGTCTCTGTATCTCAGTGTCTCACTGTCTCTGTGCCTCAGTGTCTCAGAGTCTCAGATTATCAGTGTCTCAGTGTCTCAGTTTCAGTGAATCTGTGTCTCTGTGTCTCTGTGCCTCAGTGTATCTGTGTCTCTGTATCTCAGAGTCTCAGAGTCACAGATTCTCTGTGTCTCAGTGTCTCAGTGTCTCTGTGTCTCAGTGTCTCTGTTTTTCAGTGTCTCTGTGCCTCAGTGTATCTGTGCCTCAGAGTCTCTGTGCCTCAGTGTCTCTATGTCTCTGTATCTCAGTGTCTCACTGTCTCTGTGCCTCAGTGTCTCAGAGTCTCAGATTATCAGTGTCTCAGTGTCTCAGTTTCAGTGAATCTGTGTCTCTGTGTCTCTGTGCCTCAGTGTATCTGTGTCTCTGTATCTCAGAGTCTCAGAGTCACAGATTCTCTGTGTCTCAGTGTCTCAGTGTCTCAGTGTCTCTGTGTCTCAGTGTCTCTGTGCCTCAGTGTCTCTGTGCCTCAGTGTTTCATGTTTCAGAGTCTCACCGTTTCTGTGTCACAGTGTCTCTCTGTCTCTGTGTCTCAGTGTCTCTGTGTCTCACTGTTTCAGCGTCTCAGAGTCGCAGTGTCTCTGTGTCTCAGTGCCGCTGTGCCTCATTGTCTCTGTGTCTCAGTGTCTCTGTTCTCAGTGTCTCTGTGCCTCATTGTCTCTGTGCCTCAGTGTCTCTGTGTCTCTGTGTCTCAGTGTCTCAGAGTCTCAGTATCTCAGTGTCTCTGTGTCTCAGTGTATCAGTGTCTCAGTGACTCATTGTCTCTGTGTCTGAGTGTCTCTGTGCCTCAGTGTCTCAGTGTTTCTGTGTCTCATTTTCTCAGACTCTCAGTGTCTCTGTGTCCCAGTGCCTATGTGTCTCTGCGTCACAGAGAATCAGTGCCTCGGTGTCTCTCTGTATGAGTGTCTCTGTGCCTCAGTGTCAGAGTGTCTCAGTGTCTCTGTGTCTCTGTGTATCAGTTTCTCAGTGTCTCCGTGCCCCAGTGTCTGAATGTCTCTGTGCCTCAGTGTCTCAGTGTCTCACTGTCTCTATCTCTGTGTCTCAGTGCCTCAGTGTCTCAGAGTCTCAGTGTGTCTGTGTCTCACTTTCTCAGACTCTCAGTGACTCTGTGTCCCAGTGCCTCTGTGTCTCTGTGTCACAGAGAATCAGTGCCTCAGTGTCTCTCTGTCTGAGTGTCTCTGTGCCTCAGTGTCACAGTGTCTCAGTGTATCAGTTTCTCAGTGTCTCTGTGCCCCAGTGTCACAGTGTCTCAGTGTCTCTGTTTCTCAGTGTCACAGTGTCTCAGTGCCTCAGTGTCTCTGTGTCTCAGAGACTCAGTGTCTCTGTGCCTCAGTGTCTTAGTATCTCAAAGTCTCAGTGTCTCAGTGTCTCAGTGTCGCTGTGTCACAGTGTCTCTGTGTCTCAGTGTCTCAGTGTCTCAGTGTCTCTGTGTCTCAGTGTCTCAGACTCTCAGTGTCTCTGTGTCCAATTGTCTCTGTGTCTCAGTGTATTTCTGTCTGAGTGTCTCTGTGCCTCAGTGTCACAGTGTCTCAGTGTCTCAGATTATCAGTGTCTCAGAGTCTCAGTGAGACTGTCTCTGTGTCTCTGTGTCTCAGTGTCTCTGTGCCTCAGTGTATCTGTGCCTCAGAGTCTCTGTGCCTCAGTGTCTCTATGTCTCTGTGTCTCAGTGTCTCACTGCCTCTGTGCCTCAGTGTCTCAGAGTCTCAGTGTCTCTGTGTCTCAGTGCCTCAGTGTCTCATTGACTCAGAGTCTCCGAGTCTCAGTGTCTCTGTGTCTCAGTGTCTCTGTGTCTCAGTGTCTCTGTGTCTCAGTGTCTCTGTGCCTCAGTGTCTGTATGCCTCAGTGTCCAGTGTCTCAGAGCCTCACCATCTCTGTGTCACAGTGTTTCAGCGTCTCAGAGTCTCAGTGTCTCTGTGCCTCAGTGTCTCTGTGTCTCAGTGTCTCTGTGTCTCTGTGTCTCAGTGTCTCTGTGTTTCAGTGCCTCGAAGTCTTTGTGTCTCAGTGTCTCTGTGTCTCAGAGTCACAGTGTCTCTGTGTCTCTGTGTCTCTGTGCCTCAGTGTCTTAGTATCTCAAAGTCTCAGTGTCTCACTGTCTCTGTGTCACAGTGTCTCTGTGTCTCAGTGTCTCAGTGTCTCAGTGTCTCAAAGTCTTTGTGTCTCAATGTCTCAGTGTCTCTGACTCTCAGTGTCTCTGTGTCCAATTGTCTCTGTGTCTCTGTGTATTTCTGTCTGAGTGTCTCTGTGCCTCAGTGTCACAGTGTCTCAGTGTTTCAGATTATCAGTGTCTCAGAGTCTCAGTGAGATTGTCTCTGTGTCACAGTGTTTCTGTGTCTCAGTGTCTCTGTGCCTCAGTGTCTCTGTGCCTCAGTGTTTCATGTTTCAGAGTATCACCGTTTCTGTGTCACAGTGTCTCTCTGTCTCTGTGTCTCAGTGTCTCTGTGTCTCAGTGTTTCAGCGTCTCAGAGTCGCAGTGTCTCTGTGTCTCAGTGTCTCTGTGCCTCAGTGTCTCTGTGTCTCAGTGTCTCAGTGTCTCAAAGTCTTTGTGTCTCAGTGTCTCAGTGTCTCTGACTCTCAGTGTCTCTGTGTCCAATTGTCTCTGTGTCTCAGTGTATTTCTGTCTGAGTGTCTCTGTGCCTCAGTGTCACAGTGTCTCAGTGTCTCAGATTATTAGTGTCTCAGAGTCTCAGTGAGACTGTCTCTGTGTCTCTGTGTCTCAGTGTCTCTGTGCCCCAGTGTATCTGTGCCTCAGAGTCTCTGTGCCTCAGTGTCTCTATGTCTCTGTGTCTCAGTGTCTCACTGCCTCTGTGCCTCAGTGTCTCAGAGTCTCAGTGTCTCTGTGTCTCAGTGCCTCAGTGTCTCATTGACTCAGAGTCTCCGAGTCTCAGTGTCTCTGTGTCTCAGTGTCTCTGTGCCTCTGTGTCTCAGAGTCTCAGTGTCTCAGAGTCTCAGTGTCTCTGTGTCTCAGTGTCTCTGTGTCTCAGTGTATCAGCGTCTCAGTGTATCAGTGTCTCAGAGACTCAGTGTCTCTTTGTCTCTGTGTCTGAATGTCTCTGTGCCCCAGTGTCTCAGTGTCTCTGTGTCTCTGTGTCTCAGTGTCTCAGTGTCCAAGTGTCCCTGTGTCTCTCTGTCTGAGTGTCTCTGTGCCTCAGTGTCACAGTGTCTCAGATTATCAGTGTCTCAGAGTCTCAGTGAGTCTGTCTCTGTGTCTCTGTGTCTCAGTGTCTCTGTGTCTCAGTGTATCTGTGCCTCAGAGTCTCTGTGCCTCAGTGTCTCTATGTCTCTGTGTCTCAGTGTCTCACTGCCTCTGTGCCTCAGTGCCTCAGTGTCTCAGAGTCTCAGTGTCTCAGAGTCTCAGTGTCTCAGTGTCTCAGTGTCTCTGTGTCTCAGTGTATCAGCGTCTCAGTGTATCAGTGTCTCAGAGACTCAGTGTCTCTTTGTGTCTGTTTCTGAGTGTCTCTGTGCCTCAGTGTCTCAGTCTCTGTGTCCCAGTGTCTCTGTGTCTCTGTGTCACAGAGAATCAGTGCCTCAGTGTCTCTCTGTCTGAGTGTCTCTGTGCCTCAGTGTCACAGTGTCTCAGTGTCTCAGAGTCTCAGTGTCTCTGTGTCTCAGTGTCTCAGTGTATCAGTGAGTCAGAGACTCAGTGTCTCTTTGTCTCTGTGTCTGAGTGTCTCTGTGCCCCAGTGTCACAGTGTCTCAGTGTCTCTGTGCCTCTGTGTCTCAGTGTCTCGTGTCTCAGTGTCTCTGTGCCTCTGAGTTTCAGAGTCTCAGTGTGTCAGTGTCTCAGAGACTCAGTGTCTCTTTGTCTCTGAGTCTGAGTGTCTCTGTTTCTCAGTGTCACAGTGTCTCAGTGTCTCAGTGTCTCTGTGTCTCAGAGACTCAGTGTCTCTGTGCCTCAGTGTCTTAGTATCTCAAAGTCTCAGTGTCTCAGTGTCTCAGTGTCTCAGTGTCGCTGTGTCACAGTGTCTCTGTGTCTCAGTGTCTCAGTGTCTCTGTGTCTCAGTGTCTCAGTGTCTCTGACTCTCAGTGTCTCTGTGTCCAATTGTCTCTGTGTCTCAGTGTATTTCTGTCTGAGTGTCTCTGTGCCTCAGTGTCACAGTGTCTCAGTGTCTCAGATTATCAGTGTCTCAGAGTCTCAGTGAGACTGTCTCTGTGTCTCTGTGTCTCAGTGTCTCTGTGCCTCAGTGTATCTGTGCCTCAGAGTCTCTGTGCCTCAGTGTCTCTATGTCTCTGTGTCTCAGTGTCTCACTGCCTCTGTGCCTCAGTGTCTCAGAGTCTCAGTGTCTCTGTGTCTCAGTGCCTCAGTGTCTCATTGACTCAGAGCCTCCGAGTCTCAGTGTCTCTGTGTCTCAGTGTCTCTGTGTCTCAGTGTCTTTGTGTCTCAGTGTCTCTGTGCCTCAGTGTCTGTGTGCCTCAGTGTCCAGTGTCTCAGAGTCTCACCATCTCTGTGTCACAGTGTTTCAGCGTCTCAGAGTCTCAGTGTCTCTGTGCCTCAGTGTCTCTGTGTCTCAGTGTCTCTGTGTCTCTGTGTCTCAGTGTCTCTGTGTTTCAGTGCCTCGAAGTCTTTGTGTCTCAGTGTCTCTGTGTCTCAGACTCACAGTGTCTCTGTGTCTCTGTGTCTCTGTGCCTCAGTGTCTTAGTATCTCAAAGTCTCAGTGTCTCAGTGTCTCTGTGTCACAGTGTCTCTGTGCCTCAGTGTCTCAGTGTCTCTGTGTCTCAGTGTCTCAGTGTCTCAAAGTCTTTGTGTCTCAATGTCTCAGTGTCTCTGACTCTCAGTGTCTCTGTGTCCAATTGTCTCTGTGTCTCTGTGCATTTCTGTCTGAGTGTCTCTGTGCCTCAGTGTCACAGTGTCTCAGTGTCTCAGATTATCAGTGTCTCAGAGTCTCAGTGAGATTGTCTCTGTGTCACAGTGTCTCTGTGCCTCAGTGTATCTGTGCCTCAGAGTTTCTGTGCCTCAGTGTCTCTCTGACTCTGTGTCTCAGTGTCTCACTGCCTCTGTGCATCAGTGTCTCAGAGTCTCAGTGACTCTGTGTCGCTGTGTATCAGTTTCTCAGTGTATCAGTGTGTCAGAGACGCAGTGTCTCTTTGTCTCTGTGTCTGAGTTTCTCTGTGCCCCAGTGTCACAGTGTCTCAGTGTCTCTGCGTCTCAGTGTCTCGTGTCTCAGTGTCACTGTGCCTCTAAGTCTCAGAGTCTCAGTGTATCAGTGTGTCAGTGTCTCAGATTCTCAGTGTCCCAGTGTCCCAGCGTCTCTGTGCCCCTGAGTCTCAGAGTCTCCGAGTTTCAGCGTTTCAGAGACTCAGTGTCTCTTTGTCTCTGAGTCTCGTGTCTCTGTGCGTCAGTGTCTCAGAGTCTCAGTGTCTCAGTGTCCCAGAGTCTCAGTGTCTCAGAGTCTCAGTGTCTCTGTGTCTCTGTGTCTCAGTGTCTCAAAGTCTTTGTATTCAGTGCCTCAGAGTCTCAGTGTCTCTGTGTCCCAGTGTCTCAGTGTCTCAGTGTCTATGTGTCTCTGAGTCACAGTGTCTCAGTGTCTCTGTGCCTCAGTGTCTCAGTGTCTCTGTGTCTTTGTGTGTCAGTGTCTCTGTGTCTCAGTGTCTCTGTGCCTCAGTGTTTCACTGCCTCAGTGTCTCAGAGTCTCAGTGTCTTTGTGTCAGTGTGTCAGCGTCTCAGAGACTCAGTGTCTCTTTGTCTCTGAGTCTGAGTGTCTCTGTGCGTCAGTGTCACAGAGTCTCAGTGTCCCAGTGTCTCTGTGCCTCAGTTTCTCAGAGTCTCAGTGTCTCTGTGTCTCAGTGTCTCAGAGTCTCAGTGTCTCTGTGTCAGTGTCTCAGTGTCTCTGTGCCTCAGTGTCTCATTGCCTCAGAGTCTCTGTGTCTCAGTGTCTCTGTGTCTCAGTGTCTCAAATTCTTTGTGTCTCAGTGTTTCAGTGTCTCTGACTCTCAGTGTCTCTGTGTCCAAGTTTCTCTGTGTCTCAGAGTCACAGTTTCTCTGTGTCTCAGTGTATCAGTGTCTCTCTGTCTGATTGTCTCTGTGTCTCAGTGTCTCAGATTATCATTGTCTCAGTGTCTCAGAGACTCATTATCTCAGTGTCTCTGCGTCTCAGTGTCTCGTGTCTCAGTGTCACTGTGCCTCTAAGTCTCAGAGTCTCAGTGTATCAGTGTGTCAGTGTCTCAGATTCTCAGTGTCCCAGTGTCCCAGCGTCTCTGTGCCCCTGAGTCTCAGAGTCTCCGAGTTTCAGCGTCTCAGAGACTCAGTGTCTCTTTGTCTCTGAGTCTCAGTGTCTCTGTGCGTCAGTGTCTCAGAGTCTCAGTGTCTCAGTGTCCCAGAGTCTCAGTGTCTCAGAGTCTCAGTGTCTCTGTGTCTCTGTGTCTCAGTGTCTCAAATTCTTTGTATTCAGTGCCTCAGAGTCTCAGTGTCTCTGTGTCCCAGTGTCTCAGTGTCTCAGTGTCTATGTGTCTCTGAGTCACAGTGTCTCAGTGTCTCTGTGCCTCAGTGTCTCAGTGTCTCTGTGTCTTTGTGTGTCAGTGTCTCTGTGTCTCAGTGTCTCTGTGCCTCAGTGTTTCACTGCCTCAGTGTCTCAGAGTCTCAGTGTCTTTGTGTCAATGTGTCAGCGTCTCAGAGACTCAGTGTCTCTTTGTCTCTGAGTCTGAGTGTCTCTGTGCGTCAGTGTCACAGTGTCTCAGTGTCCCAGTGTCTCTGTGCCTCAGTGTCTCAGAGTCTCAGTGTCTCTGTGTCTCAGTGTCTCAGAGTCTCAGTGTCTCTGTGTCAGTGTCTCAGTGTCTCTGTGCCTCAGTGTCTCATTGCCTCAGAGTCTCTGTGTCTCAGTGTCTCTGTGTCTCAGTGTCTCGAATTCTTTGTGTCTCAGTGTTTCAGTGTCTCTGACTCTCAGTGTCTCTGTGTCCAAGTTTCTCTGTGTCTCAGAGTCACAGTTTCTCTGTGTCTCAGTGTATCAGTGTCTCTCTGTCTGATTGTCTCTGTGTCTCAGTGTCTCAGATTATCATTGTCTCAGTGTCTCAGAGACTCATTATCTCAGTGTTTCTGAGTCTCAGTGTCTCAGAGTCTCAGTGAATCTGACTCTGTGTCTCTGTGTCTCAGTGTCTCTGTGCCTCAGTGTATCTGTGGCTCAGAGTTTCAGTGTCTCTATGTCTCTGTGTTTCTGTGTCACAGTGTCTCAGTGTCTCATCGTCTCAGAGTCTCAGTGTCTCTCTGTCTCTGTCTCTCAGTGTCTCAGAGTCTCAGTGTCTCAGAGTCTCTGTGTATTGGTACCTCAGTGTCTCCATGTCTCTGTGCCTCAGTCTATCAGACTCTCAGTGTCTCTGTGTCTCAGTGTCTCAGTGTCTCTTTGTCTCAGAGACTCAGTGTCTCTATGCCTGAGTGTCTTAATATGTCAAAGTCTCAGTGTCTCAGTGTGTCAGAGACTCAGTGTCCCTTTGTCTCTGTGTCTGAGTGTCTCTGTGCCTCAGTGTCACAGTGTCTCTGTGTCTCAGTGTTGCAGTGTCTCTATGTCTCAGTGTCTCAGTGTTTCTCTATCTCTGTGGCTCAGTGTCTCAGTGTCTCAGACTCTCAATGTCTCTGTGTCTCAGTTTATCAGTGTCTCAGAGACTCAGTGTCTCTGTGTTTTTCTGTCTGAGTGCCTCTGTGCCTCAGTGTCTCAGTGTCTCAGAGTCTCAGTGAATCTGTGTCTCTGTGTCTCTGTGTCTCAGTGTCTCTGTGCCTCAGTGTATCTGTGTCTCTGTATCTCAGAGTCTCAGAGTCTCTGTGCCTCAGTGTTTCTGTGTCTCAGTGTCTCTGTGCCTCAGTGTCTCTGTGCCTCAGTGTTTCATGTTTCAGAGTATCACCGTTTCTGTGTCACAGTGTCTCTCTGTCTCTGTGTCTCAGTGTCTCTGTGTCTCAGTGTTTCAGCGTCTCAGAGTCGCAGTGTCTCTGTGTCTCAGTGTCTCTGTGCCTCAGTGTCTCTGTGCCTCATTGTCTCTGTGCCTCAGTGTCTCTCTGTCTCAGTTTCTCTGTGCCTCAGTGTATCTGTGTCTCAGTGTCTCTGTGTCTCAGTGTCTCTGTGTCTCAGTGTATCAGAGTCTCAGAGTCTCCGTGTCTCAGAGTCTCTGTGTCTTGGTGCCTCAGTGTCTCTGCGTCTCAGTCTATCAGACTCTCAGTGTTTCTGTGTCACAGTCTCAGTGCCTCAGTGTCTCTGTGTCTCAGAGACTCAGTGTCTCTGTGCCTCATTGTCTCTGTGCCTCAGTGTCTTAGTATCTCAAAGTCTCAGTGTATCAGTTTCTCTGTGTCACAGTGTCTCTGTGTCTCAGTGTCTGAACGTTTTGTGTCTCAGTGTCTCTGTGTCTCAGAGTCACTGTTTCTCGTGTCTCTGTGTCTTAGTGTCTCAAAGTCTTTGTGTCTCAGTGTCTCCGTGTCTCTGACTCTCAGTGTCTCTGTGTCCAAGTGTCTCAGTTTCTCAGATTATCAGTGTCTCAGTGTCTCAGAGTCTCAGTGAGTCTATCGCTGTGTCTCTGTTTTTCAGTGTCTCTGTGCCTCAGTGTATCTGTGCCTCAGAGTCTCTGTGCCTCAGTGTCTCTATGTCTCTGTATCTCAGTGTCTCACTGTCTCTGTGCCTCAGTGTCTCAGAGTCTCAGATTATCAGTGTCTCAGTGTCTCAGTTTCAGTGAATCTGTGTCTCTGTGTCTCTGTGCCTCAGTGTATCTGTGTCTCTGTATCTCAGAGTCTCAGAGTCACAGATTCTCTGTGTCTCAGTGTCTCAGTGTCTCTGTGTCTCAGTGTCTCTGTTTTTCAGTGTCTCTGTGCCTCAGTGTATCTGTGCCTCAGAGTCTCTGTGCCTCAGTGTCTCAGAGTCTCAGTGTCTTTGTGTCAGTGTGTCAGCGTCTCAGAGACTCAGTGTCTCTTTGTCTCTGAGTCTGAGTGTCTCTGTGCGTCAGTGTCACAGAGTCTCAGTGTCCCAGTGTCTCTGTGCCTCAGTTTCTCAGAGTCTCAGTGTCTCTGTGTCTCAGTGTCTCAGAGTCTCAGTGTCTCTGTGTCAGTGTCTCAGTGTCTCTGTGCCTCAGTGTCTCATTGCCTCAGAGTCTCTGTGTCTCAGTGTCTCTGTGTCTCAGTGTCTCAAATTCTTTGTGTCTCAGTGTTTCAGTGTCTCTGACTCTCAGTGTCTCTGTGTCCAAGTTTCTCTGTGTCTCAGAGTCACAGTTTCTCTGTGTCTCAGTGTATCAGTGTCTCTCTGTCTGATTGTCTCTGTGTCTCAGTGTCTCAGATTATCATTGTCTCAGTGTCTCAGAGACTCATTATCTCAGTGTCTCTGCGTCTCAGTGTCTCGTGTCTCAGTGTCACTGTGCCTCTAAGTCTCAGAGTCTCAGTGTATCAGTGTGTCAGTGTCTCAGATTCTCAGTGTCCCAGTGTCCCAGCGTCTCTGTGCCCCTGAGTCTCAGAGTCTCCGAGTTTCAGCGTCTCAGAGACTCAGTGTCTCTTTGTCTCTGAGTCTCAGTGTCTCTGTGCGTCAGTGTCTCAGAGTCTCAGTGTCTCAGTGTCCCAGAGTCTCAGTGTCTCAGAGTCTCAGTGTCTCTGTGTCTCTGTGTCTCAGTGTCTCAAATTCTTTGTATTCAGTGCCTCAGAGTCTCAGTGTCTCTGTGTCCCAGTGTCTCAGTGTCTCAGTGTCTATGTGTCTCTGAGTCACAGTGTCTCAGTGTCTCTGTGCCTCAGTGTCTCAGTGTCTCTGTGTCTTTGTGTGTCAGTGTCTCTGTGTCTCAGTGTCTCTGTGCCTCAGTGTTTCACTGCCTCAGTGTCTCAGAGTCTCAGTGTCTTTGTGTCAATGTGTCAGCGTCTCAGAGACTCAGTGTCTCTTTGTCTCTGAGTCTGAGTGTCTCTGTGCGTCAGTGTCACAGTGTCTCAGTGTCCCAGTGTCTCTGTGCCTCAGTGTCTCAGAGTCTCAGTGTCTCTGTGTCTCAGTGTCTCAGAGTCTCAGTGTCTCTGTGTCAGTGTCTCAGTGTCTCTGTGCCTCAGTGTCTCATTGCCTCAGAGTCTCTGTGTCTCAGTGTCTCTGTGTCTCAGTGTCTCGAATTCTTTGTGTCTCAGTGTTTCAGTGTCTCTGACTCTCAGTGTCTCTGTGTCCAAGTTTCTCTGTGTCTCAGAGTCACAGTTTCTCTGTGTCTCAGTGTATCAGTGTCTCTCTGTCTGATTGTCTCTGTGTCTCAGTGTCTCAGATTATCATTGTCTCAGTGTCTCAGAGACTCATTATCTCAGTGTTTCTGAGTCTCAGTGTCTCAGAGTCTCAGTGAATCTGACTCTGTGTCTCTGTGTCTCAGTGTCTCTGTGCCTCAGTGTATCTGTGGCTCAGAGTTTCAGTGTCTCTATGTCTCTGTGTTTCTGTGTCACAGTGTCTCAGTGTCTCATCGTCTCAGAGTCTCAGTGTCTCTCTGTCTCTGTCTCTCAGTGTCTCAGAGTCTCAGTGTCTCAGAGTCTCTGTGTATTGGTACCTCAGTGTCTCCATGTCTCTGTGCCTCAGTCTATCAGACTCTCAGTGTCTCTGTGTCTCAGTGTCTCAGTGTCTCTTTGTCTCAGAGACTCAGTGTCTCTATGCCTGAGTGTCTTAATATGTCAAAGTCTCAGTGTCTCAGTGTGTCAGAGACTCAGTGTCCCTTTGTCTCTGTGTCTGAGTGTCTCTGTGCCTCAGTGTCACAGTGTCTCTGTGTCTCAGTGTTGCAGTGTCTCTATGTCTCAGTGTCTCAGTGTTTCTCTATCTCTGTGGCTCAGTGTCTCAGTGTCTCAGACTCTCAATGTCTCTGTGTCTCAGTTTATCAGTGTCTCAGAGACTCAGTGTCTCTGTGTTTTTCTGTCTGAGTGCCTCTGTGCCTCAGTGTCTCAGTGTCTCAGAGTCTCAGTGAATCTGTGTCTCTGTGTCTCTGTGTCTCAGTGTCTCTGTGCCTCAGTGTATCTGTGTCTCTGTATCTCAGAGTCTCAGAGTCTCTGTGCCTCAGTGTTTCTGTGTCTCAGTGTCTCTGTGCCTCAGTGTCTCTGTGCCTCAGTGTTTCATGTTTCAGAGTATCACCGTTTCTGTGTCACAGTGTCTCTCTGTCTCTGTGTCTCAGTGTCTCTGTGTCTCAGTGTTTCAGCGTCTCAGAGTCGCAGTGTCTCTGTGTCTCAGTGTCTCTGTGCCTCAGTGTCTCTGTGCCTCATTGTCTCTGTGCCTCAGTGTCTCTCTGTCTCAGTTTCTCTGTGCCTCAGTGTATCTGTGTCTCAGTGTCTCTGTGTCTCAGTGTCTCTGTGTCTCAGTGTATCAGAGTCTCAGAGTCTCCGTGTCTCAGAGTCTCTGTGTCTTGGTGCCTCAGTGTCTCTGCGTCTCAGTCTATCAGACTCTCAGTGTTTCTGTGTCACAGTCTCAGTGCCTCAGTGTCTCTGTGTCTCAGAGACTCAGTGTCTCTGTGCCTCATTGTCTCTGTGCCTCAGTGTCTTAGTATCTCAAAGTCTCAGTGTATCAGTTTCTCTGTGTCACAGTGTCTCTGTGTCTCAGTGTCTGAACGTTTTGTGTCTCAGTGTCTCTGTGTCTCAGAGTCACTGTTTCTCGTGTCTCTGTGTCTTAGTGTCTCAAAGTCTTTGTGTCTCAGTGTCTCCGTGTCTCTGACTCTCAGTGTCTCTGTGTCCAAGTGTCTCAGTTTCTCAGATTATCAGTGTCTCAGTGTCTCAGAGTCTCAGTGAGTCTATCGCTGTGTCTCTGTTTTTCAGTGTCTCTGTGCCTCAGTGTATCTGTGCCTCAGAGTCTCTGTGCCTCAGTGTCTCTATGTCTCTGTATCTCAGTGTCTCACTGTCTCTGTGCCTCAGTGTCTCAGAGTCTCAGATTATCAGTGTCTCAGTGTCTCAGTTTCAGTGAATCTGTGTCTCTGTGTCTCTGTGCCTCAGTGTATCTGTGTCTCTGTATCTCAGAGTCTCAGAGTCACAGATTCTCTGTGTCTCAGTGTCTCAGTGTCTCTGTGTCTCAGTGTCTCTGTTTTTCAGTGTCTCTGTGCCTCAGTGTATCTGTGCCTCAGAGTCTCTGTGCCTCAGTGTCTCTATGTCTCTGTATCTCAGTGTCTCACTGTCTCTGTGCCTCAGTGTCTCAGAGTCTCAGATTATCAGTGTCTCAGTGTCTCAGTTTCAGTGAATCTGTGTCTCTGTGTCTCTGTGCCTCAGTGTATCTGTGTCTCTGTATCTCAGAGTCTCAGAGTCACAGATTCTCTGTGTCTCAGTGTCTCAGTGTCTCTGTGTCTCAGTGTCTCTGTGCCTCAGTGTCTCTGTGCCTCAGTGTTTCATGTTTCAGAGTCTCACCGTTTCTGTGTCACAGTGTCTCTCTGTCTCTGTGTCTCAGTGTCTCTGTGTCTCACTGTTTCAGCGTCTCAGAGTCGCAGTGTCTCTGTGTCTCAGTGCCGCTGTGCCTCATTGTCTCTGTGTCTCAGTGTCTCTGTTCTCAGTGTCTCTGTGCCTCATTGTCTCTGTGCCTCAGTGTCTCTGTGTCTCTGTGTCTCAGTGTCTCAGAGTCTCAGTGTCTCAGTGTCTCTGTGTCTCAGTGTATCAGCGTCTCAGTGACTCATTGTCTCTGTGTCTGAGTGTCTCTGTGCCTCAGTGTCTCAGTGTTTCTGTGTCTCATTTTCTCAGACTCTCAGTGTCTCTGTGTCCCAGTGCCTATGTGTCTCTGCGTCACAGAGAATCAGTGCCTCGGTGTCTCTCTGTATGAGTGTCTCTGTGCCTCAGTGTCAGAGTGTCTCAGTGTCTCTGTGTCTCTGTGTATCAGTTTCTCAGTGTCTCCGTGCCCCAGTGTCTGAATGTCTCTGTGCCTCAGTGTCTCAGTGTCTCACTGTCTCTATCTCTGTGTCTCAGTGCCTCAGTGTCTCAGAGTCTCAGTGTGTCTGTGTCTCACTTTCTCAGACTCTCAGTGACTCTGTGTCCCAGTGCCTCTGTGTCTCTGTGTCACAGAGAATCAGTGCCTCAGTGTCTCTCTGTCTGAGTGTCTCTGTGCCTCAGTGTCACAGTGACTCAGTGTATCAGTTTCTCAGTGTCTCTGTGCCCCAGTGTCACAGTGTCTCAGTGTCTCTGTTTCTCAGTGTCACAGTGTCTCAGTGCCTCAGTGTCTCTGTGTCTCAGAGACTCAGTGTCTCTGTGCCTCAGTGTCTTAGTATCTCAAAGTCTCAGTGTCTCAGTGTCTCAGTGTCGCTGTGTCACAGTGTCTCTGTGTCTCAGTGTCTCAGTGTCTCAGTGTCTCTGTGTCTCAGTGTCTCAGTGTCTCTGACTCTCAGTGTCTCTGTGTCCAATTGTCTCTGTGTCTCAGTGTATTTCTGTCTGAGTGTCTCTGTGCCTCAGTGTCACAGTGTCTCAGTGTCTCAGATTATCAGTGTCTCAGAGTCTCAGTGAGACTGTCTCTGTGTCTCTGTGTCTCAGTGTCTCTGTGCCTCAGTGTATCTGTGCCTCAGAGTCTCTGTGCCTCAGTGTCTCTATGTCTCTGTGTCTCAGTGTCTCACTGCCTCTGTGCCTCAGTGTCTCAGAGTCTCAGTGTCTCTGTGTCTCAGTGCCTCAGTGTCTCATTGACTCAGAGTCTCCGAGTCTCAGTGTCTCTGTGTCTCAGTGTCTCTGTGTCTCTGTGTCTCAGTGTCTCTGTGCCTCAGTGTCTTTGTGCCTCAGTGTCCAGTGTCTCAGAGCCTCACCATCTCTGTGTCACAGTGTTTCAGCGTCTCAGAGTCTCAGTGTCTCTGTGCCTCAGTGTCTCTGTGTCTCAGTGTCTCTGTGTCTCTGTGTCTCAGTGTCTCTGTGTTCAGTGCCTCGAAGTCTTTGTGTCTCAGTGTCTCTGTGTCTCAGAGTCACAGTGTCTCTGTGTCTCTGTGTCTCTGTGCCTCAGTGTCTTAGTATCTCAAAGTCTCAGTGTCTCACTGTCTCTGTGTCACAGTGTCTCTGTGTCTCAGTGTCTCAGTGTCTCAGTGTCTCAAAGTCTTTGTGTCTCAATGTCTCAGTGTCTCTGACTCTCAGTGTCTCTGTGTCCAATTGTCTCTGTGTCTCTGTGTATTTCTGTCTGAGTGTCTCTGTGCCTCAGTGTCACAGTGTCTCAGTGTTTCAGATTATCAGTGTCTCAGAGTCTCAGTGAGATTGTCTCTGTGTCACAGTGTTTCTGTGTCTCAGTGTCTCTGTTCCTCAGTGTATCTGTGCCTCAGAGTTTCTGTGCCTCAGTGTCTCTCTGTCTCTGTGTCTCAGTGTCTCACTGCCTCTGTGCATCAGTGTCTCAGAGTCTCAGTGACTCTGTGTCTCTGTGTATCAGTTTCTCAGTGTATCAGTGTGTCAGAGACGCAGTGTCTCTTTGTCTCTGTGCCCCAGTGTCACAGTGCCCCAGTGTCTCAGTGTCTCAGAGTTTCTGTGTCACAGTGTCTCTCTGTCTCTGTGTCTCAGTGTCTCTGTGTCTCAGTGTTTCAGCGTCTCAGAGTCGCAGTGTCTCTGTGTCTCAGTGTCTCTGTGCCTCAGTGTCTCTGTGTCTCAGTGTCTCTGTGCCTCATTGTCTCTGTGCCTCAGTGTCTCTGTGTCTCTGTGCCTCAGTGTCTCTGTGTCTCAGTGTCTCTGTGTCTCAGTGTCTCTGTGCCTCAGTGTCTCAGTGTCTCTGTGTCTCAGTGTCTCAGAGTCTCAGTGTCTCAGTGTCTCTGTGTCTCTGTGTCTGAGTTTCTCTGTGCCCCAGTGTCACAGTGTCTCAGTGTCTCTGCGTCTCAGTGTCTCGTGTCTCAGTGTCACTGTGCCTCTAAGTCTCAGAGTCTCAGTGTCCCAGTGTCCCAGCGTCTCTGTGCCCCTGAGTCTCAGAGTCTCCGAGTTTCAGCGTCTCAGAGACTCAGTGTCTCTTTGTCTCTGAGTCTCAGTGTCTCTGTGTCTCAGTGTCTCAGTGCCTCAGTGTCTCTGTGTCTCAGAGTATGTGTGTCTCAGTGTCTCTGTGTCTCTTTTTCTCAGACTCTCAGTGTCTCTGTGTCCCAGTGTCTCTGTGTCTCTGTGTCACAGAGAATCAGTGCCTCAGTGTCTCTCTGTCTGAGTGTCTCTGTGCCTCAGTGTCACAGTGTCTCAGTGTCTCAGAGTCTCAGTGTCTCTGTGTCTCTGTGTCTCAGTGTCTCAGTGTCTCAGTGTATCAGTGAGTCAGAGACTCAGTGTCTCTTTGTCTCTGTGTCTGAGTGTCTCTGTGCCCCAGTGTCACAGTGTCTCAGTGTCTCTGTGCCTCTGTGTCTCAGTGTCTCGTGTCTCAGTGTCTCTGTGCCTCTGAGTTTCAGAGTCTCAGTCTGTCAGTGTCTCAAAGACTCAGTGTCTCTTTGTCTCTGAGTCTGAGTGTCTCTGTTTCTCAGTGTCACAGTGTCTCAGTGCCTCAGTGTCTCTGTGTCTCAGAGACTCAGTGTCTCTGTGCCTCAGTGTCTTAGTATCTCAAAGTCTCAGTGTCTCAGTGTCTCAGTGTCGCTGTGTCACAGTGTCTCTGTGTCTCAGTGTCTCAGTGTCTCAGTGTCTCAGTGTCTCTGTGTCTCAGTGTCTCAGTGTCTCTGACTCTCAGTGTCTCTGTGTCCAATTGTCTCTGTGTCTCAGTGTATTTCTGTCTGAGTGTCTCAGTGCCTCAGTGTCTCTGTGTCTCAGAGTATGTGTGTCTCAGTGTCTCTGTGTCTCTTTTTCTCAGACTCTCAGTGTCTCTGTGTCCCAGTGTCTCTGTGTCTCTGTGTCACAGAGAATCATTGCCTCAGTGTCTCTCTGTCTGAGTGTCTCTGTGCCTCAGTGTCACAGTGTCTCAGTGTCTCAGAGTCTCAGTGTCTCTGTGTCTCTGTGTCTCAGTGTCTCAGTGTATCAGTGAGTCAGAGACTCAGTGTCTCTTTGTCTCTGTGTCTGAGTGTCTCTGTGCCCCAGTGTCACAGTGTCTCAGTGTCTCTGTGCCTCAGTGTCTCAGTGTCTCTGTGTCTCAGTGTCTCAGAGTCTCAGTGTCTCAGTGTCTCTGTGTCTCTGTGCCTCAGTGTCTCTGTGTCTCAGTGTCTCTGTGTCTCTGTGTCTCTGTGTCTCAGTGTCTCAGTGTCTCTGTGTCTCAGTGTCTCTGTGCCTCATTGTCTCTGTGCCTCAGTGTCTCTGTGCCTCAGTGTCTCTGTGTCTCAGTGTCTCTGTGCCTCATTGTCTCTGCGCCTCATTGTCTCAGGGTCTCAGTGTCTCAGGGTCTCAGTCTCTCAGTCTCTCAGTCTCTCACTCTCTCAGTGTCTCAGTGTCTCAGTCTCTCAGTCTCATTCTCTCAGTGTCTCAGTGTCTCAGGGTCTCAGTGTCTCAGGGTCTCAGTGTCTCAGTGTCTAAGGGTCACCGTGTCTCAGAGTCTCAGTGTCTCAGTGTCTCAGTCTCTCAGTCTCTCAGTCACTCAGTCGCTCAGTCGCTCAGTCTCTCAGTCTCTCAGTGTATCAGTCTCTCAGTGTCTCAGTGTGTCAGGGTCTCTGGGTCTCACTCTCACAGTCTCTCAGTCTTTCAGTGTCTCAGTTTCTCAGGGACTCAGGGCCTTAGTCTCTCAGGCCCTCAGTGTCTCTGGGTCTCTGGGTCTCAGTCTCACAGTCTCTCAGTCTTTCAGTCTCTCAGTTTCTCAGTGTCTCAGTGTCTCAGGGTCTCAGGGTCTCGGGGTCTATGTCTCGCAGTCTCTTAGTCTCTTAGTCTCTCAGTCTCTCAGTGTCTCAGTGTCTCAGGTTCTCAGTGTCTCAGGGTCTCAGTGTCTCAGGGTCTCAGGGTCTCAGTGTCTCAGGGTCTCAGGGCCTTAGTCTCTCATGCCCTCAGTATCTCAGTCTCTCTGGGTCTCTTGGTCTCAGTCTCTCAGTCTCTCAATGTCTCAGTGTCTCAGTGTCTCAGTGTCTCAGTGTCTCAGGGTCTCAGTGTCTCATTGTCTCAGTGTCTCATTGTCTCAGGGTCTCAGTGTCTCAGGTTCTCAGGGTCTCAGGGTCTCAGGGTCTCAGTGCCTCAGAGTCACAGGGTCTCAGGGTCTCTGGGTCTCAGTCTCTCAGTGTCTCAGCGTTTCAGGGTCTCAGGGTCTCAGTGTCTCAGTGTCTCAGGGTCTCAGTGTCTCAGTGTCTCAGGGTCTCAGTGTCTCAGTGTCTCAGTGTCTCAGTTTCCCAGTTTCTCAGTGTCCCAGTCTCTCAGTCTCTCAGTCTCTCAGTCTCTGAGTCTCTCAGTGTCTCTGGGTCTCAGTGTCTCAGTCTCTCAGTCTCTCAGTGTATCAGTCTCTCAGTCTCTCATTGTCTCAGTGTCTCAGTGTCTCAGTGTCTCAGGGTCTCAGTGTCTCAGTTTCTCAGTCTCTCAGGCCCTCAGTATCTCTGGGACTCTGGGTCTCAGTCTCACAGTCTCTCAGTCTTTCAGTCTCTCAGTTTCTCAGTGTCTCAGTGTCTCAGTGTCTCAGGGTCTCAGGGTCTCAGTCTCTCAGTCTCTTAGTCTCTCAGTCTCTCAGTGTCTCAGGTTCTCAGTGTCTCAGGGTCTCAGAGTCTCAATGTCTCAGGGTCTCAGGGCCTTAGTCTCTCATGCCCTCAGTATCTCAGTCGCTCTGGGTCTCTGGGTCTCAGTGTCTCAGTGTCTCAGTGTCTCAGGGTCTCAGTGTCTCAGGGTCTCAGGGTCTCAGGGTCTCAGTGTCTCAGGGTCTCAGGGTCTCTGGGTCTCAGTCTCTCAGTGTCTCAGTGTTTCAGAGTCTCAGTGTCTCAGTGTCTCAGGGTCCCAGTGCCTCAGTGTCACAGGTTCTCAGGGTCTCTGGGTCTCAGTCTCTCAGTGTCTCAGTCTCTCAGTCTCTCAGGGTCTCAGTGTGTCAGTTTCTCAGGGTCTCAGTGTCCCAGTGTCTCGGTCTCTCAGTCTCTCAGTCTCTGAGTCGCTCAGTCTCTCAGTGTATCAGTCTCTCAGTCTCTCAGTGTCTCAGTGTCTCAGGGTCTCAGGGTCTCAGTGTCTCAGTGTCTCACTGTCTCAGAGTCTCAGGGCCTCAGTGTCTCAGGGTCTCAGTGTCTCAGTTTCTCAAATTCTCAGTCTCTCAGTCTCTCAGTCGCTCAGTCTCTCAGTCTCCCAACGTCTCAGTGTCTCAGTGTCTCATGTTCTCAGTGTCTCAGGGTCTCAGTGTCTCAGAGTCTCAGGGTCTCAGGGTCTCTGGGTCTCTGGGTCTCAGTCTCTCAGTGTCTCAGTGCCTCAGTGTCTCAGTGTCTCAGTGTCTCAGGGTCTCAGGATCTCAGGATCTCAGTGTCTCAGTGTCTCAGGGTCTCAGTGTCTCAGTTTCTCAGGGTCTCAGTGACTCAGTGTCTCAGTGTCTCCGGGTCTCAGTGTCTCAGGATCGCAGTGTCTCAGTGTCTCAGGGTCTCAGTGTCTCAATGTCTCAGGGTCTCAGGGCCTTAGTCTCTCAGGCCCTCAGTCTCTCAGTCTCTCAGGTCTCTGGGTCTCAGTCTCTCAGTCTCTCAGTGTCTCAGTCTCTCAGTCTCTCACTGTCTCAGGATCTCAGGGTCTCAGGGTCTCAGTGTCTCATTGTCTCAGGGTCTCAGTGTCTCAGTGTCTCAGGGTCTCAGGGCCTTAGCCTCTCATGCCCTCAGTCTCTCAGTCTCTCTGGGTCTCTGGGTCTCAGTGTCTCAGTGTCTCAGGGTCTCAGTGTCTCCTTGTCTCAGGGTCTCAGTGTCTCAGGGTCTCAGTGTCTCAGGGTCTCAGGGTCTCAAGGTCTCTGGGTCTCAGTCTCTCAGTGTCTCAGTGTTTCAGGGTCTTAGGGTCTCAGGGTCTCAGAGTCTCAGGGTGTCAGTCTCTCAGAGTCTCATTCTCTCAGTCTCTCAGGGTCTCAGTGTCTCAGTTTCTCAGGGATTCAGTGTCCCAGTGTCTCAGTCTCTCAGGCTCTCAGTCTCTCAGTCTCTCAGTGTATCAGTCTCTCAGTCTCTCAGTCTCTCAGTGTCTCAGTGTCTCAATGTCTCAGGGTCTCAGGGTCTCAGTGTCTCACTGTCTCAGTATCTCAGGGTCCCAGTGTCTCAGGGACTCAGTGTCTCAGGGTTGCAGTGTCTCAATCTCTCAGGGTCTCTGGGTCTCAGTGTCGCGGAGTCTCAGAGTCTCAGTGTCTCAGTGTCTCAGGGTCTCAGTGTCTCAGGGTCTCTGTGTCTCAGGGTCTCAGGGTCTCAGTGTCTCATGTCCCAGTATCTCAGGGTCTCAGTTTCTCAGTGTCTCATGTCGCAGTATCTCAGGGTCTCGGTTTCTCAGTGTCTAAGGGTCTCAGTTTCTCAGTTTCTCAAGGTCATAGTGGAACAGAGCCTCTGGCTCTCTGGGTCTCAGATTCTCAGGGTCTCAGTGACTCAATGTCTCAGTGTCTGAGAGACTCAGCGTCTCACTGTCTCAATGTTTCAGTGTCTCAGGGTCTCAGTGTCTCAGGGTCTCAGTGTCTCAGTGTCTCAGTGTCTCAGTGTCTCAGGGTCTCAGGGACTCAGGGTCTCAGTGTCTCAGGGTCGCAGGGCCTTAGTCTCTCAGGCCTTCAGTCTCTCAGTCTCTCAGGGTCTCTGGGTCTCTGGGTCTCAGTCTCTCAGTCTCTCAGTCTCTCAGTGTCTCAGTGTCTCTGGGTCTCAGGGACTCAGTGTCTCAGGGTCTCAGGGCCTTAGTCTCTCAGATCTTCAGTCTCTCAGTCTCTCAGGATCTCATGGTCTCAGGGTCTCAGGGTTTCAGTATCTCAGTGTCTCATTGTCTCAGGGTCTCAGGATCTCAGTGTCTCAGGGTCTCAGTGTCTCAGCGTCTCAGGGTCTCAGCGTCTCAGTGTCTCAGTTTCTCAGGGTCTCAGTGACTCAGTGTCTCAGTGTCTCAGGGTCTCAGTGTCTCAGGGTCTCAGTGTCTCAATGTCTCAGGGTCTCAGGGCTTTAGACTCTCAAGCCCTCAGTCTCTCAGTCTCTCAGGGCTCTGGGTCTCTGGGTCTCAGTCTCTCAGACTCTCAGTGTCTCAGTCTCTCAGTGTCTCAGTGTCTCAGACTCTCTGGGTCTCTGGGACTCAGTCTCTCAGTCTCTCACTGTCTCAGGATCTCAGGGTCTCAGGGTCTCAGTGTCTCATTGTCTCAGGGTCTCAGTGTCTCAGGGTCTCAGTGTCTCAGTGTCTCAGGGTCTCAGGGCCTTAGCCTCCCATGCCCTCAGTCTCTCAGTCTCTCTGGGTCTCTGGGTCTCAGTGTCTCATTGTCTCAGGGTCTCAGTGTCTCAGGGTCTCAGGGTCTCAGTGTCTCAGGGTCTCAGAGTCTCAGGGTCTCTGGGTCTCAGTCTCTCAGTGTCTCAGTGTTTCAGGGTCTTAGGGTCTCAGGGTCTCAGAGTCTCATGGTGTCAGTCTCTCAGAGTCTCATTCTCTCAGTCTCTCAAGGTCTCAGTGTCTCAGTTTCTCAGGGTTTCAGTGTCCCAGTGTCTCAGTCTCTCAGTGTATCAGTCTCTCAGTCTCTCAGTGTCTCAGTGTCTAGGGGTCTCAGGGTCTCAGTGTCTCACTGTCTCAGTATCTCAGGGTCCCAGTGTCTCAGGGTCTCAGTGTCTCAGGGTCTCAGGGTTGCAGTGTGCCAGTCTCCTAGTGTCTCAGGGTCTCAGGGTTTCAGGGTTGCAGTGTCTCAATCTCTCAGGGTCTCTGGGTCTCAGTGTCGCGGAGTCTCAGAGTCTCAGTGTCTCAGGGTCTCAGTGTCTCAGGGTCTCTGTGTCTCAGGGTCTCAGGGTCTCAGTGTCTCATGTCCCAGTATCTCAGAGTCTCAGTTTCTCAGTGTCTCATGTCCCAGTATCTCAGGGTCTCGGTTTCTCAGTGTCTAAGGGTCTCAGTTTCTCAGGGTCTCAGTGGCACAGAGCCTCTGGCTCTCTGGGTCTCAGATTCTCAGGGTCTCAGTGACTCAGTGTCTCAGTGTCTAAGAGTCCCAGCGTCTCACTGTCTCAATGTTTCAGTGTCTCAGGGTCTCAGTGTCTCAGGGTCTCAGTGTCTCAGTGTCTCAGGGTCTCAGGGTCTCACGGTCTCAGTGTCTCAGGGTCTCAGGGCCTTAGTCTCTCAGGCCTTCAGTCTCTCAGTCTCTCAGGGTCTCTGGGTCTCTGGGTCTCAGTCTCTCAGTCTCTCAGTGTCTCAGTGTCTCACTGTCTCAGGATCTCATGGTCTCAGGGTCTCAGGGTTTCAGTATCTCAGTGTCTCATTGTCTCAAGGTCTCAGTGTCTCAGGGTCTCAGGGTCTTATTCTCTCAGTCACTCAGTCTCTCAGTGTCTCTGGGCCTCAGTCTCTCAGTCTCTCAGTCTCTCAGTGTCTCAGTGTCTCAGGGTCTCAGCGTCTCAGTGTCTCAGTGTGTCAGTGTCTCAGGGTCTCAAGGTCTTAGGGTCTCAGGGTCTCAGAGTCTCAGGGTCTCAGTCTCTCAGCGTCTCAGTCTCTCAGCCTCTCAGGGTCTCAGTGTTTCAGTCTCTCAGGGTCTCAGTGTCTCAGTCTCTCAGTCTCTGAGTCGCTCAGGTCTCAGTGTCTCAATGTCTCAGTCTCTCAGTGTCTCAGGGTCTCCGTGTCTCAGTGTACCAGGGTCTCAGTCTCTCAGTGTCTCAGTCCCTCAGTGTGTCAGTCTCTCAGTCTCTCAGTCTCACAGTCTCTCAGTGTCTCAGTGTCTCAGTCTCTCAGTCTCTGAGTCGCTCAGTCTCTCAGTCTCTCAGTGTATCTGTCTCTCAGTCTCTCAGGTCTCAGTGTCTCAATGTCTCAGTGTCTCAGGGTTTCCGTGTCTCAGTGTCCCAGGGTCTCAGTCTCTCAGTGTCTCAGTCTCTCAGTGTCTCAGTCTCTCAGTCTCTCAGTCTCTCAGTGTCTCAGTGTCTCAGCGTCTCAGGGTCTCAGTGTCTCAGGATCTCAGTGTCACAATGTTTCTGTGTCTCTGGGGCCCTGGGACACTGGGTCTCTGTGTCTCAGTCTCTCAGTGTCTCAGCGTCTCTGGATCTCAGGGTGTCTGGGTCATTGGGTCTCAGTGTCTCTGGGTTTCTGTGTCTCATTGTCTCAGTCTCTCAGTGTCTCAGGGGCTCTAGATCTCTGATTCTCTGGGCCTCTTGGTCTGTAGGCCTCACTGTCTCTGGGTCTCTGCGTCTGCGTTTCTGAAGGTCTCAGGGTCACTGTGTCTCAGTGTCTCCGGGACACTGGGTCTCAGTATCTCAGTCTCTCAGTGTCTCAGGGTCTCAAAGTCTCAGGCTCTCTAGGTATCTGGGTCTCAGTGTCTCAGGGTCTCTGAATCTCAGTGTCTCTGTATCTCAGGGTCTCTGAGTCTCTGGGTCTCAGTTTCTCAATGTGTCTGTGTCTCAGTGTCTCAGGGTCCCAGTGTCTCAGGGACTCAGTGTCTCAGGGTTGCAGTGTCTCAATCTCTCAGGGTCTCTGGGTCTCAGTGTCGCGGAATCTCAGAGTCTCAGTGTCTCAGGGTCTCTGGGTCTCAGTGTCTCAGGGTCTCTGTGTCTCAGGGTCTCAGGGTCTCAGTGTCTCATGTCCCAGTATCTCAGGGTCTCAGTTTCTCAGTGTCTCATGTCCCAGTATATCAGGGTCTCGGTTTCTCAGTGTCTAAGGGTCTCAGTTTCTCAGTTTCTCAGGGTCATAGTGGCACAGAGCCTCTGGCTCTCTGGGTCTCAGATTCTCAGGGTCTCAGTGACTCAGTGTCTCAGTGTCTAAGAGACTCAGCGTCTCACTGTCTCAATGTTTCAGTGTCTCAGGGTCTCAGTGTCTCAGGGTCTCAGTGTCTCAGTGTCTCAGGGTCTCAGGGACTCAGTCTCTCAGGGTCTCTGGGTCTCAGGCCCTCAGTCTCTCAGGCTCTCAGGGTCTCTGGGTCTCTGGGTCTCAGTCTCTCAGACTCTCAGTGTCTCAGTCTCTCAGTGTCTCAGTGTCTCAGGCTCTCTGGGTCTCTGGGACTCAGTCTCTCAGTCTCTCACTGTCTCAGGATCTCAGGGTCTCAGGGTCTCAGTGTCTCATTGTCTCAGGGTCTCAGTGTCTCAGGGTCTCAGTGTCTCAGTGTCTCAGGGACTCAGGGCCTTAGTCTCTCATGCCCTCAGTCTCTCAGTCTCTCTGGGTCTCTGGGTCTCAGTGTCTCATTGTCTCAGGGTCTCAGTGTCTCAGGGTCTCAGGGTCTTAGGGTCTCAGGGTCTCAGTGTCTCAGGGTCTCAGGGTCTCTGGGTCTCAGTCTCTCAGTGTCTCAGTGTTTCAGGGTCTTAGGGTCTCAGGGTCTCAGAGTCCCATGGTGTCAGTCTCTCAGAGTCTCATTCTCTCAGTCTCTCAGGGTCTCAGTTTCTCAGGGTTTCAGTGTCCCAGTGTCTCAGTCTCTCAGTCTCTCAGTGTATCAGTCTCTCAGTCTCTCAGTGTCTCAGTGTCTCAGGGTCTCAGTGTCTCACTGTCTCAGTATCTCAGGGTCCCAGTGTCTCAGGGTCTCAGGGTTGCAGGGTTGCAGTGTCTCAATCTCTCAGGGTCTCTGGGTCTCAGTGTCGCGGAGTCTCAGAGTCTCAGTGTCTCAGGGTCTCAGTGTCTCAGGGTCTCTGTGACTCAGGGTCTCAGTGTCTCATGTCCCAGTATCTCAGGGTCTCGGTTTCTCAGTGTCTAAGGGTCTCAGTTTCTCAGGGTCTCAGTGGCACAGAGCCTCTGGCTCTCTGGGCCTCAGATTCTCAGTGTCTCAGTGACTCAGTGTCTCAGTGTCTAAGAGTCTCAGCGTCTCACTGTCTCAATGTTTCAGTGTCTCAGGGTCTCAGGGTCTCAGGGTCTCAGTGTCTCAGGGTCTCAGGGCCTTAGTCTCTCAGGCCTTCAGTCTCTCAGGGTCTCTGGGTCTCAGTCTCTCAGTCTCTCAGTCTCTCAGTGTCTCAGTGTCTCAGTGTCTCACTGTCTCAGGATCTCATGGTCTCAGGGTCTCAGGGTTTCAGTATCTCAGTGTCTCATTGTCTCAGGGTCTCAGTGTCTCAGGGTCTCAGGGTCTTATTCTCTCAGTCACTGAGTCTCTCAGTGTCTCTGGGCCTCAGTCTCTCAGTGTCTCAGTCTCTCAGTGTCTCAGTGTCTCAGGGTCACTGTGTCTCAGTGTCTCAAGGTTTCAGGGTTGCAGTGTCTCAATCTCTCAGTGTCTCAGGGTCTCTGGGTCTCAGTGTCGCAGAGTCTCAGAGTCTCAGTGTCTCAGGGTCTCTGGGTCTCAGTGTCGCAGAGTCTCAGAGTCTCAGTGTCTCAGTGTCTCAGGGTCTCAATGTCTCAGGGTCTCTGGGTCTCAGGGTCTCAGGGTCTCAGTGTCTCATGTCCCAGTATCTCAGGGTCTCAGTTTCTCAGTGTCTAAGGGTCTCAGTTTCTCAGTGTCTCAGGGTCTCAGTGGCTCAGAGCCTCTGGCTCTCTGGGTCTCAGATTCTCAGGATCTCAGTGACTCAGTGTCTCAGTGTCTAAGAGTCTCAGCGTCTCACTGTCTCAATGTTTCAGTGTCTCAGTGTCTCAGTATCTCACTATCTCACGGTCTCAGGGTCTCTAGTTCTCAGTTTCTCAGGGTCTCTGGTTCTCAGTTTCTCAGGGTCTCTGGTTCTCAGTTTCTCAGGGTCTCTGTGTATCAGTACCTCGGTGTCTCAGTGTCTCAGGGTCTCTGGGTCACTGCGTGTTTGGGCCTCATTGTATCAGGGTCGCAGGGGCTCTGGGTTTCAGTGTCTCAGTGTGTCAGGTTCTCTGGTTCTCAGGGTCTCAGTGTCTCAGCGTCTCAATGTCTCAGCGTCACAGGGTCTCTCTGTCTCTGGGTTCTGGGTCTAAGGATTTCAGGGTCTCAGTGTCTCAGGTTACCAGTGTCTCTGTATCTCATGGTCAAAGTGTCTCAGTGATTCAGAGACTCAGTGTCTCGCGGGCTCAGGGACTCAGGGTCTCAGTGTATCAGTGTCTCAGAGATTCAGTGTCTCGAGGACTCAGGGACTCAGGGTCTCAAGGTCTCAGTGTCTCAGGGGCTCAGTGTCTAACTGTCTGAGTCTCAGGGTCTCAGTGTCTCAGGGTCTCAGTGTCTCAGGTCTCAGTGTCTCAGGGTCTCAGTGTCTCAGTATCTCAGCATCTCAGGGTGTCTGTGTCCCAGTGTCTGTCTCTCAGTGCCTCAGTGTCACTGTGTCTCAGTGTCACAGTGTCTCAGGGTCTCAGGGTCTCAGAGTCTCAGTGTCTCAGGGTTTCTGTGCCTCTGGACCTCTGGGTCTCAGGGTCTATGGGTCTCAGTTTCTCAGTGCCTTACGGTCTCAGGGTCTCAGTCTCTCAGCGTCTCAGTGTCTCTGGGCCTCAGTGTCTTTATGTCTCAGGGTCTCAGTGTCTCAGTCTCCCAGTCTCTGAGTCACTCAGTCTCTCAGTCTCTCAGCCTCTCAGTGTATCTGTCTCCCAGTCTCTCAGTCTCCCAGTGTCTCAGTGTCTCAGGGTCTCAGGGTCTCAGTGTCTCAGTGTCTCAGGATCTCAGTGTCTCAATGTCTCAGAGTCTCTGGGCCCCTGGGACACTGGGTCTCAGTGTCTCAGTCTCTCAGTGTCTCAGCGTATCTGGGTCTCAGGGTGTCTGGGTCATTGGGTCTCAGTGTCTCTGGGTTTCTGTGTCTCATTGTCTCAGTCTCTCAGTGTCTCAGGGGCTCTAGATCTCTGATTCTCTGGACCTCTTGGTCTGTAGGCCTCACTGTCTCTGGGTCTCTGCGTCTGCGTTTCTGAAGGTCTCAGGGTCACTGTGTCTCAGTGTCTCCGGGACACTGGGTCTCAGTGTCTCAGTCTCTCGGTGTCTCAGTGTCTCAAAGTCTCAGGCTCTCTAGGTATCTGGGTCTCAGTGTCTCAGGGTCTCTGAATCTCAGTGTCTCTGTATCTCAGGGTCTCTGAGTCTCTGGGTCTCAGTTTCTCAATGTGTCTGTGTCTCAGTGTCTCAGGGTCCCAGTGTCTCAGGGACTCAGTGTCTCAGGGTCTCTGGGTCTCAGTATCTCAGGGTCTCAGGGTCTCTGGGTCTCAGGGTTGCAGTGTGCCAGTCTCCCAGTGTCTCAGGGTCTCAGGGTTTCAGGGTTGCAGTGTCTCAATCTCTCAGTGTCTCAGGGTCTCTGGGTCTCAGTGTTTCAGGGTCTCTGGGTCTCAGGGTCACTGGGTTACAGGGTCTCAGGGTTTCAGTGTCTCAGGGTCTCTGGGTCTCAGGGTCTCAGGGTCTCAGGGTCTCAGTATCTCATGTCCCAGTATCTCAGTTTCTCAGTGTCTCATGTCCCAGTATCTCAGGGTCTCAGTTTCAGTGTCTAAGGGTCTCAGTTTCTCAGTGTCTCAGGGTCTCAGTGGCTCAGAGCCTCTGGCTCTCTGGGTCTCAGTTTCTCAGGGTCTCTACGTTTCAGTTTCTCAGGGTCTCTGTGTATCAGTACCTCGGTGTCTCAGTTTCTCAGGGTCTCTGGGTCACTGCGTCTTTGGGCCTCATTGTATCAGGGTCGCAGGGGCTCTGGGTTTCAGTGTCTCAGTATGTCAGTTTCTCTGGTTCTCAGGGTCTCAGTGTCTCAGCGTCTCAATGTCTCAGCGTCACAGGGTCTCTCTGTCTCTGGGTTCTGGGTCTAAGGATTTCAGGGTCTCAGTGTCTCAGGTTACCAGTGTCTCCGTATCTCATGGTCACAGTGTCTCAGTGATTCAGAGATTCAGTGTCTCGCGGGCACACGGTCTCAGGGTCTCAGGGTCTCAGAGATTCAGTGTCTCGAGGACTCAGGGTCTCAGTGTCTCAGTGTCTCAGGGATTCAGTGTCTCGAGGACTCAGGGACTCAGGGTCTCAAGGTCTCAGTGTCTCAGGGGCTCATTGTCTAACTGTCTGAGACTCAGGGTCTCAGTGTATCAGGGTCTCAGTGTCTCAGTGTCTCAGTGTCTTAGTGTCTCAGCATCTCAGGGTGTCTGTGTCCAGTGTGTCAGATTTGTCTGTCTCTCAGTGTCTCAGGTCACAGTGTCTCAGGGTCTCAGTGTCTCAGGTTCTCAGCTTCTCAGTGTCTCAGGGTTTCTGTGCCTCTGGACCTCTGGGTCTCAGGGTCTATGGGTCTCAGTGTCTCAGTGCCTTAGGGTCTCAGGGTCTCAGTCTCTCAGCGTCTCAGTGTCTCAGTGCCTCTGGTCCTCAGTGTCTTTATGTCTCTGTGTTCTGTGCCTTAGTGTCTCAGGGTCTCAGTATCTCAGTGTCTCAGTGTCTCAAGATCTCTTGGTCTCTGGGTCTCAGGGTCTCGGTGTCTCAGTGTCTCAGGTCCTCAGGATCTCAGTGTCTCAATGTCTCAGGTGTCTGGGTACCTGGGTCTCAGCGTCTCTGAGTCTCTGGGACACTGGGTCTCAGTGTCTCAGTCTCTCAGTGTCTCAGGGTCTCAGGATTTCTGGGTCTCTGGGTATCTGGATCTCTGGATTTCTGGGCTGCAGGTCTCTGGGTCTCTGGGTCTCTCAGTGTCTGGGTCACAGTAACTCAGTTTCTCAGGATCTCTGGGTCTCTGTGAGTTATGGTCTCAGTCTCTCAGTCTCTCTGTGTCTCTATGTCTCTGTGTCTCAGTGTCTCAGTGTCTCAGCGCCTCATGGTGTCAGTGTCTCAGGGTCTCAGTGTCTCAGGGTCTCTGGGTCTCAGTGTCTCAGAGTCTCAATGTCTCAGTGTCTCAGGGCCTCTGGGTCTCAGGGTCACTGGGTCACTGGGTCTCAGGGTCTCAGTGTCTCAGGGTCTCTGGTTCCCGGTTCTCAGGGTCTCAGCGTCTCAGGGTCTCCGGTTCCCGGGTCTCAGAGTTTCTGGGTTGCAGTATCTCAGTGTCTCAGGGTGTCTGTGTCTCAGTGTGTCATGGTTTTAGGATTGCAGTGTCTCAATCTCTCAGTGTCTCAGGTCTCTGGGTCTCAGTGTCGCAGAGTCTCAATGTCTCAGTGTCTCAGGGCCTCTGGGTCTCAGGGTCACTGGGTCACTGGGTCTCAGGGTCTCAGTGTCTCAGGGTCTCTGGTTCCCGGGTCTCAGGGTCTCAGCGTCTCAGGGTCTCCGGTTCCCGGGTCTCAGGGTCTCAGTGTCTCATGTCCCAATATCTCAGGGTCTCAGGGGCTCAGTTTTCAGGGTCTCAGGGTCTCACACAGTGAGCACGTGA